>QLNU02014176.1:7025794-7048377 GCA_006491805.2 Dysdera silvatica
TTTTTATATATATACATTAATCGTATCTTTTAATTCTAACACATGAACGTCAGCCTAGAATCCAATAATACTCTTACACACTACCTCATTAGGCATCCCTCAAAGCTTTTAACTTTAGGCAAAATGCCTTGTTTGTCACACCCTACGCAGAACCCTGCAACATTGTCATATTCAATCATTTATTTATTATTGGCTGAAGGGTTTTCCTATTATGAAAGTATTTCGGAGACATTAGCCACATGCTTACCAAAAGGACTAGAAAGGTTGGTGAGTGGCTTAACCACCGCAGTTCATATAGGCTGATTATGTGAAATAGCACGAAAGATAGTTAGTGGCAGCGCATGTATTTTTATTGTGTTTTAAATGAAAACAAATGTTACTTAAGAAATAGTAAAACAAATGAGAAAATCGTAAGTATTATACCACAGTCTCCACAAAGTATATGATGACAAATATTGTTTAATGAAATTTTACAAGAAAATTATTTTGGTAAATTCTGAAACTTGCACCTTTTCTACAATATTGCATTTTTGCTTATATTCGGTATCATTGCCTTCCAGATCATTCAGGGAAGTATTTAAATGCAGTAGAATCTCCATATAACGACCTTTCGTATAGCGAAATTCTCTATATAGCAAAGTTTTGGTAAATCCCCGTGGTCATTACATAAGAAAATGTTTCTATATAACAAAACAAATTTTTATGTAACGAAATTTTTAACGATCAAAACAGAAAATCAAGTGGTCACGTCAGCAAAATTGGGTTTCCTAATACTGTGGGGAATACAATATGCACACTTAAAAACATCTATTTTTAAATGGCTGGATGTTATTTATGAGAAACAGTCGTTAACTGAAAAATGGGATTTTAATTGTGGTATCATATTTCATTGCCCTGATTCATGAATACACATCGTTTCCACATAGCGAATTTCCTATATAACGAATTTTTTTTTATGGAACCGTCGATTTCGTTATATGGAGGTTCTACTGTATACCTTTTTAGCAATTTTGGGAATATAAACAGAAATATAAAAGGGCTTCGAAGGAAGAAAATTTTACCTGAGCGTTGGAAGAAATGTGTTGAGTATTTTTTTTCTTTTGAGAATCATCGCTCATGGTTGATATTTGCTTGCTGGGAAAACCAAATACATATTGTCAACGATCAGTTATACAAGTACACAAGCTAGTACATGAAAAGGCAAACTATACAACAGGGTTTCTATTCTTTTACAAAAAAAGAGTTCTTAAGGACTTGCTAAGGATTCAAATGGTTTTCTATGAGTACTAATCGAGGTACGTGGAAAATTACACTACACCTTCACTGCATCACTATCAAAGTAGGACAAACTTTAAAGCCTAGGCATAAGCAGAAAGTTCATGGGGGGTTACAGAGTTACAACTCACATATTCCTATGTTAAATATACAAAATTTCATTGCAATGGGGGTTACAACCCCATCAACACCCCCTGCGTACGCCAGTGCTTTAAGGATACACATGATAGGAACCATTAAAAAATGTAAGAATTGTCTTTCTCAATCATTAAAGAAAATAGACCCAATTGTGAAAATCAATGGTGATTTTCATTTATTAAGTCCGCATGTTACTAGATCCATGGACTATGTATGGTATTTGGAACCCAGTCATGCATGGTAAAATATAGACTTCCGGTTATTGCGAAAATACCATTTCTGGACAAACACTTACATTGGTGACCATCTGTATTAGTGAGAGAAAAACTAGCTTAAGGTTCACTGAATAGGTGAAAGCCTCATGGCTTTCACCTAGTCAGGTAGTGAAAGCCTCATGGCTTTCACCTAGTCAGGTAGTGAAAGCCTCATGGCTTTCACTACCTGACGAATATAAAACCTCTTTGGGTCTGAGGAAAACGATAAGGATGGACTCTTGGTAGCAGGTGGAAGAGGCATCACTTTAAATTAATGTTGGTTTTGGAGATTGGGCAATGAAACTCAAACACGGGTAGAAAATTGTGCCTAAGTCATCGCGCTTACCTCGTTCCAATTTCAGGAAAGAAAAATGTTTTTTAAGGACTGTTGATGAAACTAAGTACTTTTAAGGGCCATGAAAAACAAAAACCAAGGAGTTTTTAAGAACCATGGGAACCCTGTATAAGCAAATGTATATGAAGGTTAATTATAAAGTTAATATATACATAAGAAAGTTAAATATATAAATTAATGCATAAAAATTAAGTATATAAGCAAGGTATGAAAAGGCTAAGCATATAACCTCTTCATTCCAGAGGTACACTACACATATATGTGTACCTTGAGTTGTAATGCTTTTTCTATTACACTAATATAAACTGCGAACACAGACCGAAGGGTGTCATTTGTGGTCACTTTTTAAGCTTTCTTTTAGCGTCACTAGATGTCCCTGGAAAGCTCAGAAAAACGCGGGACGAAAATTTCCTTTTGTAGAAGTTGCATCATGTCAACCAACGCTCAAGTCTTAAGAGGTTATGCTAATGCATAAAATGGCTGTCTACAAGTTAATACAATGAAAGCTGTGAAATATAATCAGTGGCTTGAAATAGCAAATAACGGCTTAAAGTGTTCTATGAGAGACCAAACATTGAGAAACACCGAATGAGAGAGTAAACATTAATATACTTCACTTTGCTTTATGGCCTTTGATCGATGAACCAGAAATTCGACAAGACGCCAGTTCAAAGAATTCTAAATAATTGTTTTTTTAATGTACTGCAAATATAAATTATATAAAATACAGAAGAAAGTTGGCATATTGCAGTCACATAGTGAGGGGAGAAAAACACAAGCTACCACAATTGGCAGTGGAAGGAAACGATCATAGGGAGAAGACCTAGAGGCAGAAAAAGAAGTGAATGAATGGACGATCTAAAGGCTTGGACTGGACCAAGCACAGAAGATATTATCGACGCTAGTAGAAACAGGGAAATGTGGTACATATTGACTGCAAAACCTCTGTATCAGAGAAGGCACTTGATGATGATAAAATATTAATTTAAAAAATAGTTTAAACCTAATTTTTAAAAGTATCAAGTTCTTACTAATCATTTCATGCAAAATTAGCCTTTCTTGCCTTTTCTATTGAAGATTCTTTAACTAGATCAGAAATTTCTAATTCTGCTGCAATTTGGTTTTCGATGCTAATTATATTAAATTTGACACAGTCTTTCTTATTACATACTTGTAAATAATTTTTTATTTTCATAAATTAATGAGAAACTTTGCTCTCAAGTTGCCACTGTTACGGGCAGGCCCACTTCGACCGACCCCATGACCCCTCACCTGGGCTGCCCCCACAGCATAGGTCCTTGCCAGTGCTAGCCCCTATGTTTCATCTGGGCCCATGCTGCCCACCTTCTCGTCGGCTCTGGTTACAGGTATAGTCAAAAACATTCTGAAAGTGATTACAGCATTTGGAAATATTTCAATAAGATCATTTGAAAATAGATATAGATATAACGAAACAGTGTATTTATATCGGACTTACGGTAGTTAAAAGAATTTCATCACATGAAGCCAAGGCATTTGTATCAGATTCCCTTAGTTTACAATGCAATAAAATAATTTGTAAATCCGTACAATATTTTATTTTTATGTCTGTATTCACTGTAGATAATAAATATTATTACAAATTCAAAAGTGTTATCATTATGCATACTCATGAGCTCAAATCATTCTTTTATTTCAGATATTGCTGCATCTAAAATAGTAAAATAAAAAAAATTATTTTATATTTTTTTCAAAAGATAGTCAATGCTTTCCTCTGTATTTGCATACAGATTTTGTTCCTACGAAGTTTCATGACACCAGTAGCTGGGTACATAGTTTCACAACCCATTTCTTAAATATTTGCTTCATTTTTTTAAAAATTAATTCAGTTTATTTTTCTCCATTTTTTTTTTTTTTTTGCTCCATTCAACGCACTTTAAAAGTGCTACAAACTATATATTTTTTGAAGTTCATTTAATTTTTTTTTTTAACATTTCTATAATCTATTAAATCAGCAGTTCTTTAACTTTCCTAGACCGCGGACCCCCTTCAGAGATCAGTCGCCCTGGTAGCTTCTCAAGAATTAACTCAAAGTTTAAAGCCCGGAATTTGCATCATATGTATTTATTTCTAGTGTTTCATCACTAATTTTCACTATTTAAGGAAAGAATTTTTCGTCCCCTCATAATTTATTCTTAGCATTAAAGAGCAAATGCTCTTTTCTTAGTATTTTTCTGAACCTTTGTGGAACACTGGAAAGGTCTCGCTGACCCGTTGATACGGTCCTGTGGACCACAGTTGAAGTATCACTGTATTAAATTATATAGTTTAACATACATTTGCATGCAAGGGGGATTTTGACTAACACCTGGAGCTCAGTGGGAAAGAACACTTAGCTGGTTATCAAGAGGTTGTGTGTTTGGTTCCTACCAAGCAGGAGAAATTTTTTGTGATTAATTTATCATCTAATTTCTATAATTTTGGGCATTAAATTAGTTATAACATTAATCTTAATTAATTTTCTATAATAAATTACCATGCAATACATAAACCTACAGGATACTTTATTTTTAATATTATAGACTTAACTAAATTTTGACTAATTGCATATCAAAATTATGTGGTAATCATACTAACAGTATTTAAGAAAAATACATCACAAAACTGTGTTATATTTTTTAATTAATAATTTTTGCTTTTTTTTAAATTTTATTTATTTATTTTTTTGTTCACTGTCCCCTGTCTGAAGGTGCTGGGATTTTTTGCATTTCCACTTTGCGTGACTCTACTTTCATGGTTTTGACTATTGAGGTATTGAAAAGTGTACTTTTAGCATAGGCACTGCGAAAAATGTAGGGTGAAAAAATAAAGTTGTTTGAAAGCTAAGTATATAAGCTAGTGCCTAAATAGGCCAGTACGTGTTAAAACAAATTAGTTAAGTAATTTGTAATTTTCTTTTTAAACAATTTGTATTTAGAACAAAAGTTATGAAATTACCTGTCATGAAAGCTTGTGTTTTCAGCTCCAGAGCAATGACTGCGACAACTTTTATCTATTAGGCTGGCTGGTTTATTATTCTGTAACTAAATCAATAATCATTAATTATATAAATATTTTAGTAAATTAAAATCATTATTGTATTAATTATTCAAGTAAAATAATTACATTTAAAATTATACAGAGAATACCATTTCACGTTGATTTAATACTCAGACAGTAAGTATAAACCAAATCTTTAAAATCAAGCACAGTTTTAACTGAATTTAATTGCTCTATATTCAAACAATGATGTAAATTATCTGGCAAGAATCAGATGGTTTAACGTATCCTGAAAATCACGAGACATTTACTCAGTACAAGGCTCGCTAAAAAATAAGCCTAAACCACCTATCCCAAAAGACGTGATGGTTCATCTCTAAAATTCTGCTAGGGGCTGTCCATAAATAATGTCACATTTTTTTTGAACCCCTCGCTTGCCTCTGTCACACGTCACATAATGCATTACCTAAAGGAAGCTCTGTTATCCCAGGAAAATGTAGGTGATTATTCAACACGTTAGCATGATGTCATAGTCTTGCGAACATCGTACTTTCGGCTCCTACAGATGCAAACAATATGCACTAAACTATATTACTCATAATATGTCTGTTGTGAAATAGCTAGTTGTAATATAGCTCAATGGCAGAATGAGGAATTGCTTCCCTCAAGCCAATTCCAACGAGTGGTTAACTCGTACACAGTCACAGAGAAAGGAAGTTATGTAAGTTAGTGCATTTTCTTTTTTTTTTAAAGCCAACACTTGCCGTGTTAATTAAAAAAATTATTTAAAAAAAAATCTAAAAATATGTCTTAAAAATTGCAGTTTTTGTGATGTCATAGTTTTATTAACTCCATACTCTCCTTGTCACGACTTTTGAACCCCCCTCTTTTAGGCATGACATCATTTATAGACAGCCCATAGTTCAATTTTAATTTGTACATTAAACAATAACTCAATACTTTTTATTATGTCCAGGAAAAGAATTAATTAGATTCATAAAATGATATCAAAAGGGTGCTTCTTCGTTTGTGCTTTATTATACAAGAACAGTTACGGTTATGTTGGGTCAAGATCTACAGTATTTTGAGGCAAATCAAACCTCAGTCTACGAGGATTCATAGACAGAAACTGGCAAGTGGTGGATATCTACTGTAAGGAAATCCATGTTACTTGCACAGCAGCCAAATATGTTGCAATTACGCCATCACAGAATGCCATACTCATTATGATTAACTACTTAAAAAAAGTCTTAAATAAAAAAAAAGCAAATTACCTTGGAATTCAGCAGAGGTAAGTTAACTTGATTATGCTGATTCCTATTTCTAAAAAACAAAAACATGAAGTAACTGGTAAAAAAATTGAAAAGCATTAATTCAAAATGAAATTACACTAAACCAAAGTGACATCAGTTACAAATTATGCTCTGACATTTACGTTTAAACCACATACGTCGTTCTCACCAATGACTGTATTTGAAATCCTGAAAAATATTTCGTAAGATTACACACATTTCCGTTAACGTCCGTTTATGTTTAATCGCATTCTTCTGCAGCTCTTGGAAATTGTTAATGGGACAGACAGCTTACTGCATTAAATGGCCAAATACTATTACCCTTCTCAAGGTTAATAGTATCTGAGTTTTTTTTTTTTGGTACCACATGGCCCAAAGAACTCTATAGGGTTAATATACTGGAGAAACAAATTCCTCAACTTTCTAGGTTTTTACCTGACTTTTTTTGACAAAATTCGCTGGCCAATCACAAACAACTGAAACTCAATTATGGTAAAACGGCTTCATGTTAGTGGGAAAGTTTGCTATTCAAAACAAAAGTTAAGACGATTTCCCTGACTTTTCCAGATTTGAAAAAAAAAAAATTATTTTCCCCCCCTAACGTTTGGGAAACGATTTTAAATTTCCCAACAATTCCAAGTTTTCAAGGTGTGTGGAAACACTGACTTTAGTTTGAGTTAAAGATGTGGATGCTAGACTTTAATTTTCTTAATCGAAATAAATATTTCATAAGTAAATAAATTTAAAAGCGGCACAAGTTCTATGGCACCATGGTAAATCTGGGGAAACAGCATAAGATGGATGCATTATTTTTAAGACACCCCAACGCTCTCTTTCCCCTCAATAATTTGTGGCAAATACATACAATAGAACAATCTTATAATTGTTGTGCCATATTCGCTTAGTCAATGCTGGCAATCATGTTAGCGATCACGCCCTTGTTACATAAAAAAGTGCCACATTTGTATTTTCAAACCAGTCTCTTAACGCTTTTTATTTGTACAAGTCGAACACTACGCAGATTAAATTAAGAAACAATTTTCATCAACGTTTTTTAGGCGTAGTATAACGCCGATGTTATGGCATGGTTAGTTGGTGAAACGTTCGCAAAGAAAAGAAATGTTTCCTTATGACTAGAGGAGTACGATTCCATGACAATATTCTCGTCTTTTCTCTTTCCACAGTCTCTTAAGTTTTTTGAGCTATAATGTTCTTCTGCCGGGCCCTTGCTTGCCCTCAACTTTTCCTTGCATGACAATGCACAAAATCAGAGTTTAAGCTCCGTAAGTTTTTTTGTATTTTGCAAAAAAATTTAATACCACCTTTGTTGAGAAAGCCCTGAAAATTAAAAATTTCTACAATTTTATGTCGGCGGCCGCCATACGACGATCTTGAAGACCTTCTGTGACGTCATGAACGGATGAATCGAAATCAGTTTGATTTTGAAAATGCCTACAAATTAATAATGTGTAGCAAAACCAAGGAGAATTGTACAAATATATCACTGATTGTGTAATTTTGTACAAAATAAAAAGTGTTATTTGTAGTTCTAAATTTTAATTATGTTATTTTTTTTAGTATTTGCCTAAAGTACAAAATATTTAAAACTATCATCGCAATTGTTTACAGTAGGAAAAAAAGCTAAAAGAAATTTAAAAATGCTAAAATTTGTTTAATTTACATTTTAGCTAAAATGCTAAAGCAAAATAAAAATGCAGCTGAAACCCTGTACAAAATGTTGTATTTTTCAGGGTGTTGTATTATATGTATGATACATCCATGGGTTAAAATAACTTATGAATCATAACATATTTATAAAGCTTATTGGGGAATTAGGTTTTGACCAGTAAGTTCAGATTAGTTGGTCGATCTTTTAAGACACAAGACTGTCATTATATAATAATTTTTGCCATCCATATTTATGTTATACCTCTTTTTCTCCAAATATGAAAAAGCTCTAGTTTGAGCTACTTATACATGGGTGGCAAAAATTATTGTATAATAAATTCCCCCACGAAAAACTCACAAAAATCTTGCCCCGGAGGCTTTTCTGTGTTGACCATTATTTGGCAATTGTGTTATCCCTGTGAAGGGTAATAATATCTTACATCTTCATATACGGAGAAAAATGCGTTTGTTCTTGTCCTCGTTCGTCTAGTAGGTCAAGACACCGCGTGCTCAACGCGGGGACCCTGGTTCGAATCCAGGATGAGGACGGCGCCTCTTTTTCTCCAAAATTACATAAGCTCTAGTTTGAGCTAATTAATACGTGGGTGGCAAAAATTATTGTATAATAAATTCCCCCACGAAAACTCACAAAAATCTCGCCCCGGAGGCTTTTCTGTGTTGACCATATTTGGCAATTGTGTTATCCCTGTGAAGGGTAATAATATCTTACATCCTTATATACGGAGAAAAATGCGTTTGTTCTTGTCCTCATTTGTCTAGTAGGTCAAGACACCGCAGGCTCAACGCAGGGACCCTGGGTCGAATCCAGGATGACGATGGAGCTTCTTTTGCTCC
This sequence comes from Dysdera silvatica, assembly GCA_006491805.2. NCBI lineage: Eukaryota > Metazoa > Arthropoda > Arachnida > Araneae > Dysderidae > Dysdera > Dysdera silvatica. The sequence continues at coordinate 7,034,650 of QLNU02014176.1, forward strand.
AAACATATAAAAGCTCTAGTTTGAGCTACATAAACGTGGGTGGCAAAGTTATTGTATAATAAAAATGCAACTGTTTTACAAAAATTTAGTATTTATGAAAATTTATTGCTTACTTGTCTATATGATCGTTCTGAAGATAGTAAACAAGCTAAATGTTTAAGATTTTTAGTTGAACAAATTAAATTAACAGGTGTAAAAAATAAGCCCCGATATTCTCCAGACACCATCATATTAGCTTATTCCTTGCTTTTAACTCAATCGGGAGTATATTCCAAATCGAGAAGTTTAAATATTTTATGTTTGCCTCATCCAGGCTATTTAAAACATTGTCTGCAAATTTAGGAACAGAACGATCTGCATTACGACCCTCACGTTACGTATTTAAATCACAAAGCAGCACTTTTAGAAGAGCATGAAAAAATTGTTATTTTACTTATTGAGGAAATTTATATAAATTCATGTTTTTCGTATAAGTCTGGGATTATTGAAGGTTTATCCTATAATTCGGAAATTTATTTATTATACAATACGAAAAACTCACAAAAATCTCGCCCCGGAGGCTTTTCTGTGTTGACCATATTTGGCAATTGTGTTATCCCTGTGAAGGGTAATAATATCTTACATCTTAAGAATGTCATTCTACACCGAAGTAAACTCAGATGCTGTGGTCGTAGCTATTGGAAGAGCTACATCCGAGAACAAAAACGCTAGAGAATTAATGTTAACATCGATGTGCTGTTTGCTTTTTATGGCACAAAATATATATCTAAGGTCCTGCTCTTCCAGGTTCTACAGTTTTCTGCAGAATTTGAACGTCTATGGCCCAGGGAACGAAACCCTAGATCATGATGAGCAGAAAACGTATGTAAGCATCATGCCTCATGTCAGGGCTCTATCGACATAAAGGGAAGATGAAATACCCGTGATTCTGGCTGGCTCTGATGCAGGTAATTTCATTAAATTTTTTACTCTAAAGGTTCGCTATCTGAACTACTAAGGATCCACAATATAGTCCTCACTTTATACTCATGGCATCAGTTTTATAACTCGCATATTAAAGTGGACAATGTGGTCTTTGATAACACATTATTTTAGTATTTTTTAAGTGTTTTCAGAGTTTATGGTGTAGCAGTCTTTGGAAATATACCATACAATACCTTGGTTTTAACACAGTTGACATGCTGCTGCTACTGCTGTCCGAAGCCCCTGTGGTGGAATAAGTCAACGATTTTCTAACATCTCTTTGATGGTGGATATTCTTCCCAGCACCTTGACTTATATTGACACCGTTTGTTTGCGAGATGGTGTATGGTGGTGGTGAATCCTCCGCCTTTTTCAGGATTTTCACCTTTTCCAAAGATGTTCTGAAGAAATCAACATTAAACTTTCAAGTTAGATTGAGAAATTCCATTTAAGCGTGTAACATGTTTTATTACCACATTTTTATTTAGTTCACATAACGCATCAAATTAATGATTTTGAACTAGTTTAAATAAATCTGTACAGCAACTAAAGTTAGGAAAAAGAACTTCATGCCCCACAAAACTTCTTACAAATCTCATTTCCCTTAACAATGGTCAAAATTTTTAGTCCGTATTTTATGATAAAAGAACAGCTAACGTCACCCTGCATCGGAATCTACAGTATTCAGAGAAATTCACACTTCCATTGCCTAGGCGACTAAACTATGGATAACAGACGCCAAAAAAATAATGTGCGTTCTGTGTTATCATAGGAATTGATGGCTTGTGAGTTCTATAGAGTACAAGGGTTGTGTTGTGTCAGGACCTACAATTTTTGTTCCCATTTTTTTGGGGTTACAGTTGATAGAAACGGAATGGTAGGTAACATGTTATCACTGCACCATCGTTTACATATTACCTTGATGGTACTTTGGCTATTTTGTACCGAGGTCTTCCCGAAGCTGGTGAATAGCGAATTTTGAGAACTTCACTGTTAGTCCTAAAAAGAAACCCAAAACGTTGTAGCAATTTACTGTAAGTTATTGTAATGTACATATTATTTTTACATGTAGGTGAGTGTTTGATTATACAGTGAAAACTTAATTATTGGATCCTTTCACGTTAGCGAGAAAGTGAACATCCTTAATGTTATACAAACAATATCGCTATTTCAAAACATTGTAATCGTTTCAATCGATTATGCATAATTTTGATAAGAATATGAACACAATGTCTGATTTTATTAGATTTTTTTATCATGTTCATATCATATCATTTAACTATAAGACACTGCATTCAATTCCTATCAGTTCCCATCCTCAAAGGTCCACCATACTCTGCTAAGGTTTAGCTATTATGAACCAAAATATTACCATTAAACAACAGGTTATGTGTATCACCTTCATTATCATATACAACCACTACTTATCCAATATAGGATGAAGAACTCACGAAGTTCCTTCCACCATATAAAATCTTGATAGTACTTATTGATGTACTATATGATGGTGACTTATTCATTATGCTGGTTGGATGAGGTGGTTAGTCTATTTACCTTGTACCTGATATGATTCACTGGGGTGGGAAAGGTAGGGGTGGCTCATGAACTCCCATTGACTATCAAGACATATTCTTTTCTTTAATGCCACAACATACACATATGATACCTCCTTTAAAGCTATCTGAGCTCTCTCTGCTCATAACTTTTTAATCGCTACATCATTGGCATACACGGGGGGGAGGGGGGTTGTAACCATTGCAATGAAATTTTGTATATTTAACATAGGAATATGTGAGTTGTAGCTCTGTAACCGCCCATTGAGCCTATAATCTTCCCCTACGAATTTTCTGCATATGCTTATGTGCTACATCATTAATATGATTATACGTTTTTTGTTTTCGTAGAAAGGAAGCTTTCAGTTCAACCGGATTTGAAAATAGGGCATAACGTTGGTTGGCCAGCAAAACCTAATCTATGTTCACTAATATTCCGCACATGGGGTTTAATAATTTGACTCAAGCCATTTATACATTTGCTAACATTTATTTAAATAAATCGAACACTACGCAGATTAAATTAAACAACAATATAAATCAACGTTTATTGGCGTAGTGATACCAGCGCCGATGTTATGGTGACATGGTATATTAGATGGTTTCACCATCTAATCATGCCATAACATCAGCGCTGGTATCACTACGCCAATAAACGTTGATTTATGTTTAATTTGCTAACACATTAAATATGTCAAATAACAAAACGCTTTGAGAAAGCAGCTAAAGTTAATTTAAAATCAGTGCTGTTAATAACACAAAATTATTAATTATGTTATTAATTTGAGTTCAATTAGTTATACTTACTCTACTTTTGTGTACTTGATGTCCTTCCTTTCTTCCTCCGTCAAGGAACATGGGTCAATTAGATTATATCTAAAACAAATCAAAATATCTTTAAGTAATTTTAATTTGCCTAAATTATTTTTTTTTTTCATTCACGAATAGGCAACATGCATATATTTGTGGTGTGCATGTTTGGGATTGACTATATTTAATTCTCTTAATTAATCCCAAATTCCAAAATTAAAAAATAATTATTTTGTTAGAAGACTTACTTGATGTGTTTTTTTACATCATCGGAAATAGCGTGTTTGGATTCTGGTGACCGGGAACGTGATCTGCTGTGCCTAAAAGGTAAATCATGATTTACTTTGAATTGCATCATGTAAATTATATATATAATACACATTTAAGGTTTCCACTATCATTGACAAAAAAATCATAGACTTTTCCACTGGGGTTCCTTGACTTCCCCGAAAAATTCTCTGACGCCTGTCCATGGATTCAACTGAACTCAGTTGTGGAGAAGATAGCTTCATGTTCGTGAGAGATTTAGCTATTTGATGTAGAAGTTAGGGAAGTTTTCTCTAACTTGTGCATTGACTTTTCCAGGTTTGAATAAAAAATCCCATTTTTCCCCCTAACGATTCAAGGTTTTGCAGCTGTGTAGAAACCCTGCTATTATATTAATATTTCTATATGTAATTATAATATTCTAAGTATTTAGCAGTTCATAATTATCTGTATACAAAGATGCTCTTCATCTTGTTTTAGAGCAGGGCTCTCACTCACATTGGAGAAAAAAAATTCCCTATTTCTGCACATTTTCCCCTGACTTTGCAGGCAAATTTCTCTCTAACCAATCACAAGTCATTTTCAACTGAATTTCAGTTGCAGGGAAAATTGACTTCACGCTTATAGAAGGTTTATCTATTCAAAATATAGGTTAAGAACATTTTTCCCGGCTTTTATGGGTTTGACCAAAAAATCCCCCTTTTTTCTGACTTTTCAAGATGATTTTAAATTCCCTGACAATACCGGGTTTGCGTGGGAACCCCATAAGATCTTGCTGTACCCCCCTTATGGGGTGGGATGCAGATGTCTGCATGCATGCCAGTAAAACTTGAATGCCTGTCTAGTAAAGAGTAGGTCTTCCTTGTCATTAGATTGCCGAAACAGCATGATGAGGCATGAACAGCCCGGCAGCCATGATAATGAGGAAACTGAGGCAAGGCAAAGGGTATATGGGGCACAAAGCACCCGGGGAGTGTTCTATATATAAATAGCTCGATGGGGCAACTGGGGCCATGAACCTACTGGCCCCGTCTTGGCTATAGGCCTGGACCATCAAAAGTTCTTTGAAGTATTCTGTGGATTAGTATTTCCAAACTGTTGGACCTTGGCGTCAATTACACGAGGCTGCAGAATGTTCTCCATGAATTTGTTAGTTTAGTTTCTGAAGCATTTCTCCATCAACGGATAGCTTATAATGGAAATATTCTGAGGAAAATGCAGTATTTGTGAGCGTATCAAAAATCTCAAACCCCCAACATCTGTGTGTAGCAAATGTCACTGATTAAGCTGCATATATTTAAGCATTGAAGTATTTATAAACGATTGGGAATTTTCAGATATTAATAGCTTTCAACACGTTAATGAGAATTAGCATAAATTAATGATGTTGGTCTGAGGAAACTACAACATGCTATGAGATTTCATTGGTGTAGTGATTAAAAACTACTTTAAATGTAATTTTATATTTGTGTCGACATGCCACATCCTATAACACATAAGTGTACTAATACTCTTTATAAATATGCCATAATTATTAATACATATGCTAGTTTAATGTATAAGCTTTGAAAAACTACAAAGGTATTTACGAGTAAATTCGTTAGGATCAGACCTTCATCTTATAAAAAAAATGTACTGGGACGCTGTCTCATGGAGGCTGAGAACCAGTACTGTCGTTAATATACGCCATAGTTCCTGAATAATGATCCAGAATTTCCTAATATTTGCTAGTAGCAAAACCATGCCATTGGGTGGTATGTTAAATTGTACATCAGATGTGTTCTATTGGGCTGAAATCTAGTGAATGACTGAGTCAATTCTTGATGTGGAGCCCGGAGAATAATTTAACGACTACAGACTGTGCAGTGATGCTTCGTCTTGGGGATAGTTCACTGCTGTCTAAGCAAATGCATGATGTGAATAGATGGATGAAAATGATAGCTAAGTAGCATCTGTTGGTCAGTGATGCCTACAGATGTATTATGGGCAGTGGCGTAAGAAAGGGAGGGATCAAGCTACCCCCCATTGGATATCAAAACACATTATTTTCTCTAAGGCTGCATCACATGATCATTTTTAAAGCCACTTAGCCCCACCCCCATGCTATGCTACAGATCAGGGGTACAAATGCATGCTAGCTGAAAACACTCTTCCCCCCCATATTACAATGGAGCGACCATCACCATGGACTGTCCTTTGCTGGCATACACGGCCTATTGTCTTGACAATTTCTCCACCACATCCATCTGTTCAAAATGGCTAGAACCTGAACTTGTCGACCCAGACTGCAGATTTCCAGTCATTTTGGATCCACAGGTGGTATCTATGAATTCAGGTGAGGTACAGAAAGTGCTGTCAAGTCAACAATAGGATCTATTCAAGCCAATCAGTTCCTTTGACCCACGAAAGAAAGAGAGTGCGCCACTGTCCGATCACTAACGTTACACATAGCCTCAGCATTGAAATTTGTTGTTAGCTACAGCACACTGGTTGGATGTCACAATGTGTGCCAGACGATGCTTGCTACCGTTGTCCAGGGTATTTTATCAGATGCAGCAACGGTGCATGCTGAATTTTTTTTTATATTGTGTAGCCATAGTACGCCCTTGTAATTGTATGTGAAAATCCAAACTTTGTGTCGATTTGCCACTGCATTGTTTTTGTCTTAAATATTAAACCGTGTTTAAAGTCATTTAAATTGCAGAACACCGATACCTTCATTGCAAATTCTATGACAATGTATTGAAGAGACACCTGTCTTTATATATTCTTCAAATGTGGAAAATAATATTTAATATAGGGGTGTGGTGGCACACATACTGAGAATGGAAGATACTGTTTTAAGTTTTTGGTACCTGAGTTATATTTATATAATTACTTGTCAGTATTCTCGATTTTTTATGGTATTTCATTAAGAGTAAGGGTAGCAAATATTAAAATTTACCTTCGCTGTTTCCTGCGATGGTTCATAGTTGCTTCGGATTCTGTGTCGATGCCCGAGTTCATATATCTAAATACCATAATACACAGTTTAATACACATATCAACTTAGTATAATAAAATAATTTTGTTTTGGGACTAATACACATAACTTCCAATTTAACTAGCCTTGTTAGCTGTCGAAAAGCACTTCTAAATCTGCAAATGTTAAAGCTGCCCGGCTATAATATTTATTATTTCTTTAGTAACATTTCATATTAGTTTCATATGCCATGAGTTAATTACTGCCAACATGCGTATTACGATCACAAGATCTCGTCAATTATTATAAACTCACCCACTTTTCCTATTTGATAAATCTCGTACAACGGCACTTTGAGGGCTAAAAAATAGACTGTAATTAGAAGAGTGTTTAAGAGCCATCCAGGCACAGTTTCAGTTATAAAATTATCATATGTATGATACATATCATATATCACTAATAATAACAAAATACATATAGAAATTTTATTTCTGTTGTATAACTACCCGAGAGAATTTCTTTCTTGACGCTGTTGAACCAACTTCCACTGAATATCAGAATCAACAAGATCAGCCCTGTTACCCCGATTCCTGAAAATGAGATTTACTTCTTTTAAAACTAACAGTAAAAGCTTGGCGCAGTATAGCCCAGATGCTCTTGCGCCATAAAAAAGCCAAACAATCAATCAATCAACAGTAAAAGGTGACTGACGGAAAACTGAAATGTGCAGGCAAGCACAGTAGAACCTGCCTGAAGTGACCACCTTTGGGACTGGACTGCGATGGTCATTATAAACAGGACAGACTTTGGCATAGGCACAACCAAGGTCCTACCAGTTCTCTCTAATAAAAAGTGCTCACTTTAACAGGTTCCACTGCATAGGCATTAGAAAAAAAAAAACTCATCTCACCTATGTTTTCTGCCACGTCTTTTTGAACATGAATCTGTATCGCTCATGTTTTCATGTGTTCTATAAATCAAAAACAATTACATATAATAATTGTAATATAAAATAAATTATTGGGGTTCTTGCCTACTGCTTGAAGATAAAATAAGAAGACTAGCTCACTTAAACTTTCTGTGAGAATTCTTTGATGATCTTGACCCTCTAGAACCCCGTGAAGATTTTGAGATGTCGCTTTCATTGTCAGAACTCTTTTTACTTTTATGCCTAGGATAAAAAGAAAATGGTTACTGTAAAGACAAAACTACACCTTTAAAAATAAATTTATCTTTCGTTAAGGGCACTTCTATTTCAGGATCGATTCCTCTATTTCCCCAGTCCACTTGAATAGTGACTCATGTACCTCTGAAGAAGGGACACTTTTACTTTATAAGCGACAAAATGTCTGACCTGTAGGTGTCCTTTATTGGGAGGTAATGCTGTACAAAATGTATAATGAGCTGTTGCTAACTCTTAAGACTTTAAATCAGTGGTTCTCAACCTTTTCCAGTTGGTGCCCCCACTTTTGACCCCATGCCCCCCACCATAAGCTTATATAATAACTATAATTTCTTATTTTTAACGAACATTACTTTTATACCAGTACATGATATTCCACACAATTAATGAAATGGTCCACGAAAAGAACAAATTTCAAATAAAGCAATCTGTGAAAACAAAAAGCAGATGGTCAAGAATCAAGTCATTAAATGCCAATGTGAAGATTGACACTGTTTTGCCTTGATTATGTCATGTATATTTGGTGTTTGGTTTGATGTTGGATAATGCACAACGGAGATCATTCTTCACCTCTAGATGGCAATAATGTTTTGTTTTTGTATAAATCATTGTTGAAAATCCTGACTCGCAGAGATATGTTGACGAAAATGGCACAACGATTCTTAAGACAATTTTTGGAGACGTTAGGATACAATGTAAGGTAATGTATCCAAAATCCATTCGGGTCCATTGTTTCAAAATTATCTTTCTCGAAGGATTTCTAGTTAATATCCTAAACCAGTCATCAGATGAAATATCAGTGAATTGATAATTGAATTTGTCATCTAAAGAATTCAAATGTAACTGAATTTTATTCTTAAGTTATCAGTCACAAATTTTTATAATTAATCTTTTTTTTTTCAAATATGCTTTAAAAATCAAAAAACAAGAACGTTAATAATACTAAATTTTCAATTCGTTTCACGCATCTCCTGAGCGCCTTTCTAGCTCCCCACCCCCCAGGTTGAGGATCACTGCTTTAAATACTCGAAAAGTCTAGCAATTTTAAGCCCTTTATGGTCCCGTATACTATGTTGTCCACTTTCACGAACCTTTACACTGCATATTTACGACTATTATGAAAAGAATTTTGAACGATGAATATATCAGTGCTTGTGATTTGCGAATATTTCATTTCTCACTTGGAGTGTGTGAAATGTGCCTCAGAGAAAGAACAGCAGAATGATTCCACTCTCGTTTCACTAAAAAATAGGGTGTCAACGGTTCTAATCATGCAATATTTAAAAAAAAAAAGTCAAGATTAAAACCAAAATTATTTATTATCTTTTTTAAAATCAATACTTTAAGTTGAATTTTTTTATTTATTTTTTAAAATAAGTTCAAACTATTTTTTTAAAATAAATCAATGGTTTAAATCTGATTTAAGTTGATTTTTCAATGCTTATGAAAAATAATTTAAAATAAAAATGACTTTCTTTTTACATTTTGTAAATCACAGTACAAGTAGAAACATTGGCGCAGTATAGCCCAGATGCTCTTGCGCCATAAAAATCCAAACAAACAAATAGAAACAACCTCTCATGATGATTTCGCTGCAGTTGTTTACATACAGTTCATAGTTAACTATTTCTAAAAGTCAAAGTAGTGTGTATTTATTAGGTATTTTCTTAATCTAACATATTCATATCACCAAATATTTTCGAAACCATCATTTTTCATGGGTCAGCTACAATGAATGAAGTGGCACAGGATTAAATCTACCAGGAAAGTGTGTTGGAATTCTATGTGCGATGACAATTTTCATGTGGACGGCTACAGAAAATAGAAATGAGATGCAAAATTAAACTCAAAGGTTATGAACGCGAGTATAAAGAGGAATGCTGAAAACCTTCTCCTTCAGTTGAAGCCGATTTCTTTTATTTTAGATGAAGTTAAAAAAATAGCTGTAGTATTTCGATAGTAGAAGTTTGAAAAGATCTCAGAGACCTTGCTTATGACACATCTTCATACATTAAGATATTTAAAATAGGTTATGGTCAAGTTGTATCTCCAGCTCACTATTTGGTACATTTATTATCACCAAATTTTAAAGCAGAATGCTTGTCAAGGAGCGGGAAGGAACAAGCAATAGAGTGTGTAAAAAAAATGAAATACAGGGATGTCTCATTATTAGGCATCGTTCTTATGTTTATTGTCCATGTACTTCTCGATGGTGCTTTATGTGAAGAAGAGACTGTAAAATCAATTTCTACTTTTCAGTGGTGGAAATAACTGGCCTTCATAAAAGAATGCGTTGGCCAAAAGGAACTCAATGAGAGAGAGAGAGAGATACTGAGGAAGTATGCACAGCTAAGGAAACCTCTGCTGGAGTTGAGGGTATGGTTTCCATATTTAGACTTTTGCATAGCACGTTACGAAACTGATTAGGAGTTGAGAAGGCAGCAAAATTGGCACTTTTATTTAAATCCTTAAATGTTGGTTTTTAATAATATCATAATTGAGATCTCTAATGTATATTGTAGTCTCAATAAACAAGAAATCAAGACATTGAATATTTGTTTTTTATATTATTAAATACGTTATTTAGATATTCACTTACCACTTAAGAAAAGTAAATTGAATGTTAAAATCTTACATAAATGAAGCTGAATAAAAAATTTGATTTATTTCTGAGGTATACAATCTTAACCAGAAAAAATCCATTTAAATAAAAAAAAATCAAATTTTTTATACCCTGCCAACAAAGATGTTGCTTATCACCCATATAAGATAGAATTGTAGTAAAGCAATGAGTATATTTGCATTTTTTAATGTCCCCCCAAATTATAATTTGGGTTAGCCGGTACGGGTTGTTTCTTTTGTGGTGCAAACACTAAAGGTCCCGTTGTGTCAGGAAGTACAGTTTTCCGAGAAATCCGAAACTTTCCTGCCAAGGACAACAAATCCAGAATTACCATGGACACAAAAAAAAGCATGTGTTCTATGCTACTATTGGGACTCAAACCCAGGTCAATGGAGCAATAGCTGAATGGCACATTACCATTACACCACCACAGGATAGTGGTCATGCCATTTTTCTGGGGAATCTGAATATCTTAAGGCCTATGGCATCGACCCTGACTTAAGTAAGTAGTTATGGTTGATAAGTATTTTTTCCACTCCATAATTCTTATTGGCAGTCAAATACGAATTAACGATCGTTAAGATCTGGTCTTGTTTTATGACATGGAATTGGTCATAGTGTGCCAAGCCTTGGTTTTATTCATATTTAAAAAGTGTTGAAAACAATTCATCTCCACACAACACTGGACTTGGGCAAACTAATGAACAATTTGTTTCCAAGGTAAATTTTGGCTAACGACAAGAAACGGACTGATCAAAGATTTTCCAAATTTGAAAACATTGGAAGAGAATTCTTTTCCATATTAACGACAGCATGGAGGAAAATTTCCATGATAGCATAGTAGAACTTTGAAGTAGATGATAGATAATGGCTTAAGATTATGAAGAATTACCGTTTCCGACGATATTCTGTTGATGCTTCGCTATTAAGAGACGGGGATCGTCCTCTTGGCTGGGACCTGTAACTGTACCTCTTCTCAGAAGCGTGGGATGAGCAGAGAGATTGCCGACTAGAATTCGAAAACAAGCCCCTGAAAATGCAAATTATTATTTGATGGCATGTCTTCATACAAATACTGACAGGATATTAGCTAACAGTTAGCATTGGCATTTATTTCTGCAAATGGAAAACATTAACTTGTCACACAAATTAAAATCATATATTATTTCTTTCAATAACGACGTTTTAATTAACGATCATATTTTGTGGTAACAGATTTCACAGAATTTCATACATTCCGATTAACGTTCTTTTCTGTTTAAAGCTTTTACTCTGTCCCTTGGAAGTCCTTAATCGGGGAGTTGATTATGTGCATATGTACACATATATATGCAATACATAAATTGAAATATTCTCTCAATATTTTTACTCCAGAAACCATTCATATTCCTTTCCTTTGAAGGAAGGCACATTTCATCAATATTTAAAAACATGCAATTGTAACTGGGCTGCTTACTGATGTATGTTGAAGTTCCATGAGAATGATAATATGTCAGAGTTTACTTTTTAATCTAATTAAAATATATTTCTTAATTTAATTCAAATTTAACTCTGTTCATTAATTACACAGCTTACATTAACACTGAAAGGACAATTTTCTATTAAGTTGTTGGAGCGTTGAGTTGCATCATCATTATGTTTCGTCATCAGCGCTGAATTCAAGTATAAACTAAGAAGCTAGCAGTTAATCGGACCAGAAATTTCAGTTACCGTTTGTTTGTGAGCAATGGCACAAGGCATTTATGATCATGATTTGTTAAAACCTACAGTTCTCCGACGAATCTGAACTCTTTTTACTTATGATATCAAACGCAAACTGCAGATTCATAAAAAAATTGCTAAGCACCAGGTGCTTGCTGAAAGTAAACCCGGATAAAGACTGGAAAAGTTCCAGACGAGGAGAGACCTTGTTCTCTCGAAACGTGCGTCGAACCATCTTTTAAACTTACAACTACGCTAAAAAACGTTGTTTTTCCATAAACCCGGATGTTTCACATGGTTGCCAAACATGTTACTACTATACAATATGAGGACAAAAGTTGAGTGAAGAAAAACTTTTTATTTATTTTTTTTTTGTGTAAAACCTAAGTTTATGAAATGCAAGAAGTATTGAAATGATCTTGTACAGAGCATAGGAATACATGAGTTTGATATTGTTTTTCTTCAAGATCTTAAGTTTGATGAATTTTTGTATAGTTGTAATGCTACCACAGACAATGAATGTGAAATATATATCATATATTAAACATAAAATTTACTTAAAAAAAAACAAAAAAACTATTGAACAAAGCAACTCACTTTTGGTTGGGATTTTCCCAAGGAGCAACTTTAGGTGTATTTGAAACTGAGTTGTCAATGTTGGACAATTCCGCTGGCGTGGAAATCGACCGGTACAAGGTCAAGCTGTAATGAAATAAATAGGAAAATAAGGTTAGATGAAGGTTAATAAGGAAAATAAGGTTAGAATTCATTTCATCGAATCCTTACAGTAATCCTGCATCTCAGGCTAATGTTGGAACTTACGAATTAGATGGCGGTGAAAGTGACAGGTCATCCTTGGATTTCAAAACTCTGAAATTTTGTTCTTTGACTTTATTCTCAGCTGCAAGAAGAAAAATTACATACAAATTATGCCTATATACCCAGTTGAAATATAGTTTTCAGTACAGCGAAACATTTACTAGTGGTTAATTTCAAGATGAAATTTATCACTGCATTCCTCCTACACAGTAGCAAATATAGAAATAATTTTGGGGAGTTATACTTTGATAATGTATTAACACTCAAGTACCATTTCGTCTAGCATAAAAAAGTTCTGGTTTAGGTGCAGAACACTACCCCAAATGCCGTCGTTGGATCCACTTATACACAAACAAAAAAATATATTTTCATGGAAGGGAACATATTATACAATACTCCTACATACAATAAGAAGGATTATATAAGGAATACATTAAGAAGGATTTCATGGAAGGAAACAAATAATACTCATCCTATGTTCATTCTTCAAAAATTACATATAGTAAACTTGTTTTAAATATTGGAATGAATTTCTTTTGACTCATTTAATTAAAGGCTCTTAGCAGATTCAAAAATTTGTAGAAAGCTTATTGCAGTGCAAACTTGCCTTCTGCTCCATCCGGCTCTCCAAGACGTTTCGGATACCTGCGACTCGGTACTCTGACGACAGTGGGTGGAAGTCGTTTGATCTGTTTCATATCAGCTTTTATTTGTTGCTCGGTTCTCCCGCTGCATAAAGGGTTAGTTTAATATATATTTAAAACATGAATAAACTATACATAGGAATATTCCTAAGTATTCATTAAACAAAATGCATTTTGCAGCCCGCAACACACATCACATATTG
>QLNU02014176.1:7077365-7113134 GCA_006491805.2 Dysdera silvatica
AAATCATATACATCGTTTCAATTTTTATAACGTACAATACTATTACTCTACTAACAAAAATAATAAGAAGTAAAGTAATACAATTTATATAAACACATGTGCTGTATTAGTGCAAATAAAATAATTTAACTTTTCTTTGCATGCATGGATACACTGACGACTGATTAAAAATTTGATCCGTTAAATTATTAACGTTTTCATAATACAAAATTGTTTCAACAATCTGAGTCTCCACCATGCAATTTTTTTAGAAAAAAAATTACTATTAAATCAAAAATTCACTGCATGTGAATGTGTGCATGAATTTTTAAAGCACAAAAAATTCGGTTTTTATTCGAGCATAAACATTTACCACTTCGCAGAAAATCCACTTTCCTGTACCCCAATAAGTTTAGATATATAAATCGAACACTACGCTGATTAAATTAAACAATGTCAAACAATCAACGTTTATTGGCGTAGTGATACCGACGCCGATGGTATGGCGTGATTAGATGGTGAAACGTTCGAAAGAAAATAAATATTTCTGCCTTCGGTGGGGCCTGAACCCACGACCTTCCACTTGCCGGGCGGAGGCTCTACCTACTGAGCTACGAACGACAATATCTAATCTCTTTACGAACGTATATATACTGTTGCCAGTTATTTCGCAGAATGGTGTAGTACATGGACTACTATTTAAACCAAATTGCAAAGAGACTGGTATTAAATTGATCGAAATGCCCGTTGCAGCATATGTGTGTATTTATATAAATCGAACGTAAGATTCGATCGAATATAACCGATTATAATCGAATCGTAAAGAGATTGGATATTGTCGTTCGTAGCTCAGATGGTAGAGCCTCCGCCCGGCAAGTGGAAGGTCGTGGGTTCAGGTCCCACCGAACGCAGAAATATTTATTTTCTTTCGAACGTTTCACCATCTAATCACGCCATAACATCGGCGCTGGTATCACTACGCCAATAAACGTTGATTGATATTGTTGTTTGACCCAATAAGTTTCTCACAATGTTAATAATAGCAGACGTAGAGTTACATAGGCTTATTGGGTATGAGCCCCCAAATAATTTGAAATAAATTAAAATTTTACATATATTGCAATGTATAAATGTATGTAATATGTGCATAAGCCCCCAATAATTTCGGAACCCCTACGTTGATGCTAATAACGGAATCAATGGACATCTGTTTCGCATCCGCAATGTCCTCCATGGTGCTTCAACGGTCTTGTCACAATATTGTCCCAATGGTATTGATATTGACATCCATAGTTGACATCGAAGGCTTTCAGGAGAGTGACCATTTTCCAGAAGCTCTTCACTATTCCCAAATTTCCTGTGCCATTCAGAAGTTCTTGAATGGGATAAAGCGCCTTTCTTATAGGTGTTTTGAATCACTCCTTGCCTTTCTGTAGCGGCAGGCCTGCATCCAGGATGAAGGGGCAATTGGGACAAGGCAAAGGGGTATTCTGGGATTGTTTTATATATATAAATATCTCAATGGGGCAACTGGGGCTAGGCCACCGCTGGCCCCGGCTTGGCTATAGGCCTGTGTAGCGATTTTATTCAAATACGCGCCATATTTGATAGCTGCTTTCCATTTTCAAGCTTTTAATCCATATGCGGTCATAGTAGGTGTACAGATGAACTTTACGCTAGTGAATACAAGAACGAACAAGCGGAGAGCCAGAGCGATACGTTGTCACGTGACCGGAAACCTAGGTGATTCTGACAATAGTAGTCACATTTTTCTGTTGATTTTTTTTTTTTGAAACCATGACGTCAGTTCCGTTACTTTTTGAAAGCCGCCGATATGATTTTCTTGCTTAAGCTTTGTGGCGCAAGAACAGCAAGGGTCACATTACGCCGGGAGCTACAATTTTCCGAGGAATCCGAACTTTTTATGACCTAGAGAATTCACCTCCTGGACTACGGTAAGCATAGGCGGCACTCTCATGTGACTTCTAGAATGAATGCGAAGGGTCATTTTTAAATTTGTTGGCTATAAGTTAGCTTTTCTTTTCTTTTTGCTCGCATTCAACCCAACTTTTACATTACATGACTTTCCTTTGATTTTATTTACATCAGATAATATATATTCTATTGTGTGTGACATTACAATTCTTACGTTTAGTTTTTTTTTATTTTCCTAAAGAATAGGTTGTCTCTTTTTGTATTCCCTTTGATTGCTTCCACTTCTTTTTATGTATTTATTTATCTATTCTCAGTCCATTAAACGTATTTCTTGTATGTGGGGCAATATATATTTTTTACTTTTTGCTTTACTATACTTGATCGGATTATAATATTTCTAGTTCTGCCTTTCTTTACAGAAATACATTTATTCCACTGGCGCACGCAGGGGGGGAGTTTATGGGGGCTGTAACTCCTATTACGATGAAATTTTGTATATGTGTATATATATATATATGTGTGTGTGTGTGTGTGTGTGTGTGTGTGTGTGTTGAAGTCGAAAGCACGTCAGATCGAGCAGCGAGGCTCGTTGTTCAACTAACCCAGCGATACCAACTTCAAATAGTACAGGTATATGCACCAACATCAAGCCATACCGACGAAGAGGTTGAAGAATTTTATGAAGAAATCAAAGAGTTACACACCAAAGGGAAACAACATATCAAGCTCATCATGGGGGATTTCAATGCAAGAATTGGACAACAGGAACAAGGAGAGACATCGGTTGGTAAATACGGATATGGGGAAAGGAATGAACGTGGCGATCAACTCATCGAATTTGCAGAAGCTGAAAATCTTAGCATCATGAATTCATTTTTTAAGAAGAAACCGCAAAGAAAATGGACATGGAAACACCCCAATTGATAAATATCGATATAAAAATTGATAAATATCGCAAAACATCACTATTCCAATAAGTTATAAAATAATGATAAAAATTAATGAATAATTAACAATTTATATGAAAGTTTTTATATTTTTATTTATATTTCTATAGTTTTTAATAATTTTAACTATTAAAGCTATTATCCAAACCATAATGAAAAATGCAATTAGTAAATGATGATAAAAACGAAATGCCAATCACAAAAGACCTTCAGTTTTCGAACAAAAAATACAATAAAAATTGTATTATGGAGGGGACTTTTTCAAGGGAGACCCCCCAGCACCGTACAATTGTCCTCATGCAACCTTTTAATATTCAATCCTCCTCAATCAAGTTGGAAAAATTCTCATCGTAGTCGTTGATATGGTAATATTAGATTATAAATTACTCTCAAAGAAAGGAATAATTCCTCGGAGCCTTGTGGGGATTGAACCTGCAACTTCTTGACAACCAGTCAAAAAGAACACTTGGTTGGTTATCAAGAGACTGTGGGTTCGATCTCCACCAGGTGCCAAGAAATTATTCTTTTATTCACGAGCAATTTGTAATAATTATATGTAACTTCATTATTATTTAATGTTTGCTCTATCAAAATTATATATATATATAATGCTATAAATCTTTTCTAAATATGCCATTCAATTTACACCATGTTCAAAATAAGCTATTATCATCACAACTAGAGAATTATGGAAAATAATCTTTTAGTAAATTTATAAGAAAGATACGTTATTTTTTAATTTATAACATCATGCATTCCAAGATTTATTATTTATTTATTATTAAAACAATGACGAATTTATTTTTAATTTAATAACTGTGTCTTGGATATTTCAGCTGAAGCGTGAAGTGCTAAATTGAGTGGTTTCCTCTTCTATTGTGTTTATTATTATCAAACTGAAAATCTGTATTTATCTGTGTGCTAGGCCACTTATACTATGTTGGATATCAAACCATCATCTTTAACTTGCTATTAACCACACAATCGCATGAAACCTCAGTCACAAAGGATAAAGCATTCATGTTATTTATAGAGTTACTTAATAAGTTTTATTATGGTAGTTTATGTTAATGATTATAGTCAATGCTAACTGCAGGCTAATGTTTCAAGCAATATAATGGTATACATATGTTGAAAGATAGCACTGTGATTACCGTTAGGACAATTGAAATTGAATGCAGGAATAATAAAATGTTAATGTTATAGTGGTTTGTATACTATTTTAAAAGCAAAACAAGTATTTATATAGTGTTTTTGTATAGTGGTATTGACGAGAACCTGATTTTTTTTTTTGAGAGAAATACAGGAAAATGAAAATCAACATAAAACTCTGAATTTATTTTTAATCGCTAAAAGAAAATCGTACTGGCCATGAGAAAGTTTTATCCACCAAAAGTAAATTTTATTAAAAAGTTCAAATTTTAAATTTACTTGAACTAGAAATTTTATCTTTTTGTGAATTTCCAGCTAGAGCTTTCTAGCGCTATTCTAGTTCCTAGAAAAACTTATTTAATGTAGTTAGGGTAAAAAGAAACGAAGGAAATACATTTTTAAATGTGTGTGCAAAAAGTATAAAAGAAGAGTAGAGGAAATAGCATGAGGACTTGTCATCGACCTTTCATTCTCAGAGCTATATAAAAAATAGACAGCAATGATGATAATAATAAAAAAAAGAATCTAACTTTTCGGCCATGAAAAAAGTAGACATTAGGGATTAGAAATTGGTCATAATTTAATTTACCGCCATCCAGATCGCACAAAAACGTTCCGAGGACGTCCTCTGAATGTTCCCAGGACATTCAAAATACACTGTCGAACGTTCGCGGGACGTCATGCGGTGATCCATGTGCATGCGTGAAGTACGTCCTTTGAGGGTCCTGAGGATGTCCGCGGAGAACATATTTCGGAGGATTTTAGGACAAAAACTGGAATTCCTTTTAGCATGTTTTAAGACTTGTTACTGCGGATTTTAGGACGAATTTTTGATTATTTAAGGATATTATTTTGATATTTAGAGGACGTGATACGGCAGTTTTTAGGAAGAAATTTGGATTTTGCTATTACGACGTCTTAAGGACATGTTTTGGATATTTATAGGACAATAGTTCAATTTCCTTTTAGGACGTTTAAAGGACTTTATCTTGATAATTTCAGGACGAGTTACGGCGGTATTTAGGACAAACTTTGAATTTATTTTTATGATGATTTAGGGACATTATTTGGATCGTTTCAGGACGCGTATCAGTGATTTTTAGGACAAAATTTGGATTTCCTTCTAGGACGTTTTAAGGACATTATTTTTATATTTTTAGGACGTGTTACGGCTTATAATTTACTCTTTCTCAGACTGAGAACTTCCTTCAAATTTTCACCCTCCCCCTTAAGAGGCGGAATCATATTTACTATAAATTACTTGCATATAATCTCCAAAGAATCATATTTTTCATCAGAATCCACTCTTCAGGGGTTGTAACATGTTAATGGAAAATGTAATACGTTAAATTTTATTTTTATTTCTCTCCCTATAATTTTAAGATATATATGTAACACAAAGAAGTTATTTTGAAATTTCCTTTAACTACGAACTTTTTCCCTGATTATAAAAAAACATGGGGCATAAAAACACAGCTAAATAAAATTAGCAAACTTTTCAGTTAAAAAACAGTTTTTTAAATTACATTTATTTTTAAAATCCTTGATTAATTTTAACTTTCTGACGAATACCCTGATAATTCCTGAAATACCAAATTCGCTGATTTTTCAAATCTGTGAACACCCTGATGCAACCATTACTCGTTTATGGAAACTTTCGCATCAGTAAATTGTAATACTCAATCACTATACTTCACTTAAGCAATTGTCATCGTAATTCATCAATAAACCTTTGAATTCAAGTTAATTCGTAAAAGTAAAAACCAAATTCAAAACTTGACAACAATGTTTAAAACTCGTAGCTAGAATTCGCACAAACAAATCTTTTCTATTTTCAAGTATACCATCCAGACTTCAACAAGAAACCAGCCAGCACGCGGTAAGAATAAAATCTTTGAGTGTTGCGATGAGTAGGCGTATAATTAACGTGAATGAAACGGATCTAACTAATACTGAAATTCTTTCATAAGAGCATAGACGTTATTGAGAAAATTTTAAATTTAACGAAAATTATAAATCATATCACTCTCGTATTATCGCCGGGCGGCAGGAGAGAAATATACCGGTCTACCTCGAGGGGTATGAAGTAGTATTTTCTTGCGAGGTCAACATACAGAAATTCATAAGTTTTGAAAACAATGAAACCAATAGAAAATAAATAAACAATCGTAGGTAGAAAAACTGAAAATACATTCTACTTTCTGGAAAGGAAGGACCTATGAAATATGTAATTGTTTTAGCTTCCAGACGCTAATTTTACAAAATGTTATCTTCAGCCCTTAGTTCTTATATACAATAATAAAATTAAGCATAAAAAACAAATAATTGATAAAAAAGTAATAATTGATAAAAAAAGTAATAATTGATGAAAACTAGTAACTTATAAAAAGAACTAATAACCGATAAAACAAACAAGTCGCATATAGAAAATAAAGGACCAACTCGAACGAATTAAAAAGTACATTTTAATGAAATGAAAAATGTATTTTAACGAAGTAAAAAAATTACATCGTTTTATGTGTTTAATTTTTTACATTATTTCACTTATATTTTAGTTATTTCTTCCTTTCGCTTTGAAGGTGGGGGGGTTACGTGCACCAATGGAGGAGTCGCCACATTTTCCTAAAATATTTGGCGTGTTTCAAATTTCCTCACCCCGTGGGTTAGGGGTTGCACATATTCCCCACCGTACTCTCCAACCCGTCGTAAAAGGCAACTAAAAGAGGTCGGAATAACCACCGAAACAATAATTATACCATTAGTTAATTATATCATATAATAATTATACCAATTTTGTCCCCAAAACCACCGCAACGCGTCCTGACAACATCCTAGAAAGAAATCCAACTTTTGTCTTAACGTAAGAACAGCCGTAACACGTCCCGAAAATATAAAAATAATGTTCTTAAAACGTCCTAGAAGGAAATACAACTTTTGTCCTAAAAATCACCGATGCAGGTTCTGAAAAGATCCAAATAATGTCCTTAAATCAACATAAAAGTATATTCAAATTTTGTCCTAAATACCGACGTAACTCGTCCTGAAAATATCTAGGTAAAGTCCTTTAAACGTCCCAAAAGAAAATCGAACTATTGTCCTAAAAACAACAAAAAAAAGTCCTTAAAACGTCGTAATAGTAAATCCAAATTTCGTCCTAAAACCTGCCGTAACACGTCTTATAAATATCAAAATAATATCCTTAAATAATCCAAATTTCGTCCTGAAATCCACCGTATCAAATCCTTAAAACACCCTAAAAGAAATTCCAATTTTTGTGCTAAAACCTCCGTAATATGTTCTCAGCGGACATCCTCAGGAACCTTAAAGGTCGTACTTCATTGCGTGCATATGGATCACCGTAGGACGTCCCACGGACATCCGACAGTGTATTTTGAATGTCCTGGGGACGTTGGTGATGTCCGCGCCAGACGTCCAAAGGACATCCTCGGGACGTTTTTGTGCGATCTGGGCAATCCCACAGCTGTTTTTAAAAGATTAAGATAAACCTCCTGAATTTCTCTTAATGTCCAATATCAATGCCTCAGCAAGAATTCAGAAGCAAACGATCTGTGACACACACGAACAGGCATTGGCATATATCAGTACACTGTAACTCATTAATACTTGCCAGTTTTTTTATTGATTAAATATATTTTTATATGGGTTATACCTTTACGAAACATTGCTTCCTCACCATACACCAGTGTTTATCAAAGTGCGGTGCTGGCGCAGTATAGCCTAGATGCTCTTGCGCCATAAAAAGTCCAAACGAAGTAAATGCGGTGCATAGTGGCTTATAAGTGGTCTGTGAGATATTCAAGAATTATTATTATATATGGTAACATTAGATCATAAATTGTGCTTGCAAAGAAATTCCTTCCTTTCTTTGTGAGTAATTTATCGTGTAATAATACCACAGAATAGGTTATGATGAGAATTGCTAGACTTTAATAAAAGTCATGAGATAGTTAATTATCTCCCGACTATCGCATGACTTTAATAAAGGACATGAGATAGTCGAGAGATAATCATAGGGTTCACTTCGTTGAACTTAATGTAAAAGGATCAAAATATTAGCTTACCGATTCTCCAGACTTTTGAATGTACCGAAGTCCAAAATATGCAGTTTCCAGTAAGTTTAAATTGTTGAAAACGAATTGCAAGAGCTGTTCGCCAGTCGTTTTACTCTGTAAACATAAAGAAATTGTCAGTTTTAGTTCCGAGATAATGCTCTTTGTTAATTTCTTGAAATATTAAAGAAATTGTAACAATTTTATAAAATTTAGAAATGACAGTTTTCTTTTGCACAATAGTTTCCGTCCTGTTTTTCACTGGCATAAACTGATATAGATTTATACTTTTTACTTACATTTTTTACTTAAACTTTTTACTTACACTTCAGACATACAGATCTACACGTACTTATTCATTCAGCGTTGGTAACTATAAACCATATGGAAACATTTCAGGCTAAAAAGTTAACTATTTTTTTTAAAGAAGGTAATATAATAATATAATGTTTTTAATAAGAAAATAATCTACAGTTAAATTTCTTCTACCTTTTTTTTCTTTTTACTTAAACAGATTAGAAAGATAATCTTAGTCTAATTCCAAATCCTTATCCTTTTCATTATCGCAGTTTTTCAAATAATAATAAACCACTACACGTACCAACGTTGTAGCTAGAAGCTTTCTGTAGGGGGACTCTGAAAGTTACAGGGGACTCTGAAAGCTACAGGGGACTTAGAAAGCTACAGGCGCTTAGAGTTCCTTAATGTTCTGTGTGCTGTATTTTATTAATAGATTTAATAATACTAAATACCTGAGTACACTAATATATTTAATATTAATGAATAAATTTCTTAACATAAATTTTGCATTGAAAATTTAGAGAGGTATACTAATATTTAGAATTTCCCTTATCTTTACAAGTAGTAGAAATGTATTTTGTACACATTCTTAATGTCAAAGAATAATTTTCATTGTCGTGACTTAATTTGACGGCAACACTGCGCAGTAATAAAATGATAGAGAAGACAAAAAATTATTACAGTTAAAAATAGTATATTTAAACGTTTACAGCTGTTTCAATAGCTTTAGGCTATTTTCATCAGAACGGCAATTAATACAACGCAACGGATGATGCTAACGTGTGTTCCAAATGGTGGTTACAGATATAGGTACCAATGAGTGATATATGGGAAAATTAGACTGTGTGTTAGATGAAGTCTACCAGAAAGATTTCTTCTAACTCACAGTCTAATTTTCTTGTGTACAATGCACTGGTACCTAAATCTGCAATGGCCGCTTGCAACACTCGTTGGCATAACACGTTGCATTTTATTAGTTGCCGTTCTGACGAAAATGGTCTAGAGCTACAGCTGTAATATTTTCAACTGTGTTAGTTTGTTGTTTTCTCAATCATTTTCTTTCCCATTCTCGTGTGAAGATTATTATACGAAATATATACAACGTACTGTTATTAGTAAGAATAGCTGAACGCACCATTGTTATTATAGTGAAAAAAATTTTCGAGGCTCTTGTTTGCTTTTGTGTTTTTGTTTGTTCAGACATGATTACGCCACCTAGTTGCAAAGGAATTTTAATAAGTATCGCTATCAACATAACCCAGGCCTCATTCACGCTTGCATGGACACCACCGACAGAAAGGTTTTCCTAACAGGTTATCTTCCTTCCATACTTTCTTTTACCTAGTAAGTGCTACCGCACCCCCCATGGCGATTTGACGGTTTTCGTTCCTATGAGCGCTACCTGTTTCGGCCTTTCTTTCGGGGCCTAAGCCGAACATTAACCTCAGTTCCTGAAATTATCTTATTAGATGGCTGTCTACAGAAAGCAAACTAATTATATGTGCCAGGGGCTGGCCCCAGGCAAAAGAAAGGGGTTTGAATGAAGACTGGCGTAATTAATCCGAGTTGTTAAGCATTTTCCGCATTAAGAAGAGGTGATACATCATATTATGAAATGATTAGTTTCTTTAATCGCACATAAAATAACCTCTGACAAAGCGTTAACCGATAAATTGTGAATTGAACGCAGAACATCTCCAAAGGGACGGAGTGTAAAATTATGAAATTATCAAAGAATAAACTTCCTTGTAGTTAAAATATAGCATATAAATTTGATGACTGAAACTTAAGTGGGTCCAGAGTTGTGGAGCGTCAAAATTAGTTAAAAATTGTACGCATTTAATTTCTGGCGGAACAAAAGAAACAGAAATAAAGAGCTTCTATTTATGTTTTCTTTTACTAAATAACATTTAGTGTTGCTTGCAATCAAAATTATTAATAAATTTAGCATCAATTCAGCTTGAAAAAAAAAAGAATACCTAGTAATAAGGTTTGTTCTTGCGATATCTGAAATGTTTTACTATTCACTTTGATCTATTTAAATTATCGAAAAACTGGAACCTACAACTAAATAGAATATATCAGTTTATTTACATAATTTATGTATAAATTGGTTGTCCATTTAAAACATAATTACAAGCTCATCTTTGTTGTTTTTACGTAAAGTACTGTCTTCAGTAGTACTTCCTTATTTTAATAAAACTGTTAAAAAGTATTAATTAGAAGACAAAAAATAGCCTAAATTGGAGATCTTTTTAAGTTGGTAATACACACTATACATTCCTACAGAAGCCTTTGTTCTCAAATTGTTCAAAATAATTTTTTTTTATTGCAGGTTATATTTTAAATTGGAATAGTTGGTCTGTTTAGTGCTTTAAGTTCTAATGTGCTCAAAGGTCTAGTGTCTAAGTTCTGAATCTGAAGGAATCCATCACGTTACGGCCTGAATTACATTATTTCCACTCATTTCCTAGGATGAATGCAAGTTTAAATATGATTCCAACATCATGATGGCAGTTGCTTGAGAAATGCGATCTCAGTTCGTCTTTATTTGTAGTGCGAAGTTATTGAATGAGAATCTTACTTTTATTGTACCCAATGTGAATCATTTTGTGGGTGTTTTTAGTGGTGAAAAATACCATAAACAGGATTACCAACTTGTATCAAAGGAAATACTAAAGACAATGGATTTATGAGCAATTGATCAGGCTCTGCTTAAATTAAGGATCTCAAAAAAAAATAGGGAGTATTTCTAATTACCAAAAGTATAAATATTTGGCCAAATTCTATCAGATGTTTGGCAAAAAGTGTAGTGACTTAATAGGTTTACATAAAAATCTGTTACAATGGATTACATAAAATTCTTGTTGCACATCTGACCGTTCTCATCATCATGGTAATAAATACTCAATAACACAATTGACTACCTGTTTACTGATTTTGTGACCATCTCTTTTTTTCGAAAAACTCAGGAGTATTCCTTGGATTTTTACTAGGTCTGTTGTTAGTCTCACCTGGTACATAAGATACCTAAAATTATTCACAGATTTTATTTTGCTATCAAGAATCCGGTAAAATATTGATAATTTTTACTTTTTCATTTTTGTTTGCCACATTACATTTTTCCTTAAGTTTATTTATCGATATTTGATACTCATTTTATAATGGCTTAGAGCTTTGAATTTTCTTTCAGGTCCTCACTAAAGGATTTTTCCAAGTTTCTTTTTACTGCATGTGTAATTTTATCAGTTTTGTAATTATTACTGATGGTCTCTGTGCTTTGTTTAGTTTTTTTTTTGTTTTACATACAGGAGGTAAGTCGAAGGACTTGCATACTGTGTTTATTTCATGTAAAATTTTTATCCCTAACTAGCTCAAAAAGTATCATTTTAACAGGTCTCTCTTTTAATTGGCTTTTTCACAAATATTTTTGTTGCACATGTGAGACATTAGAGCTTTTCTGGAATTAAATCAATATGGATATTTTGTGGCTTAGACAGGTGTTCAACAAGAATTTTACTCAATCCATTTTTAACAGGTTTTTTATGTAAACCTAGCAGGTCACTACACTTTCTGTCAAACACATGACAGAATTTGGCCAAATATTTATACTTGTGGTAATGAGAAATACTCTCTATTTCTTTTGAGATCCTCAATTTAAGCAGAGTCTGATCACTTGCTGATAAATCGATCACCTTTAGTACTTCCTTTGATACAAGTTGATAATCCGGTTTATGGCATTATTCACCATTAAAAACGCCCGCGAAACAATTGACGTTGGGTAAAATAAAAGCAAAATTCTCTTTTCATAACTTTTCACTACAAATAAAGACGAACTGAGCTCACATTTCTCAAGCAACTGTCAGCATGATGTTGGGATCATGTCTAAACTTGCATCCATCTGGGAAATGATTGGAAACAATATAGTTCAAGCCTTGACATGATGGATTCCTTCGGGAGAACACTAAACAGACCAACTGTTCTAATTCAAAATATAACCTGCAATAAAAAAATAATTTTGAACAATTTGAGAACAAAGATTTCTATAAGAATATATGGTGTGTATCACCAACTTAAAACGATCTCCAGTTTAAGCCATTGTTTGTCTTCAAATTGATACCTTTCGACAGTTTTATTAAAATAAGAAAGTACTACTGAAGACAGTACCTTAGATACCAAAGTAAAAACAACAAAGATTAGTTTGTGACTAGATTTTAAATAGACAACCAATTTATACATAAAGTATGTAAATAAACGGATATAGATATTCTATTTAGCCGTAGGTTCCACTTTTAGATAATTTAAATAAATCGAAGCGAATAGCAAAAATTTTCAGATATCGCATGGTCAAACCTTAAGACTATACATTCTTTCTTTTTCAAGCTTTACAAGTTTATAAAAATATCTGAATTGATGCTAAATTTATTAATAATGTTGATTCGAAGCAACAATAACTGCTATTTAATAAAAGAAAAAAAAAACATGGGCTCATTGTTCCTGTTTCTCTTGTTCCGCCAGAAATTAAATGCGTTCAATTTTAGCTAATTTTGACGCTCCACAACCCTGGAATCATTTAAGACTCAGTCATTAAATTTATATGTCATGTTTTAACTACAAAGAAGTTTATTTTGTGACAATTTCATAATTTTAGATTCAGTCCCTTTGGGGATATTCTGTGTTGAAAATCACAACTTATCGGCTTAGCGCGTTTTACAGGCTCTACGAAAAAATGAAAAGGTTCTCAGATTTAAAAGTCCCACAGCAAATAGTTCTATAAATGACCTGTGTAGAAAAAAATATTAAAGGTGAGTCTTATTTTCTTCATAGAAATTACAGTGCTCAAAATGTGAATTTTAAGTATTTTAAACGCTTTCATTACCATAGATTTTAGGCTATTTCCTTACATCTTATTGAAAATCACATATGAAGAAAAATTTAGGGAATTTTATGCTTAGGGATTTGGTTCTCAAATTATTCCGATAGCTTTAAAAATAAGGAAGCTGCACTAGTTTCCGTAAAACGCTATTTTCCCCAAAAAGCATTACATCATTGTTAAAAAATGGCCGCCAAAAAAATGATTGGCAATAAAAAAATTTTAAACCACGGGTTTTAACTCTCAACACTTAGATAAAAAAATATAAAAAATAAAAAATTTAGCAACACCGACTGGGTGATTTGAAATGGATTGACCCCCATGCATCCTTCACACCAGAGGTTCTTCAACTGTGGTCCGCGAAACGCTGGAGATTCGCGAGATCCTCCCAGTTTTCTAAAAAGATTCATAAAAATACTGATAAGAGCATTTACTCTTTAATGCTAAAAATAAATTACGAGGGAAGGAAAAATTCCTTCCTTAAATAGTGAAAATCAGTGATAAAACACTTGAAATAAATATGTGTGATGCAAATTTGGGGCGTTAAACTTTGAGTTAATTCTTGGGGGTCCGCGAGAGCAAGTGATCTCTGAAGTTGGGGGGGTTCCGCGGTCCAGAAAAGTTAAAGAACCGCTGCTTTTCACCATAACAGAATAATGTCATTTTCGCTCCTCCCCCCGCCACTTTCCTCTAAGATTTTTTTGGCTAGCAGTATGAATATGATTACAGTCTGAATTTACCAGTTTGAGACGACAATCTCCTAGTTTTGGAACAGTGACATTGCCCCCTTAGTTGAGGATACTTGATCTAAGATATTCAATCCAAACCTTCCAAAATTTTCATCTTGTTTTCGAGATTGAACCCTATAAGAATATTCATTCATTCGCTGAAGATTTAAAAAACAAGGTCATTATTACGGGCAAAAAATTTAAATGTTTATACAGTAAAGCCTCTGTTCTGCCTTCACTTGACAAAGGGAGCAGTTGGCTCCCGAAACGTCGTGTTTTTAAACCTTACGCCAGTGTCGAAATAACTGTTTGTTATGGAATCTCCTGGTGAAACGCTGTTTATATAATTTTTCTCGGTCCGTATAATAGTGTTGTAGAGAGGTTTTACCGTGACGGATAGATAATAAAGTTCGTTGAAATAATGATCTACGTGTTACTGTATGAAACTTTAAGAGACTTTATATTTATATTAACCTTTTCTACAATAAATACACATGCAGTTATAATAAATGTCTTTGAATATTTTTAATCCCGTTATATATTTATGTTGAAATATATAAATTTGAGGAAATGGATTTGAAATTTAGGATAGCCTCCAAGAAACATGAAAAATGAAAAATTTATATTTCACTACCCACGTGTTTTAAAACTTTATTTTGTCCGCGAACTCATTTATTTTTTACAACGTCGTCTTCAAAGTTACCATAAAAATTTTTTTGGAAATTTTAAAAGAACCTTCTGTTTCTTAAATGGGGCGATGATGTCACTGCATTAAATATTTAAACAGCATTAGAACGCGATTTTGTCGTTAAAATATTTTGATACAAACTTTTAGGGACTAGAAGTGCACTAAATAATTCATTGCTTCAATTAACCATTTGGTATAATAGCTTTATTCGGACACAAAATACGTATTTCGCGTGTTGTTTTCAAAATTTAGCGAGCAGTGGTGGTTGGTGGTCAAGTTGCGCAATAAGTAGTTTCTTATTACGAAGAAAAAGGAGTTGTGTTACTATTTTTATTGCTATTAATTTATTAGAATTGGTTTATTTAGCTTGAAATACGTCACAAAAATGATTGTAGCGAGGCCAAACAATTCGATAAACGGTGCGATATTCTAAATAGTATATTTGCTAGCCGCTTGTGTAGAAGCAGAGCAGCAACAGCAAATCGCTAAGGAGCTACGTGTGAGCAGAAATGCTAGACATAATTATTATATTCACCAGACAGAAAGGCTTGGTTGTTGCACAAGCTTTGCAACCCGCATTTCTCTCCCTCGTTAGGCTTATGTGTTAAAGTCTTAAGCTATGGCTATTTGTGAATTTCACATTCTTTTCATCACGAACATAATCTGCGATACGATTGCGTTTGAGATTACGTTTTACTAATCCGTTATTCTTTTATTATATCACTGAACATACTTAACGTTATCTCTAATCATAAATTAATGAGTATTTTAAAAGTCTAAACTGAATAGTATAAAATATCTATTGACCCCCTATGTTCCATACCATTTCTTGCTTTTTCTGTTCTAATTCTCGATGCACAAAGCACCCACACCCCTAAATCTCGGCACCACATTTATCCCCCCGTCAATTCATATTTTTTTCTATTAATCACATTAATTTTTTAAATAATTTGAAATTTTGGATTGTCGTAATTGTAATTACGCAGACAATGTCTTGTTGCTACTTTACGTTGTTATTAACAATGTAAAATTAGGAGCCGTTTAAGTATTGCGTAAGCACCTTTGGGGGAGGGGGTTAATATTTGCATATTTTTTTTAACATCCGGGAGGGGGAATCCGAATCATGCTTACGTAAGATACAAACAATTACAAAACTAGCCCATAATTACAAGGTGACAACTGCCCTGATACAGAACTGAAATACTTCGGTGTATTGACACACTGTGAGTAGATGATATAAATTACTACACGAAATTATAGTTAAATATCTGATTATTTAAAGCAGTGGCTCTCAATATTTTTTGTTTGAGGCCCCCTTCCAGGATCCTCGTGGCCTCCTTGACATTTTTAAATTATAATAATGTGTTATTTTTAATAAATATATTTATTTTTAATAAATTATTAGTATTATAATTATTATAATTAAGTGTTATTTTTAATAAATATATTTTTCCAAATCTACTTTTCTCATTTATTATACACTATTTGCTGACAACGCTAAGTTTAATTACGTATTTATAAGCTGATGCACGATTTCAAATGGTGGTGGTATATGGCCCACAAAATAGCTGTTAACAGCGCAATAAAAAACATTTTTAAATGCGATAATTTGTTGTGATTACTCTCTATTTATAAATAAGCATTTAATATTATAGCGAACTTATAAATAAGTGCTCAATATTAGAGTAAAAATGTAAATAAGTATTATAATTTGCATCACACGTTGCATTCTTATTTCGAAAATACATATATATATACCCAAAAATTAGAGAACCGAAATCTTACATTAGCAAAAGAGTGGGAGGGACAGATAATTGCTTATTTGTTTTTACAAGGGGGAGGGGATATAAAATGGCCAGAAATGTGCTTACCTAATAGTTGAACGACATCTTATGCCTGGAGAGCTCTCCCCCACCCACCTCCCCTCAAATACACGGAAAAAGATGAAAAGGAAAACAGCACTCTCGAAATGTATTTCTAAGGGCAAAAATATGTGTGCAACACTATATTTCTGGACACACGAGTCGCCACTGACATATTAGGGATATTTCTTATGGTTTCGTGAACAGGTATGTTTATAGGTATGGTTGTGTTATTTAGTGCAAAAGACAACAAATTCAAAATACTGCGGATGTCCATGCTCAGTTGGTTGGTTGGTTGTATGTTTATAGAGGCTCTGTTCAGTATTGCCAAAGAATTATTAAGAGTATAAGAAAGAAAATAATTTGGAAAATATAAGGAGCAGTTAATGGAAACGGTGGACGAAGAATTTTGAAAAATGAGGAAATATATCATTTGTATAAGGACTTTGAATTGGTGACAAAACTAAGGAAAAGAAGACTTCGATGGCTTGGGCCATCTAAGAAAAAATGCAAATTTATAAAAAATGAGAGAAGCTAAAATAACTAAGAAAATTGCGAGAACTATCTAACTATAGAATCTAAAATGACAACCATGTGTGTCCTCAAAAAGAGGTCGTTCAGAGAGATGGCCTTTTTATGAAGGTCTACGTAAAGATGGGGATAAACTTGTATAACAGTGGCACGTAAAATCTAAAAAACACGATTTGGTAATCCGACATTTTAATCATAAGCTATGGAATTTACAAGTTTTTAAAAAGGGAACGAACGGTAGTTTGTTTTGACCTCGCAATCCTTTTTTTTTTCTAAACGATTATGAAACTCGGGAATAAATGAATAATTCTTCAACAGATACTGAAGTTTCCACTAATTTATTCGCTTTCCTGAATATTTTTTTAATTCAGGGGCTCAGAGCAGTTTTTTTATGTGGTTTATGAGAAGGAGAGAGAGAGAGAAAGAGTTCCAATGCCTTTGCTTCATTCGAATCGGACTAAGAAGTCTTGACTAAACTTGAAAGCAGTAGTGTAGTTAAATTCGATATCAAAGTAAAACAAATGCTTTATAATGAAAAAACCTTGAAAGGGGAAGGTTACCACCGAATTATTCACTTCATTTAAGACCAGAAGATAAAAGAGAAATTATTCTTTCTTCTTCAGTCTCCTAAATGTGGTAGCCATTTGTGGAGGCAGAAGTTCTGACGGTCCCTAAGTGAAGGCACATTTAACATTAGGTCTGCAGGGGAAAATTCATTTTTAGAAAAAGTGGTCGTTAAGGAGGTGATCTATTAAACTAGGTGGCCGTTTGGAGAAGTTTTACTGTACTACGATAAAATTAGTCACAGCAAACCAGTTTCCCTTTCTCCTCTGTAACAATAATGACTAGGATAATAAGAAAAATTAGGCATGAATGACCACGGCAGCTTAATGGCGAAAGCGTCGAAACGACAATCTGAAGATCTTTGGTTCGAGATGAACATAGGCGTGCCTCATTCTTTATTTTGTTCTTGTAAATCAAAGGGAAAATATTAGTGAAGGATAAAGTTTGTGGAGGTTTCAAAATAGGTCGAAACGATAATTTTGCTACAACTTCCTTTAGGCAAAAACCGCCGGAACAACGGAAATATAACTAAATGAAAAACAGTAACAAGAATTCAACATGATGCTGAATATGTAAAAATAGCACAGTGTTAAAAGATACGTGATGTAATTGTGATACAAATGCAAATGTTCGGACAAAAATTTGTACATTCATACAATGTAAGTTTGAGTACACGAAAAGGTAAAATAAAAAGCAAGTGCTACTAGAGATAGTATTATGAATGAATATTATAACATTACAAGAGATAATACGGTGGAACCTGGTAAAGCGATCACCTTGGTAAATTGACCACCTGCATAAAGTGACCAGTTTTTTATAAGAGAGAACTGGTAAGGATTTAGTTCAGCCTGTACCAAAGTCTGCCATGTATAGTGATCACATGTTTATGGTGACTATTGTCGTCCAGTCCCAAAGGTGGTCAGTTTAGGCAGGTTCTATTGTATTATGAACGAATATTGTAATATTGCCAGAGATGATAATATTATGAAAGAATATTATAATCAGTGGCAGATCCACGGAGGGGGGGGTTAGGGATATTTTCTCTCCCTAGTCCCTAAAAATGCGGTGGAAATCGGTTATAACGAGCGCCGATTATAACGACCAACCTCATATAACGACGGAATTTTTACAAAAAGTTTTATAAAATATTTTTTTTTTTTTTAATTGCTCGTTAAATCCGGTCTCCAAAGTAGACTTGTTCGCTAAATTCCATTGCGCTTAATCATTATATCAAACAAAATCAATATTAATTCGATTTATGTTCGACATAATATCGATTTATATAGATATATTTATATCGATAATCAATATTAATCGATATTATTTAATATCGCCGTATCCAGAAACCTTCTAAAAATGGATTCTACTGAATTTTAGATTCTCCCCCCCCACCAAAAAAAAAACCCAAATCCCTCCCCCGATCCACCTCTGTTATAACACTACCAGAGATAATATTATGAATGAATATTATAATACTACTACAGAAATAACATCATAAATGAATAAAAATAAGGAATCGTTTAAAAAATACGCTGCACGTAATTTGGATCCCAACTTCAGGAGATATAATGGAGCATTCATTCTTTATAGGAATTTTATGGAAATATATGGGATTGCCTAGGCAAAAGCTTGATAATGTGGATTTTCTGCCTCAACCCCAGTTTTACCAATTACTGAATATTCAATGACATGTGGGGGGCTGCTAGTGTTAAGCCGCTAGTGTTATTTATTCATTTTGGGGGGTTTGTCCGCTTCAAACCTCCTCTAAATTTATTCTCTAAACTTTTTCATACGATAAACAAATGCAGAGAAAAAACAAATATAGAGTCTGAAGAGTGGCAGCAGCGACAGTAAATATTTAACCTTTTTTTACTAAGAATTTCTTTTCTTGGTGCTACTTAAATTTACATACTTCTACTGAAATTTAGATTCTGCCATTTTACTTAAACTCGATTTCCGTCACCTTACTTAAAGCGAATCTCTGTCATAAAATTAAGTCTAATTTCTCTCATTCCACTTAAATTTAATTTCTGTCACTCCATTTAAATTTAATTTCTGTCATTCCAGCTAAACTTAAATTACCGTTTGACTTATATATCCTTTTGAAACTATACTAACAAGTTGTAAATATATTTGTAAGTGATACTTTTAAATAATACTTGTAAGTAATACTTTTAAATAATACTTGTAAGTAATACTTTTAAATAATACTTGTAAGTAATACTTTTAAATAATACTTGTAAGTAATACTTTTAAATAATACTTGTAAGTAATACTTTTAAATAATAATTGTAAGTAATACTTTTAAATAATACTTGTAAGTAATACTTTTAAATAATACTTGTAAGTAATACTTTTAAATAATATTTGTAAGTAATACTTTTAAATAATACTTGTAAGTAATACTTTTAAATAATACATGTAAGTAATACTTTTAAATAATACTTGTAAGTATATTTGTAAGTAATACTTGTAAGTATACTTATAAGTATATTTGTAAGTAATACTTGTAAGTATACTTATAAGTATATTTGTCAGTAACATTTGTAAGTAATACTTACAAATATTACTAAGTAATTAATGTAATTGTACAAAAACAATGGAGTTATGAGATATCACTTGTAAGTAATTTTTTTTAAAAATTTAGTTGCTAGTAATAGAGCTTTTTCTTTTAGAAGAACACCAGAAACTACGTTACAGCTTTATTGATTTATTAAAACTTTGTAGAAGAGATTTGTCAAATTTTTTAGTTTTAGAATAATGCATTTTCTGACGATTAATTCGATGACGATTCGCAATTTTGTGCCACCTCGAATATCTATTCGTGATTTGCTAAATCGTCTTTAAAAGTAAAGTTGGGGAGCTGAAATTGTTTAACTAACTCTAATTTATTATTTCCATAACCGTTTCCGTTTTGTAATAATTTCTACTTCATCTTGAACCTTGAGACACTTTCTCTTTGCAGCCATTTCTCAACTATCATGACTAATACGAACCCCTTACGTTTATAAACAAAAGAAACTCATGAATTTAAACATTTAATTCACGTAGTTTCTTTCAGTGACAGAAATGGTAATGGTAAGAAACGAAGAGCAAGCCTAAACGTCTGTAAATAGTGGGGTCGTTAATCAGAAATACATTAATATCATGAATTTTTTGCCTGTACCAAGAAATACAGTTGTTAAACTGAGAGTCATTAATTAGAAGGATGTAATTAACAGCGTTTACTGTAATTTAATAAACACG
Source organism: Dysdera silvatica (assembly GCA_006491805.2). Taxonomy (NCBI): domain Eukaryota; kingdom Metazoa; phylum Arthropoda; class Arachnida; order Araneae; family Dysderidae; genus Dysdera; species Dysdera silvatica. Next base: position 7,098,241 of record QLNU02014176.1, read on the forward strand.
ATTACATTTAATTACGCTTATTGCCTATATTTAAAGTTATGCCTCTGCATATAATTCAAAGATTGTTACAAAACAATATACTACCTTAAAACATTCGTTGGTCAATTAAAAATAATAATAATAAATAAATATAAATGGCAATATAGCTATTCTAAGAATTAAACGTTCTATTTTAAAACAATAATAATACTAATAAATAAAAATGTACACTACGCCAATAAACGTTGATGGATTGACATTGTTGTTTGATTTAATCTGCGTAGTGTTCGATTTATATAAAATAAATACATATGCTGCAACGGGCATTTCGATCAATTTAATACCAGTCTCTTTGCAATTTGGTTTAAATAGTAGTCTATGTACTACACCATTCTGCGAAATAACTGGCAACAATATATATACGTTCGTAAAGAGATTATATATTGTCCTTCGTAGCTCAGTGGGTAGAGCCTCCGCCCGGCAAGTGGAAGGTCGTGGGTTCAGGTCCCACCGAAGGCAGAAATATTTATTTTCTTTCGAACGTTTCACCATCTAATCACGCCATACCATCGGCGTTGGTATCACTACGCCAATAAACGTTGATTGATTGACATTGTTGTTTGATTTAATCTGCGTAGTGTTCGATTTATATAAAATAAATAAAAATGTGTTCATAAAATAATAACCCATTTAAAAACTTTTAGATCTAAAACTAAAAAAACACCGAAACATTTTAAACTAAGATGTCAGAACCAGTTCATTTTGTTCCAGCTCTGTGTTCAATGCAAATTAGGACGATATCGGACAACAACTTCGTAACGATATGTAGATCGCTTGTCATTAGATGGGTTAACTGCTAAACAATGACCGCTGCCTGACCGTGTTACCTCAAACTTTTCCATTTTTTTTAAAAAACTTGCCAATTTAAATTGTGTTGAAAACTGTAACGAAGAAAGATACAAAATCCCTGCCGCAGGGAACCGAGTTGCTGCACGTTTCCGAATGGATTAGAAATGGATGAAGTTAAAAGCACTTCGATGTGCAACAAGAATTGAGTTTTTAAATTCGATGCTTTCATGAGATTATAACGCGTTTTATCATTACTTTAAAAGCATGTTTTTTGATATATATTTGGCAACGAAAGCCAGCAAATCGAAAATTTAATCGCTTATAATAAATATGGATAAAATTCTGCTAGTCTTCTTACGTGTTCCGCTACAGAGCCTTTCTTCAAACCATTTGAATATGAATAGCAAAAAGAACATAGTATTTTTAAAGAGCAGAATATGAGTAGCAAAAGAGAATACGGCATATCTAGAGAGCAGGATGTGAATAGCAAAAGGGAATACAATGTTGCTAGAGAGCAGAATATGAATTGCAAAAGAGAATACAGTATTTCTAGAGAGCTGAATATGAATAGCAAAAGAGAATGCAATATGCTAGGAGCAGAATATGAATAGCAAAAGCGGATACGATATTTATAGAGAGCAGAATATGAACAGGAAAAAGAAATACAACATTTCTACAGAGCAGAATTTTCGCTTTAATGGCAATTCAAATTTTAAACTTCATTTCCCGTTTTCTTAATACAAGCTACGATGAAATCCGTGCACAATGGTATTCTAGGGACGGGGAAAAGATATTGTTATAGGCAATTGATCGCTATGCACAAGATTGAATTTGATACATTATATATCTGTGAGGACAGCGGAAAAAGTCGTTATAGAAATATTACTCGTTATAGGCAAATTTCATTATACTTATAAACAAGAGCTTCATATCCTCCTCCAAATTTTCACGTTTTCAAAAGGCTTAGCATATTTGGTTGAGTTTTAGGAAAGTACTTTCGGTAGCGTGTGACTTTTCATCACATTCAAAGACGCTCTGCTTTTCTAGAGTTATACACTTTTCAAACTAAGCACCCCCTCCCCCCCCACCACCACCACCACCAACCTTTCTCATGAAAATTCATAAGACGAATTTTCAGTAAAATTTTACTTTTTCTACACTATTTAAACTAGTGTTTCAAACTACTTTTGCCCCATGCACTCCTTTCACCATATTCTAGGATGTCACCCCCCCACTTTTCTAAGGCTTATTTATACAGCAGTATCAGTATTGCTACAGTTGAAGTCTGCAATTGTCCTCCCCCAGAAATCTTGAAATTACCCTGCCTGCTCTCTGGTTGAGAAATTCTAATCTCAACTCCCAGATGTAAGGGTTCCACAACCTTTACCACGATATTTACAAGAATATTTACGAACAAACTTGCGTGTAAACTTTGCAAGGGAAACGTTGTTCTGATGGCATAAAAGTTCCAAAACAAAATTTTTATGTCCAATCAGACAGACAGGATTATCTGTTTTCTATTATATCAATAATGTAAATGGACTCATAAAAAAATTCATAAAAATAAACTCGTAAAATTCATGCCAAACATTGACCAATGATTTTACCAACGTATTGACCAATGTATTACCAATGTATTACCAATGTATCGACCAATGTATTACCAATGTATTGACCAATGATAACCTTTATATCATTGAACATGTTCTAATACACTCATGCTTATAGAAATTGCAACACCATGAAGAAATCATGTGATTGAGCTAAAACAGGAAATACAAATTAGAGCATACTATTCACATGATCAGAATTTCAGAGTCATCGCGCATGCGTGGACTGAGCAGCGCCTTTGAACTGCTGATGGATCCGTATAAATAGGGGGCTGAAGCGGGGCGTGTATGGTTATCGGTTAGTGGTAAACGTTACATGAGACGTCACTATGCCTCTACGACGAAAGAGGGCGACATTTCAGCAAGTTACGGAGTTTGAACGGGGATGAATGATCGGCTTTCGTGAAGGAGGGTTTTCTTATCGTGCAATAGCAGCTCGTATGGGGCGTAACAGCAGCACAGTGATGCGAGTGTGGGAGCAGTGGGTTCAAGAGAACCAGACAACTCGGAAACTTGGGAGTGGATGCCGAAAGGTGACGTCAGCACGGGATGATAGACACCTGGTCCGCATGGCGGTGACGGACCGTTTTGCTTCATCTGGACTGTTGGCAGAACGTTAGTGCACTGCTACAGGTGTATCATTGTGTGCTTCATCAAATCATCGATATTTACTGCATCATGGACTGAGTGGAGAGTTCCGTTATACAGGATCCTCCTGACGCAAAACCATTGGTGCCTGCGGCTACAATGGGCTCATGGACATAGAGACTGGCGTGCTGATTGGCAACAAGTGGTGTTTTCTGATGAATCCCACTTTAATTTGGGGTACAGTGATAGCTGCATCTATGTTTGACGCAATATCGGTGACCGCCACTTTTCGGAGTGCGTTATCCAACGTCATAGTGGACGAACCCCCAGCGTTATGGTCTGGGGTGCGATTGCCTATCATGGACGTTCTCAGCTGCTACAAATTGTGGGTAATCTTAACAGCAACCGGTACACCAATGAAGTTCTGCAGTCCGAAGTTGTTCCCTTACTTCAAGGCATTCTTGGAACTGTATTTCCACAGGATAACGCCCACATATTGCTAGGAATGCTCAAGACTTCTTTTCATCACAACAGCTAAAGCTTCTTCCTTGGCATGCCTATTCGTTGGATATGTCGCTGATTGAACATGTGTGGGATTTCATTGGTCGGCGTCTCACTCGCGCTCCTCGTCCCATAGCTACTACAGATAAACTTTGGGGTCGCATACAAGCAAGCTGGAATGCTCTTCCACAGGCATACACATTCAACATCTGTTTGATTCCATGCCACGTAGTATAGCATCACTTATTGCAGCGCGTGGTGGCTTCACCAAATACTGATTTTCGACATGTAATATTGTTTTTTTGCTTTGTAATTTTAATCGTTTATTTGTATCAACACAGGTCGTTTGTACATTAAATTTCATTCAATTCGGACGAGTCCTTCATGGTGTTGCAATTTTTATAAACATGAGTTTACTTACGGTCAAAAGGTTTTCCAGACTTCAGTGCTCATGCAATTTATAGTGATGCAGTCTACCTTTCCAAACTTGTTTTAAACGTCTGTCACCCACGCATATTTTTTTCGAAGTTAAATCATTGAATGACAACATCAGATTTTCCGTCGACTCTAGCTAACCGTGAGTAGCTCTATTAGACATAAGCTGCGCTGTTATATAATCTGGAAATTGTAATTTTTTAAAACTACACTGATTTCTAGGAACATTCTCTTTTACCATTAATGTTTAGATGCTTCAAGAAGTATTTATATTTTCTGCTGGACACGTAGAAAAATTCTCCTTCTTCATCGCCTTCGAATCTATCACACTGACTTTAATTCCCAATGAGCTCGGTGCCTATAAGTATCGTAATTCAAAATTCACATTCAGATACTTGTCCAGGTCATGGACACAAAAATATGAGGTGGGGGCAGTATACCAGTAGAAGGCAGCTTGTTGTTAATGAGGGCCGTAGCCAGCGGGTGGTCCCAAGGGCCCCGCTCCCTTTCGAAATATTTTTACTACCAATACTTATTCATTAGCGAGGCTGTAAAAAATTCTTGCCTCCACAAAAAAATTTCTGGTTAAGGCCTTATTGTTAACAACTCTTTACAGAGATAACAGATACCAAAATAATTACTCTCCGATGATTTTCACTCCTTTAATCTCTGACGTAGGTGCAAGATTGAATAAAAGAAAGTATTTGTAAACTTGCATGTATAAAAAAAAAATCCCAAATGAAATTTCAAAGAGGGGTTTGTATACACTTAAATGCATCCCTTGACTAAGCCACTGCCGTCACCCAAGGCTTTCAGAAAGTAACGAAAGACGAAATCCATAAATTTGTTGCAAATTTCTCTAACGCTGGGGTGGAGTGTATCGCACGCATGTGTCCTTCCGATCTTTAACCCCCCCACCAATAGGAAAATTGTATTTCGCACTAAATACACTACGCCGAAATATAACCGCACTCCTTAGATGTTAAGAAAGAAAGAGAGAGAGAGAGATTGAGGGAGGAAGGAAGGAAGGAAGGAAGGAAGGAAGGAATATTTTAAATTTTGAACGGCGTTACCTATTTTAAAATTTTGTTTGAAATTGGGGAGACATGGAAACCTAATATCGAGATTTGGGGGGACAGGTCCTCCCTGTCCTCGTTAACGGCGCCCGTGGTCCAATCTAACACAATCCATTGCGTATAGTTTTAGAACGTAAGACATACAAAACACTATGCACGTCCAGCAAAAATGGGATGTTCAAATAAAACGCCCGGAGCTTAAGTAAGTGTACTTCAAAAGAAATAAAATTAAAAAAAAAACCAATAAAAAAAAAAGGTAAACGAATAGAAGAAAGACAGATAGTAACCTCGGATAAAGAAAAATTTCAACACACTGTTTAAATGAAATAGCAGATTAAACAATTTTTCAATAATAGAAATACAGTTATTTGGCTAGTGAATATAGATGGAAGGCATTATTATAAGAAACATACAGACCTGTACTCAGGGGAGAGAGAGAGAGATGTCAGTCAAATCAATGACCCCATTTTTTTCTTAAATAGCGCCTAGAAAGCGACTATACAATTTCTTCCTATAAAAACTTCATGTGACGCTTATTTTGTTACACTTGCCCCCCACTTCTTATGCATAAACCTGGATACGTCCCTTGGAAAAGATGAATTAAATTTGGTTAGAGAGCATATAGAGACAAAATGATGTGGTCCTGATGATTATGATGTGATTGCTGCGTTCCATGAGCATAGTTTCTAATGTATTTACGTGGTTACCATAACATGTACCAAAAAGAAATTCAGTGCAGAGTGTTTGTAATAATTAAAGACCAAAACACAAGCCACATAGATGAGATAAGAAAGTTTCTTGTCTCACCGAAGTGCCATCTTTTTTCTGGAAAGGTGTGTTCAGCTATTGCTTTTTCAAGAGACCATGGTTGAACACATCTACCACAGTAAAAATTTTCGAATGATAATGGGCAGGTTGTAGTACAAGAATGGTTAATCATTATGGGTAATTGGGATTGTTAATTACAAACCAACAAATTAACAAAGACTGATAATTATTATTGTCTGATGCGTTAGATAAATTCAGTAGGATAAACCAGGAAGTAAGGTGGGACAATACGGAAGACAATGTAACGGTAACCTCATGCTGAAGAGATGGATTAAGGCGAGCTTCCATCTAACAATAGATCGACAGTGAATGGTAATATTCATGCACAACAAATGAATATATCAATTTAAAATTATTAATTAGTATCGCATTGTTCAAATTAAGATGTTTTCACCATACATAATTTTGCCCACGTAGTTCATTAGTGAGATGGCAGTTGATGTCGATATATTTAACCAGGTATCATGTGGTTGACTTCGGTCAGCAAGAAGATTCGGGGAAGAAATGGCGAGAGAATGAGAAAGTAGATATAATAATAATATTGCATATTTGTGATTGTTACAAACAGTGGCGCAGCTAGATATTTTGCCGCCAGGGGTGAATGACTGTCATTGCCGTAATTGTTGTGCCTGTCATTGTTTTTAAAGGCTAATTTAATCCCCCCCGGATTGTTACGACCGGGGACACCGCCCCGTTGTCCCCCTTGGCTACGCTACTGGTTACAAATAGCAAACAGCCATGAGTTACAAAACAATAGTATGCCATATAAGAAAGAAATCAATCACAAGTACATGCAAACAAATGACGGGTCCCCCAGCAAAAAATAAATGTTTAACTGCTGGAGACCTCAAAATTATTGAAGATTCTGCTTTATCATGCCTTGGTTTATGATCCCCCTTTCTTATGACCAATACGATAATAATAACTTCATTTTATCCACCAGTTTTGGTTTGTCTTAAGATAATTTCACATGCGGGATATTTTACCGTACGATGCACATACTACATCCATAGTCCTAGTCCTGTACATCAGTGACGTAGAAAATGGGGGAGCTAAAGGGGTTCAAGACTCCCATTAGATAACAAAATGCATTGGTCTCCATAAAGCAGAATTATTTTACTTTTTTCCAAGCTGTATGAGTCCCTCTCCCTTCATAATTTTTGAATGGCCACGCCTCTGCTCTACACATTCATTGCACCCGGATTTCATCAGTTCGCGCATGCGCGGTTAATAGAACCACACAAATTCCGTACGGCTTGCCTGGGGTTATTTTATGAAACCGCATAATAATTTATAATTGCATTGTAGAACCGCCGCCCTCATGTAGTGACGTCAGTGGCGAAGGCCAGGGGACCACATTGCCCACCCCCCATTGGACAGCAAGACAGATGGTTCTGTTTAAGTCTATATCACATGATCTGTCACAAAGCTACTTGGTCCCCCCCCATAAATTTTGAATTCCTACGTCCATGATTGCAGTTATATATATTATGGTTTTTCTTTTCAAAAGGTAAATAAACCGTGCGATAAAATGTCGTTCGTGTGAATAGAATTTAGGATGTGAATTCGGTTTCTATAAACGGACCTTTCAGTGACAATACTAACAAAGGGTTTCAATTTACGACTTGTTCAACCTTTGTCGGTACGGAACCCAACAAATTCTATGAGCTGGATATAATTACATTTAAAAACGCACAAATATATAATATTTTTGGTATAATTTTTACGCAGGGGGTCGGAAAGTCCACAAGAAGTATTTTAGAATGTCTTGGAAGACTATATTTTGCTGAACCGTTTAACAACCGTTGTTACGGAACTCGACAAGTTGTCAGAGACTAGACTAGTTCTCCAGATTTCAGTTCGTGTTTGGTGTGAACTAGTTTTATGATGTCTTCGAGAAGCAACGTTACAGTACCAGATTTTGTGATGGGAATTCCGTGTAACGCCTTCAAATTCCTCCTATGAATCCTTTGAAACTGACAAGTGGCATGAATGGGCGAAAATCGAGTCTTTGAAGGGCAGGTCATTAATTTGTTTTGGTCGCGAAGATAACGTGTGCGAACCACTGCTGTAGATAAACGTGAACGCCTGCCAACGCCTCTTGCAAGTTAAGAGAAAGGCTTGGGAAGACCAGTTTCAAACCAGTTACGACATTCAAGAGAATCTGACAGTGGTTTCAGTTCCAGTTCCAATTAATTAAGCAATGGCCTCGGACAGATCAATTTGTTTTTCCGTGAAAACGACAGATCTTAAGTTGGTTGGATCGCCTTCGTTGCAGTTGATATTCTCGGACGTTTTTCACCACTTTCCTTCCACTTTTTGGAAACAGATTTCCTAAAATAGCAATTCGTATTTTTGCTTTAAAAATAATAAGGCATATATTTATTTTATATTTTATATAAATCGAACACTACGCAGATTAAATCAAACAACAATGTCAATCAATCAACGTTTATTGGCGTAGTGATACCAACGCCGATGGTATGGCGTGATTAGATGGTGAAACGTTCGAAAGAAAATAAATATTTCTGCCTTCGGTGGGACCTGAACCCACGACCTTCCACTTGCCATATATAGTCTACCTAGACATATATTGTTTACAAATTTAACCCATGTTTAGAGAATTCATGACTTTGCCTTTGTTTGTTCATGAGTTTTAAGACACAAAGATAATAATGGTCAAGCATTGGCCAAGCAAAAATTCAAGTGGAAAACATTCATGGTGAAATATAACATATGCGGAGGGCTTTCTAATAAAATGCAACTTATAGATCACACTTCTGAAGTTTTTACCATGTTTGGCGCAGTATAGCCCAGATGCTCTTGCGCCATAAAAACTCAAACAAACATTTCTGAATCGTTATTAAGTTATTTTAACCAAGCAAATATTACAAGCAAAGGAAGTTTTAGTTTCTGTTTTTATGACGCAAGGACGATAAAGGACATGCAGCGTTGGAACTCATAGCTTCCTAGGAAATTTGAACCTTCCTTACCTCGAGAACCGAACCCTAGACTAGGGTGCGCAGAAAAACGGCAATCGTTTCACGATATCATTGGCAGTTAAGCCTGGCTTAACGGCACGACGGACGAATGCGTTGCCATTGCGCCGCAAAGCAGTGGGCCTACACCGTAAGGCAGTGGATCTACACCTTAAGACAGTGGACCCTCACTTTAAAGCAGTGGATCTACACAGTAAGGCAGTAGACCTGTATTTTTTCTGAGCAGGAATAAAAATATTGTGTATAAAGAAAAAACAAGTTCATTTACAGGGCCGGGGACAGGGGGGAATGAATGGGACAATTGCCCAATGGCGTGGTGCGGAAGTTCAGTATCTTAACAAATGTTATTGGTTGAGGGTGGGGGGGACCCGATCTGCTAAGCTGCCTAGGGACCTCTAAATTCTGTCCTCTCCGGCTTTGTCCAGTGATAAAAAAAAGGAAATACATTCTTCTAATGGACTCCTAACCACTGCGGAGTATATAGAAATGAAATGGCAAATGGCTTGACGAAAATGGGAGCACCGAAGTCCGTTAATATGATATTCCATTTCAAAATACTGAAAAACCAAGTTGAATAACAAGAAAGAAATCAAAAATTGCTCAAATATAGGGAGACTGCAACAAAGGTAATATGGAAGTATTTACCAAATAACGGGGCATTGGTCCCCAATGCCCTATGCAAAGCTAGTGGTGTAAGAAAGGGAAGCTTAGGGGCTCAAGCCCCCCGCCACACTGGATATCAAATATATTATTTTCTACCTCAGCATCACGTGATCTTCTTTACACCTACTTGAGTTTCCTTGGTAATTTTTAAATGGCTACGCCACTGCTTAGAGCGGTAAGAGTATGCGCAGTATAGCCTAGATGCTCTTGCGCCATAAAAAATCCAAACAAACAAACAAGAGTGGCATGCTTTAGACTTTTAAAGCAGGAGATGATTATCTACAAAAAACCTTCACAGAGAATTGAACTGGCGAAGCCCTTTATCTGCCCACAGTCAAAAAGGTCAAATGATTAAAACCCTTAACTTTTTACAAAGAACTGGCTTTTACAACAGCCTTTGATTTTACCATATTTGGCACAGTATAGCCCAGATGCTCTTGCGCCATAAAAATCCAAACAAACAAATAGATTAAAGCCCGCCTTGTATCCGGTGACTTTTTATGCAACTAGACAAAGATTTTTCCTGTAGATCATAATTTCTACAAGTTTTTAGAGACTGTCATTTGCAATGGTAAGAGTCGTCGTCATTGGCACAGGAAAGGGGGGTTTACGGGCTCAAGGCCCCTATTGGCTATCAAAACAAATCATCATCTTTAAAGCTACTACTACCCCCATTATTCTTTAATTGCTAAGCTACTGCCCGTCGTTATATGGCCAAAAGACTACAAACCAGTACAGGGAAAAAATAAATCCGAGGAATCCGAACCTCTTAAGGTCTAAGAAAATAAACCCTGGACTACAGTGAGTAGTTAGTCGGTGATTTTTTTTTTCTTAATCTCGTTGGGAGTCAAACACGGATTAATGGTACGCGAGACTACTACAGAATACAGTAAATCCGCCAACTACGGCAACTCCGTCGCAATTCTGTCAGGTACGGCAACCGCGTTGCAATTCCGCCATTTTGAAAAGAAATTAATTGCAAGTTTAATATTATAACAAATATTGTACTTACATGCATCAGTGAAGGGTTAGTGGGGGGAGACCCCACACGCCCTCGCTACACGTTTAGATAGTCTTCGAGTTACGTATGCATCAGTAAATTTCCAAATCAATAAAATTAAAAAAAAAAAGTAGATGAAATAAGACAATAAACAAAGTAAAAAGAGCTTTCTCTGTTCATTAGAAATTAAGCAGATTTACCAGAAAAAATCGCCAAAACAAAAGCGATTGTTGTATTGTAAACTAGCATCCAAATATCTTGAATTCTCCGGTTACTACTACACTAAAACATTTCTTCATTAACCAAAAAAAAAAAATGTTGTTCCAAAATGACGAGAGCGCGATAAGCGTTCCCGACGGTAATGGCGAAATTTCAAAAAAGTCGCCAACATGTACCGTATTGTGTACTAGCGCCATGGGACGCTATGCGAACGCGTTACGTTTCGGCCACCGATTTGCCGTAAACAAAGCAATACCAAAGTTTTTTCTTCCAGGCCCTTCATCATACAGTTCCTTGATTCAGTTTATATTTGAGTAATGCTTTCATTTCTATTTTTAATTCAAAGACAGTTAAAGTCATGTTGCCCCCGAGATTAACAACTTTTCGAGGAATCTGAACTTCTGCCACCTACGGTCCCACACTCCTGCCAAGGAATTAGTAGCAAAGAGGCAAGCTTTCGCTACCATTCGGATTTCCTGTTTGGTATACAAACAAGTTCCCATTACCCACCACAGAGCCTGAATAATAGTAGTTGATGATATGCTATATTTTTTTATGAGTTTTACGACGCAAGGAGAGCAAGGATCATGCTGCATCGGGGTCTAGAGTTTTCCGAGGGATTCGATCGAACCTCTAAAAGCCTAGTGAACCAACCCTCGGACTACAACGAGCAGTTAGTCGGTGTAAACGTTCCTTTCTTGGCACAGTTTGGAGTCTATGTGAATATGTTATCACTGGGTCACCGCAAGGACGTGGTTAAGGTAGATTTGCCGGTTTAATTTCTCAAGCTCTGAGTCTAAAAACTTCAGAATAATTCTTAATTATTATCATTATGAGTAGACAGGGGCGGACTGGGTCCTCTCAAAGGGCGCATACCTTGGATTATCGGAGGGCGCGAGTCCTATGGCCCATGAGGGCGCAAGTCCTATCGTCTGCAAGGGCGCACTGGCCCAGGGGCCAGTTGGCCCGCGGTCCAGTCCGCCCCTGGGAGTAGAGAGAGTTCCCTTAATTCCGGGCTACGCGCTAGACTATGATAAACTCGACCGTGGGAGTTAATACCAAGGTCGCGTTTTCTTAATGATGAAACAAATCACCTTCGCTTTTCTATTATTTGTCTACCACGAAAAATCCTGGGAAACGGACAGTAGTCTGTTTAACAGGAGTTCTTGTGTTAGACAAACAATAGATCGTTCCTTAATTTTGAACACCAACGTATTTCACCCATTAAAGGTTTTTAAAAAATGGGATAAAAAGACATTAACCATAAAATACATTAATAGAGATCAATGCCGTGACTAAGGAGTGGCAAGGAGAAGGCCCACTCCAGGGGGACAGGCGACGGAAGGCGTAAAGTCGGCTAAAGTAACTCTCAGGGGAAAATACGCCCGTGACTAGAGGACGTAAACAGGTCAATTCTGTCAGGGACCCCCAAGGTTACCTAGATCCCCTGATCGGAATGTAAGTAAGGCTGTGAAATATCCGCCGGAAGCGAAAAACATCGTCGTTACACGAAAAGCGTTAATTAGTACAACGTTATTACGAAAGAGAAAGATTGCTGTACATAGTTTTCTTCAAACATACAATTTTTGGGCCACACTGCATAGTTCGTCACCCGGCGTCTCTTACCTCCTGAAATTTGTCGAAAATTGCAGTATCGTCAATTGCTTGTGACGTCATCCTTAGGCGTCTCTCCTATGACATCGTCATACCCTCTCTAACGTCATACTTGCGCTTCCCGTTTGAGTTTTTAACGCCATTTTCACGTTTCTCAAAACTTTCGTTTTTTCATTGCAGCGAAATTATGTCGAAAATAATTTTGTAATTCATTTCTAGTCTTATTTTTAATTAAGAAGTTGCAGGTTTTTAGTGATTCAATTACGTCGTCATGGTTTGTCGCTTTGTCGGTTCGATTTATTTCCGGCCACCATGATTGTTTACAAATGAACTACAAATTGCAATTTGTATTATACCTTTCGGTTACTTAATTAGACATAATACCGAGACATTAATGAGTTTTTTTATTGTTTTTAATTAAAAACAATAACCACAGAGCTGGCGAGGCCCCTCCTCCTTGATGCCTTGTGTAGTGGTATCCTGTACCCTTTCAGTTACTTACACATGACACCAATATTCAGACATTCATGAGGTTTTTTTTATTGTTTCTAATTAAAAACAATAACCACAGAGCTGTCGAGGCCTCTTTACCACACCCCCATTTGTTTTCAAGTATGAATTTTGTTAAAAGTAAATACTAACCCAAAAAACGCCGCCAACAACATTTCAACATGATGGAAGCTGACTTAGCCTGTTGCCGATCATTGGAAACATTGCAAAAAAATTAGGAGAAAAAACCGTGTGACGAATTATGCAGCATCACCGATTTTTGTTTTATTTTTATCCCAGTAGGAAACTCAAATATAAAATCAAACGTGAGTTTTTCTGGAAATATATTGTATATAACTCATCATACCAAAACAGCTGAACCCGCACATCAGAGGATATTTTTAAAAATATGCTGACGATATAAAAACTAACCTCTATTTATCCCTTCATGGCCTATTTCTTCAAAACATTCATGGCTCTCTGCTGAAACATTTATCAAAACGAATATAAAAAGGCAATTTCGCAGATAAACGCCAAACGATTATTGCCTCCGTTTTATTGCAGAGCTGAAATTAAACATTTCGGGGATTATTTTGAACTTCTTCCTCATGTGGGAACCTAATCGAATTAAAATGCTCTTGACCGATTATTTTCAAAGAAGTATAAGCTGAACCGGCTTCGACAGGCGTAGTAAATAATTGTGGGCTACGAGGAAGCAAATTGCCGTTAAGTTCCGCAAGGGCGAGTTCTCAGTCCAGAAGTGGTGAACTGGATCCATTTAATTACTCATACCAAATGCAGTGGTATGAACTTGGATTATTTCTTACAATTTCCAATAAAATGCTCATGTGGCCATTCTTTTCGGCTACTGAAAATTAAATGCATAGTGATGTACAATGCACTTGCATTCGCAGTGATGGGAGGGAGTACAACACGTTATGGTACTATGATCCATTTGTAGTTTGTGACCGTTACCATCACCTTTGTTTAATGGCACCATGGACTGAGTTTTTATTGAAATTTATGGTTTACCATGCAATTCCTTTTCTGTTTACGACGTCGTCTTTCACGACAAGAATCGTTGTTCTTGAGGTCAGGAGACAGCACACTTCTGAGGTTAGTCTCAGGTTGAGGTGGTTTTAACAATCACCGCAGCTGGTCTTTTCAAGAATTGTAGCAACACAGATTACACAGCTTAAGGAAAAACTTGTTTTTGTAGCTTATGGTCTATATAAGTGAACAAAACGCAATGTGTTACTCAACCGATTTAATAGCGGAATACCACACAAAAGCTTCTCTAATGTGTTTTTCTCTTCTTCGTGAATGTGTTCCCCAATAAAGAAAATAGCCATTATCCGGTCATGTCCTTGCAAATATCGCATTTTGGAGTAAATAACCTCTCACCTCCATAAAAGGTTTTATCGATGCTTTCGTGTATGCGTTCTACATTGAAAAATGAATAGAAGGCTCAAAGGGGGCAACAAACCTTTCAGAAAGCGCCATTTTTTCTTATGCAAAAGTATTGAAACGCACAAGAATAATATAAGCAAGTTCGAATTTTGTGAAACGTAAAGGTCGTTCAAAGATTTTCGGAAGTTACTGGTACGTGGAGATTTACAAAATTCACGTGTTATAGATTTACAAAATTCGCGTGTTATAGATTTACAAAAATCATGTGTTATAGATTTACGCAATTCAGAGGTTATAGATTTGCAAAATTCACGTGTTATAGATTTACGAAATTCACGTGTTATAGGTTTACGAAAGTCACATGTTATAGATTTACAAAGTTCATGTGTTATGGATTTACGCAATTCAGAGGTTATAGATTTACAAAATTCATGTGTTATAGATTTACGAAATTCACGTGTTATAGATTTACAAAGTTCATGCGTTATGAATTTACGCAATTCAGAGGTTATAGATTTACAAAATTCACGTGTTATAGATTTACGAAATTCACGTGTTATAGATTTACGAAAGTCACATGTTATAGATTTACAAAATTCACGTGTTATGGATTTACGAAATTCAGAGGTTATAG
>QLNU02014176.1:7113233-7130664 GCA_006491805.2 Dysdera silvatica
CTAATTCCTCCATTATGTTGACACACCAGAAACCATGGCCCCTAGTCTCCAGGTGCTGGAGTGCTCCTGATCAAGGCAGCGGTCAGTGTGGCATGAAAGCAGGGGGTGCTAAGAATCACTGGAATGGCCCAGGCTGCCGTTTGTTATTGACCTTGGCTACGTTTAATGGACGATCCCTTGCTTCTGAAGCAAAACTTCAGGAATTGGAAGAAGAACTTGACAAGATCAAATGGGACATTGTAGGACTCAGTGAAGTTAGAAGAAAAGGTGAAGAGTTGGTGGAACTTAAAAGTGGACATTTGTTTTATTATAGAGGAACGGAAACTGGAAGAACAAGTGGTGTTGGCTTCTTAATCAACAAAAGAATTAAAGACTACCTTCTTGAAGTCGAAAGCACGTCAGATCGAGCAGCGAGGCTCGTTGTTCAACTAACCCAGCGATACCAACTTCAAATAGTACAGGTATATGCACCAACATCAAGCCATACCGACGAAGAGGTTGAAGAATTTTATGAAGAAATCAAAGAGTTACACACCAAAGGGAAACAACATATCAAGCTCATCATGGGGGATTTCAATGCAAGAATTGGACAACAGGAACAAGGAGAGACATCGGTTGGTAAATACGGATATGGGGAAAGGAATGAACGTGGCGATCAACTCATCGAATTTGCAGAAGCTGAAAACCTTAGCATCATGAATTCATTTTTTAAGAAGAAACCGCAAAGAAAATGGACATGGAAACACCCAAATGGGGGAACTAGTGAAATTGACTATATCCTGGCAAACAAGAAATCAATTATTGAAGATTGCAGTGTACTGAACAGATTTAATACTGGAAGTGATCATCGAATGGTGAGATGTAAAGTGCACTTAAATACTAAATTAGAACGACAGAAGCTCATTAGGAAACAAGTAAGTAAGAGGGTGGATCTAATGAAACTGAAAGTAAATACCGAGGCATTCAAGTTGGAATTAAAAAATCGCTTTTCTGCACTGGAAGGACTTATTGATGAAAGTGATATCTCAGAAGCAAATGAAAACATTGTTAAGACAATAGTTGAAACTGCTGGGGAAATTGGTGGTGTAACCTGTAAAAAGCACAATAGCAAATTATCTGAGAAGACGAAACAGCTCATGAAAAGGCGAAGAGATATGAAGGTGGACAATCGAAATACCAGTTCCAGGATTGAGTACATAGAACTTTGTAAAACTCTGCGCAAAAGCATGAAAGAAGACATAAGAAAATTCAACTGTGAGCTAGTAAGGAAAGCCATTGAAAATAACAAGAGCCTTAGGGTTGTTAAAGGAAGTTTATCTGTTGGGAAGAAACACATCATTGCATTAAAAGGAGAGGATGGCACCGTAACAAGAAATAGGGAAGAAATACTTAGAAGAGTTGAAGAATTCTACAGAAAGCTGTATGAGGGAAACAGTGGATTAAACGAAGACTCTGAGATAGTCGAAGGAACAGCTCCTAAAATCTTAAAAGAAGAAGTTTCATTTGCAATAAAAAGTATGAAGAAAGGAAGAGCCCCTGGTGATGATGGTATTACATTAGATATCCTAAAAGAAGCTGGAGAATATGTAGAAGACATACTTGCAAAATTCTTTACCAAATGTCTTAACAGCGGTAACATACCAAACCAATGGGATTCTGCAACAGTAATTCTTTTGCATAAAAAAGGTGATAAAGAGGATTTGAAAAATTACCGACCAATTAGCTTGTTACCTGCTATTTATAAAATCTTCACAAAAGTGCTAACACATCGCCTGCAGAAAAAATTAGATGCAGCTCAACCAAGAGAACAAGCTGGATTTCGAAGTGGATTCAGTACAGTGGACCATATTCAAGTATTAAGAGAATTAATTGAAAGAACACATGAATATGAACTTCCATTGTGTGTTGCATTTATTGACTATGAGAAGGCCTTTGACTCTATAAAAACATCAGCAGTCATCAACTCTTTAAGATCAACAGACATTGAGGATGTGTACATTGACATGGTGAAACGTGTGTATAAAAATGCAAGTGCAAAATTTCGGTTACATAAAGATACCAAAACTATCAAACTTGGCAAAGGGGTGAGGCAGGGAGATACCATTTCTCCAAAACTTTTTACTTCTGCTTTACAGATGATTTTTCAGCTGATAAATTGGAATAACAAGGGAATAAAAATAAATGGTGAATATTTAAATCATCTGCGGTTTGCTGATGACATTGTTATTTTTTCAACGGACCCATTAGAACTCCAAGACATGGTACAAGAGCTCTCAACTAGAAGTGAAGAAGTTGGACTCAAGATGAACCTACAAAAAACTAAGATCATGTTCAATAATTTTGTAGAGGAAACAAAAATACAAGTTGACAACATTGAGCTAGAAATTGCTGATTCATATATTTACCTTGGCCAGCTGATTTCAATGGATGGCAACATTATGAAAGAACTCAACAGACGTATTAAACTTGGCTGGAGTGCATTTGGAAGAAACAGTTTTATCCTGAAGGGGAAATTGCCTTTATGTCTAAAAAGAAAAGTCTTCAACCAGTGTGTATTGCCAGTCCTCTCTTATGGATCAGAGACATGGAGTCTAACAGTTGGAGCAATACGAAAGTTACAGACAACGCAAAGGAGCATGGAGAGGTGCATGCTTGGAATAACTAGGAGAGATCGAAAAAGAAACACTTGGGTGAGAGAGCAAACTAGAGTAGAGGACATCATTGTTAAAGTAAAAGGGCTGAAATGGCGATGGGCTGGGCATATTGCAAGAAGAACTGATCAACGATGGACAACAGAAATTCTGAACTGGATTCCAAGAGACCACCGAAGACCTAGAAAACGTCCTCAAACTAGATGGGTGGATGAGATAAGAAAACATGTTGGGGTGACGTGGAAGCGAATTGCTCAAGATAGACTTGTGTGGAAAGCATTTGGAGAGAGGCCTTCGTCCACCAGTGAATAGACAACGGTTGAATATGATGATAGTAATCTATATATATATTGATATATATTGAACAGTAGTTGATGTGGCCACTTAGCATTTAACCTTTAGATTCCACTTTTCATTTAACGCAAAGGCTGTGAAATGATTAAAATAGAACATTTTATTTCTTTCTGAAAATAAGATTATATGTTGAATGAGAAATTGAAGAACTCGTTACGAAGATAATCGTAGCAGTAGAAAGGATTAGAAGAGTAATACACAGACATCCGCAGATATTAGTTAATAATTACGGAGCACCCCAGGGCTCCAATTTGGGGCCATTATTGTATTCCTTGTATGTTAACGATATATTCAACGTGTCTGATGTAGGAAACATCACAATATTTGCTGATGATACAAGTGTCATTATTACTGATAGGGATTTAAATAAGTTAATGGAAACAGGTATTAATGAAATAAAAAAATATGAAAAATGGTTTGCTATTAATCAAGTGAAGTTAAATGTGGACAAATCAAAATTAATAATTTTTTCAGGTAAAAATAAAAAAATAGATGACGATATGATTAATAAATCTATAACAGTTAATAAAATAGAAATAGTGGATAAAATTTATTTCTTAGAAGTTCAACTTACAAATAAATTAAATTGGAATGGTCAAAACAATTAACAAAATAACGAAAAGATATCTAAATATATAGGAATTCTAAGACGGATAAGTAAAAATCTATCCCCAAAAATAAATTATGAACTCTATAATTCTCTGATTAACTGCCATCTAGTATATTGTAATTGCGTTTGGGGTAATTTGGGTATTGTTATTAATGATATTATAAAAAATTTGCAAAATAAATCAATCAAACTGATTAATAGAAATAATAGAATAGACTTAAAGATTTTTTTAATGAATTCTAATATATTGCAAATTAAACAGATAAATAAGTACTGTAAATTATTATTCATATACTAATTAAAATGTTAATAACTAATTATATATTAATTAGTATTTATATACTAATTAAAATGTTTGAAAGGATGAGAGAAATAAACATACAGATCTTATAAAAATTCAATTAAACGAAAAAGAAGTAGATATCGAAACTATAACGAATTAATATTACCCAAAATAAGAACAGAATTGGGAAGATGCAACATAAATTACATAGGACCTAAATATTAGAATGGAATACCAGATAAACTAAAGCGGTTAAATAATATAGTAAAATTTAAAAAAGAACTAAAAAATACTTGATAGTAATGTCTAAACAGTGGGGAGGGGGAAAGTAGAGAGGGAGAAAGGTGAGTTTTAATGGCAAATAATTTGTATAAAAGAGTGTTAGTATGGAAGTTGGTTTGGAATGGTTGAAGGTATATCTAGGAAAGTAAAAACATGGATGTTAACATTTTGCTTTTGAAGAGGAGGAGATAAATGGATTCCCAGTCAATGAAAACTTAGTGCGAGAACGCTGATCTGGAGGTAGCCGAACGTGGCTACTCAGGGTTTGCAAAGTAACCAATCCAGCAGGATATGATGCGCTTTTTTCATCATCCCAATCTAACACTGGGAGACAGTTAACTGCACGGAAATTAAGATCGTTTCCGAATATGCGTCGCTATTCTTTGGCATGATGAACTGTATTTCAATAGTCCCCGTAGTGTCTGCACTAAAATTCTTTTAAGCTTTGTTCCTAAAGCTCTGTGTCGGTCCAAAAGTTCGACCTCAATACCTGTCCGATTTGGACATAAGATAAAGATTTGAGAGCCCTGAGAAGGGTAATAGTATATTACATCCTTACATACGGAGAAAGAGCGCGTTGTTCCACGTCCTCGTTCGTCTAGTGGTCAAGACACTCCGGGCTCAGTGGAAGGACCCTGGTTCGAATCCAGAATGGGGACGGCCTCTCTTTTTCTCCTATACTACAAAATAGCTGCAATATGAGCTTTAAAAACGTAAAATTTATTAGTAGTAAAGATTTGAGCTTGAATGCTGATGCTGGCATCCACTCTTAGATAAACGTCGAGAACGTATGCGCGGTTGTCCTTAGGAAGATCTTTGGCTTTTGCACGGACGTAAGCAAACCTTTCCCTGAAGAAAAGGATCATGGCGGTCATGGGCTGAGCTTCAAAGAGGATCTGGTTTAGTTCGGTAATTGGTTCATTCGGTTTGGGTTCAGTGGGGGAGGAGTCGGAGGTCTTCTTTTTCTTCTTATTCAGTTGGAATTTTCTTAACTTAAAATTGGTTGGATAATTTGGCAGACCACATCAGAGTCAACAGAAGACCGCTGGCGATTTTTGGTTTGAACTGAAGAAACAATGGTTTTCTTTTCTACATGGCAAGAATCTCTAAGATGTCCAGGTTCTCCACTGGAAAGATATTTCTCAATAATTCCTGAGCAGTGTACGCGAACTTTAAAAGTGCCAATTGTAATTAGTTCTGGACGAGGTTTTGATGGCTCTGTTTTAATTTATTTGGTCCTATTAAGGATGTTGAATCTTCCTGACCATTATACCACAATTTTTTTTTGCCACCCACGTATTAATTACAGCTCAAACTAGAGCTTATTGATTTTGATTATTTTTGAAAATTATAGTATAATAAATTTCCCCCACGAAAACTCACAAAAATCTCGCCCCGGAGGCTTTCTTGTGTTGACCATATTTGGCAATTGTGTTATCCCTGCGGAGGGTAATAATACCTTAACATCTTTACATACGGAGAAAGAGAGCGTTGTTTCCTGTCCTCATTCGTCTAGCGGTCCAAGACACTCCGGGCTAAACGGAGGGACCCTGGTTCGAATCCAGGATGGGGAAAGCGTCTCTTTTTCTCCAAAATTACATAAGCTCTAGTTTGAGCTGTAATTAATACGTGGGTGGCAAAAATTATAGTATAATAAATTCCCCCACGAAAACTCACAAAATTCTCGCCCCGGAGGCTTTCTTGTGTTGACCATATTTGGCAATTGTGTTATCCCTGCGGAGGGTAATAATACCTTAACTTCCTGACCATTTTCCCTCTCATAATCTCAGATTTGGGAGGTACGTAAATGGTCGAGGAGTGAAAGGTCATTGAGCTCAAAAGGAATACCACGGATTCACACCCAAAGTCCGTTGTCTGCCGCTGAGAAGACTGTTCTGGTCTAACATAAAGAGTTAGACCACAATCCAAAAGTTTTTCGGTAAGGGCTGTTTCTTTGAGGGAGATTTCAAACTCTGATTGATCCCAGGGTTGCAATTAGACCACTGGAATCATCTGTTACAGAAAATATGACGTCAAAGACGCCAATGATCCTTGGAGCAAGTTTTCCGAAACAGTTGCTATGCAATAGAGATATATTTTTTAATTTTTATTTTCAAAAAATAAACAAGAATCCCTAATATTGTCCTATTAATATTATTGTTTTGTTTGTTATACGATGTTGTATTAGACAGCATTAAGGAGATAAGCACTATCTTCTTGATCTGGAGTTCTTGATTCAGCTCAGGTCACACCCACAAACTTGAGAACCGTTTACGTATCGTCTTAATATGTAAGAGTTTCCCAGTAAGGCGGGATTTTGTAGTCCGCTGTCGTTATGTCAATAACGCCCAGTTTTTCTAAGAAATTATTTAAATTAGGTGTGATAGTCCCCATTGGACCTATTGCAACTGGGATAACTGTTACTTGTGTTTTCCAGAGTCAAGTTCTATTGCAGGAACACGATATTTGGAGGTTTTTCAAAGTCTCTTTCTTTAATCCGGCTGTCATTCGGTATTGCAATGTCAATGATAATCACCTGTTTTTCTTTCAACAATGTTATGTCTGGTGCACTAGGTTCTAAGTGCCAGTCTGTTTGAAGCTAAAAGTTCCAAAAATTTTTATTTGGGTGTTTTCTGTCACTTTTTTTGCTTCGTGTTCCCAGCAGTTATTGGTTACTGGGCACTGCAAATATAAATACTGGGCTTAAATAAAATAAAACTTAAATACTGGGCACTGGGTCTACAAATATTCCAGTGAATTAGGGTGGACATTCTGTCGTGTCTTATTTTTTGTAGTCTGATTGGGCTATTTTACTACAGACACTGATTAGGTGATCGGCTGTTTTTACTTCACACAGTTTGCATTTATTGTTCTTGTTATTATTATTAAAAGGTCAAAAATAATACAATAAGTGGTCTGAAGCCGCTCAGGTGCGGAAACACCTTGCGCATCCCTACCAGATCTACTCTCATACCATCTGCGAAGTGTTCCTCTGCTACTGAAATATCAGCATGTCACTGACATGGCTACTAAAATACCTTATTAGTAACTACGTGTGATTTAGTTGTTGCTTCTAGTGCGCTATAAATGAGCCAATCTCTAGTGGCGCGTAATTTCAAGTCTTTTTTATCAAATCCTTCACATAGTAATTTACTTTAAATTAAAAAAAAGGAGTTAATGGTATTGACGCAATACAATGGAATGGCAATTCAAAAATTATGAGGTGGGGCTCAGGGAAGAAGACAATGTAATGCGACGTTAACAAGAAGAATATGTTTTGAGCCCCAGAAGCCTCCTGCTTTTTTTCTAAGCAACCTGCATTTATATATTCATTCGCTTCAGTAAGAGCGAAATTCCAAACAAAAGTATGTATGTGGACACCGTTGTAAAGCCGAAATTTTAAATTCGACTTATCCTTCTTTAAATCATCGCTTTTAAGAGTCTATCAATTAAAAAATATATAACACGTGTTTGCTTGCAGAACTTGATTATCCGTCACGCTGTTACTTGATTAATGGAGAGAAGTAAAACAGGTTTTACAAAGTAATCGTTCGTTTGGACTAAAGGTCATCGGTTGTTACCTGAAGCGACGACACTGGCGTGACCAGTTACTTGACGGTGTACGCCACTCAGCGCATTGCGTGACTAATTAGGGGACGCCACGGCAACCAATACTAATCAGGGTCTACCTCTGTTCATTTACGTGTTATCAGCTGATGTGACATCACATTGTCGTTAACTAGGAAATGGAAGAGGGCTGATAATTAAAAAAAAAATCTTTTTTAAGTAGTTCAATGGGTGATGTGGCCGGAACATGATTTTTTGCAGCTTTTTTTCTAAGTTGAACAAGTGGCTGGGCAAGCTTTTAAATACTGAAATACTAAAGAGGCATATACAGTGCGCGAAAAAAGTATAAGGACAGCATATAATTGAATGAAAACATATTTTATTTTCATTTTATCAAAATGAACTTTTTGATATTTATGAGCTATAATATCACATTTTACAATAACATCTACAAAACATAAAACAACAAATATGAAACTTACAAAAGTTGACCTCATAAAAATTATCACGAAAGAAATATAGAAAAAGTATAAGGACATATTCTAAATTACATATGATTTCTCTTAATAATCAAGAAAACAATCTTTGTTTTCAATTACTTGAATAAGCTGGGAAGTCATCGATGCTGAAAATTCTTTTAAAGTGTCTATGGTAATGTTATTCCAAGCTTGTTCGATAGCTAATACAAGATCCGGTTTACACTGATATTGTGTGCCATTTTTATAAACTTCTCAAGTTAGAAGGCCCCATAAATTTTCTATAGGATTCATATCTGGACTCCTCGCCAGCCAATCAAGTAAATTTACTGAATTGGCTTCAAACAAGAGTTTTGCACTCTTAGAAACGTGCATGGAAGCATTATCCTGTTGGAAAAAATAGTCACCTGGAGTCATTAGTGGGGCCTCAGGTAACAAATTTTCACCTAACATATCAACATATTTGTCAGAGTTCATTTTGTAGTTGATAAAGACTATTGGAGTGGTTCCGTTTGCTGCAAAAGTGCCCCCACCGTATTGACGTTTGGAAAAAACTTCTTTGGTTTTACGCAGATTATACCAAAAATAACGAAAACTATCTGGCCCATCGAGGTTGAATTTTTTTTTCGTCCGAAAAATACTAGACTGTAATCTAAAAGTACGACTAGATGGGTGGATGAAATAAGAAAACAGGTTGGGGTGACATGGAAGCGAATTGCTCAGGATAGACTTGTGTGGAAAGCATTTGGAGAGACCTTCATCCAGCAGTGGATAGATAATGGTTGAATATGATGATGACTGCGCAATATATCAAAGTAATAAAGGGCAACATGCTATAATGATATTTTGAAATTTGAAAGACGTATTGTCTTGTGAAGAATTTGAAAGCTAATTATGAATAAAAATTATGGATGAATGGGCAGAAAAATAAATTTATTTTCAACTTAAATCACACGAGTATGTTATATTATTTAAAATAAAGTACACTACTTACTAAAACTTACACAAGGCGAAAATTTACTCGTAAGCTTTCCTCTTATCTAGAGAAGAAATAATCCTGAATCCCTACTGTGATCAGCTGAAGTAGGTGCTGAGAGACAATTCTTCGGATAATTACGCGTCCCGGTTGAGATTGTAGAGCTGCCTTTGGCAGCCACCCTTCCCAAATCTCTGCCTTTGCCTAAATTCTCTTTCTCTTCCTGGGTAAGTATGAAGATATTTTTAATTGTAGAATTGGAAAGATAGCATTATTCAAAAGAATTGTTTATTGTTTATTCTTTCTTCACTACCTTCCCTTTCCTGATTTTTATTTTCAGAGCAACAATAACACAAACACACTTTTATGCAAATTCAACAATGAAAAAATATATGTATATCTGTTCTTAAATGCAACACCGACAACTCAAAGTTCATTATTGTCATGAATAGCAAGGTTAAAGAATTGCAATAAACGATGTTTTTTGCGCATGTGCATAATATACTCTGACAACTATACAAAAATTCATGCTGAAATAATGTTTGAGGTATTAAAGTATTGAATGGCACACTAAACTTCCTCATAGTAAGCTTTGTAGTGGAATGGTAAGGTGTTAAGTTCATTCAGAATTAACCTAAATTAAATTACATTTGATTTCCAAATGTGCCAAAATAAAATGTCAGATTATTCAGAAAGATGTAAGTCTACTGACTGCTCTATGGAACCGCAGCGGCAATTTATTCGTCATATATTCATATGTATATACGTATGTAAGAAGTATCGTAATAGGAATTACGAAACCTATCACCCCTCCCCCCCATGTAAACAACTGATTGAGCGTATTTGATATGCGCAATTAGATTTCAACAAATTTTTGTAAATATTGTAGTGGCATGGATAACTAGTAGAACCATGTTACATATTTTACAGCATATTGAGTAGATTGTTTGTAAAGGTTTCAATTTCAAAATTTTTTAAAAATTGAAAATTATCTCATTTCAAATTCAAATCTTAAACTATACTTGCTGACTTATACATTTTGTATCGAAATTATGATAAAATAACAAATGGTACAGGTAGAATTTTTACTTAACTTGGAAATTGTTTTTAACTCCTTTAATATGAGATATAGTCCGTTCGCGCAGATTTTGCGTCCGACCCCATTTACAGACGGCTTGTTTTATTGCAGTAGAGGGGAGAGCGTCTTCCAGAACTCGTTTTTCCCGCGCGAAAAACGAGTTCTGGAAGACGCTCTTCCCTCTACTGCAATGGAACAACCCGTCTGCTAACGGGACAGCATGCCAACTCAGCGCAAACGAACTATACCTTTATCCTCAAACTTTACGGAATTCTGTAAATCTTGCTGATAAAGGCAACGTATATTAAAGCTATCAAAAAACGTTTTCAAGTTAATAAAAATGATAGCTATGCATTGTTTTATCATAATTATTACTGCATCACAGTTATCACAATTTATCACTGATAATTGTTTTATCATAATTTATCACTGATAATTGTTTTATCACAATTTTGGTAGTGTTTTTGCGCAGAGTTGTCGCCCAATATCGTTATTATTCTGACTTTAGCATTTCTTCTAGCTGCATTTAGCAATGAAAAACTTATTGTTTGTTTGTTTGAATTTTTAATGGCGCAAGAGCACCTGGGCTATACTGCGCCAAAAACTTATTTCTTAAATCATAGACAAGGTTTAGCTCAATTCAACCAAGAAAGCTGCATATTGTGCTAATAATCATTATTGCGTCTGTAACAATAATTAATTAATCAAATAATGTTAATAATATAAATTAATCAAATAATGTTAATAGTATTGATTAATTAAATAATGTTAATAACATCAATTAATCAAATAATATTAATAATATTGATTAATTAAATAATGTTAACAATATTAGTTAATCAAATGCTGTTAATAATATTGATTAATCAAATATACTGTTAATAATATTAAATAATCAAATATTGCTAATAAAATTAATTAACCAAATACTGTTAAAATCAATTAATCAAATCGTGTTAATAATATTAATTAATAAATAATGTTAAAATATTAATTAATCAAATAATATTAAAAGTATTAATGATGATGATGATAATGATGACGATGAAAAGTGATTCCCTGACAATAATAGTATTTAAGACCAAATGAACACAAACTACTGCAGTTTCATAAAATAACATGTCGATGATGCGTTGTTGATACATCGACGATACGTGATTGATACATCGACGATACGTGGTTGATAATCGAATTAGAAGAAATCAATATACCCCATTGTCAGAATAAAATCACAAATTGGTCTGCTGTTATATTAACAATAATGTTGTTTATATAAAAAGTGCTTTGCTTTGTTAATGACTCAAAATATATAGAGAGAAAGTTTCAACAATGCAATGTTCTTTTTACTAACAAGCATTCAAAACAATGAATGGGATTCTCTATTTGAAACTGAACAATACTGTCTAAAAAAGTATTTGAGAATCGCCCGAATAAAACTTCCGCAATATTTCCATGTTCATTGTATTTATGGAAATATTGTGGAAGATTTTCTAAAAGCACAATATAGTGGCCTACAAATAAAGCTTAAAGAAATTCGCCTTTATTCTCCGAATGGCAGAATGGCATACGAAATTACGCAACATGAAAAGAACAGACTAAGGGAAAAGGTGTTGAAGAGATGGCGGAAACGCGTTGGCGAGTTTTCATGGTGGCGTCCAGAAATCACGCAGAAACACGCCAAAATGCGGCAACCCTACGTAGTACCACCGGAAGATCCGGAAATTATCAAACACTTATTTCTTACTGGAGGTTGGATTGAACCGTTTGTGAATCAACCGATGTCAGAAAATTTGGTTCCTGAACAACCGGTTGTTCCTCTCATTAAAGGATACGAACCGCCTATGTATGACTTTGAAAAGAAAATTTATATTTTCCCTAGGTAAGCAGCATAGAATACTTCCTAGGAAGTGTAGAAATCCAGTTAAGTCCACAGTAATTACAATAGATTTTCGATAATCCGACCATTCCTTGCGTAGTGGGGTGCCGCATTAGTACCGGATTACTAAGAAGGCGTACGAAAAAAACTTTAATTCCTTACAGTCGAACCTCGTTAATGCCAACACAAAAAGGGTAACGAAAAACCTGTTCGTATTAAAAGCAATTTGGGTTATCCAGGAAGGATGAGATAATACTATTATGTGATTTATTTCATCTCCGGTTCAAAAATACATATTCGGCCACATATATATATGATTATATATATTTTATTATATTATTATTATGTCCGTTTTACATTGTTGTGTTACACAGCGTCAAGGAGATAATCACTATCCTCTTGATCTGGAGTTCTTGGTTCAGTTCAAGTCTCACCCAGAAACCTGAGAACTGTCCATGTACCTTCTTAATATATAGGCGGTGCCCAGTAAGGCAGTTTTTTGTAGGTCTGTTGTCGTTATGTCAGTAATGTCCAGTTTTTCTAGGAAGTTCTTTAAATTAGGTGTGATGGCCCCCAGTGCACCTATCACAATCGGGATGACTGTTACTTGTTTTTTCCAGAGTCTATTAATTTCTATTGCAAGGTCACGATATTTGGAGATTTTTTCGAATTCCTTTTCTTTAATTCTGCTGTCACCTGGTATTGCAATGTATCACTCGATGTGTATGTAATCGATGATACACACTTGTTTTTCCTTCACCAATGGTATGCCTGGTACATCATGTTCTAAATGCCTGTCTGTTTGAATCCGAAAGTGACAAAGGATTTTTATTTTTCTCGAAATTTATGAAAAATTGTTGTATTTCAGATGGTAATATAGTAAAATTGCAATGAAATATGAAATGGACCATGAGAAACTCATAGGACATCTTTTTTTAAGAGAGACGCTTGCCGCAATGAGTTTAATATTGGATTAAACTCCAATGAGTTTAATATTGGATTAAACTCCAATGAGTTTAATATTGGATTAAACTCCAATGAGTTTAATATTGGATTAAACTCCAATGAGTTTAATATTGGATTAAACTCATTGCGATAAGCGTCTCTCTTGAAAAATGTGCTGTCCTATGAGCTTCTCATGGGCAAATGAAAGAATGAAATCGTCTGACTCTGGTGAAAGTGACATGATCACCGCAACCTTCGAGCTGTCAGTACAAAATGCATCCGCCCTTTGTAAGATAACATTATTTTGAGATGAAAAAGTGTATTAAGAATGCTACCCACTATACACTTGGACAACACATACACTATACACACGAGAACATACTAGACATGAGAACATACTATGAATGACAATATGAATGATAACATGAGAACATACTATGTATGAGGAAAATTTCAGCACAATAATAGCATAATGTGACACATTCAAGATTTTGAGAAGGAATATTTGTAGTATATTGAAAAATATATTTTTTATATTTGTTTTTTGAGCATTATGGCAAAATTTAAATCAGAAATATTGCCTTTCATTAGATATGACTCAGAAAGGAAGAACCACTCAAGAAAATATAGAATTTTCAAAGCTATAGAGGCCAGAGACAACATTATGCTGGCTGCC
The DNA here is from genome assembly GCA_006491805.2 of Dysdera silvatica. Taxonomy (NCBI): domain Eukaryota; kingdom Metazoa; phylum Arthropoda; class Arachnida; order Araneae; family Dysderidae; genus Dysdera; species Dysdera silvatica. The sequence goes on from QLNU02014176.1 coordinate 7,127,008, forward strand.
GAAGAGGAAATTCTAGCAAAAGAAGAAATGCTCAGAATCAAGACCCTAAAGGCGCTCTTCGGAGAAAACCTGGAAGGATACCGCAGACCTATCGAAAAGAAAAAAGAGCATGGTGTTGGAAAAACTATTTTCCTTATAGAATGTTGCTGGTGGTTTCTCTCCTGCTGTTTTTTCGAGAGATAGTTTTCCACAGAGAGACAGTGGTCTACAGAAGACAGTGGTCTACAGAAGACAGTGGTCTACAGAAGACAGTTGTCTACAGAAGACAGTTGTCTATATGGTACATGAACTTGTAAATAAATACACCTTTCTTATCGTCTCCAATTGGTCACCTTTTCGAGTGACATATCGCATGATGCAACAGTATCCACAATTAAAGTAAACATGCACCCATGAAAACGAGATAATTGCAAATCAAACCATTTTGATCCAAACTTCTACAATTGTTCCATCAATGTCGTGTTGCTGGGATCAAAGAACTGGTGAAAACAGTGCGAATTGATCTTGGACGATAGGTTTGTGTGTGCGGTCGCTTCAAAAGTTCGTGTGTGGGTTGTAGGAAAAGAAGAGTGGGATATAGCATTCTCACGCATTTCTTCCAACCGTGAAGGGCAAGAATGTGAAGATCGCTCCCTGTTTTAGCTCTGTCTGCTGATAGACTTCACGGTACGCTGACTAGCCACAAAACAATTGTTCGGTTAACTTTTTTGAGGCATATCTTCCCCATAACCCGCTTTGGTCGCATATGAGATGACAGTTGGCGACAAACGCGGTGAAAAGGCGATACGTCTTCGCTATTGCGTTGATACCACTACTCCTGGCGTGCTCAACTGCATTGAATTAGCTTCTGCAAATTGTGGTACTCATGTCCTTGGGCGGGTTGTCTTCAACAGCAAAGGATACTTTCAGATATCATCATCATAAGGACGGATGTAAGATAACTTCGTATACGAAATGATGTAAAAAAACAACATTGAAACTTTTGAAAAGAATACGCGGTCATCATTGAAATTCTAGGAAGAGTTCATTCCTATAATGCGACTGAGTTTTAACATTGCAATTTTTATATGTGGTTCATATTAGTACCTATATTTATAGGTAGAGAAAAGAAAATATGCCAAGTACTCAGACTGCACTCGAACCAACACTCTCTGGGTTATCGTCCCATGGTCTTGACAGCTGGGAGGGAAGCCTGAGCACTTGGTTGTAGCTTGAGTATTGCAAGCTGGCTATCTGGCATATTTTCTCCCCTCTACTTATGAACATAGATCCCAGTATAGAGCATATAAAACGTGAAACATCAAAAACCTTTAATCGAGTTGAAATAGTCCTCCGCGCTCTCCTTTACTTCTTAAGGACTTCTTCGGTTTCCTGAAGACTTGTCTTTGGTTAATACATTTATAATAATATTTTCATGTCAAAATATTTTAACCACTTCTTTCTCTGGCTCCAAATTCCCTTTAGAATATTTCTTTTTGAGATCTGAATGTTCATCGGTAGCTGTTCAAACTAGATCTCACATTCAGAAGCAGCTGTTTCTAATGATTGCGCAATAAATGTCTATCCTGTCATTTTCATTAGAAAACCATCTGTCAAAATGGCTACTTTGCAATAGGCAATAAACTCCGAGAAACTGACGTGTAAAGAGATATCTCGGGAGACCTTGCAGTTCAATCCTATCAATTTCCTCCAGGTGTTTCCATGACAACGTTCATTAGTGATCCATTATATGGAGAAAAATTTAAAGTTACCACACGAAAGAAATCAGCTCATAAAAGTACACGATGGGAATCAATGAAAAGGGGCAAAAAATGTCTGATATATATGCGTCATAAAAAAACTATCACCATTGCATCTTCAAGAGGGAAAAAAGGATGGGGGCATTATCAATCAATGTGACTGTTCTTCCAGAATTTCCTAGTGGCAATAGATTCTTCCTGGATTACTTTTAAAATTATTTTACTGATACGTTGATGCAGCATAATTTATTGATGTAACAATTTTTTTTGTGATGCATGCCATTAATTTCACATTTGGGAGGTGTTGAATTTGTATTATGGTAAATACGATTGGTTCCATTTCATAATGCGTCATCGTTAATGTATTTTATGGGAATTTGATTTTATGCGTCGTTCTTTTATTTCAATTCTATGGCCAAGTTTTACCATAAGGAGTTCAATTTTTATGTCCTAATGGTTTGTCTTCAATAACGTTTTAGTATATCTACGGATACTTACGAGTTTGTAAAAAGAGCATTTTACCATAAGGAGTTCAATTTTTATGTCCTAATGGTTTGTCTTCAATAACGTTTTAGTATATCTACGAATACTTACGAGTTTGTAAAAAGAGCATTTTACCATAAGGAGTTCAATTTTTATGTCCTAATGGTTTGTCTTCAATAACGTTTTAGTATATCTTCGAATACTTACGAGTTTGTAAAAAGAGCATTTTACCATAAGGAGTTCAATTTTTATGTCCTAATGGTTTGTCTTCCATAACGTTTTAGTATATCTACGAATACTTACGAGTTTGCAAAAAAGAGCAAACAATTTGCTGATGATTTTAAATGCAGTAGCTTCGATCCACATTTTGAAAGCTGCACAGGGATGTAAGTATGTATTTCGATGAACAGGAGACGGGTACGATGGTTGGTTGGTTAGTTGTTTTGTGGCGCAAGGACGGCAATGGTGATTCTGCGCTAATCAACGTGAGAACCGGGTACGATTGAAACGAATAAAAATGCATCTACACTTAATGGAATCAAACGTGTATGTTTTAATTCTTCTACTTTATGTTAAACTTCCAAGGGAAGGACGACAAATCAGCTTGAATCGCTGGCGTTTGCAGGGGCATGGGTGCCCATATGAGTACTTCTATGGGGCTGAGAAACATTAAGAGTATTTTTAGGGGGAGGCTGAGAAGAAATTGCCTCGGCTGACTGAGCTGTCAAGAATTTTAGTGAATGTACAAGATTCCAAAATGCTACAAAAATAATTGATACTGCTTGACAATTAGTAATAAGCTAAAAAGTACCTTATTTTAAAATGTGACTGTAAATTATTTTAAAGTAAATACATAGCAGAATTGGGGAAATCATATTTTTGAACGGCTAGGGGGGATCGAGAACCTCCCTGCTTCCCTATATGGGCGCCCATGTGCAGGGGTGTTAATGGGGTGGTCATAATTCCTATTCCGGAGCAATTTTTCATGTACAGTGGAACCTGGTAAAGTGACCACCTCGGTAAATTGACCATCTGAACAAAATGATCACTTTTTATAAGAGAGAACTGACAGGGACTTGATCATACCCATATATCAAAGTCTGTCGTATATAGTGTCCTATGGTGACCATTGCAGTGAAGCCATAAAGGTGTCAATTTAGGTAGATTCTACTGTATATGCATATGAATACATGGAGCTGTAACTTTGCAACCCTCTCATATGAACTTTCTGCGTACGCTAATGGCTTGAATTAATTAATTATCAAATGCATTATACTAAATTAGTAGCAAAAGAACAGATTGGTCGTAGATGTAAAAAAAATACTGAAAATAGGATGATTATAGATGTAAAAAATACTCAAGAGACCTCCAAGTTGCAGTAAATCAACAATGACCAACACGATGACGATGTCTTTACGTATAGTCCGTTCGCGAG
>QLNU02014176.1:7156448-7168014 GCA_006491805.2 Dysdera silvatica
TATTTTAAAGGATGGTCTAAAGGATATTCTAAAGAAGAGTTTTATTTTAAAAAATGAACTTTTCTGCCAAAACAAGAAAAGTTTTAAAATATTTTGGACATAAACTAGAAGTCAGCATTTTTACACATCTAAATAAAAGCGAAAAGTAGTAATACTGTCTCGCGGAAGCATTGCTCTTAAAAAATGGGGAACATATTTTTGAAATTTAAAAATCTCAAATTCTATGGCAGTTCAAAAAATATTTCAGAGGAAAACTACCATGCATAAAAATTGAAAGAATATAAAACCGGCCAAAAAATCCCTGACCCAGAAATAAAACTTGCAATTCAAGAGTTTACGCGACATTAGCCAGTTTTGATTACAACTCCCTAAGCATCTGCTTTGCTGTATACATATAGTTACAGCCGTGAAGACACATTTGCAGGGGCTCTTTAATGTTAAAGCAGGCAGCTGAGCAGTACGTAGCTGCTTCCACGTTCAGTTACGTATTGCTTTGCCCTTCAGTTTTGTAAAATACTCGCTACTGTAGATTAATCAGTAGGCTATATAAATATGTAAAGCCAGCTACCTCGGTTTTTTAAAGAGTAGAATTGTCGAACTTCCAGCAACGAAATGACCTTCTATGCAATTTATTTTATAATTATTGTTTTTAAATGAACACTTGTTAAACGTTTTTTGGCAAAAAGCTCAAAGTTGAAATCGTTTGTTCATAAAGCAAAGACAGTTATCAGACGCTTAACCAGGGAAATAATAACCTTCTATTACTACTTTTAGAGTTGTCCATTTAAAAAAATGAGAAGAAAATAATACAGAAGGTTATTTCGGTTAAGCGAAGTTCGGATAACCGGCGATTCGTTATGAATGATTTCCACTATGTGAGCGTTTCTGCCAAAAAATATTGAACGAGTATCCACTTAAAAAACCACATAAACCACAAAAAATACCACGCGATTACTAAAAATATGACCTGTCCTTTCATTTGATTCATAATTGCACGTTTTAAATGCTTTTTTTTTTATTATTTTGCGCGGATACTTTAATTTTTTTTTATGATTATTTTTACACCGTGTGCATGTCCATGTCCTTTAGTGTACTGAGATGTTGTATGCATGTGTTTGTATTGCAGTCGGTCGATGTCGCTCCAGACATATTATATATTGGTGTCCACAAAATTAAAATTACGCTCAATGTTATTTCAATGGGAGAGGTACATATTTTGCTCTGTAACTTCCGACGTGCTTTATTTATAAAAAATCATTTTACAGAAAATTAAAGAGCTATAAACACTTAACATAATTACAAAAAAAAAAATTTTTTTTCAGGTATCCTATGCAGGAGAACCCACGGTCAAAAATGGTACAAAAATTGATGGTAGAAAACAAAAATTCATAAAAAACATACTTAGGATAAAAAATGTGCTTACATAAGTATCGGAAATCATTTTCTAATAATTTTACATGCTTATGTAACAAATTCTAAATCAGTTTTTACGAATTTTCGTTTTCGACTTTCAATGTTTGCATCAGTTTTAGTCGTGGATTTTCTTTCCTATAGGATGACTAAAAATTTTTTATTCTTTTTATAATTATGTCATGTACTTACAGCTCCTTAATTTTCTGTAAAATAATTTTGTATAAATAAAGAACGTCGAAAGTTACAGAACAAAATATGTACTTCTCCCATTGAAATGACAATGAATGTAGCTTGATTGTCTTAATTTTGTATGTACTGATTAATTGTATTAATTGATTAATTGTATTAATTGTATTAATTGATTAATTGTATTAATTGTTTAATTGTTTAATTGATTTATTGTGTTAATTTTGCATGTATTTTGTCTTACCTGTCTTAATTTTGGACACCAGTTTACAAACATGATCCAGAATTTTCGTACACGACCGATGAAAGGAATATAAAAAGGACTTCAATTTTAAAGTTATTTTCTATTGCATTCAAAATTTCTAGAGGCCGTTGATTGGTTAAAATTTTATGACGTAAGGACAGCAAGGGTCGTTCTGCGCCAAATAAGGTGAAACGCGCCTTGAGGTTGCGCAATAGTAACGCGTTCTCCCAACATGCCATTCAACCGGATTCGACTCCAATAGTGAAAAACATTAAATATTGCGTATACGGGCCACATCGCCAAAATCTTCGCCAAGCTGGTGATGTTTACGCCATTATAGTTTCCCATAATGTGGCCTGTATACGCAATGCTAGTCCGAAAAATAATGCCACATCGACTGTAGTCATCGCAGTCTGGGGGGCTGGTTTCTTGGTCCTAAGAAGTCCACATTCCCCGAAGAAACATAGGTCCACTGCAACAAAGTGGCCCAATGGTATGGCATCTATCAATCGCGCCATTGACCTAAGTTCAATTACTAATGGTATCATGGCATGCGTGGTAGTTTTCTGCACACCGTAACCCTGTTTTTTGTTTTTTTCCTTTGACGACCGAGGTTCGGATTCCACGGAAAACATCAGATTCTAGCGCAGCACGACCTTTGCTGTGCTTCGCTTTGAAAACATACACAAACGTTGGCGTAGCAATTCAAAACTCATGGGGGGGGAGGGGGGGCACAAGTGGCTATGGGATCACTATAGCGCCTTTAAAGGAGATTTTGTGATGCGGTTTATGAGAAAATAATGTGCTTTGATATCCAATGGGGGTTTGAGCCCCTCCCTTGCCAACGCCATCGCACTCAAACAAACAAACATTCCTGAAAATTAATTAAATCGCCTCCCCACTCTATTTTCATGGGTGCCGACGGCATAAAAATTTTCGGGGGGGGGGACAATATATCAGTAAAAGGCATTTTGTTTGAAATTGGAGGGGGACATGGAACCCTAATACCAACATTGGGGGAACGGGTCCCCCTATCCCCCAGCTAACGGCGCCCGCGTTTTTTAAATGGATCTGTTTCTGCTGTTTGGTAACTTTATTCTTTATGTTGAATTTTCTCGCGTAGTTTTTGAGACTCCCGTTGTTTGTTTCCATATTTGTAATCCTGCGTTGTCTCGCCAGAGTTTGTGTTTTTAATCTCCAGCGAAATCTGCAAGCGACAGAGAATTAAGTCAGTTTCCGGTCCCCGCTGTATTCCAGTGGTGCCCCCTGGCGGGCAGCAAGTAGCCAATGAAGTTGAAGCATTTAATTTTTTGAGCCATTTAATCTCAGCCAGTAAATTATTTTGATCGATGAGTTTTCAATTTAGCTCGGAGGCTAAATTTGAGTCTCTCATCTTTAGCTTCGGAAGTCTTGAAAGGAAACGAAATACAATGCCATGAACTTAAACGCATTTTGTTTGTTTGTTTGTTTTGTGGTTTTACGGCTCAAAGACTACAATGGTCATGCTGCGCCGGGACCTACTGTTTTCCGAGGAATCCGAACCTCTTATGGCCTAGGGAACCAAACCCCGGACTACAGTGAGCAGTGCGATCTTTTATGAGATCTCTGAGTAAGCGTTCTTTGTACACTGTTGGGAGTCGAACCCGGATTAACGGCGTACTAGGCGAACGCGTTACCACACTGCGCCACCGCAAGGCCGAAACGCATTTTAAATTCACAAAATGCAATTTCCAGGCCAGTAGAAATGAAACGGGCCGGCCGAAGATTTTCGTAGCATTTACATTTAAGATGAGAAAAATGCGATAACCATTAATGGCGCTGTGTCTTAATTTAATTTTGAAATTTGATTAAATTAAAAATTGATTGATTTCATAATTTTAATTTTGTTTTATGGCGCAAGGACGTCATGCTGTGCCAGGACTTATCAGGGTCGGATTTAGAAGTCATTCAAGGGGCTATTAATAACTTGATGTTTGGAAAGGGTATCTTATTGGACCTTGTATCTTTTCAATGTTAAATTTTCATTGGGGCGTTCTCCACCTATTCCCTAAATCCGCCCCTGGGACCTACCGTATTCTGAATAACACGAACCAGGACGCTTAGCGAACCAAACTCCTGACTGACGATTAATTAGAAAGCGGAAAGGGTTTGCTACCATTTGAATTCAAACTTGGGTTTTTTACACGACAGACCAACGTTTTACACCCGCACTCGCCACAGTAGGAATCAGGGGCGGTGTGTGGAACCGACCGGTCCAGTCACCAAGTTGGCGAAAGCATTCTGATTCCGGAGCAAATTTTCATATTTTAATCGTGGCCTGAAGAACGAGGGGCGTAAAGAGTGGGGGAGGGGGAGCTAACCAACCTCCTGATACATCGATTGAACGTATATAACATATACATATGCGTATACAGCGTACGTGTACGTGTGTTTATGTGTTTGTGTTATGTACAAATACGGCTAATATACCTAAGTGCTTCCTCCGTGGCAAAGGGTTCGTTTCCCACTAAACATGGTTGTCTATAAATGCAACATGGGACAGGGATTCCCTTAAGCCAGCGGTTTCGTCCCAGGACATTTATAGTGTCGTTTAGGACATAAAATATAAGTCCTTTGGTAACAGAACCGTAGCCAGGATGGGCTAGAGGGGGCTGAGGCCCCTGGAAACATATTCAACCCACCTGGACAATATTGTTTTCAAAATAAATTATTTTAAAGTTTTTAAATTTTTTGTCTTGTATAAAATTGTACATAACAATGCAAATTGTTTTTTGACGCTGAAAATATGTTCAAAATATACAGGTTGAGAAATTACAGCGCCCCAATAAGAAATTGAAAAATCGCAAAAACTACTGTATCTAAACTCATTTTACACAAAAAAAAAATCAATTGTTCAAAAAATCTATTGTTCAAACTTTGCAGTTATACAACAGGAATAACCAATTTTTTTCATGTCTGCTGACGTGTTCTGTTCATGTCTTTGCAGCTTTGGCGAAAATGACAAGGTATTCAATTCCTGAGCGTATTTTCATTGCAAAATCGTTTTAGGAAAACAGCGGAAGACTTTAATTCCTGTGATTAGTTTTCGTAGGGAAATTTGAAAGACAAAGTATATTCCAATAATCCCAAAAGGATCTCTAAGCTAGAGATTGCAATTGAAACACAAATTGAAGCAATTGATGAGCTAACACTTGATCATATAATTCAAAATTTTGATATGTGCTTGCGTCATTCAATTGCACGCAATGGAGTGGCACGCAAACATGTGATTTATTAAATTTAGAATATATATATAATTGCAATAATTTTTTTTTCTTTTACCTTTGGGGAGCTTTTTTTCTGTCACCCTGTACTTCTATGGTAGACGTGTACATTATATATTTTATAGAGGTTTGAGTTTTCATCTATTCTATAATAAGGATAAGGGAAATGATAAATTTTAGTATACCTCTAGAAATTTTCAACGAAAAATTTACGCTAAGAAATTTATTCATTAATGTTAAATATATTAGTCTGCTTAGATATTTAGTGTTATTAAATATATTAATAAAACAAATGAAAACATTTACGAATTTTAAGACCTTCTGCAGCTTTCAGAGCCCCTCTGTGACTTTAAGTGCCCTCCTCACCCCCTGTGACAAGCATCCAGCTACGGGCCTGTATTACGAAGGAAATTGGATGAGCTTTTCCTCCAGAATTGGACAAATTCGGATTAAATATCATTGAGTTTTACGGCGCAAGGATAAGGTTGCACCATGTTTAAATAGCTAACTAATAAAGCGTTTTATTATAACTGCATTTATTATGGTTTATTATTAATAGTTTGTACACATGCAGTCAGTGTTATGGCATTGATAATGGCAACACTGTTCCAGTAGCCGTTACTAATGTAGGAGTACAGCAAAATCCCATTAATCCATGTTAATCGGGTGCAGGGTTGTTTGGATTTTTGAAATAACCCGAATATGTGAGCTCTAAACAGTTTTCCGGGTTTAATGCACATTATTTCGTGACGCATTCTCCCCATTTGTCCATCACTAACATGTGAACGAAGCTGTATTCATCACTCTTGGTCAGTGCCGCATTAAGGTTTTTATGGGCCTCAGGTCGAAAGTATAAAATGGACGCTTAAAAGAGGTGGCCTGCATAAAGGTGGAAATGCCTGCGCAAAAATTCAAAACATAAAATTTTGGCATTTCCAGGGAAGTTCCAAGTTTGTAGAAGAGCCATATGATGCTGTAAATTAACAGTGATTTAAAAAGAAAATCAAGCAAAAGACTTTTGTCATTCCTATAAACGCCCGTAGGATTCCAAAGCGCCTGCGTGTGACTGTATTATTTGTAGACGTATGAACTAAATTAGAAGGTGGGGGTCCCAGGCGCCAAAATCGCGACTTTTATAGAGCAAAAAACTTTTAGATTGTACCAGGGACCAACTGGGCCACCGGCCAACCGGCCCCCCGGGCCGGTGAACACTCATGTCCTCGGATAATCCAAGATATGCGCCCTTTGAAAGACCTCAGTCCGCCCCTGGGTGGTACAATGAATGATAAGCCAACTACAGATATACGAATATGGAAAATATGCGAAGGTTTCGGGCCCCAAATTAAGATTAAAATTATGCTTAAAAAACGATTTAAGGAAAAATAACTTAAAGAAATTTAAATGGCATCACTCCTCACATCGAGGTGTTTCTGGCTCCTGTTTATTTGACCTATATGAAATCCGTCCCATCTCTTAGTTTAATTGGTTTACCCACAACACGTGTCTTTCTTTTATGTTAACTGTTGTGAATCTGTATGTGAAACAAGTTGTTTATTTATTTGATATTTGATTAGTAACCGGGTACCCAAGAGATGTAGAGTAGTGGATTAACTAAGGAATAGTGAACTCAAACCCCCCTCTCCTACAAAATTTGGGACTAGTTGCGCCGAAGGGGAAGGGAAAACAAACGTTTCCACTGCGATATTTTTGCCTCGAAGAACACCTACGGATGGTGAATTCCCTCCATCAGGTTTCAAATAGCACCTGTTTTGTCACCTTTGCTCAAGGGCGCTCATACGAATACTTTTAGGGGGTGTGGGCTGAGAAAAATTACCTCTTTCTCAAACCTGTCAAACGTTTTTGTGAATGTACAAGATACCAAAACGCTACAAAAATAATTGATACTGCTTGACAATTAGTAATGAGCTAAAAAGTACCTTATTTTAAAATGTGACTGTAAAACTTTTGAAAGTAAATGCATAGCAGGTTCGGGCAAATCAAATTTTTAAACGGCTAGGGTGGGGGTACTCGAGTGCCCCCATGCTTCCATATGGGCACCCGTGCCTTTGCTCCCTTTACGAGCACATCTAGGCACGTTACTGATGGTTGTATATGTCAAGTAAGCGTAAGCATTAATTCGCGTTTAGTGAAGGATAAACTATGTATACACTCTATAACAAAAAAAAATCGACGCATCAAGGAGGAGTTGTCCGATTGCGATAAAAATTGGTGGATTTGAAGAACATACATAGAAAAAGAAACGATTAAAATTTCAGAACAATTGAATGATTTATTGCAGAGTTTGACCGTTACAAAGGGAGGAAGTCAATAAGGCGTTGGTCCACCTCTGGCCTGGATGCAAGCTGTCACCCGGCGTGGCATAGACTGATAAAGATCCCGGATGGTGTCCTGCGGAATTTCTTGCCAAATTGTCTCCAACTGTCGGGCTAAATCGTCAACATTCCGGGATGGTTGCAATCGCCTTCCCATAGCGTCCCAAATGTGCTCTATGGGAGAGAGATCAGGAGACCTAGCTTGCCAAGGAAGTGTTGGGCAAGCTTGAAGACAATTCATAGCAACACGTGCCGTGTGCGGCCGGGCATTGTCTTGTTGAAACGTAAGTCCAGGGTGTCGCAAAAGGAACGGTAACACAACCGGTCGTAGAATGTCGTCTACGTACCGCTGTGCTGTAAGTGTGCCAGAAATGACCACCAAAGGGGTTCGGGGTCATTCTATGACAAATCACCCAAAAAAAAGAAAAAATTAACACCCCATCAGCTCTGATTTTCACTAAATTTGGACCTTATGTTTTCTGTGGTGGAAAAAACGTTAAATTGAAACTTTTGATCTGTTCTGACCAATGAGTCAAAAGTTACGGGTTGGTCAAATTCTGGGTAACAGGGTGACACTGTAATGGTCAAATACTTGTAACTCAGGAACCATAGGTCACAGGAACTTGGGTGATGTGCCATTTTGTTCGAAATTTAACAAGGATTCCAAAAAACTCATTTCCAAGACAATTTTGTTACAATGTCGTTAAAAACATTTAAAGTCAAGATTTTGACCTTTGACCTAAGGTTTAGACTGAAAAATTAAAAATCTGAAAAAATTGTATTTTGTAGATCATTATGTTTTCTTTACTTTTGCAAATTTTCAAAAAAGTATTATTTTTCATATTTTCTGTAAAAATCCCGAAATGTGCCTTATGTCGTATATTCTAGCAAATTAACAATCCGAGTTGCAACTATACATAATTAAAGTGCGCATCTGGCAATGCCCAAAATCAGAATATTATAATCTGGCAACACTAAAACTAGAAATGTTCTAAATCTGGCAACACCCAAACCAGAACTTTGTTTACATTGTTATTTAGTAGAGTATGTAGCAAGTTAGTTAATTTGGAACAAAGAAATAATTTCCTCTATACAGCAATTAAGAGTTCTTTTAGAAGAACAGTGAGTTTGTTTCATTGAGTAGCAATTTAGCAGATTACAGTGATAAAAATTTTGACAAAATGAAGAAATTTCAAATACTTAAACATGAAGAACTGCAGTTTACAATCTAAAGGACATTGTCATTTGTTAACATAATCAAAGAGTAAAGGATTAAAAGCACCAACTGAAGAAGATAAATACCTGTTGTCTGCAAGATTGAGTATGCCCATTTCTACAATTCATGATATATGTCTTCACCATGAGCAGGTATTTTTTACGAAATTTTTATCACATAATTGGAAATGTTGTAACTCTTTCCAGAAACATAAAAAAGTGCGCAGCAATAATTTAAAGGTAGTTGATATACGCCTCTATGAAAAATTAAAGGTCCTGCGCCAGGAGAAAAATTATGTATGGAATGCTACATTTTTGCAAGTAATCTTGAAGCAGACATTACTGTAAACAGTACCGGAGAAAGTGGATACAGTTGAAGGAACACCCGACCCATCAAAACTATGTAGTGACTTTCGTCTTGAAAATAGTTTAGAAGAAGAGGATGCTCCAATGGATTATATTTTGGACAGAAATTAATGTTTCCAAAACAAATGAAGTCCTTGCTGACTTGATGTGGCTCCAGTAAAAACAAAAGGATTCAGCTTGTCCCAAAGATCTGCAAAAGCTGGAAGCAAACTGAATTCAACTGCACAAAATTTGAAAAGGAAACTAGAGGATAGCTTTAAAGTCGAACTAGAGTCTTCAATTGACAAGGAGATTACATCTCTTGCGATGAAACAAAAACTTGATGATATAAAAAAATATGAAGATCTGATGAGTAAATTAAAAGAAAAGTTTTACTCTCCAGGCTGCTATTATGCACTGAAGTTGCAAATACTGACACTTTCTCCATTTGGTATCAAGCGTACTATGACAGAGTTTCAGGCTCCTCCCTACCTAGTTAAACAGAACAGAAAATTAGTGAAAACTGTTGAAATATTAGGTGAACGTGGAAAATCTTCAAAGGGCAAGATAGTGACTCCTCAAATCAGAGATGCCATAGTTAAAGTGTATCAAAGTGACGACTATAGTCGCATGACACCTAAGTTAAAGGAATTTAAAAGTGTTAGAAATTAATTAGGAGAGAAAGTTCATGTACAGAAGAGACTAATGCTTATGAACCTGAAAGAACTGTATGCTCAATACAAAGCAGAAGGATATCCTCCAGTGGGATTTTCAACATTTGCAGCAATGAGGCCTCCTTGGTGCATTCTTGCTGGTCCCAAAGGTACACACGCTATTTGCATTTATACACACCATCAAAATCCACAACTGATGATATCAGCTTTTAGCTCTCGGGACATTACAATTACCTTAAAAGACTTAAATGGAGAAAACTGTCTGTGACGTAGAGTCTCAAAAATGCATGATGAGCATGTGTATTAATTGTCCAGGGGAAGAAGGAAGAAAATCAGATGCTGACCTTAACATATTGCTTGATTTTCAAGATGAAGCAGAGTAGAAACAATGGGTTTCCACTGATCCAACCAAGTTACTGACCATCACTGATTCGTGTGTAGATTTCTTGGAAAAGCTGGCTGGTAAAATTATCGAACTAAAAAGCATCATTTCACTGCTAAAGCTCAGTCCAGCTACTTGAAATCTTTTAAAGATTCTTTAGCTTCATCTGAGGCTATAATACAAGGGGACTTCGTAGAGAATTACTCTTTCATCGTTCAAGATGAAACTCGGGGATTTCATTGGGAAAATTCTCAAGCTACATTACATCCTTTTGTTGTATATTACCGCTCGGACGATGGAGGAGCCCTGTAACATGCCAGTTTCTGCACGATCAGTGACGCACGCATGCATAATATTGCAGCTGTATATTCTTTCCTGTGCAAACTTTTGCCACTTTTGAAAGAACTCATACCAACATTGAAAAAAGTTCACTGCTTCAGTGATGGATACGCCGGTCAATATAAAACCGGTACAACTTCATCAATCTCTGCCATCACAAGACTGACTTTGAATTGGATTGCGAGTGGAATCTTTTTGCCACATCACATGGCAAAGGCCCTTGTGATGGCATTGGTGGAACTATTAAAAGGAAGACTGCCAAAACAAGCCTGCAACGTACAGTAGATGGACAAATTCTGACACCACATGACATGATCCTATTGTGTTTAACAGCCTTTCCAAAGATTACATTTAATTTTGTTTCTGAAAAGGAAATAAACACAAAAGCTAAATTTCTGGAAGAAAGATTTAGTTCAGCATTAGCAATCGAGGGCACTCAAAGTTTCCACAGATTTGTCCCTATCAGTACCTACAAGCTCAAAGTATCAGCAGTCTCAACAAGTGAACCTCATGTTGTAAATATTTCTGTTGAAACCGCTGATGATGAGGCTGATCAGGAGCAAGAAATAGAATTCACAACCGGTGGTTTCATTTCATGCATATATGACAACAAATTTTGGGTAGAACCCCTCGAAGACCAATCTGATGAACTTGGGGACTACTTTATCAGATTCATGCATCCAGCAGGAAGGTCAAAAGGATGTAAATGGCCAAACCCTGATGACACATGCTGGATACCAAAAGATCACATGCTCTGTACTGTACAGTGTCCAGCACTCACTTTGTCCACTTCCAGAAATTACACTATTCTAGAATCTGATACCAAGATTATTGAAATCTAGTGGATCAAGAATGAAGCACAGTGCCATTAACTTTTTCAAACTTTTCAGAAGAATACTTCTCACAGTGCCATTAATTCACCATAATGAGCAATTATGAGAACTGCTGGCTGAAATAAGGAAGCTTACATGGCTGAACATTGGACAATAAATGCATCTAAATTGTATAGTCATAAAATATAAATTACAGATCATTACAATTCAGTTGTTTTAATATCATGATAATAATAACTTGTTTTAACAAAAATCATGCCAATGTAGATGTCATGTGTGATGATTTCATGTAACATTCTTCATCTGTACATAGTAATAAGTAGAGCCCGGAAGTTCAGG
>QLNU02014176.1:7168114-7187822 GCA_006491805.2 Dysdera silvatica
GAGATAATTATGATTATCTTTGGTGCTCAAAAATTGCATTAGGTGTGCGTATCTCAATCGGATCAAGTTGACAGATCACGAATAGTGATTTTTCTGTACAGGGATCCCCAATAAATATCGTGTATGTGCAAAGTCATCAAAGTATAGGTTGCTTGTCATGGCCTTCCCCTATATCTAACGGGCATTTTTTAATAGTAATAATACTTATAAAGAAACAAAATTGCTTTGTATTGGAGGCTAGTTTTGGAAGCAATAGGTTTTGAGATTGTCAACGCAAAGAAGTTGAGCTTATAATCGTTCAAATGTGGTTTGGAGCAGGAGGACCGCTAAATCCTTTCAGTTTTGAACAGGTTTTCCGAGTGTGATCATGAAACACCTTTCTCCAGGACAATTCAGGAGATCTGTCAGTCATAGAGCATCGATATTTACGTCCAGCCAAAGGAGACCAAAGGCCAGTTCCCATGACATAGCAGCCAGACGTGAAAGCGATGCTGAATGCGAAAAGGTAAGATCCTTTTCTTTTCCTCCATTTTTATCCATAGTAGAAACCTCAACATTTAGTTTAGAAGATGCCAGCTACATATTTGAAGAGAAAAATAATTTTAATAAATGTCCGATGTTTATGAATTAAATTGGAACCATCGCGGAATGTGATCTGCAAATTCAAAAATACACTTGATGGGCATTATTCGCAAATTTAGAAAATGCAAAGGTGTATAGCAGAAGGGCCTCCAGTGGGAGCGGCATGGTACTATAGTCCCATCACAGTGTACGACCTCTTTAGCTATGGGACTTAGGTCCGGTTTATCAAAATGGCTGACCAGCGTGTTAAAATTAAGGACAATTCGTTCTCTTTGATTATACTACGTTCATGTATGATCAGAGAAAGACCTTCACCCTGCCATGGAGTAATATATATATATACAGGGTGACCATAATTGAACTTGGCCTGCGTAGAGCACCCTGCATCTTAATTTTAGTGTTTAGTGTTCCTTACTTGGCCCGTTCATTTTGCTGAAAAGGGCCCCTAGTGGACATTTTGTAACTTTTTTTTGTTAAATTCCTTTTCCACATCCCTTGGATTGTTTATATACCAATTTTGATGTTAACCTGCAGGGCAGTTTAAGCTGCAGGGTGCTTTGAATGAGCAAAGTTTAATTATGGCCACCCTAAATATATATATAATTAGTGGCGTAACGTAATTTAAAAAATGGGCTGTCTTCAACTGTTCGTTATGTCTTCCCCTAGAGTAAAAAAGTCATAATTCATACATATATTATCATGATCTGCATAAATTTTGACTTTTTTAACGAAACGATAAACGCGATGTAACGCTATGCCATTAATAAATATATATATGAAACAGGGAATTTTTATAACGTTAATAACTATCTGTAGTCATTTATGAATAAAAATCAACGCGTTTCGAGCGAACAAGTCTCCCTTCTTCGGGATTACACTGAAGTGTCAACAATCAGCGTGATGTTTCCATTCACATAGGTGCAGAGTTGCCATTGTGATGGTTTCCTGAAAAAATCGATTATTTCTGGAATACTATGTTACAAAAAAAAAAAATCCAGAAATAATCGATTTTTATAGAAAATCATCGCAATGGCAACTTTGCATCTATGTGAATGGAAATACCACTCTGATTGTTGACAAATTAGTTTCGTGTAATCCCGAAGAAGGGAGACCAATTCGTTCGCCCGATTGTTTGTTTGGATTTTTTTATGGCGCAAGAGCATCTGGGCTATACCAAAAAAAAAAAAACGCTTAGCAGAACGTGGTTTCGATCCACGGACCCCTGAGTTATGAGTCCAGCACGCTTCCACTGCGCCAATTTGCTACCGTTCGCTCGAAACTCGTTGATTTTTATTCACAAATGATTGGAGATATATAATTAACGTTATAAAAATTCCCTGTTTGTCTTGCGTATCGATTCATTTTTAACCACACACATATATATAAAATTCATTAATAAGGCTTGGGTTATATTATTAAAATGGGATAAACAAATTATGAATAATAAATTTCCCACACGTATCGAATTTACAACGTGAATTAATTTGCAGCCATCCACTTTAAACGGGACATATAGCTACTCCGGACAACGTATTTTAAAATATAAACAAGGTATAATTAGGAGAGAGACGGTATAATTATAAAATATTCAAAGTGCTTTCTGTCTACGTGATGGTAATTGGGAGCTCATTCTGACAGAGAATTCATTACTTTGGTAAAGTGAATTAAAACGAACGTGCCGTTCGTGAGAGACAAGATGCTACGGCTCTTACTATCTTACTGTCAAGTATACACTGTCAGAGCAGCACATTTGGGCGTTGCTTTTTTTGCATTGTTATGGTCTTTAAATAATTTACGAAAAACTGGTTTGCATGTCATAACCTTATTCAGTGTCATTTTTTCTCCACAAAACATGTTATTTTAGGAGAATATGCAGAGGGACTCGCTGGTACTTTGGTCGCCGAAACCTTTGTCCCTTTAAATGTCTTTTCGTCCATTTGTTAATGATACTTCACTTTATGAGTAACGTAAGCATAGTATATACAAGACTTTTTCAAAATAAAATTAGTTGGGCACCTACGTTAGATAGATCGCGTACAGGCTGAAAAAAGCAAAACAGAAATCAAAAACACAGCGTATGAATATTAACAATATTATTTGCTTTTTTTGTTGTAAATAGATGGACGGATAGTTGACCCTGCTGTCCCCCCGGAGAGCTAACATTTCTGACGACATTTCCAGCAGCGTATTCAAAGAGAATTCTCCGTTGCGCGGTAATGATTTTATGTGTGTATGGGAAACTTTCTATTCCTGTCCCTGTAGGGGGTAGTTCGTAACGTGCAGGGAATACTGGTTGCAAGCCTGCTTATATCTACCGCGATAGGATTCCCACAGCGTGAATGGAGACAAACAAGGATCAAGTTCAGTAAAAATTTAGAGGGTCCGCATTCGTGGTAAGAAAAATGAGTTACTTTATACGGAGAAATTCACGACATTCTGTGCAGGAGCCTTTAATATCAAAATTTTAATTAACCATTTAAGCGCCCCAACGTCCCAATTATTAGAGGCTAGTAATAATCATATGGAACGTCGTTTCAGATATTGTGTAGAGCGTATCGGTGCGTTTCAGACAGTTATTTTTCGTCAGGAAATGTCTGGAGTGAACTCGAAAACGAAAACTGAACATTGTCTCACGTTGCTATTGGTTGCCTGGTAGCAACGAAATTTAATGGTAAAATTCTGGAAGATTGCGAACCACTGAGCCACCGAAGTACAATGGACCTACATTTTTCCGGGGAATCCAAACCTCTTAAAGCCCAAGGAACCAACACTCAAACTACGGTGAATAGCATCGTAGCTAGATTATTTTGCGTCCTGGCAGTCGTCCATCCAGCCCCTCTAGCCACGGGCATATGCTCCTCCTGTGAATTGTTTCATCTACCTATGAATTATTTTATCAGCTTATTTTATGCCCATCTTCGCGTGCGCCCTTGGCGGGGTCCTTTCCAGCCACCCCTAGCTACGGCTCTGACGGTGAGTAATAAGTCCATAAGTTTTTTGCATCGTCGAGTATCGAACTCGGATGAACGACATGCTAGGTGTGTTATCACTGCTCCAGCGCAGGGGCAAAATTGAAAAGAGGCGTGAGTGATTAAGGTTCAGGGGGAGTTTAATAAAAACCTTCCACGCATAACCGAAACTTGGAATAGATTTGTAATCATTAACGCGATTGTTTGGCTGTGCCAATACTCTGACGTCTGAAGCTATGTTCGCCCACGTAGTTGCTAGCCTTTGATGTATTTATTCTACGTACTATCCGTTCATTGAAATTAGTCCGATGGAGCAGTTAGAAATAACAAGAGACGACGTCACAAACGGCCTAGCCGATTACAGCAGAGGGGAGGACGTCATTTCAGAACTGGTTTTTGGCGCAGACAAACGTTCGCTAAAAACCAGTTCTGAAATTGGGTCCCCCTCTGCTGTAATCGGCTAGGCCGTTTGTGACGTCACCTCCCGTTATTTCTAACTGTTTCATCGGACTACTTTTCGTGAACGGACAGTAGTCCTACGCCAGATTTATACTGAATGCGATTATAATTACCAATATTGTGGTAAGCATTGAAAA
The DNA here is from genome assembly GCA_006491805.2 of Dysdera silvatica. NCBI lineage: Eukaryota > Metazoa > Arthropoda > Arachnida > Araneae > Dysderidae > Dysdera > Dysdera silvatica. The sequence continues at coordinate 7,172,262 of QLNU02014176.1, forward strand.
CGGCATTGGAGAACAATCATTTGACAGCTGTTTCGATTAGGCGTTGCTTATCATCCAGTCTGACGTCACAAGCTCACAATTCCGCCTTCTAGATCGCTAGCTGTTGTCCATGTTATATAACGAATTTAATTTTATTAAGCTAAAGATTGGAAGCTCCCACTGGACTTCGTATCGGATCAATACACATAGACGTACGCAGAAAGTTCATAAGGGGGGTTACAGAGCTACAACCCCATGTTTTCCTATGTTAAATATACAAAATTTCATTGCGATGGGGGTTACAACCCCCATAAACACTCCCCTGCTTACACCAGTACCAACAAGCTTCCCAGCAACTCTCCTTATGCGTATCACACCAAGTCAATACTTAACAATAGACTGGTAGATGAAAATCTGTAGCGGATAATGGTAGACTCTTGGATAAATTACAACTATCATAAAAATTTGTTTACACAAGTCGAACACTAGTAAAATGCTTTTCGTGTGTGATCGTGCCCCACCAGACGCAAAAAACATTCCTTTCTTTACGAACGTTTCACCATCTAACTGTGCCATAACATCGGCGTTACTATTACTACGCCTAAAAAATGTTAATAAAAATTGTTTCTTAATTTAATCTGCGTAGTGTTCGATTTGTATAAATATATCTGCTGCAACGAGCTTTTCGATGAATTTAATACCGATCTCTTCGTAAGTGGGTTTAAAAAGCAGTCCATGTACTGCCTCATTCGGCGAAATATCCGGTTTCGGAAAATAGTCTTTAAATACGTTTGCAGGGGGATTTAATGTTCGTCGTTTGTAACTCAGTTGGTAGAGTTCCCTCACGCACTGCGATAGGCCGTGGGATCGGGCCCATCGAACGTTAAAAACATTTTCTTTGCGAACGTTTCACCATCTAACCACGCCATAACATCGGCGTTAATATTACTATGCCTAAAAAACGTTGATAAAAATTATTTCTTAATTATCGTAAAAATGTCAGTATTTTATGGAACAAGGTGTTCGAGATCACAATTTTGATCACTTTGAACTTTTGGCAATCTCATTAAAAAGAAATTATTTTTGCAGAAGCTTAGCCCTGATCTCTCTCCCTTTGTTCTCTATAAACCGCTACAGTTATAGTCCGTTCGCGTAGACTTGACGTCCGATCCCGTTGGCAAACGGGTTGTTTCATTGCAGTAGAGGATAAAGCGTCTTCGAGAACTCGTTCTTTGCGCGGGAAAAACGAGCTCTGGAAGACGTTTTACCCTCTACTGCAATGAAACAACCCGTCTGTTAACGGGATCGGACTTCAAATCTACGCGAACGGACGGTACTACCAGAAGATCGGATGCAGTCCAAACGTAGTCGCAATTTTTACGGGCGTTCACTCAGCTAAGATTGAACGTTTTATATACTTTATCAATCTGAAAAGGTTTTAATCAACAGCGGACATTACTTTTAACCAAAACGATTTTATCGTCAGTGCCCTTTTAATCGTAATATTAACGATCTTTTATTCCATTCTTTTAATCACGATATCGTTTTTAATTTTTTTTTATGCGATGTCGATTTTTACTCTCATATTGTTTCATTGATTCGTTCATTGGTAGTGTATTTACCGTGCTTTTTTCGCTTTGTATAAAGTCCAATTTGTAGCTTCTAAAACACGTTGTTATACAATTGCACTTTGTTGCAACCACTTATGTGTGTTATATATTTAAATTCGATTAACATGTAAAAGAAAATGCATTTTTCTTAATCATGTTAATAGGCATCATATACCCAAAAATCAAGTAACTACCTGTTTCTTATATAACTCATTCCTTTCCTATTTACATAACAAGCATTTTGATATTTTTTAGTACATGATTCGCTCACTAGAGGACCTGGAGTAATTGATTGCCTATTCGCTTTGTATTATGCAAATTTGCGGACTTTGTAAAGAAAGTTTTATTCGAAGTTCGCACTTAACTTGTCAAGATCATGTGTTGAAAATAACTTTGAAGCGCAAATTCGTTGGCCAAATCTCAGATCAGCAGTCTTAATCCTGTCAAATCGGCACAAGCTTTCAAATCGGAAGCAAATTTTGCGCTTCCTAAAAGTTAAACAATTTTAAATTTTGACAGAATTGAACGGAAACTGACAGTGTTAAACGGCAGAATCTTCAATGTATTTAAATAGACATTAATTGAACTCGTTTTGACAAAGTTTAGTTCAGTTTGAAATTGGATTTCTTTTGCAAAAATATTTACTTTTGGATATTATTGAAATGTTCCGGTGTGGAGTTTGACATTGATTTTTTTTCGGAAGTCGCGGGTCGGCACGTGTTCTTCACTAATAAAAATATTCCCTTCGATAAGAAATTGTCCAATTTTTCTATGGAAGCTTTGTCAGCAAATATTTCCATTTTCCGCCTTAATTTTTATGATTAAAACCTCTTATTTGCTTAAGCCTTTTTTCCAGTTTTTTGTAATGGATTAACAATTTTAAAAATTTTAATGAAACTTTGAATAAGTTCACTGTGTCACTAGGGATCGAACGCTATAAATTTTGTGTTTTAAAATTCAGAAATAGTAAATTAAAATAAATTAACAAATGGAACGTTTTCAAAGCCATTTTTTTAATATAAAAATTCAATCGCCCTTTAATTCTGAGATCGGCAACACAGTTCGGTTTTCCGAAATGAATTTTCCAGGACGTTTTACAAAATCAGAAATGACATGAAAAATTGATACTCAGTTTCTTAGATTTGTAGGAAATCTTAAACCTACAAATTCACCTTGAAAACAAAAATCTAAGTTATATATATAAATTTTTCTTCCATTTTCATCTTTTTCTTAAACCTTTCTCGTATTCTTACTTTTAACTCATCACTTTCTAGCATTGTAAACGATCATGCTGACCACCCACGTGTATTTATTTAACTTTTTACAGAGAACTGGCTTTTACAACAGTCTTTGATTTTACCATGTTTGGCGCAGTATAGCCCAGATGCTCTTGCGCCATAAAAATCCAAACAAGCATTATCTTTTTTTTTTTGTCCTTTTCAAAGCAAGGTCAAAATTATGTAGATCCGAAATGTACAACCTGCATCTGAAGTCTACGTATTGGTTTACTGGAGAGAAAAAAAACAAACTCTGATCGTTGGTGAATGTGATTGATAAAAAAGGATAACTCCTACATCGAATATTTTGTAGAATATATTTTGCAGAATATAGCATCTGTTATTTTTCCGCGCGTTGTATCGATGTTCAAATCAGATGTCATTTTCAAATCGATTGTATTTCAAGAACTGTCACAAACCTAGCCCCTACACATCCGAATTTGAAATCTCCGTGTGAAAAGACTGGGAGTAGGGGTTCGATATTACCCTGTCACTTTCTCATTGGCACAATATTTTTGGGCCGGAGAATGAAATTCCATATAGGCCTCGCAGCCATGCATCGCAATGGTTTCGTCTAGCGTTTTCTATATCGACATTTATTCATATTCAACTCCCAATGGTGCATAGTGGGGGAAGTGCATAGCAACGTACGGATCATTGTAGTTAGGGAGTTTGTTTCCAACGTTCTAACAGGTTCAATTTCCTCGGAAAAACGTAGGTTTAACTTACCGTCTTACGCAGAGCCCCTAGAATTTTGAGTTAGCCTATCAGCCGCCATTTTGTTGTACAATTACGGTTCCATGCCAACACAGAATTTATTTTTGTACAAATGACCCAAGCAGCGCCCATGCATTTCGCTTTGACATTCATTTTGTTATAAGTCAATGATAGAGTTGAGGATCACTACATCACTAGCGCAACTGAAGCAGTCCAAAAACAAGTTGAAACATGCTGGTTCGTCGTCCAGTTTTCTGTTGCAAGAAACCACTGCCGGTAAGTGGGAGCAGTCAAATGCTCTCGCCACGACGGACGATAACACGAGGTAGTTCATTATTAAAATTATTATTCCACCTTCATTTACTTTGGCGATAAAGGTTTTCCTTATTGGAGCAAAGATCGCCATTTTGGCATAAATATAACCAACAATTCGCGATTATCCGACGTAAACGATTATCCAAATGTAAACATTGGCGCAACTTTAAAAAATTCGCCAATAAATACAATTTATAACTAGGATCACATGATACAACGGCAACAAAATGGAAGATATGCGCCAGCTCCTTTTTTTTTAGAAGCCTTAATTTTACGGTGGCGTAGCGGTAGCGCATCTGTCCTTCGCGCCATTATCCCGGGTTCGGCTCCCAATGGCATTGAAAAACGCGCACCATCCTGCTGTAATTCGAGGTTTGGTTCCCACGGTAGCAGGGGTTCAAATTCCTCGGAAAATAGATTGCGGAGCAGTGTGACCTTTACTGTCCTTGCGCCATAACGTCACAAGTAAATCGCTTTTCCACCAACTTCCCTCTCACCTTTGTGATCCTGAGCACACGCTTGGAAATCTTTAATAAGAATCACAGGCACAGAGGTTTATCGATTCATTTTGCACTTTCAACAAAACGGACCGTTAAAAATCTACACCTTCAACAAAATGGACAGATACATTTGCATCTTCAACAAAACGAACCGTTAAATTTATACCTTTCATGAAACCGTAAGTTAAATTTATACCTTTCATGAAACCGTAAGTTAAATTTACACCTTGAACTAAACGGACAGTCAAATCCACACTTTCAACAAAACGGACCGTTGAAGTTAAACCTTCAACAAAACGGACAGTTAGATGCACGCTTTCAACGAAACGGATAATCATATTTACACCTTCAACAAAACTGATTGTTAAATTGACACACAGAAATTGCTAAGTTTCATTATAAGACGTGCCCGAAGAGTGATGCGCAACGGCAGGAGGTACGGACGTTCCATCGAAACTACATGTACACTGAAAGCACACGCGTCACCAACGTTACGTCACGTGGTGGAAAGTGATTGATAAGGTAAGGACCATGGCATGAAACTGACGGGGAATTACTTAATTCCAAAATGGTTTTGGCGGAATGTTAAGCTATGTCCCGAGGTTTAGAAATAACATCAAAAAAATTTCAAACAAACCCCAGTTTAGATGAATTATTCACAAAAAAAGAGATTATTTATTGACCCCCTAGTGAGACGCGAGTCCAAAATCTTAGTTTCCGGTCAAGTGCTTTAACATTAAGCTTCAGGCATCAGATATTTTTTCTCTCGCGAGAATATATATATAAGGCGTTACTATGGACAAGTTAATCTAGTTTGATGAATGTGACACCATTTCATTTTACACATCCTTTACCCCCACTAAAATGACAAAAACATTTCCCTGATAGCCTTACCAACAATTTTCCCTTCCTAATTCTGTTACATATGAGAAGGGTAATACACTATCACGAAAAAACATCCGGAGATAAGGGAGAGCCTTCTGTATTCTGGTGATCTAGTTCGTAAGGCGCTTTGACTCCACTGAAGACGTAAATGGTTGAACTCTAACAAATGGTGCATTTCTTCTTGTTTCGGACCCATCAAATCATGCATGGAGGGTCAGATGATTTGAAAGATAAAGCATGGGCGCCGATGTGTCTCATTTTAACATTTTTAATGCTACAAATGCTGTCATCTGTTGTATTTTATGATATGAAATATATATGAAAAAGTAATCGTCTGACCGCTACTTACACAATGTTCTTACAAAATGATTAGTTATTACACATTTACTTCCATTTTATTACATAGAAACGTAATAAAAGCAAAAAGTACATCACCACACCCACTTGGAAAAACCTTTTGGGTCTCACGGCTGAAGACGTCTCCACAAATACGCTTTACTCCTCCGCCCAATCAAGTTTCCAACCGACGTGATGGCAACACCGACCAACAGCACGGACATAAACAGAAGCCGCCATTCGCTCTGACGACGATAGCTGGTTAACGCTATCGAAATAGCTATTAGTGACGTCATTTTTATAACGATTTTAAAATAACTGCACCATAAAATTTTTTTCAATTTTTGCTTCTATTGATTAGTGCAGTGTGTCGCCATTAAACCGTTTATAGAAACATGGCTTAACTCAGAATGTGTTTCTTCAATTAATATTAATGATTTTGTTCGTAACATTCGAAAATGTGTAACATCTTAAGTCTGCATTTTATACCCCTATTTGGGCCCTTAAAACGGACCACGTTGTATTTATTGTATAAATAAGTTGCATTCACGTTAAAACGTTTTTACTGTGCTTGGACCCGTAAAATTCGTTATATATTTTTTCCCGCCTTTTTTCTCGACAAGCAACACGTGACGTTATAAATTCTTTATTAGTGTGTAAAATAACGTTTGCGATGGCCCTGTGGCGACGATTGCTGCACGGCCTTTGACTCCAAGCCTTCCCATCCAAAGAAAAAATTATTAGCTAATTCAGGCCCTCCATGTTGTTAATTTGTGTTCGACGTCACAGCGCAGTATGACCTTTTCTGCTCTTCTACCGTAAAAACAAACGTTTTCAACGTTAATTTATTTTTAATTTAACTGAACTTTTTTTCCCAGTAATTTTAAAATAAGAATTATGTTTTTCCTTTGACACTGCCCTAAGGTCAATTGTAAAGCCTCACCTTGTTTGACGTAGAATGAAACTTTTCTGTCCTTGCGCCATAAAAAATAAAACGAACAGTCAATTGCGAACTAAATAAAAACAAGCTGTATCTGAAAATGACAACTGTTCTTACAGACCTCCCGTAACCGGCTTTAAAGAATCTTGAACATCTGTCTCAGGATTTTATAAAAATATATTCGATGACGTTTCGTTGATGAAATTCCATCGATATTTCGTTCCCTAAAACAAATTTTGATTGTGCGTTGAACTAAACTAAGTGCTCGGAAAACTGTTTAATTGGAGAAGAAAATTCGGACCTTTTTGTTTTATGACAGAATAATGAAGAGCGGTGAATTCTGATCTGGGCAGCGTACATATCAAAGATCTTAATAAGCATGCTGCGTAGATCATTTATAGCTAAGATCTAAGCAGCATATATGGGGCCGTTCAAGTATTACGTAAGCATCTTTGGGGGAGGGTTTTAAGATTTGCTTATTTTTGCTGACAACGGAAGACGCAGAAAATAATAAAACCAACACATAATCAGGAAGCGAAAGCCGCCCTGATATAATTACAATACTGGGATGAACACTACGAGTAAAAGATATAAAATACACGTAATCACAGTTAAATATTTAATTATTTAAACCAGTGGCTGGCTGTTAACCCCTTTTCGCTCGGGGGTGGGGGGCAACTTCTAGACTCCCCGTGGGTCCTCTTATATTTTTAAATTATAATGGATATTTTTAATAAATGTATTTTATTAAATCCACTCTTTGCTTACGACATAAGAAATATTACGTAATAAAAATGTGACAAAATACTTCATAAAATATTATATTGTCCTCTATAGTCTAATATGCATAATATAATTTAATATATAGTATAATATAGTTTAATGCACTATAAAAATATATAGTTTAATAACATAATATATATAGTTTAATAATATAATATACAGGGGCGGACTGGGTCTACTTAAAGGGCCCATACCTTGGATTATCGGAAGGCGCGAGTCCTATCGCCCACGACGGCGCGCCGGTCTGAGGACCCGATGGCCTAGTCCGTCCCTGAATATATATACAGGGTGGTCCTAAACTATATGTCAAAAATGTAAAGGCAGGTAGAGGGGACCTAAATAAGCAGATTTCGTATAGGAATGTGTGTGCGGTAATGACACATTAAAGCGCTAGCTTGTAAAGCAGTATGAATCACAGGAAACTGAAAAGACAAGTAAAGACAAAAGAAAACAAAAATTTATTAATAGTTTACAAGAGGTGCTCGAAAGAGCGGCCACCAACAGCGATACAAGATTCACAGCGACGGCGCATGGATCGGCGTACATTAGAAAAGACGTCAGGCATGTCGATCACATGTCCAGCAGCAACAGACAAGCGGGCAACAAGATCTTCTTCAGAAGTGACGGGACTCTCGTACACCAGGCTTTTAATATGACCCCAAAACAAAAAATCCAAGCAGGTTAAATCAGGAGGACGCGGTGGCCAGGGACCTGGACCGCCCCGTCCTATAAAATGCTGGCCGTAGACAGCGTCCAGGTGATTCCTGACGTTTCGACTGAAGTGAGCTGGGGCTCCATCGTGCTGGAACCACATTCGTCTGCGAACAGCTGGAGGAACATCGACGATCCGGCTGATTCCTATCCGGGAATCGCTCCCTGTACATCCTTTGAGCAGCTAATCCATTTCCTTGTGCAGCCCCATACATGAAATGCATGTCGGCCAGCTCCGCATTGGTGAAACGATGCATGCTGCTCGAGATCCGTGCGGGAAATGATGAATCCAGCTAGAGAAGCGCTTTTATACGCCGCAGTCATCAGCGCTCTCTACCGGCTCAAGGCGACATTACCGCACACACAATCCTATACGAAATCTGCTTATTTAGGTCCCCTCTACCTGCCTTTACATTTTTGACATATAGTTTAGGACCACCCATGAGTTCAATAATATAGAGTTCAACAATATATAATTTATTAATATATGTACAATATATATATTTTTATAAATATAGATAACCAAAATCTTACGTAAGCATAAGGGAAGAGGTCAGGCATTTGCTTATTTTTTCTTACAAAGAGGGGGGGGGGAGAGTAAAATGGTCAGAAGTGTGCTTACGTAATATTTGAACGGCCCCTATATACAGATGATCCTCGACTGATGATGTACACTGAAGTGCCAGAAAAACTGGTACAGGCGTGCGTATGCAAATAACGGAGCTTTGCAACCAATCAGCGTAACGCGATGCGGTCGGCAGCGCCTATATAAGACAAGAGATGTCTGGCAAAGCTGTTAGATCGGTTCTTGCCGCTACAATGGCAGGTTATCAAGATTTAAGTGATTTTGAACGTGGCGTTATAGTCGGCACAAGAGAGATGGGACATAGCATCTCCGAGATAGCGACAAAATTTGGATTTTCGCGTACGACCATTTCACGGATATACCGTGAATATCAGGAATCCGGTAAAACATCAAATCTCCGACAGCGGTGCGGCCGGAAAAAGACCTTGAAAGAACGGGACATTCGACGACTGACGAGAATCGTTAAACGAGATAGACGTGCAACACTTCCTCAAATTGCCGCGGATTTCAATGCTGGGGCATCAACAAGTGTCAGCGTGCGAACTGTTCAACGAACCATCATTGATATGGGCTTTCGGAGCCGAAGGCCCACTCGTGTACCATTGTTGACTGCACGGCACAAAGCTTTGTCTAGTCTGTTGATGACTGGAAACACGTTGCCTGGTCTGACGAGTCTCGTTTCCAATTGCATCAGGCGGATGGACGTGTACGGGTATGGAGACAACCTCATGAATCCATGGACCCTACATGTCAACAGGGGACTGTTCAAGCTGGTGGAGCTTCTGTGATGGTATGGGGCGTGTGCAGTTGGCGTGATATGGGACCCCTGATACGTCTAGAGACAACTCTGACAGGTGACAGGTACGTAAGCATCATGTCCGATCACCTACACCCATTCATGTCCATTGTGCATTCCGACGGACTTGGACAATTTCAGCATGATAATGCGACACCCCACACATCGAGAGTTGCTACCGAGTGGCTCCAGGAACACTCTTCTGACTTTAGACACTTCCATTGGCCACCTAAATCGCCAGACATGAACATTATCGAGCATATCTGGGATGCCTTGCAACGTGCTGTTCAGAAGAGATCTCCACCACCTCGCACTTCTATGGATTTGTGGACTGCCCTGCAGGATTCCTGGTGTGAATTGTCTCCAGGATACCTTCAGACATTAGTCGAGTCCATGCCATGTCGTGTTGCGGCACTTCTGCATGCGCGGGGGCTACACGGTATTAGGAACTGCGCATTCGCGCTCAGTTGGCGCGTGATACCGTTAGCAGACGGGTTAGTCCATTGCAGTTTAGGGAAGACCGTCCTGGAGGAAGTGGTTTTTCCCTCGCGGAAAACCCTTTTCGGCAAGACGCCCTTCCCTAAACTGCAATGGACTAACCCGTCTGCTAACGGTATCAGGCGTCAGGTCTGCGCGAACGCACAATATGTGTACCAGTTTTTCTGGCACTTCAGTGTAATTACGGCCTAATGTCGTAAGTTGTGAAAATGTCGTAAGTTGTTAAATTAAGAACGTTTACACTAGTTGATATTAAGGCTAAATTATCTAGCATAGAGATGATTTTATATTATAGTGTGTTGAGAGAGAAAATCAAATGTGAAAAGAAAAAATATATTTAAAATACGAAGTACTGTTTCTACTGACTATGCCTCGCTTTTTTACCACCGTAAAGTTGGAAAGTCGTAAATCTAGGACTGTTTTTATATTTGATATGGTTTTTTTTTTTGCTCACGGATGCAAGTAATCATAACTGTGGAGTGATCGAACGAAGGTTTCCAGCGGCGGATAAAAATAAACAGATATACGTCTTCAATTTTTTTAAAAAAAAAAAGGAGATATATCTTTTAAAAGAAGTGATGTGCTGTTTTGAAAGGATCAACATGTAGTTCGTTGTGTTCAATTTAACTTATATTTATTATCCACATCTCTTAAAAAGGAAACGTGGAGGTTCCATTACGAGGTATTTTTTTCTTATCTAATTTTAGAAAAAAAAAAATGTTTTAAAACTTTACAGTTCTTAGCTGTAGCAAGTAAGGAAATGTATGTTAATACAGCGGAACCTAGTGAAGTGACCACTTTGGTAAATTAGCCACCTGAATAAAATAACCACATGAATGAGATAACCACTTTATGTGAGAGAGGACTGGTAGGCACTTACTCACGCCTATAATAAAGTCTGTCGTATGTACTAATCGTCTGTTTACAGTAACCATTGTATTTCAGTCTCAAAGATGGTCACTTTAGACAGATTCTACTATATATATATATATATATAGGCCCATGGGCGACCATATGAGTACTTCTAGGGGGGCGTTGAGAAAAATCACCTTCTCAAGACTGTCAAACATTTTAGTGAATGTACAAGATACTAAAATGCTACAAAAATAATTGATACTGCTTGACAATTAGTAATGAGCTAAAAAGTACCTTATTTTAAAATGCGCTTGTAAAACATTTGGAAGTAAATTCATAATAAAATCTGGCAAACCAAATTTTTGAATGGCTGGGAGGGGTCGAGCACCCTCTTCCCCCCCCATATTGGCGATCATGTATAGGCCTATATGTGGTATTAATGACATATCTAAAAATATGAACTTTATATATAAAAATATTAAGAGTGCAATATATAGGGCCGTCGAAGTAAATCCGGAAAACTGAGGTCAAGAACTAAAACCCTTATAATACGACAAATTTGTTTTGTACATAACTTTGTACGATTGTAGTAAATATGTTGGACATCAAAATTACTCGATGTAACCGCCATCAGCTTCCACGACTTGCTCAAGCCTGGACCTGAACCGACTGCATGCATGCATACCTCCTCCTTGTCCATGTCGGTCACCACCTCAGTAATGGCGGCCTTCAGGGCGTCCGTCCTTGGTGTTGTAGGATTTCGCGTTTACCTTATCTTCAATCACGCTCCACACGTAATAATCAAGGGGATTTCAGTCTGGGCTAGACAGTGGCCACAAATCGGGTGACCAGTGGTAGGACACACTACTGTGAAGCCACACCTGGGCTTTACTTGGCTTATGGGCAGGCGCTGAGTCCTGCTGGAAGACGTAATCTCTCCCAGAGGCCACCTCGTCCATCCATTGCTTCACTAACGTCTCCAAGACAAGAACGTAAACATCGGCGTTGATTCTTAGCCCTCATCAAAAAAATGGGGTGGCATAACACCCTCTTCGCTGCTTATAACTCCAAAAATCATGGCTGAAATTGTATGTGCATGACGATGGGCACTTCTGAAGCATCTTGACATACCCACCTGTCATTTTTCCGATTCACTTTTCTCTCCTGAATAAATTTCTTTTTCATCGAAAAGAACCTCAGATAGTCAGCGCTGTTGTTCTTGATGTCATTCAACAATGCTTGACACCTCAGTTTTCAATCAGCTTTGTTTCTATCAATAATTTCCGGTTCCGGAGAACAAAGGATTTGTGGCTTCCAAACTGATTTTGACTGCGCTACGCCCATTTCTTTCGCCAACTTGTCCATGCTGCACCCAGGATCTCTGTTCATCTTCTCTTTCAGTTTGTCAACAAAATCTACTGCTCTTTTCCAATCTGATCGTTTGCTGTGGCTTGCCCACTTAGAGGAAACTTCATCCGGATTGTCGGCCTCCCAAAAGTTTTACTAATTTCATAAACCTGGCCTTTTTTTTTGTACTCAAACCACTTACTTACCTCCTTCGATGATTTTCCAGCGCGAAGAGGCTCCAATGTCGCCGCTCTGTCCTGTTTCCGGCTCATGTTTAAGCAGGTTGCAACGTGTTTACACCAGGTTGACTCCTATTGGTATAACCTAAAAGTGGGTTCAGCTAACTGCAGGTTTACACACAACGGCCACTAGTGGGCGGTCTATAAACAATTTCCGGATTTACCTCGACGACCCTGTATATATGTTATTTCGACAAAGAATGTTCAATGAAGACTCTATATATGTACTTGTTTGCTTTATGTCCCACGGATAGCAAAGGGTCCTGCTACGCTAGAACCTACAGTTTTCCGAGGAATCCGAACCTTTCAAGGCCAAGAGAACCAACCCCTGAACTACATTGAGTAGTTTGTCAGTATGTCACCTCTTTTGGAGCAGGATGGTCCTTGCGCCATTAAAAATTCAATCAACCAACAACTATTGTCGATATGCGTTTTATTTTTGCACCACTGGGTGTCTAATAAGGGTCAGCAGAACAATAGGCGAGCGCGTTACCACTGCACCACCGCAGGGCATTATATTTACTTGCTGGCGCAGAATGACCCTTGTTGCCCTTACGTCATGAAATACAACCAACCAATATCTACTTGTGCAACTCATCTACGAACTGCAGATTAATATTCTGTCCACGACGGAGTTATTTAAAATTAATTTAAATATAATTTGGATATTTTAATGAGGTTTAGGGATAAGGGTTTTAGAAATTGCTTTGTGGTTGTTAACGATTTTTAGAGATTTTTTTTAGAGACCCCTTTTTTTTTAGATTTTTTATGTTTTATAATGATCAAAGGCACCCCATCCCTTTTACGACCATAAAAAAAAAAAATCGTAAACGATCGATATGGTATCGAAAAACGCGTGGATAATGAGTGTTTGGAAAAGCAGTTTTGTTCCCCACATTTCTAAATGTTTTCCAAAATTTATGAAAACGGAACGTTGTGGCGAGTTGAGAAAGTAAGAGGACGAAGAAAAAGGTTAGAAGTAATAAAGTTGATTTACGATTAAAGTTTAAAGCAAAGTGTATTCCGATGGTAGAAGAGGAAAATACAAGATTCTGAAGAACATTTTTGGGGGAGTTAGGGATGCTTTCCCCCCCCCCTCGTTCGCTAAATCTCGATCTCGTTACTTCACCGGAACGGTTCTTTCTTTCCGTTTAATGACGAAATGCAAGTTTTATGAAGCTCCGGAAGGAACTCCGGCATTTTTCACCTGTTTTCGTTCTTTTGTTGAACGGAAGTGCGAAAGTTCTGTCTTTCCGGAAGGTTCGACCAGCGCCTCTGAAAGGCCATCGAGGTGGTTATCGGCGGACATTAAACTTTCTTAGTGCAAGTAGAATATTTGAAGAAACGGCTGCAGTTAGTGGATGTTCCAGATGTGTGAGAAATAATATATAAATATTTAATTTGGCGCAACTTTTGGCCATAAAATTGCAACTGATTAAATAATTGAATTGTCGGGAAAATACACGATGTAGCAAAATGTTTTTGTTGAATTTGATAGAGTAATAACACAAGTATTTCATTTGGTAGTTCAAATTGCAAAAAAATGCATTTTTTTTTTGTAGTTTGTAGTTGTTTTTTTAGCAAGGTTACTGATCGAAAGCATTTGCTCCATGTTTTAGCTCTTACTCTACGTATCTTCGATAAAATTACTTAAACTAAAATTTACGTTTAAAGTAGTTTAATTACGTAGAATTAATGAAGTACCAGTAAGAGAGATAGCTGTAGGGTGCCGTTTATACCGTACGATTCCAGTTAGTCACTAGAATTCTAGGCTGACGTGTCAGCCGCCATTTTGTTGTACAATTCCGGTTTCATACAGATGCAGAATTTTTCTTTTTTTACAAATGATCCAGACAGTGCTCATGCATTTCGCTTTGACGTTCATTTTGTTAAAGGTTAATGATAAAGTTGGGAGCTACTACAACACTAGCGTAAGCGAAACAGTCCAAAAACAAGTTGAAACATGCTGGTCCAGTGTCCAGCTTTCTGTGATAAGAAACCACTATCTGTAAGTGGGAGCAGTCAAGTGCTCTCACCACGAGCGACGATAGCACGAGGTGAGTTAATTATTAAAAATCCGCAAAGCACAATGTTCATTATGCTGCAAGAATTCCACGAGCCCACTAAGATGCAAAATCGAACGTGGCCTGTCCCTTTTGGAGTAGATTAGGCATTGAATCAGTACCTTGAGGGTTCGATGATTGATGTTATTGGATAGTTCTCCAGCTCTCCAAAGAGGGTAAAACATTGGTGAGCGCTGCACGGTGAAGCCGTCTGTCAGTGAAGTGCCCGGTTTCATTTACCTTGGCGATAAAGGTTTTCCGCATTGGCGCAATGATCGCTATTTTGGCATAAAAATAATGAACAATCCGCGAATATCCGATTAATGTAAACATTGGCGCAACTTTTAGAATGTCGCCAATAAATACAATTTGCAACCACGATCACGTGATACAATGGCAATGAAGTGGCGGACGTCGAAATCTTTCAGTATTCAAGAAAGGGTATACGGCTCACTACAACCTGTTATACGCCCTGCGGTGGCGCAGTGTGGTAACGCGTTCTCCTAGTGCGCCGCTAATCCGGGTTCGACTCCCAGCAGTGCAAAAAGAACGCTTACTCAGAGATCTCATAAAGATCGCACTGCTCACTGTAGTCCGGGGTTTGGTTCCCTAGGCCTTAAGAGGTTCGGATTCCTCGGAAAACAGTAGGTCCCGGCGCAGCATGACCACTGTAGTCTTTGAGCCGTAAAACCAAAAAGCAAATCAAGCAAACAACCTGTTATATAAAGTGCCTGCAAGACGATTATAATAATGTGCAGGGCATCATCCTCTGTTCTTAAAACCGAACGGAACAGCATCTGTGTTGCAAATGCTAGTGACAAGTCAGCGAGGCAGCGGACCAGGATAGTATGTATTAATAGGAGTGTATTGATACTTTTTCTGATTATGCCATAATTAATTATCCACACTCATGGCAGTTTAATCCTTTACTTGGCACAGTTGCCCAGAAGCAACATGTGTTTTCATTGGTTCTTATTGGGATCTTTTCACTATTTGCCAATTAAAGGGTTAATGTAGGAACTTTAAAAAAAAATGAAAGGTATTTACAAGTAAATTTGTAGAGACCGGGCGCTCGTTCTATAAAAAGAGAATCTACCGCCCCAACTCTCGTCTTATGAAAAGAG
>QLNU02014176.1:7187922-7202857 GCA_006491805.2 Dysdera silvatica
ATAATTTCTGCCACCCACGTATAGATTATAGCTCAAACTAGAGCTTTATTCGTTTTGGAGAAAAAGAGACGCTTTCCCCATCCTGGATTCGAACCAGGGTCCCTCCGTTTAGCCCGGAGTGTCTTGGACCGCTAGACGAATGAGGACAGGAAACAACGCTCTCTTTCTCCGTATGTAAGGATGTATGATATTATTACCCTTCACAGGGATAACACAATTGCCAAATAATGGTCAACACAGAAAAGCCTCCGGGGCGAGATTTTTGTGAGTTTTTCGTGGGGGAATTTATTATACAATAATTTTTGCCACCCACGTATAGCTTATAGCTCAAACTAGAGATTTATTCGTTTTGGAGAAAAAGAAGCGCCGTCCTCATCCTGGATTCGAACCAGGGTCCCTCCGTTTATTTAGAAGAATTTTCTCCGAAGATTATAAACTTCAAAGAAAAAAAAAGATGATTTATAAGCTGGGCATCGCGTGGCCCATGTTCTTTAGAGATCCATTCTATCCTTCTGGGCCTAGGGTTATAAAAACACATCTCATATCCTAACCTCGACTCTTTGTTGAAAATATTATTTTTTCATGCCTATATTAGGCGTATAATGTATGTATACCTTGTATTCCCTGTTTTAAAATTTATCATACAAAAAATATTATTAATTTCGGTTAAGAATGAAAGAGAATGGAAATTTTTTTCTTGCTGTAGCTAATTTTTTTGAACGTTTTATAATTTTTTAAAATTTTTACTATTCGTTTAAATCTAACAGGGTTCATTAAAGTCCTAAAATGATACGTCTTAAACACACTTTTACTTATTTCTAAATGGCATAAATTACGATTATCTTTCTACGTTTAGTCCGTTTGCGGAAAATTGACCGCTAGTCCCGTTAGAATTAACGGGAGCTGACGTCACAAACGGGTTGGTTCATTACAGTAGAGGGAAGGGCGTCATTTCGTAACTGACTTTTCGCACAAACGTGCGCCAAAAACCAGTTATGAAATGATGCTCTCCCTTCTACTGCAATGAACCAACCCGTTTGTGACGTCAGCTCCCGTGAATTCTAAAGGGACTAGTGGACCATTTCCCGCGAACGGACTATAGTATATTGAACTTTGATTCAATAAAATATTTTACAGAACAATTATATTTCGTTTATAAATTACAGAACATGCAAGTATTAACACTGTGTAAAAAATAAAAAATTGCAAAAACAGTTCAGCAATTTATAAATACATTTTTCATAGTTGTATAAATTTCTAAAATGAATATTGCATTGAGTTACGACCACCAATTAACTTTAAACCGGTAACTTGAACAAATTTTAATAAACAAAGTTACTTAATATTAAAGTACGATGGGCAATTGGGATTATGTCAACAGAGGTGGGTCAAATCTGTCTCATTCAAGCCCACATTACACGGGCCTCTCTGTCGATATAGTTCTCACGAGTAACGGGTTAAAGCTTCATTTTTGTTTACAATAAAATAAAAAATTTGTATTGATTTTTTTACGCATTTTGTAGTTTAAAATTCAATTATAATATCAATACTTACACATTTTAAATATCCATAGTCGAAAAAATGTCTATTCATTTAATTGGAAAATGAAAATTAAAAGTTGTTTTAGAATCGCGTTATTTCAAACGTGTACAAAGCGAAACAAGAATTAATGACCGATGATCGAATACATCCGTTCACAAAAACGGAGATCTTTACGTACCGTTCATTTTTATGGTTTGTCTTTTGATCCGCTTTTTTATGAACGAGTTAAGTCTATGATTTGTCTGACGAGTCGTCTAACATTCGCATTGTTCGTCGTTTGGTAGCCTTCCCGCAGCGAATGGCTAAATATCAATGTAAATATACGAAATTTGTAAATGAAATGAACGGAGAAGAATTTGATAGTGCTTTAAATCATAAACAAAATCAGTTCCAGAAGATCGAATCAATCTAATGAAGATATTCTGTAATTTGTCAATTGCGATAACCCTGAGGAAGGTAATATCTTACAAAAACATTTTTGCCTTAATAGAATATTCTGCATTGTTGCCTCAAAAATATATGTGTCACCCTTTATAAAACGGGTAATTGACATCTACGATTGTGCGTTGTTAATTTCAAGTTAATCTAATACTTTTAATTACTAGTATTAGATTAATCTAATACTTTTAATTACTAGTATTAGATTAATCTAATACTTGTAATTAAAACAATCATACCTATAATTTACTTGCGCTTTTTACCTCGTCTATATCGCATTTTTGTTATTGCTATAGAACCTCAAAATAACAATCATTTGTGGCACGTTGCCCGAGTGACCGCTCTTCGGAGGTGGCTGTTATTTATAGGTTTAATACTAAACCAAAAATTAATAATGAAAACACAGTTATTTTAACTGCACTTATTCTGGTAATCACGTTTGTAGGGTTCCACGGGTAATCATTATTCAAAGGGTCCACATTATTTAAATGGTATTAAATTTATTCTCTTTTGCCAAAATATAGCGTATTTTTAAAGGTTACATTGTTTCAGTTCGAACGTGGATTTGGTCTTAAAGAATTTAAGAAGTGCGGGTTTTCTCTTCCTCTCTTTTATCAACAACGCTCCATGAAGTAGCCTTCTTTGCGAAAGCGAAACAATGGAGCCCTTGTTCGATTTCTTTTCCACAACACGTGAAAGCTCCAGCCACTAATAAAAGACAAGAGAATTGCATTTTCGGAAATAAGAGGTACGATTATCAGAAAAAAGGGAAGAAACAAAACGAAAATTGGGAATAACAAAAGGAAGAAAGACTTCACCAACTCTGAGTTCTGGGGACAATTGCATGATCCAAATGCATGATTAGGTGAAAAGGGGAGGTGGTGAATCGATATCTATGGTGCAGCCCTATTTAAAAGTACGTAAACATGCTTAAATAAGTGTTACTGTGCATGAAAAAATCATATGTAGGTATGTATAAGACCCCTCCCACCTTGGGTGTGCAGTGTTTGCAGCAGATTTAAGAAGTCCATCATCTCCTATTATTCTACCAATTCAGCCCCTGTTGCTACGGTTGCTAGGCTTTCCGGCTGAACAGGCTTCCGGGAAACTCGCACAGTTACGGATTTCACCTGTGACTCTTCTCTTCTCGGAATTCTTTTTAACGTCTGTTACCTTCCCATCTTCTTTTTTCGTGTATAATATTGTTTCTCCTTCAGAGTTTCGCGAACAAAAAATTCCATCGGATTGTTAGTTTTTGGAATAAAAGTAGAACTTTAACGAGCTAAAGAAAACATTTTCCCGAAATTGAAGGTGTGCACACAACGGTTTTTATCTCGACTTTGAAACCCAAAAAATAAGTTACAAAAAATTTTCAAACTTTATTTTTCTTTTCAAGTCTTGCAATAAATCTGGCAACATAGCCTGCTTCTGGTGTATCTCGTCTATTAATACTACACCAGTGATTGCGCACTTTTAGATTGATTGATTGTTTGGCTTTTTTATGGCGCAAGAGCATCTGGGCTATACTGCGCCAGCACTTTTAGAGGATGTACTCTAGAGTATTAGTATTGTATTTAGTATGTACATTCCCTCCATGTTATATAATTAACCTGTTAACCGGGGAATAAAATTTTGTGAAACTCGTTTCACACTGGGGACTTTTTTTCACAGTGATAAGTAATGTCATCACACCATCACGCTAGGATTAAATATATAAGAACTACATAAAACGTAATGCGTTCAACATAATACGGTTAATTTCAATGACGAAAAATGTCGTCATTCGCATTTTGGTAGTCTTCCGGGCATGACGAAAAATGTCGTCATACCCAGTTAACAGGTTAAGGCGATTATGCGATAAATGTAAACATTGGCGCAATTTTTAAAATATCGCCAATAAATGCAATCTGCAACCCGAGCCTAATTTTCGAATAATCTAAAATTATAATGCAAATAAAACAAATTTACACTGAATTGCTCTACATAACGGCCAGGTATCCAAGCATCTCCTCGACAAGCAATATTTATCGAATAATAATAATTTTCAGCGGAACACTCACCCATTTCACCTTATTTTATTAAAAATAACACACTTGTAAATCACTCAACTTTAACACAGCAGTGAATAGGATCACGTGATACGATGGTAAGAAAATGGCGAATATGCGCCAGCTCTCTTTTCTAGGAGCCTTACTGCAAATCTAAGAGTCTTTTAAAGATGGACGTCAGTTATTCAAGTCCTAATTTTTGATTTTATCAACTTCATTATAGAAAAGAGCTGTTCGTAGGCGTTAAGTGCTCCCAAATATTAGCATTATTTACAGAGCATGAAGACGGATGGTTGAGGAGATGGTTTTATCGACATATGTAGAGTAGAATTCAATGAATCCTAAGTTGATTTTTTTTTCTAAATGGCAGTTGCACTGCATATCAATAAAATTGCCTCTAATGTCCATATACGCTAGAAAACTAAAGTAAAACAGGATCAAGGGAAGACACAGCGTCACTGCAGTTCTCTAGCATTTTAAGGTATTACGAATGTAAAAATATGAACAGAATAAAATAAAATACATAAATTTAAGGCAGAGGGAGCAAAGGGCATTTTTTTTGTGTGAAACAATTTGTATTTTTTCATGAGCTAGCGGGCCGCATAAAACATGTCGGCGGGCAGCAAGTGACCCGCGGGTTGAAGATCTCTGGTCTATGTACATAAGTAGGGGACTGGTTCCATAGTCCTTAAAATGTTCATCCGGGACATAAGAATAGGTACAACATAGCCTGTCCCCCCCCCGCCAACAATACAGTCCCCCAAACAAGTTTGTCAATCAATCAATGTTTATTGGAATGGTGATACCAACGCCAATGGTATGGCGTATTTAGATGTTGAAACGTTCGAAAGAAAAGAAATGTTTTTGCGTTCGGTGGGTCTCCTTCGGGCCACCATCTAATCACGCCATACCATCGGCGTTGGTATCACTACGCCAATAAACATTGATTGATATTGTTGTTTGATTTAATCTGCGTAGGGTTCGATCTATATAAAATAAATATATACAGTATGTTACAGGATGAGTGTAAACTTTTTCAACAACAACAAAAAAAGATGACATTACACATCAAGACAAACAATATTTGTCAGTGGCGCACCTAAAAATTTTCTAAGGGGAGAGCCCAGTGGTGCAGCGAATTTTTGGTGGGGAAAAAAATAGTCAGAAGCGATCACAATTACGGTTGTCTTTTTGTGTACTTTTATCATTATTAAATTACTAATAATTCTATAGTACGATGCTTAAATAATTAGGAGTAATAGATTGTTTTTACAATTTTATATTGACTGGCCCTTTATTTCCTCAAAATACCGCTGTTTTGATAATAGGTTTAAGAATAACCCTATTCTGCAAAACTTGCTTTTGCTTGCCCTCTGTCCATTACTTAATCGTCAGAAGCATTGGCGTAGACAGAGGAGGTGTTGATGGGGATTGTAACCTCCATTGCAACGAAATTTTGCATATTTAAACATAGGAATGTAGCTCTGTAGCCCCCCCATTGAGCCTATAATCCTACTTACGAACTTTCTGCACACGCCCATGGTCAGAAGAAGCCCGTTTTCCTTCCATGAAGCTTAGAAACTTAACGGTTTCGAGGACCGAATCCGTATGATAGAAAAGTTTCATGTTGGCTGAATTTATCCAAAGTCGTCTTCCAATTATTAAATCCTTTCAAAATAAGTTCACCTGTGGCTTGTGTCGATCTTAAATCGGCTTTATGGGGTGAAAAGAAAACACAAAATTTTCAATAGGCGTCTTTTACCCTTGATCAAATTAGCTAGTTATACAGGGTTAGTGAGAAATATGTTTCCCAATTCAGAGAGCTCTGAAGTGTGTTCTACCGCTCCAAATGAGACATAATTTGTACTACAGATAATTCAAATGATGTGTTCGACATTTATTGAATAAAATTTTTAGTACAAAAATCTGTCGATAGGTGGCGGTAGAGAACACATATGAATTTGAATATGCTTACACATATAAATGTACAATATGTAGCACTAAAACTGCTCGCTATGTCCCCCTTCATTTTGAACAATATGCTTTAATCACAAAACCATGCTTTCCACAGCTAAACGTAGTGAATTTGCTGTAATATTAGATCATGGCGTCGTATGCTGTCCTTCAATCTGTCACTGATGCTGGTCTTCTACGGTAGAATGAAAAGTTTCCCAGTTCTTTCAAATTTCTGAATCATCTTCCGTAGGCCACACGGAGACATTAGACCTCTTCGTATGTGTTTCATACGGCGGAATTCTTTAACAGCTGCAACGGAGTTTTGTTTGTTCGGGTTTGGACAACTTAACCAGTAGGGCTTTTTCTTGTAACGTAGGCAGGGTTTAAGCTGTAGTCTCGTTTTTCGCAAAATGCGACGAGTTGCTCGAAAATGCGAAGAAAAAATTATTGCCCATCGCGAAAATGCGACAGGCATTTTTAACCACAGTTTATTCTCTGAAAACAGGATTCCTCGATTCCAGAATATCCGTTTTGCACTTCAGCGATCTTTTCTTGTTCCTTTTTGTTTCCTCTTCAAAATTCTTAACAGCACCTGTTAAGCATCGTTGATATAAATAATTTCATTGATACGATTTTTCGAGCAACGAAAGCAACTAATATTTTTTAGCATTTTGCTACAACTTTTTTCCCATTTTAGCATTTTTGCGACAGCATGTTTTGAGCCAGCTTAAACCCTGAACGTAGACATGATGTGCAGATAAGTAACTAATGCTCGTGGACAATCCGCCGCCTTCCTATCCAACGAATAATGCCAATAGGGATGCGCTGTAACACGAATAGTGTTTCACTTGCTCATTTTATGCAAACAAATACCATTCGTGCTCCAGCGTGACCTATCAACGGATTTTATACTAAATTTTTTATTTAATAAATGTCAAGCGTACTATTTGATTTATCTGCAGTACGAATTATGTCTCATTTGGACCAATAGAACGCCTTCCAGAGCTCTCCGAAGTGGGAACTTACTTCTCGCTAACTCTGTACTTACTCAGCTAAGGTAAGCAGAACTTCCGACTGTAGTGTGGCTTTCCTTGACTTAATACAGAATTAGTGAGAGTCTGTGGGAAAGTTTTAATTTACATATGATTTCCAATGATTGTTTAGCACTATTATTCTCTCTCCATCAATGAGGTTAGATTTCTTGACATAATTAAAAATATCTGCAGTCAGAATTTCCATTTCAACTGTGTTTGATATTGTGTTTTGATCTACCTTTACCTCTTGAAAAGCGTTTGAAGACATCTCTGGGCCATTTCTATTGGTGGGCCTGCGGTGGCGCAGTGTGGTAACACATTCGCCTAATGCACCGTTAATCCGGGTTGGACGCCCAACGGTGCAAAGAACGCTCACTCAGGAATCTCATAAAGGTCGCCCTGCTTATTGTAGTCTGGGTTGGTTCCCCAGATCTTAAAGAGGTTCGGATTCCTCGGAAAATTGTAAGTCCAGAGGTTCAGATTCCTTGGAAAGCAGATCCCGGCGCAACATGACCATTGTATTCCTTGAGCCGTAAAACTACAAACAAACAATTTCTATTGGTTGCCCTAACGGCAGTCTTATCAATGTCACCAGAGTCCAGGGAAATATCGTTGAGAACATCACTACTTTCAACTTTACTTTTTTAAAAAAATTTAACAGTGAATGTCAGCATAACAATTTTTCGCTTCATTAGCCTAAGGGCGGGGCTCGGGCCCCATAGTCCCTAACGTGGGTGCGCCACTGATATTTGCAACAGAACGTAGGATCACATTCAACCCATAGTGCCAAGAAAGAGCAGGTTCGAAGAACTTCCAGCACGCACAAGTATTTACAATCGGTGGATATTTTATACGTTGCCACTAGCCCCGAAGCGGTGCAGTAGCAATGCGTTCACCTAGTGTACTGTTAACTATGTTTCGACTCCCACCTATGCAAAATAGGACGCTTACCAACAAACAATGCACTGCAATTCGAGGATTGGTTCACTAGCGGTCAAGAAGCTCGAATTCCCCAGAAAACTGTAGATCTCGGCGAAGTATGACCATTGCTATCCTTGCGTTATAAAGCAAACAATATGTTACTACTGATATAGAATTGCCTGTCGTTGATTGTGCTAATCAATAATGGGGAAATATGGCCATAGATGGCACTGTAATCCCAGGAAAGGTTAAAAACAAAAAAACTTCACCAGCATTGACTCGGTGCACAAAATGCTGGTGGGAGAACTGAGGAAATGAAAAATGCTGCCAAAGAGTCTGTACAAAGGTCAGGTGAGGGTGGGATAGCGCCTAAGGTGGTTTCTATTTTCATACGAAGATAAAGGGACACCCAGACGTCGAAGAGGATTAAATAAATGCAGAAAAAGGAATTCGAGGATCAGCAACCAGCAAAAGAAGCCACAACAGAAATAGTACTGTCCCCAAAACGCCGGAGAGAACACTCCACGGATAGATCCGACGACGACAGCATAGGAGCAGGAATAAGCGAAGAGAAAGCTTCAGGGGCTCAACTCTCCCAAACAGACGAACAAAGGCATAGCAATAAGAAGAGATTGCTGACGACGAAGAAATTCTTGGAGCAAGAGGTATCTCAGCCACTATGTAGGCATGGTAGACCGAGAAATGGCCTGCAGGCATGAGTTATTGCTTTGTTAGTATTGTGGAAACAATTATACTAAATTCAGCGGTTGGTTCGCCGAATGTTACGAGCCAACGTGGCTTTGTAATTCGACTGCACCGTCGGTAGAATATTCGAAGTGCAATACAGCATTAATTATCGGAACTGGTTAGGATAAGCCCGAACTTGCAGATTAAAAGTTCATTTAATAGAAAACATTAATAACAATTAAATGGAATAAGAAACTAGTCTATTTAAAACAAAACGAATTAATTAAATTCTTACCCATTGGATAGCATGCGGAGATGAACTAAAATTTACGTTTTATAATTAACAAATCTATAGACAGATGGCGAAATGTTGACGTTCGCACATAATCATTAAATTTGCTAAACCTTTGGTTGGGGGGCAAGCGCATATTATTTATTATTTTGGCAAGCATCATATATATTATAAATATAAATTATACAGCAAGATATAATTTCATATAGACAGAATAGCAGAAGGAAAAAAACTGGTAGGTCTGACAGAGCCCTCGCTGTCCAGTTCAACCGCCAGAGAGCGAAGTGTAGATAGTACAGTGTATAAAACTATACACGATCATCATAATTACCATTAGTTAGTGAGGAACAAAAAGAGTAGATTTTCGCAAAGCTTGATAGAAATTACTTGTTTGATACCATCTAGAAGAATATTCCAAAGCAAGTGCACTGATTCGAAACGTATCAAAGCTTGTTCTTGCATAGTGTAGTCTTAAAACAGCAGAAGTTCGAGTATTATATTTATGTTTTGGCTGTTTAAAGGGACAAATATCGACCACAGTATTTCTTTTTAAGGGGAGCATAAAACTTGCAGTTTTATAGTGAAGTAGTTTATCGATTGTGAGTATCCTAAAGTGCTGAGCAGATGCTGCCGAAAAGAGGGAACTAGAGGAATCAAACATCCTCAAAAAATGATTCAAAACTTCTTTTAAAAATTATCATCGACTACGATTTTTTTTAATTGTTTCCATTGTTTTAAATACGGATTTCTCGTTTACAACACTGATGATTAACATATTCTTCCCCTGTCAAGCGTAGTTTTAATAGACGGAGTTCTCTCACACCATGAAGTCTATTCTGTTCTTAAATATCTATTCTTCCATCCTCAGGTATCTATTCTCTTGTCCTTAGATATCTATTCTTCTGTCCTTAGATATATTAGCTATACATTGTGTATCTATTATTATCCTTGCTATCCTTGCTCCATAAAAATATAGCTTAGCATATTATCCATTATTCTATTCACATTCGATACGGCTGTTATTCTACATGTATTATATATCTAAATACGTGTTACATATCCAAATACGTGTTACATGTTTATAAACGTATTATATATTTCAATACGTATATATCTAAGTACGTATATTATAAATGTTATCTTATCCATATATTATCTATTACACATATATCTAAATACGTGTTACATGTTTATATACATATTATATATTTCAACACGTATATATCTAAGTACGTATATTATATGTTATTTTATTCATATATTATTTGCTACACTTATTATGTATCTAAATACGTGATACATGTCTAAATACGTGATATGTTTATATTTATGTATCTAAGTGTACACTTCTAAATACGTATTATATATGTTATCTTATCCATATATTATCTATAGAGATCTCTTTCAATCATGGCCTAATTAAAGATCGTTTCTGTTTAACAATGGTGTATTTCAGTTCCGGCAATTGCGTCCTAGAATTACGCACGTTCTAATTAACGGCTTTCCTGTTTTACGTTTTTACGTAGTTCCTTGAAAGGCGTTATTTGGAGAAATAACTCTATGATCATATTCTGTTTTAGTACGTAAATTCATTCCATTTTTGTTACTGATATATATGCAGCCCAAATTTCCATAATGTCCGAAGTAGAGGAAATAAAAGGGAGAGAGAATCCATCCGTCCAAAATTATTTCCAAGAAACAGCACAAAACAAGGGGCAAGCAAATTGATCTAAGAAAGAGAAGTGGAACCCAATATCGACAAAACTGTCTCATTTGGCCACAAAATACATTAAGGTGTATAAGATTCTTAGAAAGAGCACCTTGGCAAGTTGACGCACATACGCGGTTGCAAAATAACAAAACACGCACGTATCAGAATCGGTCTAGACAAAAAGTAGTGCAGATGGATGGTTAGTTTATAAAACTACAAACCTTTTAAGAGGTATTAAATTCGCTTTTTTGCTCGTAAATATTGGCAAACGTATGCTTATGAAGAAGAGGTTTTTGAGCTGTGTAAATTAAAAAAAAAAAATATTAACTCTAAGTACGGGTGTGTACTTACCATTTTCATAGTTTGTCCTGGTTTGGGACTGATTATTATACTACATAAGCGCAACGTTAACAAAGAAAAGTAGTAAGCTTTTTTGTTTTATTCAGCGAAGATACAATTTTTCAGCCGTTACACGAATCCTTAAAGATTTGAGTTCGGATAATTGGCGTTCGTATAATCGACGCTGTGTTATATATTGAAAATCTGTTAAGAAAATCTCATCTGCGCAAACTTTATGGCACCTTTGACGTAAATAGGGGGATGGGCTAGAGGTAGCCAATCAATTTTATAAAAAGTCATCACCCCACTAGGAAAACAAAACCTAGGAATCAACGCTATGTGCGATGCGATAGGGTGGGAATTATACAGCCTTACTTCTTAAGGACTATAGTAATCGGATATTTGACCATCCTCATGGGGAATACAGCGTCGCCTTCTACGACCAACTTTACCTGCACAAAGGCAGATAAATACAGCTCTTCTAGATGCCTAGCACCCATTCTCCGTATTTGTTCAGTTTTTCCCCCGTCCTATATCGCGAGATACTGTGGTGTTGTGTTTTTAAATAAATAAATAAATTCGCGAGAACCTCTTTATATATATTTTTTTTCCATTCTAAATCGCTGGGTACTTTTTTAAAAATCGGTTACTACAATCTTTCTATTTTTTTTTTTTTTTTAAACTTGAATCGCGAGGTATTGGTTTTATAAAAGTCAGTTCACTAGAACTTCTCTTTTTTGTTCATAATAAATCGCAAGATATTGTGTTTTCAAAAATACGTTCTCCTAAAATTTTTCTAACCTGAAGCATCTTTCGCCAAAGGACGTTAACTTCAGCTCTTCGGTTTGGATATTTTTAATTAAAATTTATTTTAAGTCGTTTTTTTGTCGAACTTAATAACTGAATTTTTCTTTTGTTGTAAAAAACAAGAAAACTTAAAACACAAATCTTAATTAAGATTTTTGTTAAATCGATATTTTATTTTAAAATTAATTTCATAATTTATATTTTTTTAAATATTCTCTGCAAACGAATTCAGTTCGTTTGTAAAGTTTGTATTTAAATACATCAATAAAAACCCAGAATTCGAACGTATGTAAATATTTAAGTGTTATTTTTGTCAACTCAAAAATATGACATATGTGATGACAGAAATTCCTTTTCAATATCAAAGTTCAATTTTTACATTTAATGGTATAAAAAAACATAGTAATAAAAGGACATAGTAGTAAAACATCGTAATTTCTAATGCCCGCAGTTTCCAATCTTGGATATCGTACAAGAAAATTAAACAAATTAATATCTAACTAAGGGTATAGATTCTATGGTTCGTAGTGTGGAATTTCCTCGCTAAACATTTTACAAACATTAATTAGTTCGCTTTTTTTAATTCAAAAGTAGTCACATAAAAGTTAAAGAAAATTATACAAACCATAAATCCATTCTATATCGCCTACGTAATTTCACTTAATGGGGTAGGTGACGAATTTTAAATTTAAATTTTTTTTTAATTAAGACCTCTTTAGGATTTTACGGACTACATGTATACTAATTGTAAATAAGTTTAAAATTTCTAGCTTGACAGTATGTGCTTAAAACGCGTGGACGTTCCGAGAATTTGTTGTATCCGATTCAAAAGTATAAAATGGCGTCCCATCCCGTCGTAAAAAGTATTCAATTTTTAACAAGCGCTATTTTAGGTTATTAGTTATATAATATTTAATTTTAATAAATCAAACACTACGCTGATTAAATTAAACAATGTCAAACAATCAACGTTTATTGGCGTAGTGATACCGACGCCGATGGTATGGCGTGATTAGATGGTGAAACGTTCGAAAGAAAATAAATATTTCTGCCTTCGGTGGGGCCTGAACCCACGACCTTCCACTTGCCGGGCGGAGGCTCTCCCTACTGAGCTACGAAGGACAATACATACTCTCTTTACGAACGTATATATATTGTTGCCAGTTATTTCGCAGAATGGTGTAGTACATCGACTACTATTTAAACCAAATTGCAAAGAAACTGGTATTAAATTTATCGAAAAGCCCGTTGTGGCCTATGTATTTATTTTATATAAATCGAACAACTACGCTGATTAAATTAAACAATGTCAAACAATCAACGTTTATTGGCGTAGTGATATCGACGCCGATGGTATGGCGTGACATTATTTAATTTAATCAGCGTAGTGTTCGATTTATATAAAATAAATACATTTGCTGCAACGTGCATTTCGATCAATTTAATACCAGTCTCTTTGCAATTTGGTTTAAATAGTAGTCTATGTACTACACCATTCTGCGAAATAACTGGCAACAATATATATACGTTCGTAAAGAGATTATATATTGTCCTTCGTAGCTCAGTGGGTAGAGCCTCCGCCCGGCAAGTGGAAGGTCGTGGGTTCAGGTCCCACCGAAGGCAGAAATATTTATTTTCTTTCGAACGTTTCACCATCTAATCACGCCATACCATCGGCGGTGGTATCACTACGCCAATAAACGTTGATTGTTTGACATTATTTACCACCACATGAATTTAACACACCAATCCCTTTGCTGAAACAGAATACCCCCGCATGTTACGCCTCATTTGGCGCCCCTTTAAGCTTTTAACCTGAGGCAACTGCCTCGTTGGTGACACCCTCTTCTCGGTCTTGTTAAAGGCCCTGAGGTGGTGCAGTGGTAACGCGTTCGCCGAGCGCACCGTTATCCCGGGTTCGACTCTCAACTGTGCCAGGAAAAGGAACTCTTACAGACTAACTCCTCGCTGTAGTTCGGGGGCTGGTTCCCTAGGCCTTAAGAGGTTCGGATTCCTCGGAAAACTGTAGGTCCATGCGTTGTATGACCGCTGCTCTCCTGGTGTCGTAAACCCCTCAAACAGCCATGTTTAGATGTGAATGGTTCAAAAGCGAAATGATATAACATGTTTTCGAGGTACCTTTGAAGGTGATTCGTTTTAAAAGCTTTCCACTCAAGTAATAAAATATATTACATATTTATAATTATAGTTTTTATATTTATTAGGATCATAATTGTATTTTGCTGCATATTTATTTCTCTGAAATATTTAAAAATTAATATACGCTAAATATTTTATAGTAATGCTTAATGATTTACCAGAGGGGAAATTTTGGGATCCTAGTTTACATTTTTTACGTACAAATCGTTAATATTATAATTCTGTTTAATTGTGTTAAAAAACCAAAATTAAATTTCAAACAAAATGCAATTTACCCTTTGCTTTATCCACTCTTTCATCATCATCATATTCAACCATTATCTATCCACTGCTGGATGAAGGTCTCTCCAAATGCTTTCCACACAAGTCTATCCTGAGCAATTCGCTTCCACGTCACCCCAACCTGTTTTCTTATTTCATCCACCCATCTAGTTTGAGGACGTTTTCTAGGTCTTCGGTGGTCTCTTGGAATCCAGTTCAGAATTTCTGTTGTCCATCGTTGATCAGTTCTTCTTGCAATATGCCCAGCCCATCGCCATTTCAGCCCTTTTACTTTAACAATGATGTCCTCTACTCTAGTTTGCTCTCTCACCCAAGTGTTTCTTTTTCGATCTCTCCTAGTTATTCCAAGCATGCACCTCTCCATGCTCCTTTGCGTTGTCTGTAACTTTCGTATTGCTCCAACTGTTAGACTCCATGTCTCTGATCCATAAGAGAGGACTGGCAATACACACTGGTTGAAGACCTTTCTTTTTAGACACAAAGGCAATTTCCCCTTCAGGATAAAACTGTTTCTTCCAAATGCACTCCAGCCAAGTTTAATACGTCTGTTGAGTTCTTTCATAATGTTGCCATCCATTGAAATCAGCTGGCCAAGGTAAATATATGAATCAGCAATTTCTAGCTCAATGTTGTCAACTTGTATTTTTGTTTCCTCTACAAAATTATTGAACATGATCTTAGTTTTTTGTAGGTTCATCTTGAGTCCAACTACTGCCTA
>QLNU02014176.1:7202957-7229756 GCA_006491805.2 Dysdera silvatica
TTGTTCCTGTTGTCCAATTCTTGCATTGAAATCCCCCATGATGAGCTTGATATGTTGTTTCCCTTTGGTGTGTAACTCTTTGATTTCTTCATAAAATTCTTCAACCTCTTCGTCGGTATGGCTTGATGTTGGTGCATATACCTGTACTATTTGAAGTTGGTATCGCTGGGTTAGTTGAACAACGAGCCTCGCTGCTCGATCTGATGTACTTTCAACTTCCAGAAGACAGTCTTTAATTCTTTTGTTGATTAAGAAGCCAACACCACTTGTTCTTCCAGTTTCCGTTCCTCTATAATAAAACAAATGTCCACTTTTAAGTTCCACCAACTCTTCACCTTTTCTTCTAACTTCACTGAGTCCTACAATGTCCCATTTGATCTTGTCAAGTTCTTCTTCCAATTCCTGAAGTTTTGCTTCAGAAGCAAGGGATCGTCCATTATACGTTGCCAAGGTCAATAACAAACGGCAGCCTGGGCCATTCCAGTGATTCTTAGCACCCCCTGCTTTCATGCCACACTGACCGCTGCCTTGATCAGGAGCACTCCAGCACCTGGAGACTAGGGGCCATGGTTTCTGGTGTGTCAACATAATGGAGGAATTAGCCATAATTTCACCACGCTGGCTAGACGGGTTGGTGAATTAGCCCTCCCCTTCCGCCTTTCCGTCCGTGCAGCAAATATTAATTTGCCACATAAATAGAAAGCTCAGCCTGCACCACTTGAAGGCGGGGTAGGACACTAGGTTACTGGCCTGGCCGGTTCCACACATCGTCACATACGTTCAGCGTGTGGGTCTCCTTCCAGTTAGATACCAGCAACCCTTTTGCAGGACAACATCCACTTATAACCCCTTAAAATATAAGAGATGACCGACGCTGATTATGTCTTAACATTTCAATCTTTGATCCTTGAGCTTAACGTTTAATCCCTGAGCTTAACATTTAATCCTTGCGCTTAACCTTTGATCATTTCATTTAATTAGAGATGAATAGGAGTAGAATTAAGTTTATATTTCATTTTATACATATTGGGCATTTGTTTCTCATTATCACGTATTTGTGATATGAATTTTGCTCATTCATTAAGGCTCTGCGGTGTTACATTGGTAACGCATTCACTTAGCGTGTTGTTATCCCGGGTTTGACCCCAACTATGTGAAAAAAAAATACCATATGCTTTTCGTAGTCCCGGTATTGGTTCCCTAGGCCTTAAGTGAATCGCATTCCTGGGAAAGTTGTAGGTTCCCGAGCAACATGTGCATTGTCCTTGCGCCAGTGAACTGAATTCCATTTATTATAGATGCTTTCAGCCCAATGCTTTCTAACCAATTTAACAACTTTACTGCTTAAAAACGAAATACAATTGGGTGGTTTTAGGAAAGACATTTTTATGGCCCTACGATGGCGCAGTGTGGTAACGCGTTCGCCTAGTACGCCGTTAATCCGGGTTCGACTCCCAACAGTGTACAAAGAACGCTTACTCAGAGATCTCATAAAGATCGCACTGCTCACTGTAGTCCGGGGTTTGGTTCCCTAGGCCTTAAGAGGTTCGGATTCCTCGGAAAACTGTAGGTCCAGAGGTTCGGATTCCTCGGAAAACAGTAGGTCCCAGCGCAGCATGACCATTATAGTCCTTGAGCCGTAAAACCACAAATTTTTTATGCGAAAAGGAACCCGTGGACTAGTTTAAAAGAGTTTCATTTCGTCAAAGGTTCCCGGTGATAGACACCTGTTGTTATTAATCGGATCATGAAGCTGTTTAGAAATGGTTTGTCTTCTATACCCTAATCTTGCTCTGACATATTTGGTTACCTTTTTAATACTCGTTAATGTTTTGCTATTAACTAACATATTTTTGGAGCAAAAATACGTAAATGCTTTTGTTTTAATCTACTATAGAAGAATCAACTCAAATTGGAACTGATGGTACAATATAATAAATTTATTCAGGTATCAACACAACACAATTACAAAAATTATTACATACTGACTACCTGGGCAACAATGGGAAAAGACCGGAGGGTCTGACAAAGGCCATGCTGCTCAAAGTAAGGAAACGAAAATGAAGGAGAAAAAAAAGCTATATGATCTGGGAAAAAAAAAAAATCGTCCAGGAAGTCAAGATTCTATTAAAAATTTACGAGAGAATGTTTAAAAAGGGGAAGTGAATTTAAGGGTTTTAGTATGTCAGGTAGAAAGTTCTACACTCGAGGACCAAAGCAGCCCACGCGAGTCAAGCCAAGGGTTCTTGAAAAATCAGGTATAAGGGAATTCAAATTCCGTGTGTTGTGGGTATGGTCTGGTGAATATAGAGATATTGGATTTGAGTATTCACTCTTCTTGATAGCATTAAACATAAAAATAGCGGATTTGTAAGTAATTAGTTGATCGATTAGTAATATGTTTTACGCGATCAATTTCAGTGGATCTAAGAAGACGGGAGACGAAGGTATCTCTCTGGAGAACGGTAATTCGTAGAAGATTCGATTTTGAAATCTTTCCCTAGATTAGTAGGCAATAAACTAGAATTGAAAAGATTGATTTAGCTTATCTAACAAAACCGTCGACAATGCAGCGACCAGGAATTATTACTTTCACGCACATATAATTAAACATTACCACTGTAATAGACTCTATACTTTGATGATGAGCAACCAATGAAGATGCAGCACAAAGACAATTATTACTCACAAAAACTACGCGTAGATTATTCACTCGTGAAGCGAACCACGAAAGCTACCTTCTTGATAAACTGCGACAATCACATTGTGTGACCTTCATCCTCACTTCCGCCGTCGGAGCAACTTCCGATCACGTGAACAACAGAACAAAGTTCAAACCAATTCTTCATTCTCCCAACTTGAAACACTTCTGGGATTTCAACAAACCTCTCGTAGCAGAGAGTGGGCGAAGGGACTACACAAAATCACGCATGGCTTACAATTTTCAAAATACACACAATAGAAAGTTTCAAAAACAAACAACAAAAAACACACAAATGAATAGGACATAAATTTAAAGATTCAAAAAGTTGACAACTAATCTAATGACAGTCTACAAATTTTAGTAATGGGACGTTTCAAAATGAAGGTTTCAGTTTTTGATGTGATCACTTTCTTTGATTACTTGGATGCACCTCAAGCACACGGGCAAGCCTCCAATTTAGATGGAGGTAATACTTTAGTTTTTATAAGCATCAACTCTCCAACTGCAATATTTGCATTTGAAACGCACCATTTTGGTCGTTGTTGCAATCGTGAGAGGAATTCACGACTCCATCTCTTCCAAAATTGTTGCACTAAACGTTGAACTAATTGCAAGCGCCCGAGATGAGATAGTGGAAAATTGATAAATCGGGTTCAGGAATTGCGGTCAGTGCCGAACCTATCAGAAAGTGACCTGGTGTCAATGGTGAAAGGTCGTTTGGATCACATGACAATGGGCAAAGTGGTCTCGAGTTAAGGCATGCTTATATTTGTGTCGAAAGTATGAATAATTCTTCCAGCGTGAGCAATGTAGTTCACATGGATCTCTTTAGATGATACTTCATCGATTTTACTCTAAGCTCCCATACTCCTCCAAAGTGAGGGGGCTGCAGGTGGGTTGAAGCGCCATTTGATTCCCTCAGAAGCAGAATATCTGAGTATCACATTGTCAGTCGTTGGGGAAAGAAGTGGCTTTAAGGTGGATCGGAGCTCTTTGTCAGCTCTAATAAAGTTAGTTGCACAATCACTAATTATCTCTGAAGGCTTGCCTCTCCTTGAATTAAAGCATTTTAATGCTGCGATGAAAGCTTGTGAAGTGAGGTCACTTACTACCTCCAAATGTATAGCTCGAGAAGAAAGGCAGATGAATAAGACAAAAAGATTTCCAAAACTCCTTTTCCCTTTCCATTTGTCTCTTTAGCAAGGAATGGACTAGCAAAATCAACTCCAGAACACGAAAATGCTCTAGATGGTGTCACTCTAGACGCTGGAAGGTCACTCATAAGCTGACTCATGGAAGAAGCAGGCAGACGAAAACATTTGACACAAGATCTAACAAATCTTCGAACAACGTCTCTTCCACAGGGAATCCAGAATTTCTGTCGGATGACAGATAGCAAAAGTTGAGGTGCAGCATGGAGATGTGTTACATGAAAATGATGAATTATCAAGATTGTGAACTCGAAAAATATTTTAAATATCAGTTACAGTACGAGATATAAACCATTGATATAAAACACTTATAAATCGATGTGTGAGAAAATGATTGATATAAGTAGCGGAATTATAGCTATTATATGGAAAAGGGTCTCCTCGTCCCTCTAACAACGATCTTTTGAAATCGTTTAAACTTAAAAATGCTAAAGTTTGAAAGCTTTTGAACCATGAAAGCAGTCACCTCGGTGTTTTAAATTCATTCTACAAGGTTTAAACACTTTTTAAATTATTTCAGACTATTTCATTGGCTCCTTGAACTTGTGTACGAATGTTTCTAAATGACAAGGCACAAAAGGTCAACATTTTCTTTTTTTTTTTTTTTTGCCAATTTCGTAGTTTCCTTCTTAAAATATACATAGAAACTATTTCGCACAAAATATTTAACTTTGATGTTTAAAGTTTTTAAGTGAATGAATTCTTACTCTTTGCTTAAGATGCACAAACGTTCAAATAAGATTTATAATTCATCAAATAATCGTAATTTATAAATCTAATGGGGAAAATCCTGCTGTTATTATGAATATATTTGTTTGACATGAACCATTGGGCCTTAGTTAACTTCAAGAGTTTGGTTTCGAATTTGACTAACTTACCGATGGTTGTTTTGGGAGATGTTCCCACTTTAAAGGTTATTATTGGTCGGATGGCAGTTTCGTAAATGGTGATTTTATTTTAGAAATCTAGTTACTATAGAATTGCATTTAGCGCATTTACAGATCCTTGAGCTTTTCCAAATGTTGGGTCTACGTGTTTTTCCTCCCTCCCTCCACCATTAACTAAATCAATAGAATAATATATATTTTATCATAATGATTTATCAATCATTATCACCTCATGAAAACAGTTGTATCCGTCTGAATAAAGTTTAATTTGGTAATTGTATTGTCTTCTTTACACGACCAAAGAACTACTCGCCCTAGTCCGAGGTTTGTTCCCTTGGCCTTAAGAAGTTCGAATTCCTCGGAAAAATCCAGGTCCATGCGTAGCTTGACCCTTTCTGTCCCTACACCATGAAAAGAAAAAAGAAAACAAAACAAACCATCCACAAAATTATAATCACTACGATTACCGGACCTTCTGATGGGCCCAGTGGTAATGCGCTTATCTAGCCTGCTGTTAATACGTGTTAGACTCCCAACGGTGTCAAAAAGAAAAAATTCCGAGCAATTGTTCATTGTAGTCCGAGGGTTGTTTTCCTAGGTCCTAAGGGGTTCGGATTCCTCGGAAATCGTAGGTCCACGTGCCCGAAGAATGCATAATGGTAAGGCATTCGTCTAACGTACCCTCAACTCGGTTTCGACCCTTAATTTTATCGTGGGCTACGGGCCTTTTTTCTGCCTATTTTAGTTCAGAGTTTGGTTCCTCTGGCACCAGAGGTTCGGGTTCCTAGGAAAACGGCGAAGCATGACCTTTAATGTATTTGCAGCATAAACACGTAAACAATTATGATTTCCACCCTTCGGATACAGAACGACTTGACAACCAATTTTCCAACCCTCTCGATTCCTTTTCTTTGCTGAATTGAAAGATACTTTATTTAAATAAGATTTAAAGATATTTACATACAAGTATATAGATAATGGCTGATATTTTTGACACCAGTCCTCGAGCCCAAACTAGAATTTTCTTTTAATGTATAGAAGAAAAAAGACACATCCCCAGCTTGGAGGTACACCAGTTCATACGGTGGATCGCCGATTCGAATCTGGGCCAGTGCTTGCTCTCATTTTCCTCTGTACAACATTTTAAAGAAATGTAAAAATTTGAAGGCACTAAAAAAATTTAAACAACACATGGTAGCGATTGATGTTCAGAAAGGTGATTATAACATTTGATGATAAATGGATCAATGTCATTTTTTCAGATGAATAAAAGTTCAACTTGGACAGCCTTGATTGAAGTGCTTACTACTGGCATAAACTGAGCAAGAAAAACGAATATTCTCAACAAGACAATGTACAGTAGAATCAGTGATAGTTTAGGCCTTCTTCGGCTACAACGGTGTTGGCTCTATTACAGTTATCCAGAACAGAACGAATGACTTAGGGTACAAAGAACTCCTAGAAATTGGTCTTTTACCCACTGCACAAAGAACTGCAGGGAGCAACTGGATCTATTAGCTAGAGAACGCTAGCATTCACATAAGTAATATTGTTAAAACATGTGGGGTGTGAGCAGAATAACATGAACTTCTTCCATGGCCTGCAGGAAGTCCACACTTCAACCTCACAGACAATCTAGGAGGTGCTGCACCATCTGTTTCGGGAAAGTCGGTGGTCAACCTGTGCTACCATCTCTGGTGTTCTACCTTTCAATTTAGTTGCCATTGCATTAATAGTGATATTTGTAATTATAAGCAGATTTTTATGAATTTGCGCCTTTTTTCTACCATATATGAACACTTTAATCTCAGCTGCGCAGACGATCTTTAGGAAATATCAACACAGACTGTTCCCCTATTTGAATAAATCTTAAGTTACTTGCTCGGTTGCCATAGCACTACCAACAGATTCCTTAAAGTTTTTGTGGGGACAGTAGTTGGTTGAAATTTTATTAAGTTTAACTTCATTTTCGTTTCTGGCCCTGCGATAATGCAGTGGTAACGCGTTGGTTTCACACCCTGTTAACCCGGTTTCCACGCCCAGTGGTGCCGAAAAAAGGCGCTTGCCGACTAGCGGCTCACTACAGTATGGAGGTTGGTTCACTATCTGAGGTTCGGATTCCTCGAAAAACTGTAGGTCCCAGCGTAGCGTGACCTTTACTGTCCTTGCTCCGTAAACAACTTTCGCTCCAATTGTTATCAGACTTCCATATAAATAGAGCTAAATGTTTGGCAAAAATAGTCATATTGCTTTTTCACACGTACTCGCAACCAAAGCCTTTCAGAGAAAATGTGAGGCCCTTCAAATTTGACACACACGTGTTCCTCTAACATATATTGAACTACCAAGTTGGGGCTCCTAGTATTGCGTGGCTGGATAGCAGCTCCACCTGGCTCCCCCTCTGATATGCCCTGCGCACAACTACTCACATTATTCAATCATACTATTGCTGTGCTTCACAATAAAACAAAAGTTCGCTTGTTTTGCATTTCCAAGAAGTTTGGGCTCGGTATAATTGAATTAAATGCAGCTAGTTTCCGGAATAGTCCTCAGGAATATTTTTTCCCTTTCCTGCCAGAGATTTTTTCGGCTCAACATTTAACAATGGCAGGTCGTAGTGTATGTTTGTGTGTAAGTATTGTCCACCGTGACTCTGGAGTATTAACATCGTTAGCTTCCTTTATTTGTGCGATTTGTATTCGATAATGCTAGTGTGTTTGGCGGAAATTACTCTTTTCCAGATGCGTGTTCAGATTATGGAACTCGGATTCCAATTCTCGTGTTGAGGTGATTTATGGTTGCTCAGGACTCTCTCACGCTAAACGAAAGGCGAGTGAAGGCGATTATTGCAGAGTTGTATGCGAAACACGAAGTCTGAGCAAGTTTCTCAGTTTAAGCACGAGTGAAACAGTTCTTAAAGCACTTGTTAGTATCTTAAAGATTTCGTTCTTTAGGTTACAAAGGCAATTTTGAATTTCGGATGTAGACACGTTAACTTGTGAATAGGTTTTTTATTTTGATGTATGCGACACATATTCTTCAAAGGAAAATTTTGGTATCTCAAACTCACTTTAAAGAATGGGGCTGTACTTTATTTTCATTGTTAGAACCTAAAAGAAAATTCTTAAAAAGAATCTATGGCCGAACTCTCATATTCGTGGTAAACAGTGGAGGGAAAAATATTAAAGGAAAATTTCAATAAATGATATGTCGTAAGTTTCAAATCGCTCGCCATTTTGAGTAATCTGGAAAACCTTCCCGCATCTTTACGTTCTGCATATGATCCATCTTTGTCCACTCTGGTCTTCTATACTGGCATCCAGTTAGCATCTAGCGTTCCCTGTCAGCATTCTTTTTTCTCCATTATTACAGCATTGCTGTGAAAATAACTCTGAACATTATTTTCTTCTTAATAATGGCAAAAAGGCGTAAAAGGAGTGAGGTGAGATATTTTCCAAGAAATAAATGTGAAAATATACTTGATATATATTTACAGTTCATATAAAAAATAGGGGCACAGTGTGTCTTCAAGCAGTAACCTCTAGTTCATCCCACCCTGAATAAAAGAAAATCGTAATTCATATATAGGGTATATAATCAATTGTTTCACTATTATTTGATATTAGTAATGTCTTATTGTATTAATTAAATAGTACCATGATACGAAAATATAAGTACTAATATATATATAGAGCTCGCTATTATCCGTGGTCGGTCTTAGAAGGGGTTTGCAGATACGTAGGTTTGCTGTATGGTTGAGAAAGCAGTGCAGAGTGTCTCAATTTTATTCTTTCCAAAATATTTTTAATGTGTTTAAATGCCAAAATATTGCCAGAAGAAAATAAATTATTGACCATAAAAACGGTACATTTATAATTAATTTTATTAAATTGTCATATACGCATACATTTTTAAACTGAATTTAGCTTTAGCTACGATTCAATAATAAGTAAAAATTATGTATAAATAATGCTGTGGCATTAAAACTACTTACGTTTTTCCGAATCTATTATTAAAAGTAAATTATATATTTCCTGCTTTCCCTAAAGCGATGGCAATCTCTTTCCTTCTGCGTAATATATCTTGAAATATATGAAATAATGAAATAGGGGATAGGTTCCCTCCATAGGCGTACGCAGAAAGTTCATGAGGTGGTTATAGGCTCAATGGGGGGTTACAGAGCTACAACTCATATATTCCTATGTTAAATATACAAAATTTCATTGCGATGGGGGTTACAATCCCAACTCACCCCTAGCTACGCCTATGGTTTCCTAGGTACTAAGAGGTTCGAATTTTTCGGAGAACTATAAGTTTCGATGCAGCATGACCTTCGCTGCTCTTTGTTCCTGAAAACTAGCACAAAAAAATAAATACTAAATAGACCATACCAGTGAAAATGAGTTCCATGAATTGCTGAGCATTCTGCTCATTGTTGCATGTATTGATCCCTTTCCTTTCTAAGAATACTTTCTCAGACGTCACTATTGATAGTTAAATACACGTTCCACGCTTTATCCGAGACTCAAATTACGCAGAAATGCAAAAAATTACTTTGATAAATGACATGCAGGCTTTCATTGCATTTCTGTCACGCCATATAAATAGATCTTGGGGCAAAAAAGGAATACTGAGAAATGTAAAGAGTAATTTATGGAGAAAACGCTGTCCAGAATCTTTTGATACATCGCTATGTAAACGTGCAAACACAGTTTTTGGCAGAATATTAAGAAAATTCGCGAAAGGACCTTGTTACCGCAGTGAAATGGCAAAACATGAAATTACATAGAATGGACTTTTATGCCTCCAAGATTTAAAGAACATAGTTTTTTCGTTGTTGCATTATAAAAACTAGCGACAAGAACTCGAATATAGTTGAGGTAGGAAAATAATATACATAAAGAAAACAGACAATGGAAGCTCTCCAACTATTTTTTGGAAAAGAATTGATGTATTATTTTAGACCGATGATGTCCCAACTACTTACACTTTCGTAAATGCATTACTTGATCTCCGAAAAG
The DNA here is from genome assembly GCA_006491805.2 of Dysdera silvatica. Classification (NCBI taxonomy): domain Eukaryota; kingdom Metazoa; phylum Arthropoda; class Arachnida; order Araneae; family Dysderidae; genus Dysdera; species Dysdera silvatica. The sequence continues at coordinate 7,212,781 of QLNU02014176.1, forward strand.
CTTCAATGGAAACCTTGCAGTTGCAATATTGTGCATGATGTTCCAGGTAAATCGTTCGTTAGCTTCCGATAGTGCATTGGTAACGTGTTAACCCTTTCTAAGGCCGTGGTAAGTATACTGACAACCAATTGCATTAATTTTTAAATGTCCATGGTAAGCTATATTACCATTTTTCATTTTTGCTGCCATCTATAACTTCAGAAAATTAAAAAAATAATAATAAACCCTTACACACCCTGTTACCAACCGCCCCATATAATAACAGGATTAAGGAGAGATCAATATCCTGAAGCTATTTTTTTCCAGCGTGCTACCCTTCATTCCTTTGTTTATTTTTCGCGTATTTGGCGTTGTAAACACCATATCACCAGAATTTCAAGTATATATTATTGTAAGTAAAATACTTAATGATGTAAATTAAAGTACTTAACGTAATGTACTTACCACCAAAAAAATTGGTGTTAAAAATCAAATTAATTTTATCTAATAAGCTAAATGAGTTTCTTGAATCAATCTCAATTCCAAAAATATTTTAACATACCGTTACTAGAAATAAATGGCCCGTTAAAGGGTTAACTTAGCTTGCCGTTTATCCGTGTTCGAATACAAACTGTGCCCTTCCCCCACACACAAAAAAGCTAGCTGACTGCCTGCTCACTTGAGTATAGAGGTTGGTTCCATTGGTCTTAGTGGGTTCGAAGTTCTCGAGAAATGTAAATCCATTGACTTACGGTGGCAGAGTGATTCACCTGTCGTGCCAATATCTCGAGTGCGACTTCCAACAGCGTACTGGAACACCTACAGTTTTTCTTTCCTCCGCAATTCCGTGTTTGTGTCCCTTGGAAACAAAGGTTGGGATTCTTCGGAACACTGTAGGTCCAGGCGTAGCATGACCTTAGACATCCTTGCGCCATAAAAATAATGAAATGTGCCGGATGCTCCAAGATGTCGTACAGTGTTGCTTCGATGAAAGTAAATGGATCTGCTACAGTTTGAAACGTTGACGTATAGTTAACTGTCAGTCGCGGTGTCATTGACAAGCTGAAGAATGAGTTTTCCTCTGTTTGAATCTATGGTTTTGACCTTCCTGAACTCGCGTGATTTTCTGTGACGCTAACAAAGAAGCCTAGAGAAGTGCTGCTCACATTTTGATTTCAAATTAATATCAATTAATAGATGAAAATATCTGAGTGAATAATCCGCCATCAGTTTTTCGAAAAAATTAAATCCTGATTTATTTATTTTTTTAAATTAATTTTCAAAATTTTGACGTTTGACGCCAAATGTGAACTACGTAGCTGAGCGCTTGCAGCCCAATGGTTATATACGTATAGTTCGTTCACGAAAAGTGGTCCGATGGTACCGTTAGAAATAACGGGAACTGATGTCACAAACGGCCTAGCCGATTACAGCAGAGGGGAGGACGTCATTTCAGAACTGGTTGTTGGCGCAGACAAACGTTCGGTAAGAATCAGTTCTGAAATGACGTCCTCCCCTTTGTATTCGGCTAGGCCGTTTGTGACTTCAGCCCTGTTAATTCTAACGGTACCATTGAACCACTTTCCGTGAACGAACTACATATAGCTTATAGTCAGTCAGCGGCGACCGCCAAGGTGAAAATTTGAGTCGATGATTGTGCCTAAAATATCGCCAATTTGTTTTTTTTTTAAACTGATTTTAATTAATTTAAAGCTGTTTAAAACAATCTTACCTTCTTTTTTGGCTTATTCATAACCTTGGCGTCAAAAACCGTTGCTGCAATTAGTATAGTAACGGGATAGAGAACCAATTCTCGTAAATATTGAATTTGCTTGTGGCGTACGCATGTTCAACAAACAATGAAAAATATTGTTAATATTTTGAAATCCTTGTTAGATTTAACAATTTTAAAATATAAGGCGATTCCTACTGTAATTACTATTGATGATTTGACATGAGAATTTGATTTTGAACGATGGTGCACAAATTAAAATTTTGGATTTCGAAAACGACACCGATATTTACGTTGAAAGTGATGATAATAGTGGCTTTGATGATGAAAATACATATTGTGCTTCGAACTCTGCAAATTCAGACAATACACTAAACTGATGATGAAACTAATGATTATGAAGACTCCGAAACACGTCCAGTTTGCAGAGAATTTAATTTTGAACAAATAAATAAAAAGTTTTATTCTATGACTCGCGTAAAAAGAACAAATTCAAACAAACAAAATTAAAATTTCAAAAAATTAAGTGTATTAAGCACTCAATGTACATCTGTAGGTTCAAAAAGTACATCGCAAATAAAGGAACAAGAATACAAAAACCTAAAATAATTAAGAACCATTTTTTCAAAAATTATTCATTTAAGAAATAGCTATTTGCCAGTTCACAACATGGATCTTAAGAGATGGGCTAGAAAAAAAAAGCAGACGGAAGTCTTAATTAAATTTATAGATTTCGAGTGGTTTTTACATAAATTCAAGCGAAAGTATAACATTTATGGGTAAAAAATCGTAAAGGTACCAACCAAAGTTCACGAAAAAAAAAATACAAAAAAATTAAAAAGTAGTGCAATTCCGTTTGTTTTAGAAGTAAGGGATGAAATTGAATGTAGATCATATTTTGAACGCAGATCAAAGTGCTTAAAATTATTTTATTCAAAATCAAGAATTCTCTCACAAAAAGGTGACTAACGTTGTGTCTCACTTGTGCAATCTCTATTTTATTATACCCACTCATACACAGTAATGCCCATATTCAGTTTAGGCGGACAGTTAAGTGGAAAAATGCATGCAAAAAAAATAATTCTTTCGGTCTCATAACAGAAAAAAAAAATTTTTGTTTTGGATCATCAAATTTATACGTTACGTACTCAAAGTCCGGTAAAATGAATAAACTAGAAATGAAGGAATTTGTTGTCAACTGCCTCAATCCAATCCTCAAATCACCATCATGCATTTTATTGGATCCATGGAATGGACATAATGATCCGTGGAATGGATATAATGATCCATGGAATGGACATAATGATCCATCGGCACAGACAGCATAAAAATATTGGGGGGGGGGGACAATATACCAGTAGAAGGCATTTTGTTTGAAATTGGAGGGGGATATGGAACCCTAATACCAACAAGCGGGGGGACAGGTCCCTCGTCCCCCCCCCGCTAACGGCGCCCGCGATCCAAACACGTACGAAGATCTAATGCAAGATTTTGTAACGTTGACCATACTGCCTAATACTACTCGTATTATTCAGCCCCTAAATGTCTCTTTTCGCAAACGAAAAAGATTTATAGAAAACGTTATAAATCATATTGCAATACACGAATTAAATATTAATACAACCAACAAAGATGAAATACTTAAAATGCATTCCCCCGTATATAATCAAATGCAGTAAGATAAATTTCACCCTTATGCTACAGCATCCGTAGTTAAAATGTTATCCTGATTCAAACGATGAAGGGATACATTTCAAAATGTTGAAGTTAATTTTGAATTCGATTCCATAACTTGTGCGATTGAGGCATACATCAACTAAGCCTTTCTAAGGTGCTCTTACTGTGACAAAACTTTATGTTTGTTTCACTTTTATGTTAATTATCATTTTCATGAAAATGATGAGTCTTAACTTCCTTTATTTTTTTATAAAAAAGACAAGTTGTCAATTAAATATTATCAATTGACCTGCAAGAGTGGTGCCAATGGGAGGTCTGGGGACACGTGTCCTCCCTCGAAGGTTTGATCAAATTGTCATATTATTTTGGTTTGGTATATATTACATTTGTCCCCCCCCTCCGTACAGAAAGGGGTTCCCCCTGTAGGGGAAATTCTGGAACCAGTGGTCTTGATCTGAAACCGTATTTCAGGTTTCTTTGGTATTTTATTTACTTCTTACACGAGTAGGCCAAGTGCAAGCTTGGCATTACATAAAATTTGATTAAGCTAAATCAGAGAAAAATAACGTTAATTTTTAAAAATATTTCTTACTGATCAAACGCTACGATAGTCCATCCGTACTTTTTTTTAAAAGATAATTATTTTCTCATATACATTTCTTCCATCGTATGTATGTGCAACATCTATTAATAAATGTCGGTAATGTTATAAACAAAAACTCTCGTTGCGAAAAATATGAGCCATGTTCTTTTTAATAAGCTTTACGAGAGGTACAGAGAAGATGCCACAGCTTGATGAAGTAATGCGATGAAATGTGCAAGACAACGTGAAGCGGGTAAATACTTCCATTAAAAACATGAGTCAGGATTTCACTGTTCAATGGGACAGCCATCATCAGACGCAGAATATGGAGTCCAGGGGTTGGTTCCCTAGTCCTCCAGGGGTTCGGAATCCTCTGAAAACTGTAGGCCCGCAGATTGACTCTTGTGGCCTTTACACCATAGAAACTCGAAGGACTGTTCAACTTCGTCGGGGAAAATAACATGTTACAGCAACAGTGGAGTTTAGTGCGGATCGCAGGTGAGTCTAGATCTGGGCTCCCAGCTTCAGGTCGCGACCTGAATCACGGTCGCGAGAGGACTATGTTCACTGGCGTACGCAGGGCGTGTTGGTGGGGTGCTGTAAGCTCCATTGCAATGGAATTTTGTATATTTAAAATAGCAATATGCAAGTTGTAGCTCTGTAACCCTCCTCTATTGAGCCTTATAATCCCTCTTGTTAACTTTCTGCGTACGCCTATGGTTATGTATGGCCCGATAATTGTTATTAACACTTTACCTTCCGCTTTGAACTGAAATGAACACCCATAAAAGGCCGAACGATTCGAGTGTAGATTATATGGGTTCTTTACAAATAACAGAGGTACTTCGCAAAAAGACATTTGCGCCAATTAATAGGCTTCTGGGCAGAAAATGCTGGCAATCGAAGGACCGATTATTAGGCTACCGGTTGTTAAGTCTTGGTGAAAAATAGCCTATTAATAGGCTTCCGGTATGTAAAGTGTTAAAATATATTTTCTTTTTTTTTTTACAAATTCCCTATGTAGGAAAGAACGTTTCATAAAATTTGGAGATGTTCTAAAAATAGTTTAGACATTCCCTAAACTTTTTCAAAAAACGTTGATAGTAAAAAAAGCATCTAAAATACCCACTAAGAACATGATTCATTTCATAAATAACCGTAGAGACGACTTAGGCATGTTTAATGACAGCCTTTGTAAATCCAACCATAATGCAAATTCGAGTATCAAAATCCGTTGTACTTTTCAAATGGTCGCTGGCTTTCACGTGAGAAACAGCTTTCTCGTTTGTTTGCGCTTCGTGCGAAAGTAAATTTTATTTAGATGTGAGAAACATCTGTTAACAGAAAAATTTGAGAACGATTCGTTGACTGCAAAATTAGCATTCGTTGGAAAGATGTTCAAGCATTTAAATGAACCGAATACAGACATGCAAGGTAGAAATCGCAGTTTCGTAGATATTGGCGAAAAAATCCTACCTTTCAAATGCAAACTTACGTTATGGAAGGATAAATCTGCATCGTTTCGAATTAGTGAGTTTTTAAAAGCCAAGTCTCTTTGAATTCCTTCAAACCTCCTCTTATCGATTATTTGGAAAGGCTGCACAGCGAATTTAATCGCTGTATTCCACAAATTATAGAATTGTGCAAATATAGTTGTGTAAGAAATTCCTTTATCGTTGATGCGATGACAACTAAGGATGTTTACGGGTTCAGGAAGAATCGATTGTTCTTCAAACTGACCAGCTCATGAAAGAAAACTTTGCACAAGTTTCACTGACAAAGTTTTGAGCAGAATTTACGAGTAAACCCATCATGGTTAGAGAATCAGAAAAGGAATTACTCTCATTTTCAACAACATATTTGTGTGCAGGAGAATTTTCCACCATGGAAGTTAAGACTAAAACAAGATATTGCTTACATCCTCAACATGGTCTCGGATGAGCTCTGTCGATGAACATATTTTCAGACATTATAAGGCTTGCTGCAGAATTACAGCACTAAGGAAGCCATTAAAAATATCTGAGTTATGCATTTAAATTAAAACTATATTTTATCCTCGCAATTAATATTTCTTGCCATTTTAAGCATTCATGTATGCCATTTTTGCGTTCATTATTAGTAATTTAATGTATATTTCTTTTAATATAATTGTAAAGCAGTCTATCAAATGTTTCGCTTAATTTTGACATCATTGCCATTTAATTTTTCATAATATTTTCATTCAACAGTAAGCTTTGTGTGAAAAATCTGATTGAATTGCAAAGTCATATCAAAGCAGCAGTGTCGCTTAAGTAATGAAAAAGCATCGATATAGAACAATTAAAAAAATATTTGATATATCGATTAAATCGTTGGAATTTCTATATTCCAAAAACATCGGTTCCAAACCTAGATTAAGGTGGCGAGTTACGTAGAAACCTCTATTTAAGGTCACGGCAATAAAACATTGAGGGGGGTCGCTGCTTCAGATAATATATGGCAACAACGTAGTTGTCCATTTCCATCATTTGCCCATCATTTTTAATCCACAGCAGGATGGAGGTCTCTCTGTTTTCACACATACACGTAGTACGGTGAAAGAAATACAAAGGAAATGGCCTTAAGCGCAGAATGTTGGCCAAACGGGTTGGCAAACTGGACCTACAGTTTAACGAAGATTCCGAACTTCAGCAGCCAAAGTCACTGCGCCAAAGCGGGACTCGTTGGGTCACCCTCTTACAGAGTGACCGCTTGCACAGCTCCCTCAAAGCGGGGCTCAGCCGAGAAGTGGTATTCTTGGCAAAGGACAGGGTCTGTGGGACATATACAGGGTGTCCCAACACCAGGGTTGCAAACATCTAGGAGGGGTAGGGTACACCTAGACGAACAATATTTGTCATAGAACCTAGGGTCGCAAACCACTCACAGTACTAGTTCTAAAACCGTCCAGCATGCACAAATAGTGACAACCAGTGCATGAGAAGCGCAAAATGCGATGTCCTAATCATCTATGCACTTGTGCAGCTGACCTGAGTTTTATCTGGCGCTTTTCTTTCGTTTTAGAATTTGGTTTTAGAACTATAGCTGTGAGTGGTTTGCGACCCTAGGTTCTATGACAAATATTGTTCGTCTAGCTGTACCCTACCCCTCCTAGTTGTTCGTAACGCCGTTGCTGGGACATCCTGTGTGTGTGTACACACACACAATGTGTAACCCCACGCAATTACGTACATTTATAAACTACAGTATATGTAAAAGTGCAATTTTTTAAACTATAGAAAAGGGGGGGGGGGGCTCCACGAGCCCCACGTAATTCTACGCCTATAGCCTACTTATGAGAGCTTATTATTAGTTTTTTATTATTTGAGCTTATTTTCACTAGAAACATATTTCATGTGGTGATTATTCGTATGTTACAATTAAGATTAATCATCGATTTAAGAATTCGTCCCCCACCTCAATCGATCTTCAACCTAAGGGCTCGTCCAGCTATTCAGACAACTCTAAATATTACTTTCGAACTAATGCACAAGTGTAATGGTGGCAAATTGCTCTCGTCAGCGAAGGCCACAACTAGAACCACTGGGAAACGTTTCCCAAACTATTCACAGAAAACTATTTCCAGAGCAAACATCAAAATACGCGCAGAAAGAAATATATCCGAAGAACCGCTGAGGCTGAAGCGTAGTGCATACATTTTAATAATGTATAAGTAATTTTAAAATGCAGTGCGCTGCGCTTCTAAAACTCGTACGTAAAAGCATTTGCAAATTGCGAATTAAGTTGTTTTCCGCATCCAGAAAGCTACTTGACATTTGGGGAAAATTCTTTTTAAAAATGTTCCTATTTTGAAATAAAAATATTGTACGGAGGTTTGGGAGCGCTACCTTATTCAATCTTTTCGTTAGAAAATGAGTTTCCAGAGATCCCCATTGGATTTTGATTTTTTTTTAAAGGGGAAAATTCTGCCCAATTTTTTTGAAAATTTGTTTCTTTCACTAATTTTCGTTTATGGTTTTGAGAGTTTTTCATTAAACACGTAACTTCACTTTGTTTTGACCACTACATTCTCATTAACCCGCTCCTCGATTTTTTAATTAAAACATCGCCCTTTCATTAAATTCGCAAAAGATTTATCTAGAAGATTGCTCCCTAGAGATACAAAGATTTTCAACATCGCGAAAGAGTTTTTGGACATTTTAAAAATAATTGGGTTTTAAAAAATAACGTGTAAAATATTTTTTTTCCTTTTTTATTACCGAAAAGCGAGGTTGCTAAGCGCATCGAAATCCTATTTAAAATAATTTAAACGCTATTATAAAATCACTAACATTAATAACTAAAATGATAATTAATGGCTAAAGTAACTGAAGTATATAATAATTACTATTTATAAGTACATGTATACGAGAATGTACATATGAAATATAAGTATTGCTTTGACATAATGGGGAAGGCAAATAAAGTATTTTATTATTAATGTTAATATCTACGTTTTCAATACTAATAAATATTAAAGTGTTAATCGTAATAATTAGTAACTAAATTGTTAAGTATTAATAACTAAAATTGCGCACAACTAAGTTTTAAAAGTAGGGTATTAGAAACCTCAAAATTGTATCACTAACTTCCCTGGCCAATGCGATACTGATTATAGACAATACGATACTGATTATATGACCAATGATATACTGATTGATAGGATTTTGATTTGATTCTTACACATACAATGAATATTTTATGGGTCATATTTATGTATGAAAGGTATGACAAAATTTATTTTACTAATACATATTTCAGTTTGTCCATTGCAAAGTTACTCGTTTGATTTTATCACCTACATAGTAGACAATTATACGTATGTAAGTTATTTCTATCGATCATACGATTTTTTGTATAGAGTTGTAGCAACCAGGTGACCAAATTCCTGGCAACCGGTCCTGGTAGCGATGCTGTAATAATGAAAAATGAATTGGTAGCAATTAAAAAAAAAATAAAATCCCTTCATGCAAAATAAGATTGGACATTTTTAACGTTTTATGCAAATTTTTATTATATAATTTATTTCACAGAACAAGGTAATAATGACCACAATAAATACATGATTATATACAAAATGATATCAATATTCTTGTATAAATATAGATTGTCCTGGCCTGAAAGATAACCGGATAAAAAGCCGAAAAATTAAGTTTCGGCTTTTCCAATTCATCATCCCAAGTAGTAAACGGTACAGTACATAGATATTGGTAAACACAAAACATACTTATATATATATAAATTATTTAGGTATTAAATGAAAATGGGTATTATTTAACGTAGATTCATACTGTAAATTAGTCAAAGTATCGGGCAAGGAATTTCAAATCCTAGGAGCCTAACGTCAATATTCCTAAACAAATACCCGCTAGCGGATATTTGTTATAATAACTAATAAATTTTGCCACGCCTTGCATACATAAAATGTGACTAATAAAATGGGAATTATCTGTATGAGTATCAAATCGAACCCTTATAATCAGTGCCGCATTGGCCGGAGAAGTTAGAGATAAAATTTCGGAGGTCCTGACACCTTACTTTTTCTGTATACATCTGTGCACACACAGAGGAAAAAAAATCGGCTCCTACACGATACTTCTCCTGCATACCCAGATGGTAAAAGTCGTCCTGGGGACGATTTGGACGTATTCAGGACGATCTTTATTATCTGGGTGCAGCTGTACATACACAAGTATCGCCCCTACATAATATACTTCTCCTGTGTACACAGATGTATGCAGGACAAGTAGCTCCTAGGGGCAACTTTAATTTTTTTTTTTCTCAGAAAAGGTAGCAACACCCAAATTTTCAATTATCAGCAAATTTTTCGTGAAAAGCTGCAGGGTAAAATCCCTTCCATCAAATTCATTGAGGCACCAATTTTACTAAGTGACATCTTTTGAATGGGGAGCGTATAAAAATTTAATATTAACATTTTTATGAAATTACTTCCTAGAGGTGAAATTATAGCTAAATTCTCCTATTTGCTAATTATTTCAAATACTTCATTTTACTTTTACGATCGACCAACCGTTGATTTTATATTCCTTTCGGACACTCTTCGTGAAACTGTGTGTGTATACATACACGGTCCTTCAAAATTAATAGAACCATTTTTCAGGTGATAGAACCATTTTTCAGGTGATAGAACCCACTGAAGCAACTACTTTCCATCATAGCATGCATTGTCCCAAGTGAAGAGGTTTCAATCTAATAGGCCGCTTTCAGGTACTTGAAAACTCTTTCAAGAGCGTGTTGGTTTTCGTATACAAGGTCATTAGCGGCTCGGAATGAATCGGTATAGCAATGTAGAGAAGCTACTATCCTAAAAAAAAAATCGCGTAAAAATTATTCATTAGATCTACAATAGAACCTTCCTAAAGTGACCACCTTTGTGACTGGACTGCAATAGTCAACATAGATTGGTGGTCGCTATACACGACAAACTTTGATACTGGCATGACCAATTCCCTACCAGTTCTCTCGTATAAAAAGTGGTCACTTTATACAGGTGGTCCGTTTACGAAGGTGGTCACTTTACCAAGTTTCACTGTATTATGTTTCTTAGCTGAACCCTACGATGACGCAGCGGTAACGCATGTGTCCGTCGTGGTCTTACCCCGGGTTCTAATCTATATCGTAGATTGTATTATACAATAATTTTTGCCACCCACGTATTAATTACAGCTCAAACTAGAGCTTGTGTAATTTTGGAGAAAAAGAGACGCTTTCCCCATCCTGGATTCGAACCAGGGTCCCTCCGTTTAGCCCGGAGTGTCTTGGACCGCTAGACGAATGAGGACAGGAAACAACGCTCTCTTTCTCCGTATGTAAAGATGTTAAGGTATTATTACCCTCCGCAGGGATAACACAATTGCCAAATATGGTCAACACAAGAAAGCCTCCGGGGCGAGATTTTTGTGAGTTTTCGTGGGGGAATTTATTATACTATAATTTTTGCCACCCACGTATTGATTGTGTGCCGCTCACCGTAATTCGGGGTTTTGTTTTGTAAATAACAAAAATTCGGATTCCTCAGAGAAGTGTAGGTTCCGTCACAGCATGAGTTTAGTTTCTGCGCTGTAAAAAACGAATTCTAGCGCGCAGTTGTAAAGGGTTCAACTCTCAACGTTAAAAAAAAAGAAATCTTATGGCTAACTACTTCCTATAGTCCGGGAGTTGGTTCTCTAAGTCAGAGGAAGATCGAATTCCTTGGAAAACTGTAGGTTCCGTTGTAGCATGATTTTAGCTGTCTTTGCGCCTTAAGAAACAAATTCTAGCGCGCAGTTATAAAGGGTTCAACTACCAACGTTAAAAAAAAAAAAAATCTTATGGCTCACTACTTGCTGTAGTCCGGGAGTTGGTTCTCTGGGCCAGAGGAAGATCAAATTCCTCGGAAAACAGTAGGACCTGGCGCACCAGGACAATTGCTGTCTTCGTGCAGCAAAACTAACAAACAAAACGGATTCTTAGCAAGTGAAAAAGCACAGGTGCAACAGCAGTGAACAGAAGGGAAAGAGAGTAGAACCTGCCTAAAGTGGCCACCTTTGGGACTGGACTGCAATGATCAACATAGGTGGTCAATATACAAGACAGACTTTGGTACAGGTATGGCTAATTCCCTAGCCGTCCTCTCGTATAATAAATAGACACTTTATTCAGGTGGGGTCCATTTATCAGGCTCTACTGTAATTGTCGATCCGCTTAACTGCTCAAGGGCTCGTACATCCTGTCTCCGGCCCTGGTGGGAGGAATTATTCACACACACATACATAATTCCTCATTTTCTGAACCACATTTGTTTAGAAAAATTCACGCTTTATTTATAAAATAATGGGTAAGGGGGAGAATTCCTGAATATGCGTCATTAACGTTAGAAACGTTTTTTTATTGAATTCGGAAAAATAAAAATCGTTTTTCGTAATATATTTCATAATTTCTTGTAATATTTTGTATAATACATTTTCGTCATGACTTTTTCCAAATTCCTCGCCAATTTTCGCCAATTGTAGAAAAACGTTTCTACAGTTAATTTATTTTTAATTTAATTGAACATTAAACTTCTCTTTTTTCGCTTTGAATTCTGCGCTAGTTTACAATTGCTTAAAAAATAAGAATCCTTTAACTATATATTTTGTTTTATTTTTGACTCTTGGCTGTCTCAGAAAATTCGTTGGAGATTTTTTTTTTTTTTTATAAAATTTGAAGAACACTTAAAGAAAAAATGAAGTTTATTAGAGATTTAGAATTACATCTTCTTTCAAATTATAAGGACTTCATAAAATGGAATAAGTTACTTAATAAACGGGAAAGTGTGGTGGTAAAAGAATTTAAGTGCAGATTCTTTTTTAAAATAAAAAATGCAACGTAAAAATTATTGGTAGTTTTATAATTAAGATTTTTATAGAACGACAAATAAAAATTTCACTTTTTAATTTTTATGAGCAAAAAATATTTTTTCCTTAATTGTTATGACTTCGCGCAATAGATGGCGCCACATGACCACTTAACTAACCGCCATTAAAAAGCTTTATTTTTAAAAACCTTTCATGCACACATTTTCGAATTATTTTAATGTCATTTTTCTTGTTGCAAAGCATTTTTTGTTATAACATATTGCCTTATAACAATAATTAATGTACAAAGAGAAATTTTGTAATGTTTTACGTTAAATATGTACATTTAGTATATTTTATAAAATATATCTATGTACGATTTGTAATTTAATTTTGTACTGTGCTAAATTTAGTTTATTTAGTGAGCTCCTGATTTTAAAATTGCATTGAATTTTAGTTAATTTGATTGATTCAATTTAGTTAATTGAAGAATTGAATTTCCAAGTAGCAGTCTTCAGGGATTTCATATTAAACATTGGCAAATCTCACGATGGTCCAGACGTCAGAGACAAGATGAGAGAAGCCCGGATTAAATGCTCCGACCTCTCCAGCATAGCTCACGAGTTGTTAATGCCTCACATAAGAAGGTAAAAATTTTTATTATGTATTTCGTCCTTCACCCTTGATAGTCCAAGCAGGTCGTCAGGGCCTGCGGAACATCCTCAATGACGTAAGATATTATCCTTCTCGGGGGGCTAGCACAATTGCCAAATAACGGTCAATACACACTAGCACAAGTGCCAAATAACGGTCAATACACAAAGCTCCTAGGGCGAGTTTTTTGTGACTTTTTCGTAGGATTTTTTGTTACTAATTTGACACCCACGTTTAAAGCTCATATTAGAGCTGTTTTTTGTTTAGGAGAAAAAGAGACGCCGTCCCCATCCTGGATTCGAACCAGGGTCCTTCCACTGAGCCCGGAGTATCTTGACCACTAGGCGAACGAGAACGTGGAACAACGCGCTCTTTCTCCGTATATAAGGATGTAAGATATTATTACCCTTCTCAGGGATAACACAATTGCCAAATAATGGTCAACACACAAAGCTACCAAAGCGAGTTTTTTGTGGGGGATTTTTTATTACTAATAAATTTGACACCCACGTTTAAAGCTCATACGCGATTTTTTTTTCGTTGGTCCATGTCCTCGTTCATCTAGCGGTCAAGATACTCCGGGCTCAACAGAGGGAACCTGGTTCGAATCCAAGATGGGAACGGCGTCTCTTTCTCTCCTATACCAAAAACCAAAAGCTCTAATATGAGCTTTAAACATTGGTGTCAAATTTATTAGTAATCCTCGGTTATCTCGATGGGGCTTGATAGTATTTAAGAATTATTTTATTATTGTTTATTTTCAAAGGTCAGTTTCTCATTAATAATAAACCTGAATATTATAGATAATGAACTTCAGAAAAAGAAAAACCATGATTTATTGACTTAATAACGCAGAAGCTCCATTCTTTAGAGAGACAGTCTCGTTTTTGTGCCTGTGGCCCATAGATGTAGAGTTACATGGGCCCGTGGGGCCCAAGCCCCCCAATTATTTTACAAACTCTACGTTGATTCGGGGGCCCATAAGATCCTTCATCATTGTGTCGGCTCCATATATCTTTGTGCACGATTTCGTCTTTTGTATCTTTTCCCTTCATCACCGTATCCATCCATTTCCTTCCTCATATCATTTTTATATATGTGTATATTATTGACATTCGTTAAGAATTTCTGGTACGCTTTTTCTGGTAAATATGAGATGACTTTAAGGTACTTGATGTCACAAATGGCTTGACATTAGATGCCATAACTATAAAGTTGCCAACTTAAAATTTATTTAAAAGGTTTATTCAGTGGCTTACGGGGCATTGTTGGTGGGCTTGAGAAAGGAGCCCCCCAAATGTTGGTGGCCGCAGATGGTTTATTATATCATTGTTGTTTGTAAACTTGTTGGATCAGAGATAATAAAAAGTACCTTTGTCTCAGTTTATGAAAATGAAAATTATACTTTTTTTTTTTGCATAATAACAGTTAAAAAGGATTTACATATTAGTGGGGGATTTTTAAATGGAACACACCTGGCACGTGCTCAGGGAAGGCACTTGTCGTGGGAAGCGGGTGAGAATCCGAAAATACAAAATTAATTAAAATATTAGCTTGAAAAACCATTAAAAAACACTTTCATATATAAGAAGCATTAACGGTATCCTTTTCTGTCTCTTTCAAAAGGATACTGCTTGCTTTGTAAGGAAGAAAAGAAGGGGCAACTGTACTGCCTATTTATAAGATTGGCGATTTCCTAAATTCCCTCTGGTGTATATATAAGCAAACATTATGCATATCAATTTCTTAATTAAATTACGAGGGGCTTTTGTATTTTTATGAGAGGCCAAAAACCCAGGAAAGACTTTGCACATGCCTGATTTTAGACTTTTTTCCCTATTAAATCTGTGTGTTGTTCCTTTCGTAAAAAAAATCTATTTTGTAGGCGAAAAACTTAGATCATTCCCATGGTGAGAATCGTACCAGCGACCCTGTATAGCAACACAATAACGTCATTTGCTTTTCAGCCAAATCTCGTAAAATCAAATTTTAATGAATGCTCTCCCTTTAACTTTATCCTAACTTAATTAACTTGTTAATTAAAGTATTTTTCCCCATGCCTGCACCTAAATTAAATTTTCGTTTCATTAAAAGTGTTACTTTGTTTCAATGAAACAAATTTCTTTTATCTTTTTAAGGCACAAGATACAAAACAAAAAAGCTTCACACGTCGGGGTTTGTACTCGCGACACTGTTTTGTGAGTGATCATCGTCTCTCAGACAAAAGGTCCGGGGTTCGAGTCATATTCACGCAAACGCCATTGTTACCACTTTTTCGAATATTACGCGTTTGACAAGCTGTAAATCGCATTAAAGAAAACGCATTCTTATAAATGTAAGGCATAAATTTACACACTTTTAACACCTTCGTGTCATTTATTAATCAGACCCACATTTTCTATTCACTGCTGTTCCTCTTTTTCTTCTTGAAGATCACGCAAATAAGAGGATCGTTTTTCTTGAATCTGCTACCAAATTTTTTTTTCTTTTATTTGGTGTTTCTCTTCAGTTAACAGAACTACATCTTCAGCCGCAATATTATAAAGAATAACCTTCTCATTTCAGCGTTCGTACAACGTATCCGAACTAGTGACGTCCTTGTGACGTCATTCGCCTCTGAGCCAAAAGGTCCTAGGTTCGAGTCTCGATCGCGCAAAAACAAATTTCATTATTTTTTCAGATTTCATCCGTTGTACACGCTGTAAATTGCGTAAAATCGAAACAATTTTTCAATACACAGTGGACATTTTACATATTTTTAAGACGGATGTGCCATTTTTAAATGTATTTTAAGAGGTGACGCAACATCACATTCAAATTAATCTTGTCAGGAAATTTCTAGTCACAATATTTGAATAAACTACAGACATAAAAAAAAATGAAGTTGAGTGTTTGGTTCCGCTCGTTTTAAGCCTATACAGTCAAGTGCAGGAACACTACTACTAATAATACGTACTCAGAGATAATCAAAGACGCAAAAAAAATGTCCTCCTCCTATTTACACTCTCGGGAACTGTAGAAACCCCCACTAAAAACCCCATATGAACCCCGACAGGATACGTATGATGATAATAATATATTAAAGAAAAATGGAGACTGGACTTGTAACCCGCTATAACCATATAGTCTAGCTGAAGGCCCACAACATCAGGACACTTCGAATAGAGGTTACTTCCATGAAAGGATGAACCCCGAACATATTGCTGCACCGGTTCCGCAGAACAGTCAGAACCGCGCTCCGACTTTAAGTAGAAGAGTCTGTCCGATAAACACCAGAAACTCTCCCATTGTAAATACTGGAGGAAATATCAATACCCAATGCAGTATGGAAACTAAAACACAGGCTGCTGACAGTGCTTTGTACCCGAGTCAAGGTGCAACCACCAAAACAGAGAAACCATCCCAGCCCATTTCTTGGACAACAGAAATGAACATGCACATAATGCGCACATACTATGAAGTCACCCAACTTAAAACAAATTTAACAACATATAAGGAAGCACTACACACCAAATTTATTCAACAATAACTCCATCTTAATGTTACTGCACAGAGAATTGCAAATCAAAGTTGGGCAATAGTACTAAGAAATTTCATTCCCCAAACCACACTACAAACGCTGTAGGAAGAAGTAGCAAAAAGTTTGGGCAGAGGGTCAACTTAAAAGGACTACCAAAATGGGACAAGGGAAACAACACTTGCGATAAATAATGTAGTAGTAAATGCACAAGATATGACAAGGGAAACAGGGACTTCAGAACACAGTATAGCTGAAGACGACATTGAATTGAAAAAAGCAGCCGAGGAATTCTATAGAGCCATTGTAGAATTTGCAGGTATGGACACAACTGCAAGACCTGCTGTACCAAAGCAGTAACCAACACGAAAACTTTAGAAAGCGTTGGTGAATTTAAATGCACATGCCCTACCAGAATACTTGAGAGAACATAACACACTTTTAAACATTTATACAGCTATTTACTGTGCAGCTGCAACA
>QLNU02014176.1:7235754-7249571 GCA_006491805.2 Dysdera silvatica
AGTTAGAGGAAATCGATAAAAAGACTAGCACATCGATTCACGTGCACCAAATATTAAAAAGATATTTTTAATAATGAATTATATGAAGCATAGGCAGTAGCACAGTCATTCATAACTCACGAGGGAGGCTCAATCGGCTTTAAAAAATACCATGTGATGCGGCCTATTAGAAAATGTGCTTTGATATCCACTAGGGGGTTTGAGCCCCCCTTTTGTTACGCCACTGAGAAAAAGCCCTGAAGTAGTGCGGTGATAACACATTCACCTAATGTGTCTCATCCAAATTCGAATCGTAACGATGCCCTTCCCCCTTAAAAACAATTACTAACTGCTCAACGTAGTCCCAGAGTTGGTTTCCTAGGATTTAATACGAATAGGTTTGGGTTCCCCGGGAAAAGGTGCATTCATTGTCAGCCGGGGGTTGGGTTCCTCGGAAAATTGTAGGTCTAGGCGCCGCATGACCATTGCTATCTTTATGCCATAAAAGCACAGAGGTGCAGCAGACGATAGAGCAATGTTCCGATGCTATTCATTATAATTTAAATTGCCGAAACTAAGCAAATGTTTTAAGAAAACTTTGCCATTTCATTGGAGTAAGGAAATATTGTGAAGATTATTATTGGAGTTTTGTCCATTAATTATTATTATTGTGCAATCTCAGTCCATGCTGCATATGGTTTATTTACCTTTTAATTATCAACTCTCTTCTAATAATCTAAAGCATCTTCATACACAATATGAGCTATTCGCAGAAGTCACTTCTTGAATTTAATTGCCTAACTTATTATTTTCAATGTGCTTAGATTGTGCTCAAGATTTTGTGAATTATACACACTGTACATTAAGTGTAATTTTGTGAATTATAACGAATATACTACAATCTAAATACTTATTATTGCGAATTCACATTACTGCACATTGCAATGGTTGTACCTTTCCTATTGTTATTACGTATATCCATTAATAAGATTCACAGAATAACTATACCGGAATATAAAAATCAATACATCGTTGTCTCGAGATACTTGGCTGATTCACCCAACAACCTTGGAACTGTCCAAATTTCATTTCAGTATGTATGGTATGCCAAGCAGAATTTTTTTTTTAAGTTTGCTGCTTTAATATTATTAATTTACAAATTATTTAAATAATTGTTTTTCAACTTTGTCGAAATCGCATCTGCAACTATTGGTGAGACCACTGTGTGCTTTAGCCAAGAGCTGTTAAATTTTAATAAAAAGTCCCGATATTATGTAATCTTCTTCAAATTCCTTATCTTGAATTATATCTCCAGGTATTGTGATATCTATTAAGTAAACAACTTCCTATTTGCTTATTGGAATATTTGGTTTTCTAGATATCTCTGTATACAGAAGTTCCAAAAACAAAAGTTACATCGTTGTTCCAACGCTACATTAAATAAATTAATAAAACCATAATAGCAATATTATTACTAGTAATAGTAGTAAAATCAAATTCTCTCTCAAAGCTTATTTTAACTCGTTTGAAAATTAATTACACAGTTCCTTTGATTTCATCCTGAATTTTGTGACTATAATTTCTGATTATCCAAGTAAGCCACTTTCTATGAAAACGAATAAATAATCAGCAAACTACATAAACACAGATTTTATACAAATCAAGCAACAAGATAATCTTTGCAGATTATACTCGCCTTAAGCTTTATTATTAATATATTTATTCTTGGAATCATTAATTTCTCTCAATTATTAATCTCACATATTAATTTCTCTCACTTATTAATCTCACACATTAATTTCACTCACTTATTGGGTTATTTTCGCTTGAGGATGCATGACAAGAGATGGATGGATGGATAATTTTTTCATCTACTGAAATAATCAAAATTTGGCATCCCCTGATACCTCCACCTCATTGCCTTTGTGTTTCATTTTTTCAGAAAGAAAGCCCCGGGCGTCTGGAGTAGTGGTTTTAGATCAGCTTGTACTTTGGAGACCACCCCCACACGACTATCACCAGGACGAGCTAAGCTGCATTCAACGGTGAGTCTTTTTCAATCGAATGTAGTAAAATACGTAGGGAATAGACATAAAACATAATTTAGAGAAAATATAAGAATATAATTTTTTTTTGTGTCTGTAGCATTTTATGTCGTTTGACAGTCACGGTCGTTGGCGAAAAACTGATAACCATTTGGCGCACTTTCCAGCGCCATTATTTTACATTTTTAGTTGCGTTTAAGAAAATGTAAATTAAATTTAAAACGCGCGTCATATTAATTTAATGCATGTTACACGCGCGCATCAAGATTATTAATTCCACCTATTTACTTTCTTTAATTATTTTATTTAATAACTCTGAAATTATAAATTAAATATTTCACCTTATCACTATTTGAAAAAATGAGTTTGTTGACAATGTATCGCTCGTCATTTTAAACCCCCATTATTTTAATTATTAATTACATACAATCAAATCATATTCGCAACATTTAATTACACAATCAAATCATATTCGCAACATTTAATTACACAATCAAATCATATTCGCAACATTTAATTACACAATCAAATCATATTCACGATGTCAATTATATTCACGATGTCAATTATATTTCACACAATTACACACACACACATATGAAATGCCAAAATAATCGATGTTAATTTTACATATTCATTCAAATCCTGCTCAATATCAATTGCATGCTCAATCAAATGATCTTCAGCGGCAGTAATCATCTTCAGAACGAAACAAAAGACATTACAGGTAAAATTTTTATCTGATCTTAAACGAGAACTCAGTTCATCTCCTGAAGGCAATGGCAGCCGAAATGATAATACAGTACTGGGAAAAAGTTTAACGACAAGCGAAAAAGCACCAAATGCGGAAAATCAGAGGATATAACTTTATGCAAATGAGACTAAACTACCATGAGGTGGAACTGAATATTTCTTGATAGTATTTATTTTAAAAACCTTAAAACTGCTATTAATATACCACGCAAAGATTTGCGGATGCTATACTGCTTGGAAAAAAATATAAGGACAGCCGGGATGTTTTACGTCACAACCTAAATTAGCATATTTTATCTTGTTTTTACCGTAGTACTAACCCTTGCAAATTATTTTATGCAGATTGTTTCACAACAACTATGCTCCTTAAAGTGTCACGAAGTAAAAAATTATCAGAGATTGAGCGAGGCTAAATCTTTGGTTTCAATGTATGTGGAATGAGTGGACGCAATTTTGTGAAAAAACAATAGATCTAAGATCGTTATATATAATTTCTTAAATGATACAGAAAATTATGGGAAAAAGAAACGCAAAGGTATGCCAGTTTCTTGTCAATACTCGTCAAAAGAGAGCAATATTTAGGCAAGACTGTCATAAAAAGCGATATTTATCCCAAATTAAAAGTAATTTAGCATTATCCTGTTCTAACCTTACGACACGTAATGTGTTAATGAGGGATTCAAACATTCGATATTCAAAAATGAAAGTCCAACCACCTCTTAAGAAAAAACAGAAGCGGCATATAGTTGAATTCGCTAAAAATCAGGTGGTCTTTGGAGATAAGTGGAAAAATTTTGTGTTTCCAGATAAAAAGAAGTTTAATTTAGATGGGCTGGACGGATTTCTTTATTACTGGCATGACCTTCGTCATGAGAAAGCCACATTTTCAAAGCGACGGTTCGGTGGTGGCTCCGCGATGGTGTGGGGTGGGTTTGCTTCTGAAAGTGTTTCCAAAATTGTATACAAGACGGTAATTAAAGAAGGTTGTTGAAGACGAATGTTGTACACCCAAGACAAAACTTTAAAAGATCGCAGATTTCAGTAGTAGTAAGGCTTGTTCGGTCATTAAGTGTGGTGATGTATGGGTTTTCAAGAAAACAAACGATTATTCTCATCCTTTCATGATTAATAGCCCTTTGAAATCACGCACTCTTTAAAATACAAACCATTTTGCATTACCCTTTTTCTATAAACAAACATCTGTTTATGAAGAATTAAAAATAAAGTTCGCCATGAATAATTAAAGGCTAAACTCAATGAGATAGGAAGATTAATAGTAGTATATACAGTATCAACTTAACCTCTTGTGAAATGAAACGGAAGAGGAAGTAAAAAGCAATCCATTTATTTTACGCATCAGTTTCCTCCAATTTTTCATCGATGTTGACATTTCTGACAAGATAAAATTTTTGCCTTTTGAAAATAGATCTGTACAAACTGCCAAGTCGGATTTATCGGCGACTTAGTTGTGGCTTCTTGACTTTTAGCTACTTTTATCAGCATTTTTGGCAGTTTTTGACGATTATTTAGCTACAGATTAGCAAGTTTGGATCCTTCGTGTGCTTTCCAATGCAAAATTGCCTGTTTTTATGCGTTATACACGGAATAAAAATGTTTTCGTTATGTAAGCATCTCAAATACTTTTTGAAAATAAGAAAAAGGCAAACCAACGTGGAATTATAAAACATGCCATCATCTAAAATTAAATATGATATGTAAAATATTACATAAAAATCATGAATTTGAATATATTTTCATTTATTTGAATTTTGAAGTAGGTAAACTGGAGCGTATGTTTTAAAAGAGCTCTGAAGTAACAGTAAAAGTTTTTGCGAGCAGATAAAAATTTCCCCGGCAAGAATTTTTTTACAGTAATACACTTCTTTGTGGAAAAAATGTCCGTCCAGTGTCCGTTAACGGGGAGGTTTACTGAAATTTTGGAAAAAGGAAAACTAACTTTTCAGGTTGGGACCTTTCGGTTTTCAAGCCATTGAGCATCTGCCCCCAGCACTGTATATCTAGATAGAAAGTAAGCCAGAAGGGCAAAATTTGGTGTCAATAAATGGATACTAATATCAATTAAAATTTAAAGATTGTGGAATAAAAAATATTGTATTTTATGAAGAGATTTTAATTTAGTTTTTTATTGTCACCTTTTATTTGTTTTGCATACTTGAACATGGGGGAGGAAAAACATTTCCAAAAGCTGTTTTTAAAAATTCGTGTTGAAATATCCCTTACTTTTTTAAATTAAAAAATAATCAATTAAAATGCAGATTATTTTTTATCTTGTTTGGTAAAGGACCTTTACTATCCTTGCGCCATAAAAACGCAACTAACCAACTGAAATCTTTTGTGTATTCCTATCTCAAATCTTAATATGTGGGTTGACTGCGTATTCAAGTAATTTCTGAAATCTTATTTGACATGTTTGACTCAACGTATTTTTGACACAACTTGACACCTTTAATTTGACGCATTTAATTCAAGATAATTTGACAAATTTTAAATGTAAATGCAGCGAGTATATACACACACATACTACTGGATATTGTACCGCATGAAAGCGAAATTTGTCATCGGTTTCAGTATTTTTTTTTAAGAAATCTGATTTTAAATGGTTTGAAACTTTCTTTTGAAATTAAACTTTTGAAATGTTCTTTTATTAAATCTAGAATAACGTGAAGTCTTTCATTTTTGAGCCTAGAAATGTTTTTTTAATCATTTGCTAAAGGTAGATAGCTGAAAAGGATGATCATATGCCACGTTAACATTTCTAGAACTCAACCAGGAGTACTTTGCTTTCTGCTTCAATTTGTATAATTCATGTTGTTTTCATATTAATGGTTGTATTTAACTTTTATTAATGGTTGTATTTCTTTTATTAATGGTTGTATTTAATTTTTATTAATGGTTGTATTTAATTTTATTAATGGTTTGTATTTAACTTGTTATTAATGGTTGTGTATTTGACTTTTATTAATGGTTGTGTATTTGACTTTTATTAATGGTTGTATATTTAACTTTTATTAATGGTTGTATTTGATTTGGATTAATGGCTGTATTCAATTTGGATTAATGGTTGTGCTTGTTACTTAGAAGTTTTTAATTTTTTTTTAAGTTTCTACTCACAAGATTGTGCTTTCTTAACAACGCCGTGAATTCTATTTGTCAGATTTTTTTTCAATTTTGTGTCCTGTGTGAACTTTTTCTTTTATTCTTTCTTCAGTGTTCTTGTCCTTTAATTTTAAGCACCAGTGAAGAAAATTAAATGTCAAAAAAATTAAATATAAGAACAGGGTTTCACCTGGACTTTTTTTCCCCTTTAGCATTTTAGCTAAAATGTAAAAAAATAGCACTTTTAAATTTCTTTTAGCTTTTTTTTTACTGTAAATACTTACGACTATTTTGAAAAATTTATACTTTAGGAGAGTACTAAACAAAATGACATAAATAAAATTCATAACTACAACAGATTAATTGGTACGAAATTATGAAATCGGCGATATAATTGTACAATTCTCCTTAACTCTGCTACACACGATAATTTGTAAGCATTTTCAAAATGAAAGCGATTTCGATCATCCGTGTATGACGTAACAGAAGATTTTCAAAATTGTCGTACGGCAGCCTTCAATACAAAATTGTGAAAAATTTTAATTTAAATTTTAATTTTCAAGGCTTTCGCTTTTAAGCAAAAGTTATATTACATTTTTTTGCAAAATACAATATCCTTTCGAAAGATGCAAAACAAAAAAATTATGCAGCTTAGCTCTGTACAAAAAAAAACTTTAATACAAGAAAAATCAAACAAGAGGAAATTGAATACAGAGAATAGAAAAGCCCACGAACTTTTTATTGTTTTTTACTTTATCTAGATAAATTCATTTTATTTCACATTTTTTCCAGGGACTGTGAAAATGCCGAGCTTTTATTGAGTGAGATGAACGAATTTATGCCCCAAGAGACGGCAGGTAAGCATTGAGTTATCCTCTAAATAAATTAACTTTAAAAAATGATGGTTAATTGAATTAATTATAAATATGTATAATATCACAGCTGTACCTTCAGCTTGCCAAATAAATTTGAAATTATGGAATGAAACGTGGTTGTATGTTATCACATGGGCGGATTTACTATTTTGACACCCTTAAGTTATTTTCGTTGCCCTAGGCCTACTTTTTTGTCGCCTCTCCCTACCCGCCTGTCCCCCCCCTCAATCAGTGGTAAGAACATAAAAATTGATACATTCAATATACGCCCAAAACTTTTATATTAAAAAAAAATATGTTGAAAAACAAACTCATAAATTGAAACATAAACATTAAACAATATTAACTTATATTGAAGTATTATTTTTTTTGGTATATAATAAATCAAATTCAATTTTATTGAAATAAATTTTAATTCATCTAAAAATAAATGTCTATTGAACACTGGTATTTAAATGGAAAGCATGACGTCTAGCTTTCTTCTTGGCAAAACATCTGATTATATCATTATATGGTATTGATTTTGTTATATCAGACTTAATACACAATATTTTGCCGCCCTAGTCTATAGCCTAGTATAGCCTATTGGGAAATATGGCACTGTCTTATCATACGTTTCGTTATGAGATGATAATGTGTATGATAATGACTTATCAGCAGGGTAAGACATAGGGGGTGGGGTTCAGGGACCGAAGACAAAGTCTTCGTTGCGTTTTATTGTTTGGGAGTTTTATGACTCAAGGATACAATGGTCTTGCTGTGTTAAGACCCACCGTTTCCCTTGGAATCCGAACCTTTTCAGTTCTGGAAGCAATCTCCAGACTATAGTGATCAGTTGGACAGTGAGTGTTCTTTTTCCGATATCGTTGGGAGTCAAGCCCCCCGGGATAACGGCATTACAACTGACCGCATTAGTTTCGCACCACAGCAATGTTTCATTTTAAATACTTCCTGACTATTCGTTCACAATATTCTATTTCGTTATTTTAACCACGAATATTTTATTTCATTATTTTATCCACAAATACTCAGGAAGTATTTTGAATGCGTCCTGAGTATTCGTTCATAATGTTCTATTTCATTATTTTATCCACGAATACTCAGGAAGCATTTTAAATGCGTCCTGAATATTCGTTCATAATGTTCTATTTCATTATTTTACCCACTTACAGTGTACATGCATGCTACATTATTGTACAAGTTATATTGCTGAATAGCCTGAAGTTCTGTCTACTGAAACATGCCCTCCTCTTAATGCGGATTTCCCCGTTTATACGGACAATAATCCGCAGCCCTTAATTCCTTGTCCGCACTAACGGGGGTATTTAAATTCAAACCCATTTTTTTGTTCGGTAGCCAAATATGTTAACCTGAGTAGCCTAACCTAGTTTCCCAAGCCTTCGGGGTGCCTAACATTAAAGCGTTTTATTCCCTCTTTGTTTAGGGTGAAATTGATAGTCGGGAGGGGAGAAGATATAGTAGGGGTTGATGTTGTTTGAAATTAGGAAGGCTGAAGAAATAAAAAACAGTTACGTAAAAATAATTAAGAAATGCCAAGGGGAATTACAAAAGGATACAATTATGAATATATAATTATGGCTTACACTTGCATGGAGAGTAAATGAGCAAAGGAATTTTATCTAAATGGTCATGGTATCCAGAAAGACCGAGGATTGGGCCCAAGTGGCGAGTTGGCACTCGTATCTGATCATTGATGGAGAGTGGATGATGGCCCGTGGTTGGAAAGTGTTGGTTTGATGTTGGGTGCCATGGTTCAGGAAATAAGAGTAAGGTTGAAGGTGAGATGTTTAGTTAGGTTGAACAGCGAGGTGTTTAGGATTGTCAAGGGGCTAGCCTAGGTGCAATAGCACGTAGGGATCGGCGTGGATTGGGTTGGGTGAGTGTGATCTGAATGTCGGATTGTACACTGAAGTGCCAGAAAAATTGGTACACCTACGTAATATCGTGCAGCCCCCCTCCGTGCGCATGCCGAAGTGCCGCAACACGACGTGGCATGGACTCGACTAATGTCTGAAGGTATCCTGGAGACAATTCACACCAGGAATCCTGCAGGGCAGTCCACAAATCCATAGGAGTGCAAGGAGGTAGAGATCTCTTCTGAACAGCACGTTGCAAGGCATCCCAGATATGCTCGATAATGTTCATGTCTGGCGATTTAGGTGGCCAATGGAAGTGTCTAAAGTCAGAAGAGTGTTCCTGGAGCCACTCGGTAGCAACTCTCGATGTGTGGGGTGTCGCATTATCATGCTGAAATTGTCCAAGTCCGTCGGAATGCACAATGGACATGAATGGGTGTAGGTGATCGGACATGATGCTTACGTACCTGTCACCTGTCAGAGTTGTCTCTAGACGTATCAGGGGTCCCATATCACGCCAACTGCACACGCCCCATACCATCACAGAAGCTCCACCAGCTTGAACAGTCCCCTGTTGACATGTAGGGTCCATGGATTCATGAGGTTGTCTCCATACCCGTACACGTCCATCCGCCTGATGCAATTGGAAACGAGACTCGTCAGACCAGGCAACGTGTTTCCAGTCATCAACAGTCCAATGGCGGTGTTGGCGGGCCCAGACGAGGCGTAAAGCTTTGTGCCGTGCAGTCAACAATGGTACACAATTGGGCCTTCTGCTCCGAAAGCCCATATCAATGATGGTTCGTTGAACAGTTCGCACGCTGACACTTGTTGATGCCCCAGCATTGAAATCCGCGGCAATTTGAGGAAGTGTTGCACGTCTATCTCGTTTAACGATTCTCGTCAGTCGTCGAAGGTCCCGTTCTTTCAAGGTCTTTTTCCGGCCGCACCGCTGTCAGAGATTTGATGTTTTACCGGATTCCTGATATTCACGGTATACCCGTGAAATGGTCGTACGTGAAAATCCAAATTTTGTCGCTATCTCGGAGATGCTATGTCCCATCTCTCTTGTGCCGACTATAACGCCACGTTCAAAATCACTTAAATCTTGATAACCTGCCATTGTAGCGGCAAGAACCGATCTAACAGCTTTGCCAGACATCTCTTGTCTTATATAGGCGCTGCCGACCGCATCGCGTTACGCTGATTGGTTGCAAAGCTCCGTTATTTGCATACGCACGCCTGTACCAGTTTTTCTGGCATTTCAATGTATATTGCGACTATTATTGATGAGGATGATTGCGGTGAGGTTTATGCTTGAAATGGTTTGGTTTGAGATGGGGGTTGAATGCGTAGGTTGAAATGGGGAGTTGATGGGCTGTACGGCTATTTTCTCGGAGCCGTGGGATTCTATGTTGATGTTTGCGTCGACGAGTGGTGAGAATGGGGGTGGGTTGCATCTTGGTCAGCGAAATCTTGGTGGTGGAGGTGACGGTAGTTGGGTGGGATAAGAAGAGGGGGAAGGGTTGAAACGCTCCACAAATGCTTTCAGAGATCCGTTTAAGCGGTGGTGAGGGGTGTCGTGGAGAACGTGAGAGTTCGTAATGAGAGGGTTTGGGTGTAGATGGATGTGATCGAAGTATTATGAGAAAGATTGCTGATGGTTTTGGTAATTGTAGGAATTTTGATATCTGGGAACACCTTTATATTTGATTATCACGGATATACTAGGGTACGTGGAGGATTCGACAGACTGTGATATTTTCGAATTGTCGAAGCAAGGGAAAGCAAGGTTTGGTTACGAAGAAGAGACCAAGCAGGGGCGGCATAGGTGAGAATTGTACGAATGGCTGTTGTGTACAAGAGAAGTTTGTTTTGTAGTGAAAGAGTGGAGTGTGGTCCGATCAAATTACTAGGAAGAGAGCAAACGGCTCTTTGTTTTTGACTGATGTGAGGTGATCTATCAAGGATAATTTGTTGTTGAGTGACACGCTGAGGTATTTGATCATTGATGACCAGCTGAGGGGTGTGTTGTGGATTGTGAGGGTGATGGGGGCGTGAGCGGAGTTTAAAGAAAAGAATGGCCGGTGTTTTGTGGGGGTTAATTTGAATTTTCCATTTATTAAGCCATCTAGAAAGATTGTTGACCTAGCTTTGTAGAATTAAGATGGCTTCTGGAAGATGAGGTTTTGAAGTGTAGATTGCCGCATCATCGGCAAATAAGGCTAGTAAGATGTTACTTGTTATTGGAAGATCGTTAAAGAAAATGGAGAAAAGTGTTGAGGAAAGTCTGGTGCCTTGTGGGACGCCGGCTGAAGCGGTGCGTATGGAGGAAAGTGTTTGATTATTGAGGTTGATTTGGAATCTACAATTTTTAATGAAGGAGTAGATGATGTGACTAAATGGGGGGTATTTATATGTAAAAGCTTTGCAATTAGCCCCTGGTACCAGACAAAATCAAACGCTTTAGATATGTCAAAGCTTAATAAGGGAGTTCATAGGTTATCTTTAAGGGAATGTTCGGCATTTTCAAGGATTCTGGCTACTTGGTGTACATTAGAGTGCTCCTTATGGAAGCCAAATTGTTCGTATGAAATAATATTGTTGTTTTCAATAGTAATAATAGTATTGTTTTCAATAGTAATAATAGTATTGTTTTCAATAGTAATAATAGTATTGTTTTCAATAGTAATAATAGTATTGTTTTCAATAGTAATAATAGTATTGTTTTCAATAGTAATAATGGTATTGTTGTTTTCAATAGTACACAATGGTATTGCTGTTTCTCAGTAATAATAATATTGTTTTCAATAGTAATAATAGTATTGTTGTTTTCAATAGTAATAATAGTATTGTTGTTTTCAATAGTAATAATAGTATTGTTGTTTTCAATAGTAATAATAGTATTTAATAATAGTTTGAAATAGTATTGTTGTTAAGTCAATCTGTTTTGGATAACTTGAAGCCACCACAGGATGATATAACATAGCGAACTGCCAAATAATTTTTAGTGTTTGATTTTTGTAACCAAACGTTTTTTATTGGACTTTCTCCTTCGACTATCGATTAAACAACAACTATCTAGAAAAAGCTTGAAATTGCTAAAACAAGAACAAACGTTCACTCGAAAAATATGTTCAAAAACATCTGCCCAAAATCTTTCTGTTCATGGATGTCTGCTTCATGTCCAAAATATGGTCTCTTCGGATACCTTGAAAACAGAATATGCAAGGTATTTGACTATTTAAGTACCATTTGCGTGACTCTTTATTTACATCAATCACTATTTTCCTTTTTCTATCGGCATTCGGTAGTATATTTTCCCTACATGAGAGGTGCGTTTTATTTAAGTAATATTTCATGTTTGTAGGTAGTATTTTTCGTGCGCTGGTAGTTTTTCTCCGAGTTACCAAATTCTCTACCAAGCGATGGTATTTCAAGTTTTAAATGGGTTGGGCACAGTTTAATGCAGGGGTTGGCAACTCAAGGCGCGCATACCACACATAGCACTCTGGCTAATTTTTAGTAGCACGCAAAATTGTTATAAAAACAGAGTATAATTGTTAAAATTTAAAAAAATGTATTTTATTTGGTGCAGCAATTCGCAGAAAACAGAATTTTCGGGAACCTGATGGGGTACGGTGCAACATCTCTTAATTGCAGGCCAGGTGCTCTAACCGTTAGGCAACAGATGACCTATCGTTCTTCTTCTGCCAGAGTATTCAAAGTTTTTTCACTGTGAACCGATCATTTTCGGAAAATGAGCAGTGACTGCGATTTAAATATCAGCCATGACCAGTTTTTAAGTAAGTGACAGTGGAAAAAGTGACATTACAAGGTTTTAGAAACTTTTTTTTTTATCCTAAACATGGTTTTATGGAAACTGTGATACAACAGAGACGTGGGAACCGTGCGAAAATTCATGCTTCTGCGTGTTGTTGTACCATGGTTTCCATGGTGAGAATGAAATAAAAAAAATCATTTTTGTATTTTATTTCTTCTCATATAAAATCCATTTCTGTTTTCGCAACTTTTAAAGTAGTGTGTTTATAGATATTTATGAGAAAAATGTTTAAAATCTTAAATTCGCAGTCAGTCTGATTAAATGGAACCCTGTGAAGGTTCCTGAATCCTATTTCCATTCAAAATTTCATTTTTTACTCGTTTCGATCTCTCCACTATCACGTTTGTCCGCCATGGGATTAGGCTTATGAGTAATTGATATTAGCAAAACACGCAGGGGTTGATTTTAGGTCATTCAAGTAGGGCGATTAATGATTTGATGTTTGGAAATACCTCATTGGACTTTTTTCATGTATCTTTATAATGTTAAATTTTCATTTAAGGGGGATCGCCACCATCGCCCCCCCTCAATCCGTCCCTGGCAAAACGTCTGCAATAAAAAAAGTAAAGAATCGGTATTCGTTGTTTTCAAAGCTCTTGAACTAGAAAACATGGTTTCATACATCAAAAGAAGGATCGTCCTGTTGGCACTTTGTATTATTAAACTATTATACATTGTACGTCGTATACATAACATTTTCAAGAAAACGTCTTGTTCGTCGCAGAATGACCCTTTCTGTCATTGCATCATATAAATCCAACTATTTTTAAGAAAGACAGTCCTTTTAGTGAATTAGGAACTTACCAAAATATATTACTATAAAATTGTAGTAATAAATGGATGATATAATTAAATTGTATTAATAAGTGGATGGTAATATAAACAGTCATAATTTCATGTGTGGCACATGACTCTGATGAGTGATTCCGCTGGTGCGCGGACTGACTCTACGGTATTACTTTTCTGGAATTACAGCACCACCTTCGCCGGCCACCCTTCCCAACTCCCCTCAGATCACATAAAAAAAAAAAAGACAATATTACTTTGGCACGATATCTCAAAGTTTGCCGATCCCTGGTTTAATTCAATGGGAAGGGTGGACGCTTAAAAGGACAGCACTGTGATTCCAGTGATAACGAAGAATGCGCGTTGTCTACCAACTGCAAACCAGCGCAGCATGACCTTAAGCTGCCCTTGTGCCGGAAAATACAAACAATGGATTGTTTGTTTGTTTTACGGCTCAAAGACTACAGTGGTCATGCTGCGCCGGGACCTACTGTTTTCCGAGGAATCCGAACCTCTTAAGGCCTAGGGAACCAAACCCCGG
>QLNU02014176.1:7251622-7285656 GCA_006491805.2 Dysdera silvatica
TGGTTAAGGGCATATAAAAGTGTATGAGTGGGTCACAGATTACGCGGACGAAACTAAATTTTTTTTTCATCTTTGTGAGATAATGTTCTGTTATTTGGTATGAAATATGCAAAACCACTCTGATCAGCATTAAATATTTGGCTCTTTGAGCAATGTGCAAATGCATTACGTGATGTTAACACGAATTTAGTTGCTGTGTTTTCTACGGCTTCTTTATTTTAATTTTGTCTGTTATATGTTTCGTAACTTTACGAGAATATATACTCATATTTTTATTCTGTATATAAAACTCTTTGAAATCATACAGTTCCTAATGTTTAAACCCTTTTCTTTATGATAAGCGCATCTCTTTTAGTCTGCATCATATACGAATATACACTTACACAGCGTGTTTGAATTTTTCTAATAGTGTACATTGAATTAATTTATATTTCTTCCTATTTGTCCCAAATTCCGTAATATATTTTTTAAAATGACTTATTTCATAATCCACTGCTTTTCGACATCGTCTTTGATTCTGTTAAGTTTCTTTCTTTTGCAGGAATTGTAAAAGCTCGCAATGTTTCTCATTTCTTCCAAAGTACAATTTTCTTCGAAAAATACATTGTCAGATGTATAATATAAACGGTTGTTATTAAAAGTGTGAATTACAGAACTGTTATTATCGTCAGAAATATAATCTATATTGCTGTTGCCATTTATGCTATCATCATTCTTAAAATCTAACGTTACTTCTCATTCTCAAAAATTATTCTATTTACTATAATTTCTCCAAATGCAGGTAATGATCTCCCACTTTCATGTAATTGTTTATGTATTATACGAATGGTGATCGCAAATGGATCTGTTCCGTACTTTTCAATAGCTAAGTTTAAAATACCGGCTAGAATATGGATTACAGTCGTCATAATTTCCGTACTAACGTTAACTATTATAACACTGCGTTACCCAGTAGTGCATTAATCAACACCAAATTGTTTTAACGAAATGTTTTAAAGCCGTGAATAATAGACGTAGCCAGAATTGGTATTATGGGCAGAACACCATTTTACTACAATTTAAATTTTAATGCCACTTTTAGTTCAGTATTTTTATTTGCTTGATTTAGGGAGCAGCTTCCCCCCACCTCCCTCCGCATACACCCATGCTTGGAATTAAAATTATATAGGAGACTAAAACTCAATAGGCCTTTATAATTTATTCTCATAAAAAAAGGTCATGCTCCCCCCCCTCTCACAACACAAAAAATGCCATAGTTACTCTTCGTTCATGGAACAGTTAGAAATAACGGGAGGTGACGTTACAAACGGCCTATCCCATTACAGTAGAGGAGGACTCCAATTTCAGAACTCGATTTTGGCGCCAACAAACGTTCACCAAAAGCCAGTTCTGAAATTGTAGTCCTCCTCTGCTGTAATGAACTAACCCGTTTGTGATCTCACCTCCCGTTATTTCTAACTGTTCCATCCAACGTCTTTTCGTGAACGAACAGTATGCCTACGGTGCCTGTAATCGTTCTTTTCTTTCTGAATATTAAATCAATCGATATAAATATTGATTTCTGCCATACGCTAGTAGGTTAATGAATAAATCATAACTCTACTACGAAAAGGGAAAAGTTACGTCATCGTACAGTTCAATAAAAAATAATTACACATTGGTTCTTAGAAATTAGGGATGTTTAGAAGTACATGTGTATCGATATAGGCGAATATCTGTACGTTTTTCTGGGAATAGGAATTATCAATACTTTTTTTTAAATATCGATGAGAAAACTGGTAAGCTTTTCTGGGGGGCCATGACCCCCCAGAAAAATTTCGTAGTTACGCCTATGCCTGCTATCTTTCATGTAGTAAATGTTGTAATTTTAACAACTTTTAAATAAATTTCATAAAATTAAATGTTTAGTATCTTTAGCCATCCAGGTAACAATTACCACCAAGAAAAAAAAACTTCACAAATTTTTAAAAAGTCAGGGCCGAAAAGGGTTAAGATGTTAACTGATGAGGATATCAGAAAGCTATAGATTGTTACCTGGCTCTCCTCCAAATGGATAACATATAGGTCATTTTTTACAGACTTGTTGCCTTAATATTTTTGCTGCATATTTGTAAATTTGGAAAAGAAGAAAACTTTAATTTTGTGTTGATTCGTGGCCTCATTTGAGGAAACCTATTGCGGGCAGGGCGGAAATCTTGAGTTGACGTTGGTAATTTTAATTCAGATTGAGATCAAGAACTGATATTGGGAATAAGATTTTTTTTTAAACTTATGAAAGGGTGTCGTTTGGTATTGGTAAGCAGTTTACCGTTTTATATTTAAGGGCGTTAAACTGGCTCGCTTAGAAATCACTTTTCAAATAAAAGCAGGTTATATCTTCACGCTCAATGCCAGCATTTGATTGGTCAATGAATGTATTTCCGGCATCCCTATTTCAATTCATGAATCCGATGCATAAGAGAATAGATATGCAAATTAATTGATAGCTATTTAACAAATAGATCTCAAATAGTAAAAACAGATAACTCTGCAAAATCATTAACAAATAAATTAGGTGTTCCTCAGGGAGAAATCCTTGGACCGTTATTCGTTTTAATAGCAATAAATGACATAATAAATCTAGATGAAGTACTTTCGTTATTTGCAAACGACATGGTTTATTTGACAGAGGGAAATAAAACTAATCAGGTGATCAACAATATCAGTGATAAATTATCTTCATTTGAATAACGCTTCATGGACAATAACTTAATAATTAACACAGATAAAACAAAACATATAATTTTTCTTACTAAAAATAATTGTCAATCAACATAAACTTAAATTTAATAACACTATCATCGAAAGAGTTAACTGAATTAAATTTTTAGGAATTATAATCCAAGATCAATTGAACAAGTATTATCAAATAATCGAAATTGAAGAAAACAAATATAAGATCTAGCGGAATTTTAACAAAACTCGAATCAATCTTACCTTTAAATGTAAAAATTAATCTATATTTCGCATTAATTTACAGTTACCTAAATTACGGAAATATACTGTGGGGGAAAATTGTCGATAACGAACTCAAAAATTAATAACTTACTTGATGAAACGAGTCAGAAATTACGCTACAGGACAGGAAAACTAAAAAAGAATATACGACAACAAAATACTAAACATAAGTAAGAGACATGACTTAAAAGTATCAACATGCATATATGAAAAATTAAACGAAAATAAACGTTTATACTTAATCACAATGACAATGTTCATAATTAAATACAAGAGATAAGAAATAACTAAACAAAACTAAAATAAGAACGAATATAGGTAAAAATAGTATTAATTATTATCATCAGCATCTCGACATCAATAAAAGAAGTAAAACCAAAAAGTAAATTTAAGGCTGAATTAAAAGAATACTTTCTGAGCCATCAAAAAGGTTAGTCGCCACAATTGCAAGTATTTAAATATGTTTATTTTAACTTGTATCCTCTGTATGTCATAACTTGTATGATGTACACAAATAAAAATTGATTGGGATCCCTTTTATTCATAGAGAATAACAACCACTTACTAGGGAACAACACCGACTGTCGCTCACCAAATGCCATGATTTTTTGCATGTAGTAAGGTATGGTAAATCTATTGCCTAAAACATTAAAAATTTTCTCTATCTCGGAAGAGATCAAAAGATATGACATCTTGAATATTAGTAAAATCAGCAGCATTTGGCTGTAACCCGTCCATTTGGCGTTCTTTCAATATCATCCATTATTTGAAGGACAAATTCAACCGCTCGGTTTTCAAAAAAACCTTTACTTTGGATATCAGTTTTTGTTACGAGTTTGGTAATTTTTCGCCCAGAAATATTAAATTCTCTTTTAAATGAATTTATAAATCCATTTGAAACTTTAAAGTCATGTGTGCTTTTTTCTTTTGCGCATGCAATAAACCATTTTTGGGTGTCTTTATCATGTACACAAAAGCCATTGTATCGTGCTGATTTAAAACGATTAAAAACTGCGTTTCTTATTTCTTTTTTACTTTTGCGATCTATTGCCATTATTTACTATATAGTTGCGCATTCTATATATTTGTCTATAATTTAAATCTAAATTATAAAAGTATCGACATATTGTTGCTATTTTGTGACATCGTCCTTTCGTTGTCCAAGCAAACTTGACAACTTTTTTCCGCATATTCTAAAGTATAACTATTGGCAATTGAGCTGATGGGCTCCTTATTTTCTGATGAATTTTCTGTAAAATCGTTATTTGCAACCCTTTCGTCAAAATCAAAATCCAGCGTAGACTCAAAATCCACATAAAATTCTGATGACCGTAACCTTGTTTTAGCAATTGCAAAAAGTTCCATCCCTACATTCATTTCACTTTGAATTGTTTGCTGTAATTGGATCTCCAAATTTAGCTTTAACTAAGTTCAAAAAATGTATGTCAACATTTAGTAAATTAAGCATAATTCACGATAACTGCGAAACGAAAATTCTAGTGTCAATATCTCTGTTCTTTATCGTGATCTCAGGCGTTCGGACGTTCGCCCAAAGCGTTTAATTTAAACAACTTGGTGAGATTTGTTTTAACTTGGCGAGATCTCTTTAGCTTGGCACGTTAAAAACTCTATATTCATATGACCATATCTTCTGTTCTATTCCGAGATAGAGAAAAATTTTAACGTTTTAAGTGATTGTTGTACCACATCCTACTAGATACGAAAAATCGTGGCATTTGGTGAGTGACAGTTGGTAGAGTTCCCTAGTTAGTGATATGACCAGTATCATTGCACGATTCGTTTACATACCGCCTAAGCTGAATAATGAATTTTACACTCCAATTTTCGACGATTTACTGAGACACATAAATTAGCAATGGGGTTTGCAAGCATGCCACATATAGCATCTGTTTCAAGTACAGTGCTTTACATTGATGGATGGTATAGCATTTATGAAAGTGCTGATCGACCAAACACAGAACTAATTTCAAATTCATACCGAGGCAATTTTGATTAGTTTTATTCACCTTGTTTCCATATTTATATGCATTCGTGTGATGACCACTCGGGTATTTCGACAATACTCGTGCGGTTTAATTACTCAAATGTTCGTTCTCAAACGTCCAGCACCCAAAAGACCTTAGTACACTCTGGTAAATATTACAATCTAAATGATGCAGAATAAATTATGCATGATGCAGAATAAATTATGCATGATGCAGAATAAATTATGCATGATGCAGAATAAATTATGCATGATGTAGAATAAAATATGCATGATGTAGAATAAAATACATATGACACAGAATAAAATGGGTCTGCCTGGCGCGCTGGTACCCTGGTTTGACTCTCAGCGATATGTTGGACGCAGAATGACCCTTGCTGTCCTTGTGCCATAAAAATGCAACCAACCAACCGACTCCCAATGGTGCCAATAAAAAAAAAACTTTACTGACTAACCGGTCACCTTAGTCCAGGTGTTTGTTCCCTAGGACATAAGAGGTTCGGATGAGAGCCTCGGAAAACTGTAGGTCCCGACACAGCATGACACTTGTTGTCCTTACACCGTAAAACTCACAAACATGGCGCAGAATACAAGATACAGAATGCGATATGCATGACTTGAAGTACACACACACACACATGGATAACGTTTTCATTAACAATCGCAGTTGTAAGACAGCATCGTCATATGCAGACTGGTGAATTAAAACTTAAAATTTAAATAAAATACGTTAAATATATAAATGTTAAATTTTGTGTTAAATATGTAAATTTTACACGTTAAATATAAAAATAAAATATTATAAATGTTAAAGTATTCTTGATTTCTAGTTTCTGGGACTGTTTTAACCTGTTTAACCCTAATAAGATGGCACGCATTTGATCTTTAAATGATTTTTTTAACACGTAAATTTATTATAACATGCTGTTCTCGCACCTTTTGGCTATTTTATTGGTTGTTTTTACTATGTACCTTTATTTTGGACTATTTTGTTGATTGTTTTTACTATGTACCTTTATTTTGGATTATAGTCATAGTGTGTTTTGGGAGAATTTTATACTGGGTGTTTGTCAATGTATGCTTTAGCATACATTCTTATTATAAGCTGTTACTTTATAATTTGTATTTATCTTTTATATTTGCACTATTGTGGTGCAGTGGTAACGCGTTCGCCTAGACAAATAATATTTTTAATGTTTTCTATTATTGAGTACTTTGAATGCTTTTAGAAGATAATTTTACTATGCAGTCTCCATTTCACTTACTTCGACCGTTGTGTTGTGACAGTATATTGGGTTGTCGGGGCAAGTAAAGCCGATCTTTCAACTTTTTTGCGAGTATCTTTCAAGGCACTTAGTTTATTTTTATGGCTCTCCACAGCGGAGCATGACCTATGCTGTCCTTGCCCTATAAAGATAAATTGGAGCAATATTACTATAGTTGCTCTTGCGCCATTAAAAATCCAACCAACTATAGCACTTCATTATAAAACTGTCGATGGCTTGATAGGTAAATATAATAAGAAGTATAATATACGATCACCTGCACCCACCTTGTTTGTCGCAGTGACCTTTGCCCTTGCGTTATAAAAATACAACCAACCAGTGATGATGTATGCTGAGGACACTTACAAATTACAGTACTGACATGAGAGGTTATAGCAGGTACTTCGATTTGTACAGATATATGAAGTCGTAAGATTGGTAGTCATTTTGCATATTCTATTTATTAACGAAACAATACAGAGTTTCACCAGGAGATTCCATAACAAACAGTTATTTCGACACTGGCGTAAGGTTTAAAAACCGTGTGGAGACTGTGACAAGGTGTATGTTGGACAGACGGGAAGATCGATACGTCTACGAGGGAAGGAGCATATGCGTGCGGTAGCTAGGGGAGACGATTCAAACCAGTTGGCTGAACATGTCTTCAGGGAGGGTCACGAACCAGATTGGCATTCGATGAAAATATTACATCAGAATGTGACGAATCTGGGGAGTAGACTTTTTCTGGAATCATGGGAAACCTACGGTTTGAGGAGTCGTGCAATAAACATCGCAAAACCTCTACCAGAACCTTACAGGATTTTTGCAAAACCTCGAGTTGGGGGTGTTCATCTGACATCGTCGGGTGCGGGGGCTTTCCCGGCGAGGGTTTCCCCGATTGGGGTTTCCCCAGCTGGAACTGCTCCGCACCAAATGGCGTCAGATGGGGATTCCCAACATGCGGGTATATAAGCTTAGGACTTTCACGAACTCTTCATTCTGCCTTCACTTGACAAAGGGAGCAGTTGGCTCCCGAAACGTCGTGTTTTTAAACCTTACGCCAGTGTCGAAATAACTGTTTATTCTATTTATTCGTTGCAACAGCTTCTGTAATACTATTTTCGGTATAACCAAATCATCTCCAATTCTTATAGAAAACAAAAGCATATTAGGGGATGCAAAAATATGAGAGATGATTTTAAATTTTCCTGTATGTATGAAAATGGAACTATTTTAAACTTTATGCAACCTCCCTTCTCCATTTACCCGTGCTTATATTTTATGAAACGAGATTAACTAAGATATTATCGGGACAGAGGAGCTCTGTAATCATTTCTAAGTAATGTTCGGGTTGATTTTTGTCTGGGTAATAACATCGGATAAAATTGTTTTTGATATCCCACTCTAGGATTCACGTCAATAATATTCGACAGGATTCATCTGTTCCTAATACTAAGTAGGTATCATCGGTCGATAATATTGGACAGAATTTGTGGTGTGTACGTAACACTGAGCGTATGATTCACTTGTCAGTAATATTGAGCAGGATTCGCCTGTATTTAACACTATATTCAATTCAAACTACAGTACTATTGGGGAGGATTCGTCGGTACTAAACACCTTATGTAGGATTCACCTGTCGGTTCACAAAGGGCCCAATGTTCTCTATTGTCCGGAGTTTGGTTCCCTAGGCCTTAAGAGGTTCGGATTCCTCGGAAAACAGTAGGTCCCGTCACAGCATGACACATTTTAAATCCTTGAGCCGTAAAACCACAAATATTCACCTGTCAGTTATACTGTGTAGGATTTACCCCTGTCAGTAACACTATACCTTATTCGTCTGTACGTATCACAGAAGAATTTACCTCTAGACAATCATTGATATATGATAATGGATAGCATCCACTTTAAGGTAATATTGTGGATGCTATTCATTATCATATGGCTATGATCATTCCGGTTTCATTTACCTTGGCGATAAAGGTTTTCAGTTTTGGAGCAATGATCGCTATTTTGGCATAGAAATAATCAACACTCCGCCATTATCCGACTATTGTAAACATTGGCGCAACTTTTAAGATGTCGCCAATAAAAACAATTTGCAACCACGGTTACGCGATACATTGGCAACAAAATAGCGGATATGCGCCAGCTCCCCTTTTTTAGGAGACTTACACTGCCTTATAGTGACGTAGCGTTAAGGCATACGTCTATCGTGTCATTAACACGGGTTCGATTCCTAATGATGTCGTGAAACTCCTATCTTTTTCTGCCAATTGTAGTCTAAGGTTCGGCTTTCTTGGCAAGCAGAGGTTTGGGTTCCTCAAAAAAACTGTAGGCCCCCGACTGATGCGCCCTCATAGGCGATAGTATTCGCGCCCTCCGAAAATCTAAGGTATGCTCCTGCTGAACGGATTTGGGAAATGCATTCAACTCAACCACTTACCAAGCAAAGTAAAAGATGCCAGAGTAATCTTTCTTCCTAAAGCGGGTAGACCTATCTGTCTGCTGCCGACGCTGGGCAAAATTCTTGAGAGAATTCTGGTCAATAAACTTAACTCCCGACTCTTTCAAAATAACGCTCTCCATCCCCTGCAGTTCAGCTTCCAGGAATTACACAACTGCAAACTCGCCCTTCATAATCTCACCGACAAAATCAGGGAGCTCAGGGGCACATCTCATGCTGTTCTTGTCTCGATTGACATGATTTCTGCGTTTGATTTCCTGGATTTGAACATTCTATTGCTTGAATTGGATTCTATGGGGCTACCGGATTTCTTCAAGAACTTCATCTGCTCCTACCTAAAAAAAATCGCTCGGTTACCTATAAGGAAGATTCGACGACAATTAAAAAATTTATCTTCAAGGATGCTCCTCAGGGATCGGTTGTCACATCGGTGCTCTGGAATATTTATTTTAACAGAATACTACACCTGAATGACAAGAAATTCCACCTCCAGGCCTTTGCCAACGACCTTGCTGTCATTGTATGCTGGGTTTCACGCAGGGAACTGGAAGCCAACATGAATCATCTATTCGACTTAGTGTCTACCGGCCTTGCTGATCTTGGACTGAGGATCGCTCATTATAAATGCCACGCCGTTGTCTTCGGGAAAAATAAATGCCTTAAACGTAACCCAATTATTAAAATCAACAACACTCCAGTTAAAATTTGCGACTCTTTCAGTTACCTCGGAATCACTGTTGACAATAAGCTCATCTGGCCTCCCCAGATTCTTACCCTCTCAGACAATTGCTTTAACATCAACAAATACTTCACAAGAGTCTCAGGCTCGAACTGGGGAGTCAAAAAAAAATCTTACCTGAAGATTTCGTATTATTGTAGTCGTTGAAAAAATTTTCCCTTGTGGTGCGCTTGTCTGGGCAGCAGACCTCGCCGTACAACAAATCCAGCGTCTTAAATCTATTCAAAGAAGTTACCTCTCCCTACCGTAGTGCTCCCACCAACTCTCTGTGCACCCTTGCAGGAATCAGTCCAATCAAATAGTCCTCAATAAGCATTTTAAAAAATTCAACTTCTGCTACCTGAAGAATAACCTCTTTCACGACAATAATCTACTTCATTCCAATAGCCACGACTTTAACATCGCATTAGGCTCGCTGAAAGGTGATAAAAGGTATATCGTTACTCACTCCTACTCTCCAAACTTTATGTACGCACGACATCTTGATGGATGGTTCGGGGTCTGACTCTGGTGTGGGGTATGCTATTTGCATCTTTAATGACGGAGTGCTGGTTGAGGGCATTGGTTGCAGGCTGGACAGAAACAACTTTGTCTTCCAAGCTGAACTTTTGGCCATCAGACACGATGTCCTGTGGCTTATCGACAAGAACTCTACAGCCAACACTTTTACGGACAGTCTCTGCTGCGTCAATGTTCTCTCCTGCACTAAAGTCCAATTAAGCTTCACTAGAGTTGTAAAAAACCCGGAAATTTTGAGTGCATTAGAAACTTTGAACGTACAAACCAAGATAGTTAGAATAAAGGAGGTAGTCCCGTCCGCACATTTTCTTCCTATTGGTCAATTGTGTCGAATCGACCAATAGGATGAAAGGTACGGACGGAACTCTCCTTTATTTCAGTTATCTTGGT
Source organism: Dysdera silvatica (assembly GCA_006491805.2). Lineage (NCBI taxonomy): Eukaryota > Metazoa > Arthropoda > Arachnida > Araneae > Dysderidae > Dysdera > Dysdera silvatica. The sequence continues at coordinate 7,262,005 of QLNU02014176.1, forward strand.
TTCTTCTCATCAAAGTTTCCAATGTGTCCAAATTTCCTGGTGTTATTTTACAACTATAAGGCTCACGCCGGTATTCCCGGCAATAAAACGGCGGACCTTCCCGCAAAGGCTGCTGACGTAGAATGTTTCTGCTCCAATCGCACTATCCTTGTTAAGCCGCTTTGCAAACAAATATCTGACAACGGAATGGCAACTATTTTGGGGCTCTACATGCACTTCGACAAGAGCTCGGACATTTTTACCTGAAGTTTGTGTCAACACACACACATCTCTAATAAGTTTATTACGTATTTTCTCACAGATCATAGCCCATTCCCAAAATACCTTCATCGGTTCAAACTTAGGGATTCACCTCTCTGCCTTTGGGGTGCTATTGTAGATGCGAACCATTATATATTGCACTGCAGCTCAACCAGTCAATTCCACTTTTCAAGACTATCTTTCGAAAACCGACCAATTTGGTTCTCCGCGTTGATGGTCAACTCCCGCTTGCAATTTTTTCTTGGTCGCTGTATTAGTTTCGCTGTTGTGGATGTCTCAGGGTGAATTTGCGGATGGCTACTCTCCTGCCTTTCATAAGTGGGATTGGCCTCCTCTTGTCACTGCATATATATCATTGAATCTTCTTCGCTTTCGAAATCCTAGTTTTTCTTGTAACTTTTTGCACTGGGACATTCTATAATTTGACTGTTTCAGCCATATAAATGCTCTTTGCTAACTAAACTGAAATTGCTTTAATTCTCTAACAACTGGTCTTGTATATTGACCCGTGTCCTTTTTGTAATTCTTCGTTACTGTATATTTTAAGTTTACTTTTTTTTTTATTCATGTACTTTTTACTGTATATACACTGAAGAGCCAGAAAACTGGTACACCTACCTAATACCGCGTAGCTCCGCCACCTGAAGGAATCCTGGAGACAATTCACACCAGGAGTCCTGCAGGGCAGTCTGCAAATCCATGGGAGTGTGAGGTGGTGGTGATCTCTTCTGAACAGCACGTTGCAAGGCATCCAACATATGCTCTATAACGTTCATATCTGGCGATTTAGGTGACCAATGGAAGCGTGCAAACTCGGAAGAGTGTTCCTGGAGCCACTCAGTATCAACTCTCAACGTGTGGGGTGTCGCATTACCATGCTGAAATTGTCAAAGTCCGTCGGAATACACAATGAAAATGGATGGGTGTGGGTGATCGGGAATGATGCTTACGTACCTATCACCTATCAAAGTTGTCCCTAGACGTATCAGGGGTCCCATATCATCACAGAAGCTCCACCAGCTTGAACAGTCCCCTGTTAACATGTAGGGCCCATGGATTCATGAGGTTGTCTCCATACTCGTGCGCATCTAGCTGCCTGATGCAATTGGAAACGAGATTCATCAGATCAGATCGTATTTCCAGTCACTAACAGTCCAATGGCGATGTTGGTGGGCCCAGACGAGGCGTAAAGCTTTGTGCCGTGCAGTCAACAATGGCACACGAGTGGACCTTCGTCCCCAAAAGCCCATATCAGTGATGGTTCGTTGAACAGTTCGCACGCTGACACTTGTTGATTCCCCAGCATTGAAATCCGCGGCAATTTGAGGAAGTGTTGCACGTCTATCTCGTTTAACGATTCTCGTCAGTCGTCGAAGGTCCCGTTTTTTCAAGGTCTTTTTCCGGCCACACCGCTGTCGGAGATTTGATGTTTCACCGGATTCCTGATATTCACGGTATACCCGTGAAATGGTCGTACGCGAAAATCCAAATTTTGTCGCGATCTCCGAGATGCTATGTCCCATCTCTCTTGTGCCGACTATAACGCCACGTTCAAAATCACTTAAATCACCTGTTATGCGGCAAGAACCGATCTAACAGCTTTGCCAGGCATCTCTTGTCTTATATAGGTGCTGCCGACCGCATCGCGTTACGCTGATTGGTTGCAAAGCTCCGTTATTTGCATACGCACGCCTGTACCAGTTTTTCTGGCACTTCAGTGTATATCGTGTGTCGAAATTAACTTTTTAAATCAGGTGCACAAATGCACCCAAGTTTTATAACTTGGGTGCACTAGATATTAGTTAGGTGCACAAGTAACTAACAGAATAGAAACTAAATATCAATATTAAAAATTCAGGTAAAATGTAAGTGTAGCAACTATATTTAAGCATGTAAACTACAACAAAATGCAACTTTTCAAAATAATTGAACATTCATTTGTAATAAAAAAAAATTCAAAGCAAATGCAGATACATTGAGAAAATTATATAAAATTATTCCGTAGGTCACTGTTCTTGAAAAAAAAAAGTAAGTAGCCATAGTTTGGAATAGTTAGGTGCACTGCGTGCACCCAAATTAAAAATTCACGTGCACTGCGTGCCCACAAATTGAAAATTCACGTGCAGAGATGAAATTTCATGTGCACTGTGCACCCGCTAATTTCGAACCCTGGTGTATATTATTGTATACCTTACGTTTGTTTGCCTTGTTTATTGATATACTGTTAACTGTATATATGCTCATATTACTGTATACTGTACTATTATTATTATTATATTTATTATGGTTGTTTAACATTTATACAACCCTGAATTTAACCATTCTCTGGTGTATTGTTACGTACTTGAAAATATCACACTCTTTCCGACTGAATTATCATTGGTTAAAACTTGTAAGAACAAGACATGCAATCATTTGTTACCATATCTGTCCCGACCGAAATAAACGCTGTCGGTTTGTCTGGGTGGCCTGTGGGCCTTCTCTGTGGTGGGAAGGGAAATTTTCTCCCTGTTGTCAAATCGCAGCTTCAAACCTTATGGTAAGCAGGTCGACCTGGGTCGTGCAAGGTATGAGCCCTTTAAGAGGACCCAGTCCATCCCTGTATTGGACAAATATAAATAATTATGTATTGGACCGAAATTATTATGTATTGATCCAAATATTATATAACAGAGCAATATAAATCAAGGACAGATACAGAAACCTTTCAAGTGGGAGAGGTTTTTCCTGTTTCCTATTTTTAACGAAGTGTCGGGTACTTTTCATTTTCCATAGTGTAATCCTGACTCAAAAGAGGGGGCAATTGCCCCCTATCTGATCCGCCAGTTCTATTATTGTCACTAGGTTGCAGTATATATACAAATCGAAACTTCCTGGCTCGATACATTACCAACCTGTATTCTTGCTTTCTCTACGAAATTGTTGAATACGATTTTGGTCTCTTTATAGATCTGTTTCGAGAGTACATATGTAGGCAAAAATACACATCAATTCTAGTATATGTATGCATATGTCATAATTTAAAATAAGCCTTAAGGGAATATTTCTTCGCATTGCAAGTGTCACCGTATTTACCAAATTTTCAGCTTGTTAACCCAGATACCACAAAATCGTCCCGAGGACGTCCGGCGCGGACATCCCCAACGTCTCCAAGACATTCGAAATAAACTGTCGGACGTCATGCGGTGATCCATGTGCATGCGTGAAGTACGTCCTTTGAGGGTCCTGAGGATGTCCGCGGAGAACATATTTCGGAGGATTTTAGGACAAAAACTGGAATTCCTTTTAGCATGTTTTAATTAATTTGGATTAATTAAGGATATTATTTTGATATTTATAGGATGTGTTACGGCAGTTTTTAGGATGAAATTTGGATTTGCTATTACGACGTTTTAAGGCCATTTTTTGGATGTATTTAAGAAAATAGTTTGATTTCCTTTTAGGACGTCTAAAGACCTTTATCTTGATATTTTCAGGACGTGTTATGGCAGTATTTAGGACAAAAGTGAGATTTATTTATATGATGGTTTAAGGACTTTATTTGGATCTTTTCAGGACGTGTATCGGTGGGTTTTAGGACAAAAGTTGGATTTACTTCTAGGATATTTTCAGGACGTGTTACGGTAATTATTGGGGGCAAAATTGGGTTTTCTTTTTGGATATTTTAGGGATATTATTTGAATCTTTCACGGCTGGTCATGGGACGAAAGTAGCACATTAACCCTAATTATTATCGTAGACATATAGGTTTCTTCAGATCATATTTCGCCTGAATATATGTAAAACTATATTTCCATATATATGTGTGGTTAGAGTAATTAGTAAGTGAAAGTTCTTTTCGCTGTGTTTCACCACTTAATTTCATTGATAATATTTATAACAATGAACTTTTAAATTATTTACCTGAAGTTTGTTTGCCAAACATTTTTTAGTAAACCTATAATTTGCTCTCTTTCAGTCTGACAACTTCCTTCACATTTTCACCCCTCCCCCTTAAGAGGCGGAATCATATTTACTATAAATTACTTGCATATAATCTCAAAAGAATCATATTTTTCATCAAAATCCACACTTCAGGGTTTGTAACATGTTAATGGAAAATGTAATACGTTAAATTTCACTTTTATTTCTCTCCCTATAATTTTAAGATATATATGTAACACAAAGAAGTTATTTTGAAATTTCTTTTAACTACGAACTATTTCCCTGATTATAAAAAAACATGGGGCATAAAAACACAGCTAAATAAATAGTTTCATGTACTAACAATACGTACTCACAAACGTTCAAAATTTCACGTACTCGCAAACTAGCAAACTTTTTGGTTAAAAAAAATAATTTTAAATTACATTTATAAATTCCCTGATTAATTTCAACTTTTGTTTCCAAACACTAATTTTGCAGTCATTTTTAGCCTCTATTTACCTTAGTTTTATTTTTGTGTGTAAGAACTAAGTATAAAATACTAATGATTTATAAAAACGTAATTATTGATGAAAACTAGTAACTTATAAAAAGAATTAATAACCAATAAAATAAACAAGTCGCATATAGCAAACAAAAAAACTAGCTTAAACGAATTAAAAATTGCATTTTAACGAATTAAAAAATGTATGTTCTTGTGTGTTTATATTTTACTTTATCTCACTTATAGTTTAGTTACTTCTTCCTTTCTCTTTGAAGGTAGGGGTTACGTTCACCAATGGAGGAGTCGTCATTATTTTCCTAAAATATTCGGCGTGTTTTAGATTTCCTCGCCCCGTGGGTTGGGGATTATATATTTCACTCCCCGTACTCTCCTGATCGTCGAAAAAAGCTACTAAAGGAGGATGGAGTAGCCACCAGTATAATTATACCTGTATAAGTGGCTCCCCTCATCACAATGCCGGATTCATTTATGATTTCTAGGCGCACACGCGTATATCATATCACATATCCCCAGAAATCATATAATGTATCCACCATTGTGATGAGTGGGAGCCACTTATACAGGTATAATTATACTCGGCTAGAAGAACCAATACTATGTAGAGTGAGGACAGAAGAACGTTATAGAAAAGCATATAATTTTGGTCATTTGGCGGACATGAATATCATACGAACGTCGAAAATATGTCTATATTGTGCTACATCCTACGGACCATAGACATACGCAGAAAGTTCTTAAGGGGGGTTACTGAATTGGGGGGGTTACAATGCTACAACTCACATATTCCTATGCAAAATTTCATTGCAATGGGGGGGGGGTTAAACCCCCATTAACACCCACTTGCGTACGCAAATGCTAGAGGTGTCCGAAAAGAACATCATAGGGACATACCAAAACGAATATCCTACGAACGTCCGAAATATGTCCGCATTGTGCTACATCCTAAGGATGTCCGAAATGAACCTTCTATGGAAGTTCCAAAACGGACGTCCTACGGAAGCCCGAAATAAATATCCTACGGAAGTTCCAAAGCGGACGTCTTACGAACGTGCGAAATATGCCCGTATTGTGCTACAACCTAGGGGCATACGAAATAAACATTCTACGGACGTCCTGCGGACTTCCGAAATATGGCCGCATTGCGTGTAGACAAAGTATGGACATAAGAGACCAGAAAAGGACGTCCTAGGGACGTTTCGTGCTATCTAGGACGATTGAAAATTGGACGTGTTTAACTGAAACTTTAGCCGACAGATTTCGGCAAGTTCGTGATTTGTTACAATTATTTTCGCTTCGTGATTTGTGTTCTTCCAGCTATTCTATCGGTATCTTTGGGTTAAACGGCTTCTGTTGTTCTCTTTGCTGCGTTCAATTGTGTGAAAATTGGAACAGGCAATGCGCGACAGCAAGAAAGGAAACAATCTTGTCAGGATAAGAAAAATGAATTTAAGCGCCGCTAATTAAATGTTACTCGGTGCACAAATAAATCAAAGCGCCACTTGAAGCTTTCAAAGGATAAATTTGGAATTCGGCATTTTCTTAGGATGTGGGAATAAAGCTGATTTGGCATTCTGATTTGAAGTATTTTCGGCTCTTCACGGAGAAAGGAGTTTACTCCTTAGGAATTATCGAATATTTTCTTAGAACCGATTCATTCAAGATTTTAAAGCCTTTGTTTTGTGAATATTTGATTTCTGCCGTCTCCAATGTCGATACCATGAAAATTGAAGAATGTGACAATGGATGGAGTTACGTACCGAAAATAATAAAATCGTAGTATACTTTAGAAATAGAAATCGTTCTTCTGTTTGCCTTATTGGTTAGTAAATCGGGTGATATGGCTTTTATTTAATCTTTTATATCGATGGAAAAATGATGATAGTGGAAATTGATGGAGAAAGGATAAAATTTATGAAAATTGATGAAAAAAGGATGAAAATGGGTGAAAAATGATAGTTTATAAAATTGTTTTTTGGGTTTAAGTTTCCATTATTTTTATATTCAACAGCTTCAATCTTTCCTAAGACAACAAAGATTATCAGACATAAATCTTCGTCTATTATTCTCGCAAGAAAGATAAAATGAGATTCATTTTTTAAATTTAAATAATGAAATATTGTCTGAAACGGAGTTGTCATCTGTGCGTGTGTATGTGAAACTATTAAGATTTAATTAAATTAATAAATTAATATATTTAATCCATTACTTCGATTCTTATAAGGTCCTGAGGTGGCTCAGTGGTAACGCGGTCATCTACCCCACCGTTATTCCGGGTGCGATTCCCAACGGTGTCAAAATGAACACATACTAACAAGCTGTCAACCGTTGTCCGGGTTAGGAGACCAACCGGTCTCCTAAGTTCGTAAGAGGTTCATATTTCCTCGGAAAACTGTACGTTCTGACGTAATGAAAGACACTATGATCTCTCTTCTATGATAATTCCAACTTAAACACCGAAAGCATCAGTTGAACGCGATGAATTAAAACTTATGGAACACTTTATTTTTGGCAGTACGTGTACATAGTGTTTATGAGCCGTATATATTTTCTTATTAATTAAAGGATAATCTAAAACTTTCCAATTGAAAATATTTTCCCATCTTAATAATTTTTCGATACACAATTTTTACCTTCCACAGTTCCCCACCAATGTTAATCTCATCTAATAATTCATAGTTATTGTACTATACCAATACTTATCTTGAGTTGCAAAAACTTATAAATTTTAAAATTTATTTATAATATAATTAATATATATTTATGATATATTAATATATATTTATAATATAATTAATATATATTTATAATATAATTAATATATATTTATAATATATAATTAATATATATTTATAATATAATTAATATATATTTATAATATAATTAATATATATATTTATTTATAAATTTTTACCTCTGTTCAAATGTTACTGCCTGCATTGGAACTTTCCTAGGAACACACTGTACATTAGGGTAGACCAATTTATTTTTTTTCGCTATACCGCGGAAAACTGTCTAATAGTCAATACAAACAAAATAAAAATTTTAAATCGGATGGTATCTTTCGCTCGCTCGTCCACTTTGAAATTTACAGAGTTAAAAAATTTCGATGTTTTATGATTTTTTTTTTTTTTTTAATTCGTTGTACTGCAGAAAACCAATAAATGGTGAAATACGAACGATTTTATCATTTGATTAAAATTAAAGAAGTTTGATTTGCAAAGATTCTTTTTCCTCAAATTATTGAAAATTTTTAAATTTTTGTAAATTTCGAAAGCGATGCGCGGACGGAAGATAACCGATTTAGTTTTTTTTTTCTTGTATTGACTAGAAGCTAGTTTTCTGCGGTATAGTGAATCAAAAAAAAATTTTCTCAAAAATATTGAAATTTTGTATAATTTCGTAAATTTCGACGGCGATGTGTGAGCGGAAAGTATCAGCCGACTTTAAATTTATTTTCTTTGTTTTGTTTGTATTGACAAGTTTTCCACGGAATAGCGAACCAAAAATAAAAATTCCGGCCCACCCTATTGTATGTGTAACTAAAAAATATACGCTGTATGTATGTGTCCTGATGGGTTTGTTTTTTTTAATTTTTAATTTTTTTTTTTCAGGAAAATCACTTATTCGGGAGAAAGTGCACATTGTTCATTGCCATCGGAGGGAGACCATCTGTACTCGCCTCAGTACAATCTTCTGCTTTTCAGGAACAAATTTTGGATGATGGAGTCATTTTTTCCATTATTGGAATTATTTTGTCATTATTGGAAAGAACTAGCGAATTAGTGAGCGTCGAAACCCTCAAGAACTGCCGCCACGAGGGTTTGTATTAGTCCTACCGAATTAAAAGCCCATATTTCCCACCAAGTGCTTTTGTGCGGTTCCCCAGTCCAGTGTTTTGCACGTTTTCTGAACTAGTGGCACATCCAAAAATCATGCCCTTTTACAATCATGTTAAACCCATTCCAGGAATGGGGTGATATTTTTGAGATTCAAATTACAAAAAAAAATGCACATCTTTGTAAAATTTTCATATGAAATTTTTAGGCATTTCCTACGATATCCTCACAGTAATCATATCCGTTTTGTACAAAAGAGTTTCCTATGAGATTAATCTTTCGCACCTTAGAGCGGTTTATAGGCATCCGCTATCAATTTTCTCACCATGTCCGCTTTTTAGAGATATTCAAATGATCTATGCAACGCCCTAGCAGTTTTAATAAATGGTGTGTATATTTCCCTTCATATATGCGAACTACAAGTTTGGAGTATGCTTTCAAAGTGCGCAGAAATAAATATCAAAACTATTTTATGGTTCAGAACTTTTTGCAAAGTTACTCGCTATCTACCTAATCAAAGTTTAAATTTTCCCTATAGTGGAAGAAGCGAAATCGAGAAACATTTCATGAGAGAGCTTTGACTCCTATGGAGGTTTAACTCTTATGGGAGCCCTATTTAATTTAAAAAGTTTGATTTGATGCATAAAAAAACTATTTGACCCATAAAAAATCTATTTGACTCATTTAAAAACTATTTAACCATAAAACTTTGAGCCATAAAAACTATTTGACCATAAAACTTTATTTGACCCATAAAAAAACTATTTGACCATAAAACTTTATTTCACCCATAGTTCAAAGGACTTTCTTTGACTTATAAAGCTCTACTACGCATTAAAGCTATATTTAACCCATAACAGCCTGATATAAAAAGACCATGTCCAAATTACAAATTTGACATGTAAGTACACAGGTTAGTTCATGTCTGTTTCTGGTAACCAGATTGACAGAGTCGGGAGACCTAAAGGTTGCCGATTGGCATCCAACTCGAGATGTCTTTTCTTTCTTTTTTTTCAAGATTATTGTGAGCTAAACAGCATTCTAATGTGAGTCAAAACCGCGGAACATCGAAACTAACGCTTTTAACGCATCCAATGACAAACCAAAGAATGTATTTTTTCTCTAAGTTTATTAAAATCTCCCCTGAACTGAATTGCACAAGGATAACTTTGAGTCGCTCACTTCTACTTTTGCTGACGAAAGGCAGTTCTGAGAGGTAACATTAGCTCTGAGAAATGTTATCAGAGGTAACATTAGCTCTGAGAAATGTTATCAGAGGTAACATTAGCTCTGAGAAATGTTATCAGAGGGAACATTAGCTCTGAGAAATGTTATCAGAGGTAACGTTAGCTCTGAGAAATGTTATCAGAGGTAACGTTAGCTCTGAGGAATGTTATCAGGAGTAACATTAGCTCTGAGAAATGTTATCGGAGGTAACATTAGCTCTGAGAAATGTTATCGGAGGTAACATTAGCTCTAAGAAATGTTATCAGAGGTAAGAATAATTCAAATTTTCTGAGCTTAATTGTAAATTTCGATGAAATGTTTTGTTTTGAAGTAGTTAGTGATAGTCGGACTTCTCATTTTGAAAGAGTGACTCGTTATCAAATTTTAATGTGTAAATATTTTTTTTATATGTAGGGCCATATGAGCAAGACCACTCACTACAGAATGCTCTCATTAAAGTTTCGTCTAATGAGGTTTTTAATGTTGGTTTATGTTTTAACATATTTCTTAACTTCTTCCAAATATGAGTTTAAAGATTGGATTATATGATATGTATGCCAATTTCTTGTAAATTCTGTTCCTAAAGATACATTTCATCTTCGTTTCGTGTATGTGTTCATAATTATTTATTAATTCATTAAGTATGCTAGTACTCAAATGAAGAGTTAATTAATATATTGCAACATATTTTACGTCGGAGAAAATTGAAATTGCAAATTCAATAAATACACAAATGTATCAATTTTCTCAGAAGTTGACTGAGTTTTGTAAACGGTATAAAGAATCGCTGTGAGCGCTGAATAGCTACTTACTGAATAACCTTATATCGTTAACAACATTTCAGGAAATCTATGCATAATAATTTTGTCTTCCTGCTAACATTTGAATTAGTGATGTAGTGCCGTCTCAGTATATGCGGGGACCCTTGGCTTAATTGTTTTATGAAACCCCTTTTCAAATTAATTTTTAAATTTTCTTTTTTTTTTCAATAACAAAAATTACGTTGTTTTGGCAAATAACAATCTCTTGATAAAAGCAAAGTTAAACTAATACCAAAAATACGCGACACGAAAAAATTTTGTCAATTTGGGGCCCCTGTTTGTGTTGGGGCCCGGGTCCAACCGTCTTGACGGCACTACATGCCTGTATGTTTCGTACTGATGATTGTATTCTCCTTGAAATCTCTGAAATTATATCATAATAAACGGTTTTAAAGTTTTTAATGTTGTGTTTTATTAGGAGGATTGCGAATTACATTCATTGTTGTAGATCATCTTTCAATTTTGAGCATTGGTGTAAATTTATAATACAATCATGACTTTTCATGATGTCGAAGTGAACGTTGATCCCTTTCAATCGGCAACTCTTCCTACGTATCATGTAATTTAGACACATCATATATATATATATATACACTTGATAAAAACTTGATATAATAAATGATATTTATTATCATAAACAAGTTTGTTATTTTCTTTATGATCTGACATTCCCATGCGAAAGAATCCGGATTGCATCCCGGATTTATATAGATATAGAACATATATTTTGAAGCGCCTAATATATATGTATAACCATACTTCCTATCTTATACAAGAGGATATAAATACAAATCACATAAAAATGGATCTTCAGAGAATATATCGTGAAAATGTACAGTGTGGTGAAATTATCGCATTACAAATTTGTGGTCAGCATTTATTTAACATTTTCCATCGACTAATATATTATTTACGTAAATCTTTTCGCACTTTTTATCATAATTTACTAAACGACGAAGTCGTCATTTAATATGCAATAAACCATCACAGCCTTTATTTAAAGAAATTTTGTTAATTCAAAATTAACAATTTTATTTAACACACCAATTTCTTAAATTTTTTCAAGCGAAAAGTAAAATTTAAATTATGCAAACGATAGGCTTTACTTTCTTCGCTTCATGAACCCAAGCAGGCACTTACCGTAGGTAGGGGACTTACAGCATACGAGTCCGAACCACGATTAACTTATTACACTCTGGGCACTAAACCCGGGTGACTCCAAGTCGCTCACCGAAAAGACATGCTTTCAAAGAAAGGCAAAGTAATAATTCTGCAACTTTTCAAGTAATAAATCATTTTGTTTCGTAAAATCGAAAGGATATTTGAAATATATATTAGTTAATTAAAATATAATTAATGAATTCATTACATTCCTTAAAGCTGGAGAGGACGTTAAACATATTTAGGCATACATTATTATTTTAACAGTATGGGTATTTAAAATTTGAATAAGATAAAGGTATTTATGCTGTTTGGTTATTGAACTTTTAGTAATTAATTATTGTAATTGGGTATTTTAGTAATTAGGTTATTGAATTTTAGATATTGGATACTTTTAACCCATTAACGGCCAAGCATAGAAATTTACGGTGAAATTGCATAAAAATTCATATGTTTTTTACTTATGACCATAGCAACAATTTTTCGTTGAAAAAATCTGGTGTATGTGGGGAGGCCACGGCAAAATGTTGCGTTAACACAACGTTGGCGGTTAACGATGTCAGTTCATATATAAGTAAAAACTTCCAAATTTCTATAATATGCAATTAATTTTTCAAATGAGAAAAATTGTATGTATTATTTAAAATGCTTTTACAGATATTCCCATAATTATCTGAATAATTATCTAATAAAAATCCAATTAATAAAATTTTAATTATCTAATAAAATTATAATTACCTAACAGAAGTCTACTTATTTAATAAAAATTCAAATTAACTGTGTACTAATAAAAATTCCAATTCAGCAATGAAAATTTCCTATATCCCAATTAGCTAATGAAAATCCTAAGTAACTAAAAAATCCTAATTAACTAATGCAATTCTTAATTAACTAACAAAAGTCTAATAAACAATCAAAAATGAATAGCATTTTGGTTTTCGGAGATGTTGCGTTCAGCCGTCGGTCTCATCTCAGGTAGTGGCAAGATATACCTTTGAGGCGTAAAACTACCCCAAAGCAAATCATAAGTTTTTTACTACAAGGAGAGGGTACGAACGAGCTATAATTACAGTGGGGTGGGAAGGTGTGGCATGAATGTAGCCAAGGGAGTAGACAGGGTGCATTCTGCCCCTAGAAATAAAAGTTGAAGTACATTTGGGTATATTTTAGTATTTTTGATAATATATTTCGGGTTAGCAATGGTTTGCTCAACGAGATGGAAAGTTGGTTAAGCCAGTGGAGGAGGAAGGCGAGGGTTTTGGGAACACCCTTATTTCATTTTATATATATATTACATTCTCATAACAAATAATTTTGTTTTTGTTTTTAATGTTATATATATATAACATTCTCATAATAAACATTCTCGTAATAAATGCAAGCTCTTTGTTCATAATGGGTATTAAATCAAATAACTAATTATTACATTTTATAACCGTAAAAAATTACAGTGTAAAAATCTTGGAAAACGTCAAATTCTGAAATATATAAATGTTTATAGAACAAAGGAAACAAAGTAGCAAAAGTTAGATTGCATTGTCACTATTGTTAGCTGTCGATAATGCTAGTCAAAGTAAACATTCAAAGAAAGAATTTGGAAAAGCCAAACCAAACTCAAGGTTGCCCCAAAAGGGTGCAGCTATAAGCCGGCCAACATTGCGTTAATGCAACATTTTCTTTCTTCAATATTGCGTATTTATAATTATCATTTTTTGTAATTTCCATTTTTCACAAACTGTTGACATCTGAAAGATTATGTTTAAAAGAAAAGAACGTTGATATTCGTCAATCAGCAATTAATATACTTTTTCAAAAAATGGGTCTTTGAAAGTCCCTCAAAACACTTAAAAATAAAGAATTATACACCAGGAAATTTAACTTGCTTCCATGTGCAAAAAATTGTATTTAGTAAGGTCAAATCTTTCTGAATATGATATGCCAAAATTTTAGGGGAAAAAAAATTAATTAGGAAATAGAAAAAAATTCCCGAAAATAATGTTGCATTAACGCAAAGTTGGCCGAAAATGGGTTAATTCAAATGGTATTTAATATACATACACGAATCGTTCAAATTTTGTTGTACGCACTTGGAAAGTCTGTCTTGAATGTGTTTGATTTCTTTGTTAGTTCTGTAAACCCTTTTAAGCATTCATTGAGAGTTGGGACTTGTATCTTTATTCGGAGTACGAATCCTAATCAGTATCTATCGCCATCAGAATCGATCACAAAGTTATACGGCAATAATAGTGCTTACAAGGGAACCTTATGGACAGTCTGAGTTCGACTCTTCTGAATTTTGGTTTATAGGTAAATATGATCGAGTAGATAAAGAACCCGAAATCCAATTTGGCCCAATCGACCTGGGGGGTCGAACTACGGCCCACTGAAAATAGAGTTCGCCGTACTATGATGCTTCGCAAAAAAGTATAATCCCACAACGCGTGCTTTTCTGCATGACAGGTGAAAACAGTGTTTTGGCGTGCAGTGTTTTGGCGCGTGCATTAGGCGCCAAAAGTGTTCGTAGAAAATTAATAAATATGGGCAAACTATAACACATATTTATAATAGTCATTTTAGTTGTACCTGAAATAATTATACATTGTATATGCTGGTGTAAAAGTAAAAAAAATTTGAAGATTTTGCCTTACTTTTGCATAACTGACGAAGTTCAATATCATTTTTGGGGAAGGGGCGGAAAACTAGGATGGCGCCAAAACCAGTTTTGTACAAATTATTGTTTGTTTGGATGTTTTATGGCGCAAGAGCATCTGGGCTATACTGCGCCAAATTTTATATAAATTAGGCACGATCCGTTAATTTTCAAATTAATACCAGTTTTCTCTTGCCTGTGCTTTCATCACCTTTGACCTTTTTAATCCTTTCTTGGAAAGTACGATATCAGTCCTTATTTGACAATATGTCTTACCATCATAACAAAATCCTTTTTCCAGATTTGTACAAAATACGAGAAGCTAGCTAATTTTATATCCGATTATGGGATAAATATTGAGAAAGAAATATTTACATTTGTTGAAACTTCGATAAGCGTGTTAACATCCGAAATAGGTGACGAGAATATACTTGATATTTGTTTAAATGAAATAAAGTATGATGCAATACAGGGTAATAAAATAAATTATAATGAAAAGGATGAACCAACTAATTTTCAGTCACGCGTAACTTGCATATTAGAATACGTGAAAAGAGTAGTTACGTTTGCGTGGAGTGCGTTGGGAAATCTACGTTCATTGAAAAGCATACAGCATCGATTTAAAAACAACACACTTTCACGTCGACAAATTTATCGCTTTCGGAATTATGTTGCTTCCCAGGGTACAAGATGTGAAAAGCTGTTACGGATGAAAGCCGAAGTATTTGAGAAGTTTAAAAATACCCTTCAACATGCTTTACTAACAGTGCACAATTCCCATATGGTTTCTGAGCATTGCAATGAGAGAAAATCTCACAAACTTTAGCGCAAGTGATGCTTTTCTATTAAAATTTTAATAAAAGAGCGTGGCATAACAAGTAGAAAAGTCACTGAGTTCGTTACGCATGAACGTACTGTGAATACTGATCAGAGCAGAGTCACTGAAGAACTGACATCTACGCGCACACTGTCGATTAAGGTGGAAAAACACACGCTGAGTATTATTCAATTTCAACGCTCCGTATCTCATTTCATAACAATTGAACCTGTCATTTCTGCTGCTGGACAATTATTGCGACAATTTCTGCTCATCCATCAGGAACCAAAGGTATCTTCGGTCCATGCGTACAAGAAAAGTTATTTAGACCCCCTAATGTTATTCTGAAATGTTCCAGAAGTGGCAAAACATGTACCGAAATACATAAATGTTCCTCGGGGAAGTACTTAAATCGGACCTGATAAATGTTCTATTAATTACGGATTCGTGGACAGGTCAAATGGACGAAAATATATTTGATAATGCATTTAGTCAAGCCAGTCTTTCAGAGCAATCGAAATTGATGATTATACCACCTGGAGGGATAGCACTCATACAGTCATACGACGTATATTTTTTTCTTCAATGGAAATATTTCGCTAAACGCTTAACACGATTTTGCCTTTTGCATTATTATGAGCATATAATCTTATCAGAACGTCATAACATCACAAAACTGCATTCACTCATTCACAATCAGCTGTCTTCCCCAAAATTCCGTAATATGATAATCTATGCTTGGTGGAAATCAACGTACCCGATACCAAAGCCTGAAAAATTCTTCAATGTGCAAGAAATTTGTTTTAATTTCACGGACCAAGTGTGTCACGAAATGGACTGCGATGGTAGTTCATTCATTTGTTGCAGTCATTGCTCAAAGTTATTATGCTTTCTCATTTTTTCACTGATTTTCATTTCCATTAAAAGTTTTTTAAGTTTATTTCAGTCAAGAGCAACCCCCTCAGTTAGGATACCCATAATTTCTTTCATATCTACATTTTTATACATATATAAATACTCCATGTTCAAATAATTTTCGTGTGTAAATACTGCAGTGTTAAAACATTTTACTTTGATTTTGGAAAGGACCTCTAAAATGTTTTGCAAAGGGCTTTCAGCTTTTCCACTGCAGCAGGACCTCACTTCTGCAAGACGTAAAAAGCTAAACTTCTAACATGAATAAAAGTAACTCACAGTAAAAGGCTTTCAGTTCATTTGCTATTACTACAACCCCTGGACAAAAGTATGGAATACATGTATTTTTTATTTACTTTTATAAAAGAGGGCCTGTTTAACCCCGTTTTGATTGGCTATTTGCAATCAAACAAACTGCACTATAGGCATGGATTAATTAGATACAAATTACGATAAATTTCATTTTCAAAAGTTCATTTAATCAAAAGTTGCATCAAAATTCCAGAAGCTGTGCAGGGACAAAAGTATGGAATACATTAAATCTTGGATCAAAAGTGTGGAATACATTAAATCTTGGATCAAAAGTATGGAATACATTAAACCTTGGGTCAAAAGTATGGAATAATGGCACTCGGTACTTCTTAGGCCCTCCTTTTGCTTTAATGACGTCATAATTCTCTTTGGTAATGATGAAACAAGCCTTTCGCATTCACAGCGATCAATTTGCCTACAACTTCCTTGCACAGAAGCCTTTAATTCATCAATGGTTGTTGGTTTCTCCTTTCTTACGTTTTTTTTCTCTAGTGTGAGCCAAATATTTCCTATCGGATTGATGTCGGGACTATTGGTAGGCCAGTTTAAACATGTAATACCCTTTCTGCATAGTGAGCTTTGATGATTTTGGCCCAATGACATGATGCGTTATCATTTTGGTGTATGTAGTCATCATCATCACCAAAGTGTTCTTCTGTAGTTTTCGTCACAAAATGGTTCAAAATATCCAAATATGTGTTAGAGTTTACACTTCCTTTTAGGATAGCAATCCAACCTGCACCTTTCGCTGTTATTGAGCCCTAAATCATGACGACTTTTGGAAAATTTGTTGAACCTCGAAGACAATTTTGATAAAATTGTTCATTACTCTACTTGTAAACGTGTAAGGGTATGGAGATAACTGTGTCCACAGTTATCTCCATACCCGAGACAAATCCTCAACTCATCTGTGAACATGATTCCAATCACTTATGGACCAATTCTTGTTTTTTCGCCCATGTAAGGCGGACCCTTTTCCTCTTGTCCGTTATATATATGATTTTGTTTAATTTTTACGAAACCTGTAAGCTTTTTGTTTGTCTCCTCCTTGAAGTCTTATCAGAAACATCCGCCCCTTTATTCTTCCAAGCTGAATTAATCTCTCTTGATGACGAAAGTCTCTATTTTTTGACAATCTTTATCAAATTTCTATCATCTCACTCAATCGTTTTTCTTAGCCGCCCACTTCCACCTTGGTTTTTGATCCCTACAGTGGCTTTAAACTTAGCTATAATCTTAAAAACAGTGCCTTGGGGACAATTAAGGGCAATAGCAATTTTTTTTTTTTTGCTTCGTCCTTATTAAAGTTATCAATAGAGTTCTCATGGCTTGCGTTAATTCTCTGTTAGGTGCCGCTGTAATGGAAGTATCGTGGAGCTGGTGTTAATTTACGTAGTTTTAATTTACATATCCGTTTCCATACTTTTGATCAAAGGCTTAATGTATTCCATACTTTTGTTCCTGCACAATTTTAGAAATTTTGATGTAACTTTTGATTAAATAAACCTTTTGAAAGTAAAATTGTCTTAATTTATATCTAATGAATCTACACCTGTAATGCATTTTGTTTTATTGCAAATAGCCAATCAAAACAGGGTTCAAACGGGCCCTCTTTTGTAAAATTAAATAAAAATGCAAGTATTTCATACTTTTTTTTATCCAGGGGTTGTGGTTAGCCAATGCATTCAGCAAAGCACCTATCGTCGAATGATGCTTTGCTGCGAAGTGTATCGTCGTAGGGTGAGCTCTATTTTCAGTGGGCCGTAGTTCGACCCCCAGGTCGATTGGGCCAAATTTGATTTTGGATCTTTCATCTACTCGGTCATATTGGCCTATAAACCGAAATTCAGAAAAATCGAGCTCTAGCAGTCCGCAAGGTTCCCTTGTTGGCTTGATTGTTCTATTATTCGAAGACGTAGCTGAGCATTTTCCTCTATTAAATAAAGGCTCCCGAAACAAAAGCTTCATATGCATCGTACTCAGTGGCGTAGGTAAAAGGGTATCGGGGGGGTCAAGCCCTTCCCATTGGATATCAAAACACGTTTTCCGTAACGCCGCGTTACATAATCTCATTCAAAGGTACTTGAACCCCTCCCATAAATTTTGAATTGCTACGCCACTGATCGTACCTTGTACAATTGACTCCCAAAAACCATCAGAGCCATTTTTGAAATGATGTATAGCATTAAAATACAGCGGCTTGTGATCTGTCTCTGATTGTAGGCCGAGAAAATATATCTAATACTTGCTGTAAAAGTAAAAAGGGTTTGTCATGATGCTTTCCGTAGCTTTTCAACTAGATTATTCAAAAATTCATCTCTCATTGAACTGCAGCTTAAACTTTTGAATTTTAACGAATTTCATGGAAGTTTTTGCGCTTCTTCAATAGATTCTGATGGTTACTTATAATAATCGATGAATCGATAAATATTTATATTTTTGATGAACATTAAACAGGTTCACTTAGACCGATTCCAGCCAACAGTTGAGGAATGGATAGCTACATTAAAGATGGATTTCTCTCCAGCCTCCAAGTCTATCGATTCAAGACCGACAGAAGTCATTAATTTTGCTGCAAACTGAGAGAAGACGGAAGTTTCAAGTCTTCAAGAAGGGAAAATTGAAGAAAATATTATATTTTTATTAAGAAGTTACCCTTTAAGAGGTCAGCTTGATTAGGAATAAAAAATTTTTAAATATTGCAACAATAAAGGATATCTGAAATTTATATTTTTATTAAAGCCATCTTGTTTATTAAAATTTCAAAATAACAACGAATTTAAATATTTTAAATTATAATTATACTTGTTGGCGAGCTTTGGCTACATAGAACTTCACACGATTTTGTATATAGCGGGCAAAAGCTCTTAGAGTATGAAATAATTCATGGAAAATTATTGTTAAAAGGTGTGTTTCAGGTAATTATACTTGAAATCATTTGTTTTCATGAAATCGTTAATTTTAAACATTTAAAGTTGATACATGTCCCCTACCTTCGGAATCAACTTCATTTAGACTTCATTTCTAATCGCCAACGTCACGGGATGTCGCCAGATGAGCGAGCCTTGTGACCATAGGTTTTATCTAATGGATAATAATTGTAGTAGTACGCACTTATGAATGAAATCCACTTTAAATACGTGTTCGTCTGCTAATTTAGCTTCTCCACTTCCGATTGATCAGTACGTTTGACCAATCAAATCCGACAGCGCTGTCGATTAGAGAACGATGTGTAATGCGCATCGTTCTCTAATATGTAATATGCGCATTGCGTAAATTACACATTGGAGTAGGGCAAAACTGTTCATTGATTACATCACTGGATCTGATTCGATCAGTGTCGGAGCCAGACAATGTCTAGACTGGTCAGTAACGACTCTGCAATCTATAATACAAACTACACCTAAATAAACAGATAAGAACGACTGTATATTTCAAATAAATGATTTTTTATATTATG
Source organism: Dysdera silvatica (assembly GCA_006491805.2). Taxonomy (NCBI): domain Eukaryota; kingdom Metazoa; phylum Arthropoda; class Arachnida; order Araneae; family Dysderidae; genus Dysdera; species Dysdera silvatica. Next base: position 7,281,894 of record QLNU02014176.1, read on the forward strand.
TCTATCATTTTTAAAATTGAACATAATTTTAAATACATCAACGTATTACTGTTTTTTTGCGTTATTTAGAACTTGGTAATGCTAGCTTTCTGTGACAAATTTATGCACAGCGTTTGATGTACTATACGGCTTAGTTTTAAATATGCGTGTACTCATAAAATTGCTTGCACTTTGTAGACATTAGAAAAAATTTGTAAGTCGGCTTTTTAAAATACTTTGCGAAAGACAGTCCAAAAAAGTGGGTTGATGAATACTAATGCTATGAGAAATATTGCTTGCATATCGCCATTTTAAAAAAGCTAATATAACGATATCTTTTGATTTCTTTTAAAAACATTCTTCACAATTTCAGAGTTTTGTGTCAGTATAATTTCATTTCCTTTGTACTAAACGACATGAAAATGACAAAATATAAAAGTAGCTTTGCCCTAAGAAATCAATTTCTGCAAAGCCCTTCTTTCATGGTTATCTTTAAAATTATCAACAGTTCTGAGAAAAATCAGAACTCAGTCATGATATCAATATCATTTTGTCATTTCTTCCTAAAAAAATTCTGTCAATTCTTCCTAAAAATTTTCTTAAGAGAACGTAGGGGTGACATAGGTTTTGCTGTAAATGGAAATAAAGCATTGACTCTCAAATAAGACAGGACAATGAAAAAGTCTTTTGAAAGTCCAACAAAGGTGGATTTAGACAGCGACTTGAATACAAAAGAGAGAACTATCAGTCTCCAATGACATTTCTTTCCTTTGGCAAACGTGTAGAATTTCTTCATGAAATGAATAAGCAATGTTATAGAAATTATTCTGTAATGTTTACAAAACCAATAATTTCTACAATCTGTAGAAATTTTTCTGTAATTTGAAAATGCAGAACCTGTGTCTTGGGAAAATACTTGTATATTGCCAATCATAGATTGGCTATTCAGAAAAGAAGCCGATCATTAAAACTATTGTCGGAACCTATGACAACAGCCGGGTAATATCCTAATCATCAGAACTAATTATCGGAACGTTAACCAACTGTTAGAAAATAGGTTAATTTTCAGAACGTAAATTAATTTTTTTTTAAATTAATTAATCATTAAAAAGTGGAAACACTGTTAAAACATAGATTGTCAAATCATGCATAATATAACTCACTGGAAGAAAAATTATCGGAACATGAACTGAGTCAGAAAGAAAAACCAATTATTAGAAAATAAACTGATTATTAAAAAAAAACTAAAATTAAGAAAGTATATAAACCTCTCAATATATACGTATTACGTAATTTTTTAAGCACTGAGTTTTCTGGTATTATGAAAATGCATTCTAAGAAAAAAAGATTTTTTATAACACACGCGTACACTGAGTAGCCAAAAAATTAGGAACACCTTGTTAAGTAGTACTAATATCGTGTTGAACCTCCTCTGGCTTTGATGACAGCAGATATTCTTCTAGGCATGGATTCCCCAAATTGCTAAAAGCATTGGAAATTGCTACAATTGCCACAAATTGCTAAAAGCATGAGGAGGAATATTAACCCATACTAGCAAAATGGCAGCTCTTAATTTCCTTAGATTGGATGATGATGTTCTGGAGCTATGAGAAGATCTTTTCACCTCGTCCCACAAATTCTCATTTAGGTTGAAATCTGGCGATTGCGGTGGTGGGGTGGGCATATAAGCAATGGGAACTCGGAATCATGTTCCGTAAATGAATCCGAAATGATTCTAGCCCAGTGGAAAAGTGCATTGACCTGCTGGAAATAGTCATCCCCATTAGGAAACATTATGGCCATAAACGGGTGCACCTGGTCAGCAACGATGTCAAGGTAGGCGAATCTATCGATGGATGTTTCCAATAGAACTAAGGAACCAAGTGTATACCAGGAAAATAATCCCTAGACCGTGATTCTGCCACCGTCCGCTTGAACAGTTGTTATGTGGCTTGCCAGATCCATGGCTTCGTGTTGCTTGCACCACACCCGGACCTTACTATCAACGTCATGAAAGAAATCTGGACTCGTCAGACCACACAACTCTCTTCCACTCATCAAGTGTCCAATGTTGGCGTTCTTTAGCCCACAAAAGCCGCTTTTTCTGGTCGCTGAGTATTAAAACCAATTTGTTTTAAGATCCGTCTTGCAGAGCATATAGATATACTTTGCGATAATCCTACTTTGCATTACGCTGCAATTTGTTGCGTTATAGCTCTTCTATTGCTGCACACAATGCGTGTCAGTCGCCTGGCAGCTCTTTCGTTCACAAGCGATTTTCGTCCACAATTCCACTTTTCGCTCGAAATTTTTGGTTTGGCTGCCATTCGTTGAAGACTGGAGACACTATTGTATGAGAAAAGCTCAGAAGATTGGCGGTTTTGGAGATACTAGAACCAGCCTTTCTGGCGCCCATAACCATGCCGCGTTCAAACTATCAAATCACTTCTTTTCACCATTCATAGGCAAATTGTAACTTTTACTGGTGCTTCTGACCAGGGAAAAGCTTTTTATCAGCGAATTCAGTTTATTACGTCAACGCACATGCTGCATAGGCAAGTCAAAGTTTGAGTGAGGGGAATGGGAGCCCATAGAAGGGGGAAGGGGCGCTTGAGAACCCCAAGCCGTTCAAAAATTTGATTTCCCTGATTCCGATATGCATTTACTTTAAAAAAATTTCAGTCACATTTTAAAATAAGGTACTTTTTAGCTCATTACTAATTGTCAAGCAGTATCAATTATTTTTGTAGCATTTTGGAATCTTGTACATTCACTAAAATTCTTGATAGCTTTGAGAAGGAGGTAATAATTTTTCTCAGCCCCCTCCTAGAAATACTCATATGGACGCATATGGTGAGAGGCCTTCCTAATTTTTTGGCCACCCAGTGTATATCTGATTGTAAATTTGGTTCATAAATATATATGCAATTTTTCAAGTTTAAATTCGCCAAATTTTCAATAACACTTGAATATCCGTAAATAGAATATAATTGCCAATACACGTAAGAGACTTTCTTAAAAGCACATGCAGTTATTTCCCCCAACAGCGACTTTCAAGAGATGGAGAAAAAAACGACGTTAAACAGAACAGGACGTTAATTGGAATGTTTGCAATTCTGTGAACCATTTGCTGAAACCTCAGAATACCGTCGTTTGACAGAAATAGTAATTTATTAAAACGACGTTATTAAGAGAAAACGTATTCATTTTGAGATGAATAAAAACCCTCGTAGCTTTTGGGATCAGTAGAGCACGGATTATATGCACTAAAAATGCTTACTAAAATCCAAAATATGCATTTATATACGCTCAAAATGAAAAAAGTATGAGCTTAAAATAAAGGAAATATACACTTGAATATTTTTTACTGGCTTAAAAAACAAATATCCTGCATCTTAAAAAGTAAATACATTTATTTTTATTATTAATTATCAGATTAAAAATAATTTATACATATACAAACTGATATGCTTTATACAGCACAGTTTTGATTACAGTATATCAATTTTCCTCCCTGTATTCTTGATAGACTATCACCAACATATATAGCATTTTCAATCCACTGTAGGATGGAGGTCTCTCTGTTATCACATATATATGTAGTACGGTGAAAAAGTTCAGAGGAGGCGGCGTTAAGCTCACCACGTTGGCCAGACGGATTGGCAAGCTGGACCTACAGTTTAACGAAGAATCCGAACTTCGGTCACCACAGCCAAAGTTCTGCACTAAGACACTGCCTCCTAAATTTACCCTCTAAATCTAGGAAGGAGTGGCTAAGACGAGA
>QLNU02014176.1:7289887-7300105 GCA_006491805.2 Dysdera silvatica
GACCACGGCCTCGGGCGTTCTCTTCCTCCTTTTCCAAAAACTGTATTTTCACTCCCTCTGCTTTGCCTTCGCGTTCTTGAGATTCTTGGGCAAGTAATCCAAAACACATGGTCCCTAGACCGGGTCTCGTTGGGTGATGTTATAGTCATCACAGTGATGTGTATATAGGCGTACGCAGAAAGTTCGTTAGGGGCCAGAGCTACAACTCACATATTCCTATGCTAAATATACAAAATTTCATTGCAATGGGGGGTTACAACCTCCATCAACACCCCCTGCTTACGCTAATGAATATGCAGATATAATATCACTTATCAACGTAATCGTCATAAAAATTTAAATATTTATCATAGCTCCAAATGAGTTTTTGCATGCTGCCTTTCAAAAATTCTTTCACCATGGGACAATCCATGCATACGTTACTGGTGAAGTTCAGATAGCGCATTTTAAAATACATTTTTTTCACCTTATAGCCGGAATATTTCTTTCTCAGAGTTCCTGGATTCTCTTTCATGAAATCCCCGCCCATAAAATGGAGGGAGTTCTCAAAAACATCTCATCAGAACCTCCTTGGTAATGCGCGCTTGGGATGTGAAGTCTGTGTTCTTGGTGGAAGAATACTTCGACATCAGTATGCAAAAGCTAGTTCGTACTTACAAAAAATGTTTAAATTTTAACTAAGGTGTGTCCCACCGAAATAAAGCCACCGTGATTGTGTGCCATAACTGGCCATGAAATAAACCAATAAGAACGAAGCAAATATACTAAGGAAGTCTATATACAAATGCATATGTACAAAGAGTAACTCTGCCCCACCTGGGCCGGAAAAAATGAACGTGTAAAAAAAGGGGGAAGTGTCCCGCCGAAATAAAGCCACTACTGTTAATAGCCAATATATCCGCCATGATTATATATGACTTGGAAAACACGATGTGGCATACCATTTACCAATCCCTGGAGGACAGTGGCATCAATATTATCCCAGACTTCAATGATGGCAACCTTTAATTCTGCCACAGACTGAAACTGTCTGCCATTGGCATATACAGCCCTACTGAGGTTACCCCCACACATTTTCTTGGGAAATAAGATCAAGGGAAAGGGCGAGTCATTCCATGACATGCACCCCATTATGCAAAAAACATTCACAAGAGGGTTTTGCAACGTGAATGCGGGTGTTATCTTGCTGGAAAATCCAACTTGAGCCACTAATTCTCTCTGTAAATGGCAGTAACTGGATTTCTAGCATTTCTTGGTAATCGGTAGCCTTTATGCGGCCTAAGGGGAAAGCCAGGTTAAGTTTACCACCATAGCCGAAGCCTCCCCACACCATTAATGAGCCTCCACCTTATTATCTTTTGGAGAAGATTTCCTCTTCTTTCCTCATGTCACGCCAACAGAGTGCAAGGCCGTCTGGGCCATACAAATTAATTTTTTTCTCATCTGAGAATATAACACGATGCCACTGGTCTTTCCAGGTTTGATGATATTTGGCCCAATCTACTATCCTTTGCTTGTGGATAGCTTTCAACATGGGCTGCTGTTTCCTTTTTTTATATTGGAAGTTTTTTGTATATTTTACAATCCGTGACAGGGTTGATTTTGTCACAGGGATGTTATCCTCTTTGGCCAATTGTCTGAGGGAAATACCACCTTGTGAAAGACGATGCACAATATCTCTTTCCTGCCTGGAAGTCATTTTTCTGCCTGTACACCTCCTTTTTTTATACCTGTAAGCATTGCCCTGATTCACAAAATTGTCTATTACGGTTTTAGATCGTTTGATTTGCTTAGATATTTGTCTGTGTGAAAGACTTTGTTCCTTAAAAGCTGTTAGCTGGCCTTTCTCGAACTCTGATAGCTGGGTTCGTTTTCCCATTGCAATACTGCAGGAGAAATAGAAAATACAACCTTCTGAAGTCAACATTCGACTGGGATAGAACAGGTAAGTTATTTGACAACTTCCTGACGTCATAAACCTGTTTACCTGTAGCAGCTCGAATATTGAGAGTTACCCAAAACACTAATAGGGATGGTGGCTTTATTTCGGCGGGACACTTTTTCTGCTCTCTTTTTTACACGTTCATTTTTCCCCCCGCCCAGATGGAGCAGGGAGTGAGTTACTCCTTGCAAATATGTATTTGTATATAGACTTTCTTAATATATTTGTTTCGTTCTTATTGGTTTGTTTCGTGTCCAGTTACGGCATATAATCACGGTGGCTTTATTTCGGTGGGACACACCTTATTACATCAGATTGTGAAGAATCTGGATAATAAACTTTTTCTGGAATCATGGGAGGCCTACAGCTCGAGGAGTCATTAACTTCTCAAAACCCTCTACCAGAACCTTGCAAGGTTTTTTGTCAAAATTAGGTCTGAGGGTAGCCATCTGAGGTCGTCCAGTGTTAGGGTTTCCCCAGCCGGGATTATCCCGCACCAAATGACGTCCGATTGTGATACCCAACATGCGGGTATATAAACTTAGACCTTCACTCACACTTCATTCTGCCTTCACTTGACAAAGGGAGCAGTTGGCTCTCGAAACGTCGTGTTTTAAACCTTGCGTCAGTGCTGAAATAACTATTGTTTACAAGTTACATGTATAAAATAGAGATAGTTTTGTAACATTCAATGTGTAAAAAATCAACGCTTCTCTAAAGTTCAAATTAGAGGGGGAATAGTATGATATAATTTATGCAAATTATCGGAACTATTTGAAGTCTTAAAATTAAAAATTTTTCGAAGAGAATTATTTTTCAGTCACGCAATTTACCTCCTGTCTCTTGGGGCATGAACTCTTGCATTTCTATCAGCAATGTTGTTACTGTATCTTGATCCCTAGAAGGAGATTAAAAGATCTTTAAGTAAATATTAGAAGATCCCCAAAAGGGAATATTATAAAAATATATTAATTAAGTCTGAAAGAGAAGAGATTAAAAAAATTTTTAGAAACTATATATTTCATTATTTATTAATTGTTGTTAATAAATTGCTGATAACTATATTACCTTTGAATTGATATCAATTCTTCTTGGGTGTAGTCGTGTAATGGGGGCCGCCACAATATTAATTTATCGAGTACTGCAACACCAGAGGATCTTGGTCGACGTTCTGGAATATCGAAACGAAATTTCAAATTTGTAAATCTCCCCCATTTCTTGCTCATCGAAAAATTGTACTTTAACAATGCTAATATGGCGTCTCTTCCTAGTATTAACATTCTCTGTATATATGCATATCAAAAAGTATATTTCTATTCACTGGAAGGTAGAAAAAGTAATGTATGCTTTAAGTAATGGTAATGTGGTAATGCTAATTTCCTGATCAGAAAATTCTATTGTTCTTGCTCTATAATAAAATTTTTCCGGTGTCTAGCAGAAAGCTGCACTTCCATTTTCGTACAAATGCGATTATTTCACTAATTTTCCAGCAGGAAATGTTATTTAATTTATTTTAGCAAAGTCGAGAATGACAGCGAAACTACTTCGTAATTTCCTCTATGCTTGTTAAATGAATTGGGGCTGGAACTACGATTTACGCAAAGTGTAATTGTTTTTTAGAAGGAAATTGATAAATATTTTTTCCATTCCAGAAATTTCCTAAATAGTTAGATAATTGACGCAAGATCCATTAAATATAATCATAAATAAACCATAACAATAAATCATAATAACTATAATAAATCATAAATAATAAATCACAAATAATAAATCATAATAAATCATAATAAATCATAAATAATAACCATAAATAATAAATCATAAATAATAAATCATAATAAATCATAATAAATCATAAATAATAAATCATAATAAATCATAAATCATAAATAATAATAAATCATAACAATAAATCATAATAAATCATAAATAATAATAAATCATAAATAATAAATCATAATAATCATAAATAATAAATCATAATAAATCATAAATAATAAATCATAAATAATAAATCATAATAAATCATAAATAATAAACAATAACAAGTAATAAATCATAATAAATCATACATCATAATAAATCATAAATAATAAATCATAATAAATCATAATAAATCAAGCAAATAATAAATCATAAATAATAAATCATAAATAATAAATCATAAATAATAAATCATAAATAATAAATCACAAATAATAAATCATAACAATAAATCGTAAATAATAAATCATCATAATCATAATCATTAAATGTAATATTAATCCACGTAGATGAATGAATGCACAGCAGTAGCGGATTTATAAAAGTGCCGTGCCGCCCTTAGGCACAGCCTGTACTGCCGCCCACCCACCTCCAGAGCTTTCTTGAAAACCAGAAGACTTGAAGAAGGCCTTTCTCCTTCCTTCATTTACCATGAAAAGAATATTTGTGAAAAAAAAGCGTATCATACTCTTAACATTTGATATGTAAAGGAGATTTTTCATACAATTATTCAAACTAATAAGATACAACTCGAAATTATTTCTACCCTAGTCACCGAGGCAGTTTTTGAATCCACAATAATTTTAGTCTGGATTCTTGGAACCTCTAATATTTTTGAGTGTATTTCGCGTATTTGGGGAAAATACACGTACGCATAAATACAATCATTTTTTTTCCATTATCAGTTCAGGTTTTCCATTATTCATTAGTTGACAATTAGTATACGTACAAAAATCGTGGATTTATACAAAAAGCGCAGATTTATAAATGTACACACTGGGCAAATGCGCAGGGCGAAAAATTTTAAAAAGCTACGAACTCTTTTTTTTTTCCATCTATCTACCGTAGAGTTCTGTTAATGCGTAAGGTGAACAGACGTCCCAGTTCGGGTAGGACAGTCCTGCTTTTGGACAAATGTGTAGTTCGTATTTGCAGGCAAATAGTCTCCTGTATATATCATCGCTGTTGGGGGAAACAGGACAATAATTAAAAAGAAACATTATTTTCAACATTTTCCAGTTTGGAAAATTTTATTTTTAAACTCTTTGATGCCGCCCCACGAGAAGTGTCGCCCCTAGGCCTGTGCCTTGTATGCCTACTTAGAAATCCACCACTGATGGACAGGAAAATAGGTGGATGACGAGTCAAATAGTGGGCAAACGGATGAGTAAGAATACAAAGGGGGAAAGCAGGCAGATGAACCGATGAACAAACGGACGAACGGACAAGCGAATAAGGGGATGGGAGGACGAATAAGTAATAAAATGGACGGAGAAACGAAAGAAAGGGCAATTAGACAAATGGGTAAAATACATAGAAAAAGCATAATTGGGAAATAAGGGGTCACCATTCATAATAATCTGCGGGGCAGAATCTTAGCAAGAAATGAACGGGGAGTGGAGAAAATTTACGAATTGTCGCACAGACAAACCTAATGATTTTTAATTGATATTACATAATTGATTTTTATATTTTTATAGTTTATTTCACTTATTGTGATTGTATGTCAATAGATAAACGAAACATAAAATTTTAATAATGTCGTGAATCGAGCGGATTACGTGTTTACAATCATGTACATTGCATTTTCTAAAAGTTTAATTTATATATGAATTCATTCCTTTCCTTTTTTTGTTGTTGTTAATAGAAATCTGTTAAACTTTGTTCTTACTTCGTTGGTATTCGAATATAGATTTTGTCTTTATAATATTTATATCATGTTTAAGACCGCAATAACTATAATAATAATAATAATAACCTTCTGAGAATAATATGGAGCCATATGTTGTATAAATGATTTGCAACCACCACACTGTTTTATAGAACAATGCATGCCATTTCTATTTCTGCGATTATTCTCTATCAGAATTGGGTAGTCAGGTTAAGGATAGTCTCCGCCTGGGGGTGCCAAATATAATTCAATAGCCCCTTTAAACATTTCTCAGAGGAGGGGGGAAGTCATTGCCATTAAATTTCATGACTAATAATATCATATGCCATAAGAATACGACAGAACGTATAATGACTGAAAAATAGCTGCGCTTGTCCTTTTCTGCATATTTAAGGTTTTGGAAAATATTATGACTATTCGTAAGAATAACAAACACAATTGTCAAGTTTATTGATCAACGCATAAAGCCACTGGACACGTTTTTATGATTTTCGTGCTGTATATTTTAGACAATGCTTTTCCTGTACCCACGCTTATATGCTCAAGCTAGAAAATAAAAAACTGTATATATCGCAAAAGAGAAAATGTCAGTTATGAAAAAAATATCGAATTACTTAAAATTTTTATATTAATTTTATTGAAAACATTTTGAATGAATGAATAAATAAATAAATAAATAAATAAAATTGGTTCAAAAACCATACGTCATTTTTTTTTCAAGATTAATACAGAATTTTATAACAGAATGTCTGTAGGCACCTACGGGAATGTACGGGAATTGAAGTATAAAATTGCCAACTATTACATGCAAGTATTTATTATGTCTATGCATATCTCATTTATATGACTAACATGTGGCTCCAATTAAATTTGAATGCATTTTAATTTTAGGAATTTAACATTGAAACTGGGTATTAAAACTAAGCTCTGACATTGAGCATTGAAACTGAATACTGAAACTGATAATTGAAACTAAGCAACGAAATTAAGCACTAAATTTGAGCATGGAAATTGATAGTTGGACATTCATAATAATTTTAACAGTTCCTCGAAGTAAAAACAAAGTAAAAAACGGGAATCAACGTAAATTTTTCAAATTGAAGATTACAGTAACACCTTTCTGAATATGCAAATAACTTTGACGATAAAAAGTGTAATTGCATCTATGAATTAACAGTGTTATGCTGTTTCTATAATAAGTGCATGGAGACTAGATGGGACGAACAAGAGAAGCGAGACAAATTACATTCTTAGGCCTCTTAAAGAAGGAATAACGACAAGAGATGTGGCAAAGGATGTTGTTTGTTTGTAGTTAACGAAAATACAAGTTCAGTGTAAGTATGAATGAGACGGGAGGGTTATAAAAAGTCAGCATATAGGTCGCCTAAGGAAAACTTCAAAATGTGAGGAAAGAAAATCAAACAAAACATGCCTTCAAAGCCGTAAATATGAAATAAAACAAATGAAGACGAAGTGGGCGGAAGCAGATGTTCCTGTCTACGATAGAACGGTACAAAACTATTTATAAAGGAAATGGGATTTTACAAAGGAGGGTAAATCAAAACTATGCAAACGAATCTGGCAACTATCCAAAAAAAAATACATTTACAGTGGGCGAAAAAAAAGAAGTCGTGGTCTGTAGATGATCGAATGAAAGTGACATGCAAGTGAATCATGGACATGATCAATGGTCATGGAAATTATGCTGGAATATTAGTCTAACCACGCGCCAATGAACCATATAAGGATAACTGCTTCAAGAAAACTGTCAATTTCTCAGTCACTCATGATATAGAGTTGCATGTCAGGTAAGGAACCATGTAGCTCAGGACTTACCACAAACAACCAATTCACGAGCATACATTGACTTCTTAGATAATTTTCTGCTTCTATCAATTGACAATATTTTTGGCGGTGATGAAGCCATATTGCAAGACGATAATGCCTAAATCACATGGCCAAATGTATGCAAAAATTTCTTGAAGAACGATCATATAACTAAAATGATATGACAGCAAACATCCGGATCTAAATCACATTAAGAATATGTGAGACAAATTGGAGAGATTGGTGCAGGCGAAAAATCCATGGTGCAAAACTGATTTGATGATTGCTATGCGGAAATGGCGGAGAGAGCTTGACATCGACTACAATCCTTCATTGGTAAAATCTATGTCACAAAGGATCCTGACTTATCAAAGCTCGTATAGGGCTTACAAAGTATTAAGGCTGCTATATGCCATTATCTCTTATGTGCTTATTCCCTGATTATTTTCTGAGATGTAAGTGATTCCGTAAATATTTCCTATACATGTCGATTTCTTACATGCCTTAGTCTGCATGTTTCTAAAACCAAAATATTTTTTTTCTATGTATATATAATTTAACCAGCGAAATAAATTTTGATTGACTGATGGATGGACTGACTGATTAGTTAAATATCGTAAGCTTATTCATATAAGTCCTTTTGTCCATGCAGGGTGGTTAGTAAAGTCCTTATACACGCAGATAACTGTCGAACGGAGAGAGCTATGTATGAGCGTAATATAGTATAGGTAGTAAAGTGACAATGAGCTACAAGATAAGATGTCGTGCGCCCTCTAGCGGAAAAATTCAGAACTTAGAACTGCTATCTCGAAAACTATTCAAGATACGGTAAAAAAGTCAATTACAAAGTTGTTAAGCACCAGCTAGTTAGTACGAAACAATTTTGTTTTCACCACCTTAATAGGGCAAAAATCGTGATTTAGGAAGTTTATGGGGTACAGGACGCCCCTGCGTGACAGCTTTCCCTGCGAACAGCTATGTATAGAGGGGAAGCTTCAGGTTAAAGGGATATTTTCATTGCACCACAACCAATCTACATACTGGCCCGAGTGCTCTTTGCCAAAACAGGATCACGTGATCGGCTGCAGGCGGATGTTTTCGCTGGAGTTGCCTTGCAGAAGACATGTTTACGAAGAAAGCTGTGCTGGTCAATGTCTCGTAGGATTGTAAGGATCGAAACTTTTTTTTTTGCAAAACCGGTGTTTTGGATTAAATTACGCAAGAAAGCTTCCTCTTTGGTAAGTTATTCATAACTATAATGTTTTTAATATTAATATTGCATTGAAGTACTTGCTGTGGATTATAGGCTTAAAATTCAGCATATCGACAACGTGGTATTGGGTGATTCTTGTATGGGTTATAGTATAGTGTGCTATATAATGATTAATAAGATAATATTTAACAATTCTACAGGGTAACGCGGTTAATTCAAGAAGCTCAAATTGCAAAATTCTTATAGCCATTATTGGCAACACCTGTGAAAGGAACGAAAATTGTAAAACACAATAACACCACATTATAATTCTTAGTTTCTGTAATTTTCTCCGTGTTAAACTCCATTTTTTAAAAAAGTAATAAATGTGAAATTTTCGATCTTGCCTATGTGAATTTAATTTCCCTAATAAGTAAACAAATGCACATACTATAGGTGAAATCTAATTTAATCAATCGATTGGCCCATTCTGCAGAGTGTTGAACTCGAGTGCGGATATAAGGGGAGGTCACAGGGGTCATGACCCCAAAACATATTTTTTCACTGTAAAAAATTCCAACTTTCATGGTAAATGAAGGGTGTTATTCCAAGACCATGGGAAATTCTGTCCATGACCCCCCAAAATGGAAGTCTGCATCCGCTCCTGGCTGAGTTAACTAAACTTACATTCCACCTTATAATATGCTAATTTCATCAGTAACCTTATAAATAAACTAGTTAATTCACATTTGTGAGAAATTTTTCTCATTTTCTAAGACGAGCATCTGAGGAAGCATGAATCAGCTATCTATGTATGGAAATTTGCACTACAGTGAACGGAGATTTCCTCTCATATTGGTTAAGATAATTCTTTGCCGCTTATGAAACTCTTTAAGCAGTTAGATGCATGTCCGTATTTAATACAGTCAAACCTCGTTAAGACGAACACGCTTAAGACGAATTATTTTTGATATGAACCGTTTTCTGAAGTCCCGTCAGATTGTGTTGTGTCCCTTTCTGGATAAGACGAATTACTGTTGATTCGGTGCCCTGAGGTGGCGCAGTGTAGGAACGCTTACTCAGAGATCTCATAAAGATCGCACTGCTCACTGTAGTCCGGGGTTTGGTTCCCTAGGCCATAAGAGGTTCAGATTCCTCGGAAAACAGTAGGTCCCGGCGCAGCATGACCATTGTAGTCTTTGAGCCGTAAAACCACAAACAAAACAAACTGTTAATACGAACAGATTTTCTGTTCCCCTTGGTGTTCGTATCAACGATGTTCGATTGTATACAGGTTGCTTGTTTGTGTTCGTATTGTGTTTGACTATATATGATTTATTTTTTATCCTACGATCTTCTGAAATATATTAACATATCATTTTCAATGATTTTAGATTCATAAAATGCCTTTCAAATGTAGCGTACCTGGATGCAAATCCAACTACAAAGCACCTTGCATCACATGCTTTAGATTTCCAGCAGAAGAAAATATGCATAGGTTATGGATCAATTGGATCCGTCAAGAAAATTTTGTATATACGGAAAATGCACGTGTCTGTATAAAAAAATTTCTTAGTGAGATGATTGTAACAGATGATAAAT
>QLNU02014176.1:7309033-7322320 GCA_006491805.2 Dysdera silvatica
CCATTTGGGTGTTTCCATGTCCATTTTCTTTGCGGTTTCTTCTTAAAAAATGAATTCATGATGCTAAGGTTTTCAGCTTCTGCAAATTCGATGAGTTGATCGCCACGTTCATTCCTTTCCCCATATCCGTATTTACCAACCGATGTCTCTCCTTGTTCCTGTTGTCCAATTCTTGCATTGAAATCCCCCATGATGAGCTTGATATGTTGTTTCCCTTTGGTGTGTAACTCTTTGATTTCTTCATAAAATTCTTCAACCTCTTCGTCGGTATGGCTTGATGTTGGTGCATATACCTGTACTATTTGAAGTTGGTATCGCTGGGTTAGTTGAACAACAAGCCTCGCTGCTCGATCTGATGTACTTTCAACTTCCAGAAGACAGTCTTTAATTCTTTTGTTGATTAAGAAGCCAACACCACTTGTTCTTCCAGTTTCCGTTCCTCTATAATAAAACAAATGTCCGCTTTTAAGTTCCACCAACTCTTCACCTTTTCTTCTAACTTCACTGAGTCCTACAATGTCCCATTTGATCTTGTCTAGTTCCTCTTCCAATTCCTGAAGTTTTGCTTCAGAAGCAAGGGATCGTCCATTAAACGTAGCCAAGGTCAATAACAAACGGCAGCCTGGGCCATTCCAGTGATTCTTAGCACCCCCTGCTTTCATGCCACACTGACCGCTGCCTTGATCAGGAGCACTCCAGCACCTGGAGACTAGGGGCCATGGTTTCTGGTGTGTCAACATAATGGAGGAATTAGCCATAATTTCACCACGCTGGCTAGACGGGTTGGTGAATTAGCCCTCCCCTTCCGCCTTTCTATCCGTGCAGCAAATATTAATTTGCCACATAAATAGAAAGCTCAGCCTGCACCACTTGAAGGCGGGGTAGGACACTAGGTTACTGGCCTGGCCGGTTCCACACATCGTCACATACGTTCAGCGTGTGGGTCTCCTTCCAGTTAGATACCAGCAACCCTTTTGCAGGCCATATGCTACAGTAGTGGACCAAGGTGAAGAACCTTTGAAAGGACTTGCTAGAGGTTTGATGGTATTAATAACACTTGTACCAATACTATAAAATTATATATCATTAGAAAGGTAATTTAATAAAGATTGTAATGCAATAACATTTGTTCAATTATCTGTATTCTATCAAAAGTTATAGCCAAATAACCAGAAAAAAGAAGCACAGCTTGCTTACATTTATATGAAGTAGCTTTCCTTCATTTGAATGTGGCCAATGAGCATGAGTGTTTACAGAGCCAATCAGGTGTCATCTTGTTTTGGCAATGAGCCAATCATGTTTTCTCTTGTTTTGGCAATGAGCCAACAGGTTACAGGACATTTATCAGTGTGTTCTGTAATTGCTATCAAGTTGGTTGTTTTTTTTTTGTGCTCTTTGATTTAGTGTGCTTGTAAAACGTAATAAAATTAAAGAAATGGCGCAAAGAGTTGACTGGTCACCTAGGAAGCGATGTAAAATAGTAATATTAAGTGAACAAGGCTACAGTTATGAAGAAATTAGAAGAAATATTGGGGGAAACTTAACTAAAGGTGGCATTTCTAAATTTTTGAAGAAGTATAAGGAGACTCAGTCATTACAAAACCAGACTGGTAAAGGCAGAAAAAGGTGCACAACAGCAAGTGATGATAGAAGAATTAAAAGACAGTGCCTAGGTGACAGGAAAAAATCATCTCTGTGTATACAAGGTGAAATGGCGCAATGCAATGTGAAGTTAAGTGCAAGGACTGTTCGGCGCAGACTGCATGAATGTGGTCTAAATGCAAGAATTCCACGAAAAAAGCCATTTTTGTCTGTCAAACAGAGGTTGAAAAGATTAAACTGGGCTAAAACCCATGTTAACTGGACAACGGAACAATGGGACAGTGTAATTTGGAGTGATGAGACCAAAATCTCACTGTTTGGTAGTGATGGCGTAAAATACGTATGGAGAAGAATTGGAGAAGATTTCCATCCTGAGTGCATTACACCTACCGTGAAACACCCAGTTAGTGTTATGATTTGGGGTTGTATAACATCAAGAGGTGTGGGCAGAATTTGCGTGATCAATGGGAATATAAATGCCCAAAGATACATAAATGAAATACTTGAGCCCAAGCTGCAGCCTTCTGCATGTGATCTTTTCCAAGATAATGAAGCATTTATATTTCAACAGGATTCAGCTCCATGTCATGTTGCTCGTGTGTGCAAAAAATGGTTTCAAGATCATCATATTCAACTGCTGGAATGGCCTGGAAATAGCCCAGACCTTAACCCCATCGAAAATCTATGGAGCCGGCTAAAGAAGCTTGTTAGTCGGAAGCAACCCAGCAATAAAACACAATTAACAGAAGCAATAATTCAATCTTGGTTTCATATTATAACAGCTGCAGAACTAAAGAACTTGGTTCACTCCATGGGAAAGCGTTGTAAGGCCGTAATTAAGGCTAAAGGTTACCCAACTAAGTATTAACTGGTATGGTGAACATTTTTGTATATCTCATTTTTTCTATGTATATCACCTTTCTTCTTTATGAATGCTGTTCTATTAAAATACGATTCATAAATGTTATTGCATTACAATCTTGATTAAATTACCTTTCCAATGATATATAATTTTATAGTATTGGTACAAAAAAAAGTGGTGTTATTAGCCATCAAACCTCTAAAATAATCTTTTTTCAAAGGGTTTCCACAATTTTGTCCACTACTGTATATATATATATATATATATATATATAGTATCTGTAATTTTTGTTAGTTTTATTCATTGGTGTTAGGTTTGGCCTCAAGACCGTAGCCAAAATTTAATTTTGGGGGTTCAAGCATTTTTACAGCATGTATTGACACAATCACAGCATGCAATGCCGTAGCCAAGTCCCATTAAAAATTTAGTTTCGGAGTGCCGGTCCGTAAAATCCACCCCCCTTCTGGATACGGGCTTGTCTTATCTGTTGTGTGATGTCATCTTGCCAGTCATTATTACCCTATCCCAGTACAGCTGGTATAGTATGTGTTTCATTTCCTAAAATATTTTCTGGTTCACCTTTTTAATAGAAGGGTTTAATTGTCACTAAACCAGGTATGACGCCATTTTATTTATTTATTTTCTTGTATTCTTTTTTCCATCCAGTTATGTATATGCCTGTAGTGTTTTTGTGTTAATATTTTACAGCCTGGTGTTATATGCTAAATTATTTCAGAGATTAAATGTCATTGATGGCATCCAGGCCCACGTCCTGGGGGGATCTTAAGAACCAGTCCCCCCCCCGAAACTTAATTTGTAAAAGGGCCTCGAAAATAGGCATATGTATTTACTTGTCAAACTTTTAAAAAGGGGAGAAAAATCTTTCCACGAATTTGAGAATACTTTAAAGAAAAAAATATAAAAATCATATTTTTTAAAAGGAGGATACCATAAAAATTAAATTTTGATGGCAAACCTACAAGCAAAAATTACAATGATGTCTGAAAGCAAAATTGGGATTTCCTCATTTATTTTTGTACGATGTGCTTATATTTGTTCTTTAAATTAAAGGTGACACATCTTTATTCATTATTTTGTAAAAAAAATTTGTATCCTCACAAAATTAAATCCTGGCTACAATCTTGACGGCATTTATCGTTTTTACATATGTTTTCAAGACGTATTTCCTTATTATTATTTTATGTATTTCATTATTATCATTTTATGTGTTTCCTTATTATTATTTTATGTATTTCCTTATTATTATTTTATGTATTTCCTTATTATTATTTTATGTATTTCCTTATTATTATTTTATGTATTTCCTTATTATTATTTTATGTATTTCCTTATTATTATTTTATGTATTTCCTTATTATTATTTTATGTGTTCATTATTATTATTTTATGTACTTCATTATTATTATTTTATTTATTTCATTATTATTATTTTATGTATCTCAATATTATTATGTGTGTTCCATTATTATTATTTTATGTGTTTTATAATTATTAACATTATTTTTATTCCAGTCATTTATTATTTCCAATCATTTTTTTGTTGTAAATCTACTTACCCTGAGTTTAAATAACATAGAAATTGAACATTTCTTTCCAATTATTTTATGTGAAACGGTATTAAATTTTTCATTGTAACCGATAAAACATCGATCGAATATTTCTTTTCAAAAATACGGTCCTTCCTTTTCCCCAAGTCATTAGTTTTTGTCTAGGCATCTCGATGTAGTTGAGTTTGCCATCATTTTATTTCAAATACACTTTCTTTAGTTGATTTGAATATTTGGATATAAAGATTTGAGTAGAGTTTTTGAAATATTCTATTTACTCTAAATGAAAATTTTAAAGACTTTCTTCTGGTTAAAAGGTTCGTTTTCTCCAAATGCTATTGTCCTAAACTTTCTAGAGTATCATAAATAATATTATTCTTCATCCTTTAAAGCTAAGTTCAACTCATTTCGGCACTTGCATTCACCAGCCTAAAGTATAAGTGTAGAACACCGTTCACTGACTAAGTCGAATGAACGACTCTAGCCACTTATTACAGATGGGAACAATCGTTCTCTAGAGTTAAATGAATGATTACGCTTAACTATTATAGATAAAAAGAAACATTCATTTATTCAATTAGTGGTTTATTATGCTCATCTATAATTCAAATGCCGTTCTCAACGTAGCTTTCGAGACTAAATGTCAAGAAATCTCTGCTTAAAAGTCAATAAATCTAAGACAAAAAGCCAATATACGAGTATCTGAGACTAAATCTCAATAGATCCATAACGAACGTTCAATATATCTGATAAAGGAAGTCAATATGTCTAAATTAAAAGTATCGAAGAAGAGAGAAAAATCGTCTGTTCTCTTCTCTCAGTATTAATTACATAGATAGCGTAAACCACGGGTGTGATGTATTTACCTTCGGGAGAATCTTTGCTAACTGCGTAGAAAATTACAGCCTCAGGTAAAGCTCCAATGTGCACATATATGGTAGTTATTCATTCTGATTTAAAGCTACCAGTGCCATCTTTAATTACATTAACTAAATGATTTGATCTAAAGGTGTAAACATTTAAACTGCGGTTTCTTTAAAATCCAATTTTTGTTCTTAAAAAATCTGTGGGCGTGTACATCATCGATGTACTTACCTGATCGTAAACACGAGAGTTCCAATCACTGTAGATCTGATCATTTGTAGATAAACAATTGTATAGAGTTCACGCCAAAGCATGAATTCTGTCCCCTATATCTTGTAGATCCGATTTTAAGACTTAGTCAACTCGCATGCTTTCGGAAAGTAAAACAAAACGAAAATCTTAAAACTAGACTTAACGAACTTTTATTGTAGAAAATTCATCATTATACAATAATTTTTGCCATCCACGTATTTATTGTAGCTCAAACTAGAGCTTATTGGTTTTGGAGAAAAAGAGACGCTTTCCCCATCCTGGATTCGAACCAGGGTCCCTCCGTAAAAAACTCACAAAAATCTCGCCCCGGAGGCTTTCTTGTGTTGACCATATTTGGCAATTGTGTTATCCCTGCGGAGGGTAATAATACCTTAACATCTTTACATACGGAGAAAGAGAGCGTTGTTTCCTGTCCTCATTCGTCTAGCGGTCCAAGACACTCCGGGCTAAACGGAGGGACCCTGGTTCGAATCCAGGATGGGGAAAGCGTCTCTTTTTCTCCAAAACGAATAAAGCTCTAGTTTGAGCTAATTAATACGTGGGTGGCAAAAATTATTGTATAATAAATTCCCCCACGAAAACTCACAAAAATCTCGCCCCGGAGGCTTTTCTGTGTTGACCATATTTGGCAATTGTGTTATCCCTGTGAAGGGTAATAATACCTTAACCAAATTCATCATCTCTAACATATAATACGTTCCTCATTGTAGTTTCTTAAAATGAGGGGGAAAAGAGAGCGAGAGCAACGGGACCAAATTAGAAAATTCGATAATATTAAAATTTAGACAAAATTAAATAATTAGTAGAAATAAAATACAGGGTACCAGGGAGGAAATTACATAAAAAGGTTAAACACTGGTAAAATAGCAATGAAAAAGATCACTCAAGCTTTCGGACGCATCAGCAGCAGTCCTTCATCAGGAGTAATGACGATGTTATGTTTCTGTCTCTTTTTTATACTTGAAATTTCTGGAAAACCCTTCATCAGAGTAGTCCCGCAGAATGGGAAAACCCAATGAGAACCAATGGGAGGCCTCCAATAGAATCATGGAAGAACCCCAATAGGGACCAATGAGAAACCTGCACTGCGGGTTACCTAATTTGGGGATGTCTCATACATTTCAGAGTAAGAGTTGTTTATAAGTTTCTGGAAGTGGTTGTGATGTATTAATGGCTTTCCCATGTAGTTTGTAAGTTTCCCAAGATTCTAAGAAGAGTCTACTATTCTTGTTTGTGATGTGACGGTGTAGTATTTTTGTTGAGTCCCAGTCGGGTTCGTGTCCGTGTTGCAAATAATTAGATTGTCATAAATACAGCCTGTCCTGATTAAGCGAAGATTGCCGGCCCAAAACATATTATTCAAATAAGCGGGGAATTCGATTGTCTGAAAAAACAAATACATATCTCCATATGCACTTATATAAGTTACTAGTATCAGCTACATACATAATTTACATGGAATAGCATTAAACAGAATATTACTACGTACAAAAAAAATGTTACACGTATCTATGTGTATTTTTAGTGAAAGAAAATATGTAGATAAACATAAGCTTATTACATCGTTTATGCCATAATAGTTCTGCCAAAGCTGTCGTTTTCCATTTACTAATAACAACAGTATGAAAATATTTGCAAAGAGCATGAACTTAGCTTAAATTTACTAAACTTATAAAATAAATCTGTGGCGTTATTTTTTCTATCCCGATCGCAATTTGTCAGTTCAAAACCCTTTTGTAAATTTCACGTTTCTGATGTCTCGTTGGGGAGAGGGAATGAAAAAATTATATTTTCATTAATAATATTCAATAAAAATTATTAAGCATTTATTCTTGTTCTCATTCGTCTAGTAGGTCAAGACACCGCGGGCTCAACGCGAGGACCCTGGTTCGAATCCGAGATGAGGACGGCGTCTCTTTTTCTCCTAAACAAAAATAGCTCTAGTTTGAGCTACTAATACGTGGGTGTCAAATTTATTTGTAATAAAAAATCCACCTAATTTCAAGAACTAATCCACAAATAAGAAAATAGATAAATTGAGAAACCTAGGTAAAATCCTTATTAATGGAAATAAAATTTTAATTTGTTAATGAGCCTGGCTTCAGGACTATATAAGCATAATATAAACGTTTCATTAGGGCATGGGCGAGGCATGACGAAAGGGGGCCCCCGCCTGCCCTTACCAAAATCTGACCCTTAATATAGTTTAATAATTAAAAATATACTTAAATATCTTTAGAGCACTCATTTTTAGTTTTCCCATTCCTGCAAATTACGGTATGTTCATAATTCTCTTAGCTGGATCGAATCGATAGCTCCCAATCTTCAATTTGTACATAATCCCCACAGAAGTTAAATTCGTTCCCTAGTTCGACTCTGGAGATAAGATAAAACGAAAAGGTAAACTCTGTTCTCAAACTTTTTTATAACTGGGAATTGGATAGTGTTAGAAAAACGTTTTTCTTTCAGAGCTAGACAACTTTACGTAATTTCATTTCTTCTTCTTCTTCTGTTTCGTATTCATGGACGACAAAACAGCAAGCGGGCCAAGTATCGCACTGTTCAACGACAAATCAAATAATCGAATTTGTTCATTTTTCGATCCAAAAATAGCGACATAAGAAATTTTCTTATCGATAATAACATTGCTTACCAAGAGCAGGCACAAAGCGTAAAATTGAAAACAACGAAGATGTAAAAGTTTCAGTTTCTTCTTCTTGCTGCATAGTACGACAGGTGCAAATATTGTCTTTACTTAGAAAACTGTTACATCCGAAATAAGTTATTCCTTGCAGGTGTATTAGCTTTCGTTTTTGGCAAAGTATAACAAAGCCCGCGTTAAAAAAAGATACGTTTCTGTTTGTTTCTCTGAATTGGTTGCAAACCAATTAACGTTCTCTTTTATGAGATGCAAAAGGATGTAAACAACCTCAAATTTATCATGAACGAGAAATTCCGAGTAATTAGCCCTCATTTCGATTGACCATCTTTTCAAATTTGGCAACGTTAGGTTAAAAGTTACGAATCCACATTTGATGAAATTTACCACTTTTTTCAAGATGTCTACGTTGATTTTCAAGTTTTATGCCACGAAAATATTTTCTGCATTCACCCCAGATACGCATGTAGAATTTTATCGAACTTCATATCATTCCATTTATAGTTCTAGATTAAGGATTTTACGTTTGTCTCTTTAGACTTTTGTGTAACATATTCTGCTTTTACGTAACACCGAAATAGCTTTCTATGCAGCACGCTCTGCAGAAAGTGACAAGCCTATGTTTGGAATGAAATATAGCACAGTAAACGAGTGACGAATTTACCAATAGGCTAAAGCCAACGGTGGCAAATTTTCGATAGCGAAATCTTTGCGTAGGCACGGCTAAATCTTTTGTTCGATTGGATTATTAATGTCTCAGAAATTCCTTTTACGTATTTATCTACGGCACGATTTCTTTTCGTTACCTACACCGTCTATTTGATTTAAAATGGACGGTAAATAGTCTGTCTTTTCTCTTGCGAAAACATCGCAACCGCTGAACAAGCTAAAAATAAAGATAAAGGAGGTGAATGCAACGCTTTAGTTTAAGGCTATAGTTTAAGGCTTTTATGTTTAAGACTATGGTGTAAGGCTTTTATTTTTAAGACTATAGTTTAAGGCTTTTATGTTTAAGACTATAGTTTAAGGCTTTCATGTTCATAACTATAGTTTAAGGCTTTTATGTCCAAGACTGTAGTTTAAGGCTTTTATGTTCAAGACTATAGTTTAAGGCTTTCATGTTCAAAGCTATAGTTTAAGGCTTTTATGTTTAAAACTATAGTTTAAGGCCTTTAAGACTACAGTTTAAGACTTTTTATGTTTAAGACTATATTTTAAGAATATAGTTTAGGACTATAGTTTAAGAATATAGTTTAGGACTATAGTTTAAGGCTTTCATGTTTAAGACTATAGTTTAAGGCTTTTATGTTTAAGACTATTTTAGTCACACTAATTCTTCTTCTACAAGATCATTTTCCCGAATAAAAAGTTATTTGAGGCCTGCATGTTGTAAAAGAGATGAACTAACTAGCTATTTTCTCAATTGAATCATATATATATTGGAATCAATATAACTTTATGCTGTTGTTAAAAATTTTGTAGGAAATAGTTATAAACGGCAATACTTCTAAGTTCCTGTTGTTTACCAAAGAATTCAAATTGTTGTAACACTTTCTTCAAAATTTTAACATCCTCTTCATATTAAAGTCGGTCATTCTTTTTCTCATAATTGCCAATTATGTGGTAATATTACATTATAAATTACTTGCAAAGAAAAGAATGATTTCACGGCACCTGGTAGGAACCGAACCCAAACCCTCTTGGTGTCCGGCCAAGCGCTCTTCCAACTGAGCTGAAGACGACCGATCATCCTCCCCTCCGCGAACACATATAAAGCTTCACTATAGACTAATTTTGAACTGGAACAGTGCCTGGCCTGTTTTTTAAACCAAATCAACTTCAAAGAAGCGAACGTCCAAAAAACGAGACAAGGGTGATATTAATATATTTAATTAAATGATTCGGTTCCTTTCAGTCACCGTGAAATCATTCTTTTCGTTGCAAGTAATTTATCATCCTCTTCTTATTTAACAGCCTTGTGTTAACCAATAATCGGCCATCAACCAATGTGGTAATTAATAAATTACCACATTGGTTTATGATTATGGCTACTTAACCATAAAAATTGTTTAGCCATATACCCAATTTAATAATGCACCTATCAGCGTAGTAAATTCTACTTGATAATAAAAGTTGGCATGAAGGTAGCTGGAGGAGTGAAATGAGAGGTCGTGGTAGAGCGAACTCCTACTTCGATGATTCGATGATTTACGGGAGCTAGGGTCATATAAACTTTTGCATTCAGCTTCCATAAAAAGTGTAAAAAAATCCAAGGAAAACAACTTTAAATTCATTTTTTATTTAATTTTTATTTTCTGTAAAATAATGGATTTAGCATGGTTTTAAGTATGTATATTTCTGCCACGAAATAACGTTCAACAGGACACGTTCATGGAAAGAGCAAGGAATGAAGTTTGTCAGTGGGTTTTCTCCAAAACACAAGGCAACTCATTCCTATACTGTCCAGTATGTCATTTTTCAAGCAGAATAAATCAACGGAGAAGAACCAACTGGAAAAATTTGACCATCTGTAGAAAAATCAATTTTTATGCTCCAAATTTAAATGTTACTTGGAGCCGCTCAGGGAAGCTCACTGCTACACATATTGGCTATTGACTTCTTGAATAATGTCATGAAACCACAAGTGACAGAGGATTTTCTTTTTCTTTTTTTATTCGACCACTGGTCAGCTCAAATTGACCTCGATTTTGGAATGGACGGTGTTTCCAAGTGCACGACTTTGCTTATCCCTGCAAAATGCACAGAAACGTGCCAGCCATTGGACACGTATTGTTACAGATAACTGCAATTTTTGGCCAAGACTATGTACAAGCATTCATTGGTTCAAGGAAGGAATGCAGATGCTTGCGTATTAACAGGACGGAATGGAATGCTCAAACTTCTGTCTCCAATGCATTACATTCTAACAGCATCTATCTTTTCTCCAATGATCCGTCACTGCTGGTATACTTCTGGACTTTTGAAAGATTTTGAACATTTTCAAAATGTGCAACAAGTTTGCTTCTCTTTTGCTGAAAAAATGTGTTAGCAACAGAATTGTCTATTTCAGTCTTCCATCAAATGTTCGCATTGTGAATCTGTCATTTGCTTTTATGATTTTTATCATACTTATCACATGATGTCCTGTGTCATAAGTCCATACTTACAAAAATGATGTCCTGTGTCATAAGCTCATACTTACAAAAATAATGTTCTGTGTCATAAGTCCATACCTATAAAAATAATTTCCCGTGTGAATATTTTACGCTTCTTGAAAACAAAAATTAAATAAAAAATGAATTAAAAAATTTTTTCTCGGATTCTTTAACAATTTTTATGGAAGCTGGATGCTGGACTAGAGATTTACACTGACACCACTCATTTGACACTTCCAGCTACCACCATGCCAACTTTTGTTACGAAATCGAATTTATTACGTTGGTATAGAAGCATTTATTAAAGGCATATATTAGGTGCATCATAAGGCACTTCCAGAGCCTTACAGGATTTTTACAAACAAACGCTCTGGATCAGCGATTCTTTAACTTTCCTGGACTGCGAACCCCCCCTTTAGAGATCGTTCTCCCTCGCGGACCCCCAAGAATTAACTCAAAGTTTAAAGCCCGGAATTTGCATCATATGTATTTATTTCTAGTGTTTCATCACTAATTTTCACTATTTAAGGAAAGAATTTTTCGTCCCCTCATAATTTATTCTTAGCATTAAAGAGCAAATGCTTTTTTTATTAGTATTTTCCGAACCTTTGTTTAACACTGGGAGGGTCCCGCTGACCCCCAGGGTCCGCGAATCGCAGTTGAAGAACCGCTTCTCTAGATATTAATTTTTCCTCACTCCCACCCACAATTGCTTCTCTATTTTTAATTTCCTCCATAACATGATTCCCTCGCGACTTAAAAATCAAAAACATTTTATTGTTTTTTGTCTGTTATTCCGTATTTGTTTTTTTATTTATCATCATTCCTTTTTAAGCTTTCCTTATTTGAGAAAGGGAGCAGGTAGCTTCCGAAGCCGTATTATTATTATTTATTTTAATACAAAACTTCTCCAGTCACAAAAAAATATTCTGTCCCGTGGTGTGTTTTTAAAAAAGTTAACTAACGAAAAATATTTCGATTTTGAGGAAGTGTCCCAAGTTCTCTGAAACTGACCCGTGAACATGAAATTGATCAAGACAAGAGGCAAGACGTAAAAAATGGACAATAAGTAATTGGTAATTAGATAAATTAAATCATTTAACGAAAACAGAGGTTAATCAATTTTTCGAAAGGTAACTAAAGCTTGTATTCGTTGCAAAACTCGTGCATGTTTCTATCCCATTTCTATTCAATCAGAGAAGATCTTTAATTAGTTAAAACGCATAAGAGATCAGATTCTGAAAGTTAGATTTTTCGAGTATTGAAGTCTTTGATTATAAAAGGATCATAAAATGATTAAAGGAAAATGATCTTCGTTTCCTTCTGAAGCAATCTTTATACTCCGTCATTGACAATCTGACCAAGATATAATTTTGAAATCCCAACCCCTCACGAGGTTCCGTCTGGATTAATTACATTTCTCTGAACGAGAAATATCCGAAGTGATTCGATGCTTTCAACAACATCCAAAATAATGAATTTCAAATATTAGAATCAAATCTCTCTCTGTTTCTTTCTTTCTATGTAAATTCTTTCGCTACGGCCAACCCAAATGAATTCTTGGATCGAATTTTGGAACATTACTGCATAAATAAAGGCGGTTGAAGAAACCTCTATATTATAAATATCATTAATATATATATAGATAGATATAGCGATATTTGTTCTTTATATGAAAATAATACACCTTCGTTTATTCTTTTCTGGTACAGTCATATTAACATTGCACTGTATTATTTCCATCATTTTGTTTTGCTCTATATTATTTGCATTATATTATTTTGAATTATATTATTTACATTGCATTACATAAGAGTTATGTTATATTATATGTCTTTTTATAGCAAAAAGAAAGGAAAAGAAATAAAAAGAAAAAGAAGAAAACAAAAATATGATCACGCCAGGAGAGGTCCCAAGAAAATATCATTAGATAAAACACTTGGGACTATGAACTTATTTAAATATTATGATCACCTTCGATCAACATTACTATCCAAAAAATTTCAAGCATCCGCTTGGATATTTTCTCACTCTATCATTCTTCCCATTAATACACTTTTTTCTCCGCATGATTTTTTTAATTTTTCCCTACTATTTTATACCTGCGTTCTTAAGTATTTCTTTAGGTCTTTTTTAAATTTTTCGATATTGTTCTATGTCCTTAAGTCATCCGGAAACTCATTCCAAAATTTAGGTCCCATATAACCGATACTGCCCATTCCAATTTCCGTTCTTATTTTTAGCACTGACAAATCAATGTAGTTTCGACATCTTTCCCCCCATCTCTTTCGTTGAAACTTAACC
>QLNU02014176.1:7337165-7356876 GCA_006491805.2 Dysdera silvatica
TGTAATGGATTTGCCACAGCCAAATGCAGAAGGGTCGTATAATCGACAAATCAAACACCTTGAATTAGCCACCTCGAAAGTTGCCACAAAATCCATGAAGAAGGCTGCGGAAGATGAGGCACTACTTACAGGGTCATCGAACATCATCATTAGTGGGGACGGTACCTGGAAAACCAAAGGGTATATGTCTTTGGTAGGTGTGTGTACTGTTATTGGTGAACAGTGTGTGAAAGTTATCGATAAAGAAGTAATGTCAACTTTTTGCAAGGGGTGTGATGCATATAAAGGTATTCGACGTGGTCCAAACTTCGATAAATGGAAGGCCTTACACGAACTTGAATGTTTGAAGAACCATACGGGTTCATCGGGAAGTATGGAGGCGGTAGGCATGTGCCGTATATTTGAACGATCAGGGGCACTAAGAGATGTTAAATACAGTGGATATATAGGAGACGGGGATTCAAAAACATTTTTATCCATAAGGAATTTACAGCCATACGATGATGTAGACATTAAAAAAATTGAATGTGTTGGTCACATTCAGAAGCGCATGGGAGCCAGGCTAAGGAAAATGAAACAACATATGTCTGGAAAGAAATTAGAAGATGGCAAGTGTCTTGGAGGAAAAGGCCGGCTCACTGATAAAGAGATAGACCAACTCAGTTCCTACTATGGGAATGCAATCAAGGAGCATAAGGACAATTTAAGTGCGATGAGGAAAGCAGTATGGGCTGTCTTCTTCCATAAAGGATCAAGTGATGCTGATCCACTGCACCATTTTTGCCCCAAAGGAAACATATCGTGGTGTGCTTACCAGCGAGCTATTACAAAAAAAGCAACTGGGATATTTCGCCATAAACAATCTTTACCTCAGGCTATCATGAAGTTTATAAAACTGATTTTCAACGACCTGTCCCATCCCAAATTACTGAGTTGTTGCTTAGGAGGGAGGACTCAAAATCCAAATGAGTCTCTCAACTCAATGATTTGGAAGTTTTGCCCCAAAACGTCCGGGTCAGGACGCCGAATTGTAGACATCGTTACAAATGAAGCCATAATTCAGTTCAATGAAGGGGGTAAAGGACGTCTCCACACTATGAAGGCTTTTGACATCCAACCTGGAGTGCAGGCAAGTCGTATTTTAATAAAAGCTGATGGACGACGAATTTCACACTCCCTATGTCGTGCAACCAATGTCACAAAATGCCGACATCAAGTGAAAAGACGCCAAAAATTAGGTGCAGCTGAAGCTGTGAAGCATGCCGAAGGACCCTCATACTTGTCTGGTGCTTTTTGAAGAAGCTTCATCAAAACAGGTTTGTAATAAAAACTTTGCTTTTAGTTTTTTAGCAACAACAATCAATTTTATCATGCGCGCAAGGAATTAATATAGCATTTTGAATTGATGAATGGGTGATGACGTTGTCATTGATTTAAAACAAATGGCAACAGATATATTTTGCTAGCATTTTATGAAGGGAAACTGTATAATGATGTTGCATGCAATTTTTCATACCTGAGTTTGTGTTATTTTAATATAAATTGTTGAAATCTGGGCTGTTTTGGGACATTTTTGAGGCCAGGGATATGTGCTCCCTACGTGTTTCTCTCAAGACTGTATATTTCACCCTTGTGCCCAAGATATTTACAACTTCATTTGTGCTGCTGTAATGAAATTTGTCATGCTCTTGTAATAATACATGGTAAAAATTGCAAGAAATTAAACATTTTTATATATATTAAAAAAATAATGGACAAAAAACAAATATCGTATTTGGATCGCCGCTCCAAGACCGCTGCGAAAACTTATAATTAGGTGGAAAGCTAACAGAAGTTGCAAAAAACTTAAAACTATAACATCCAAGGAAGGTTCTACATACTCGTCTGTTGTATTCTAAACAAGTTTATGAAGGTAGGTTGATGCAAATAGATAATAACTCCAATGTTGACAAATATTTTTCTTTAAACGCGTTTTTCTCAAAACAGTAAATTTTATCCTTGCGCGCAAGATATTTAAAAAACTTTTTACACTAGTATAATAAAAATTAGCACACTCTTGTAGCCATGCATAATTAATAAAATGACGAAAAAGATAAGAGATTAAGTAATAATATTTTTATCTAGATGCATTTTAATATTGAAAAAATGGCAAATTTTAAAAGTTTTATTTTTTATTGTTTTAAAAAATATTAAGTATCATTATTTTCTTAAGATTTTTCGTTAGTTGAATGCTATACTCATTATTTATCATTTAGCACATTACTTTTGGTAATTAGATAATAACAACCAATTATATTATGCGCGCAAAATGGTATTAAAAATTTTAACGAGCAAAATCTAGTATAATATTTTGATTTATTATAAAAAAATAGCAATATGTAAATACATTTTGTTAATGATTTTAGTAAGCTCATAATACAATAATCCTATGTGCAAATTTTTATTTTTGGATATGTGTTATTTTAAAAGTTATAGAATGTTGAACTTCAGCCTATCAGAAGGCATTTCGTAACACTTAAGGGGTATGTGCCCCTAAATCAATACTGCTGCACAGATACTCTGTTTCAAAACATCCAAATTATGAACTTTTTGCTGGTACACAATCATTTTATTGAAGCCCCAAACAAAAAGTCCAACGACCTAATGTCCAAAAGATCTCTGAGGCCAAGCAGTAGGGTCTTCTCTTCCGATCCAGCATCCAAGAAAGATCTTATTCAAAAACTCGATAACATCTCCATGAAAGTTTGGTGGAGCACTGTTTTGCTGAAATATGAAATTTGGTCGAATATGTGGAACAGCAAAGTTCTCCAACAAGCCAATATTACTGCGTCCTGCCACTATCGGTTCTGCGAAACAAAATGTGCCGATGATTCCATTTCTAAATATTCCTAATCACAAGTCAGCATACGACTGCTGTGGAAAGCAGCTCAACGCAACTGTCAACAATGCGCATGCGCGACCGTAATAGCAAACTTGGATAAAAAAATTGGAGCAATCCCCCATCATTGGCGCAGCACTTCCATAACTAGTCATGTGTGTTTCTCTCAATATAAGCCATTACTTTTGGATATCTTTAGCCCGGACACCCTGTACATTGAAGAAGTTTAGTGAAAGAGGGCAAGATATTTTGCTCGGGTTGTAATTTTATAGTCTTACACCTAGTTGCATATTCATTCTATGTGACAATATTTTGAAGCGGGTCAATGGGTTAGAAATACCTTCAGAAATCAGTCAGTATTTGGCTGGTTTCATTCATTTAGTTATTAAATCCTTTCCACACAAGGACTTTAGATAACACTAGAGGTATCTAGTATGATGTTAGCTGTTCCCATAAGTGCGGATTTTTGAATTTGGTAGCAGTATTTGTTATTAATTTTCAACGTGTTGAGATTGTGCTCTAAGTTTTTGAGAATAGTACACACACAATGCATCCACAACAACTATAGCTTTCTTTTCTCCTCCAAAGTGTCTCCACCTCCATTTGCAAATCCTTGTATTTCGTGATCCTCTCGAACTCTTTTTCGTCTACTAATCTGTCATGAGGCACTGCGATGTCGATCAACCAGGCATGAGTTTTCTCTACAACCGTAATATTTGGAGTGTTATGTGGAAGGTGTTTTTCACACTGAATTTGGATATCCCACTAAATTTTTGCGCTTTCATTTTCACTTACTTTTTTCCGGGTTGTGGTCCCACCAGTTCGATCATTTGTAGATAACTGATGTTGCTTTGACAGCACCAGTATATGATTCTTGCCACCTTATTGTGTTCCTTGTAATCGTGTGACAGGAAACGTCACGATATTTATTATTATTATTATTATTATTATTATTATATTATTATTATTATTATTATTTTATATCAGACTGAGAAAAAAGCTTACACAATTTAAAGGAAATAAATTTTACGAAAGGAACGAATAAACAACTTTCCGTCCG
Source organism: Dysdera silvatica (assembly GCA_006491805.2). Lineage (NCBI taxonomy): Eukaryota > Metazoa > Arthropoda > Arachnida > Araneae > Dysderidae > Dysdera > Dysdera silvatica. The sequence goes on from QLNU02014176.1 coordinate 7,341,104, forward strand.
AGAGTATAATTACTTTTAGTATAGCAGCATGACAATAGCTTCTCAGTAAGTTTGAAGATACGTTTATGATACTGTTTTCACCGAAAATCCAGAATATGTTTTATAAAATGTCCATATCTATGGAGGGTGATAAAAGAGAAAAAAGAGCATATACCAAAAATTATATTATTTGTATTATATCAATATGCATTATATTGTATTGTTATTATTGATAGGCAGTATTATATTTATTTATTATGTTATATATTATGTTTAATATTATGCTAGTATTATATTATTATTATGTTATATTATATTATTCTATTATGTTACAGATGTTATATTATTTATTGCAAGTATATTATAATATTTATTATGCTATATTATATATTATTTATTATATATATATTATATTATTTATTATGTTATATTACATTATATACAATTATATATCTAAAAAGAGCATATGCCAAAAATTTTCATAGGATCACAAGTTGATATGCAATCTTTTTAGAGATTATTATTGGGCCCATTTATACCGAATATTTCAGAAACGAAAACGTATTGGATTTCCCCATTACTTCTTGATATGTGCCGTTTATAAATCGATCAAAAGATGATTTTTTTTCTTGATGGTACGTTAAAGTATTTCAAAAATAATCTTTTTTTGACATGTACTCTTTTTGCTTCCCTCCATAAATATAATCTGAAAATTTTTCAGTTGTATCACTTGCTTTCGCTTTCTTTTTGGTTTTACGGCTCAAAGACTACAGTGGTCATGCTGCGCCGGGACCTACTGTTTTCCGAGGAATCCGAACCTCTTAAGGCCTAGGGAACCAAACCCCGGACTACAGTGAGCAGTGCGATCTTTATGTTTTCAGTTATCACTTTTATTATTTGGTTTTTATGAAAGCAATAATCAAATAAGCAGAAAAAATACGAAAAAAACATAATTTTCGATTTATTGGGAAATATTGCTTCTTTATTAACAAAAATGCGTTTATTCGCATAAAAGTTATTAAAATAATGCGAATTATTGAATATAATCACTGTTCACTAAGACAGCAAGCTTGCTTAATTTAATAAATGTGATTAAAGGGAAAATCTCTCCAATTAAAGAAAGGGGTCAAAATGGGAATAAAAAGTTGATTCCCGATATGGCTTCAGACTAGATTCCTTTGGTCTGAATTTATATTGTGGAATATCAGATACTAATTTTTTTAATTGGTCCTCCTTTCTTCAATCTTGTCTTCTTTAGGTAAAAAGTGTTTTCTCTTTGAAGGCCGCTTCACACATTTTCCATGTTCTGCTTCATTTCAAGGCTCTGTTCGCATCTCGCTTCATACCGGCACTGAAACCTTGTGGCGTAATCTTCTGCAAGACTTCCGTCCTGTGACATAGCCAGGGGTGGACTGAGTCCTCTCAATGGGCGTCAGTCCTTGCTCATTTGAAGGCGCGAGTCCTATCGCCACCAGGACGCACCAGGTCAGTCCGCACCTGGACATGGCGTGTGAATGGATGCTTTCCGGGCTGGCCTTCAGTCTTTACATCGCGTCTCAATCCACGACAGTTCTTCACTTCGACTGTTTACAGGATTAGTTGGCAAGAACCGTGAACAGAGAATTAAACCGAGGAAAAACATGATCGTGTAAAGGGGATTTAACATGCATACGATAACTAAACTATGCACGGCTGTACTTGATGGCTTAGAGCCTAAACCATGAGACAAAGATCTAAAGATCGCTGGTTCGAGTCCAGTTGGAGTGTTTGGTAATTTTTTTCTCTCCTCCAACTCCTGTGAGCAGTGTCGTAGAAAAGGGAGGAGGGGGCTCAAGCCCCCCTCACTGGATAATCAAAACACATTATTTTCTCATAGGCTGCATCATAAAAGCTTTTTTAAAGACGATTGAGCTCTCCATAGTCACTTAAACCACCCATAGCCACTTAATCTCCCATAGCCACTTAAGCCCCATAGTCACTTAATCTCACTTGAGTCCCCGAGTTTTAAATTGCTACGCTACTACCTGTGAGTCAGCAAAAAATAATATTTTAACCTATAACTAAAATCTTGGGTCTCCAGCAAGTTAAAATTTTAAACAACAATATTGATCAAGGTTTATTGGCGTAGTGATACCAGTGCTGGTGTTATGGCGTGATTAGATGGTGAAACGTTCGAAAGAAAATAAATATTTCTGCCTTCGGTGGGACCTGAACCCACGACCTTCCACTTGCCGGGCGGAGGCTCTACCCACTGAGCTACGAAGGACAATATATAATCTCTTTACGAACGTATATAAAGACTATTTACTGTTGCCAGTTATTTCGCAGAATGGTGTAGTACATGGACTACTTTTACATGGACTTTTTCAGTACATGGACTACTTCTTAAACCAAATTACGAAACCGGTATTCTGAGAAATAAACGGCTGCAGTAAATAGTCTTTATATACATTCGTAAGAGATTAGATGTCGTTCGTAGCTCAGTGGGTAGAGCCTCCGCCCGGCAAGTGGAAGGTCGTGGGTTCAGGTCCCACCGAAGGCAGAAATATTTATTTTCTTTCGAACGTTTCACCATCTAATCACGCCATACCATCGGCGTTGGTATCACTACGCCAATAAACGTTGATTGATATTGTTGTTTGATTTAATCTGCGTAGTGTTCGATTTATATAAAATAAAATTTATTTTTAACTGGGAACCCGTCATTTGTTTGCATGAGCATCTACAGTTATGTACCTAAAATTGATTTCCTATAAGGTATACTATTATTTTTATAATTCATGGCTGTTTGCTATTTGTAACAATGACAAATTATTATTATTATTATTATATACTCGGATCTCTTTTTGTGAAGCGGATACCTTCCTCAGGAAATCGCATAAAAAAAGCCTTAACTTACATTGAAAGATTAGGCATAACGTTTCGTAATTTTCTAAAATAGAATAAAACCAAAACAAAAAGTTAAATTTAACCGAAAACAACTCACATTGGAAAGAATGATGCGACAACACTTGAGTTTATTTCAGAAAAGAGTGTAAAAACACTGCACAGGTAAATCTCCTTTCGTCGGCGAATATTACACATGAGCACAAATCGAACCATTCGAAGTAAAATCTGTTGATTTCAATCTACATGTACATATTAAAAAAAATAAAATTCATGAAATATAAAAACGTAAATCGAATAATTTCAAAACCGCATAAAATGAAACCCGACTGTATGACAGTATATCGTAGAGAGACGTTACTGCCATCATAAAAATAGACCTATGGCTCTAATGTGTTCGTCGACTGTAGAGAAAATCGGGTTTAAATCCATGCGATTGTGAACACTTACCCTTTTTACTGATACGTGGCCTGGGGTTTAACTCCCCAGATGACATCTTTTAAGACTCCTCGCAGAACTTTAAATTTTGGCGCAGCAATATCTCAGATATCCTGGCGCCATAAAACGTAATATGGAATTCATATAACATCGTTTATTGAAAGCATATATATATATATATATAATATACGTAAATATATAATATATATATATATGAGGACAACTTGAGCCAGCGCAAGTACTATTGAACTCTGTTATAAAGAGCTCGGTTACAACGAAAACCCTTTTAATGCGAGGAGCTAAAGCATTTGTTTGATTGCATTCAATATATACAGGATGAAAACGCTTTGTTTCTAGAGAAAACGGGTTATAGCGATATAAAACGGTTATAGCTATCCTGCAAAATTTTCCCTTAATCTTAGTAGTTTGGGTCTAAAAGGAAAGGTTCGTCCTTTTTACAAAGGTTCCGTCTTAAAGGATTTAAGAAAATGAGAGACTTTTTCGAGTAATGATGTGAGAAAATATGAAATATTCTATTATTTAAATATGACAGACGATATACGCAAATCGTGATATTTGTTTCCGCTGTTCTGCATTTTTTAAGCTAATATGGTTATAGTGGTATTAGGAGGTAGCATGACAGGACAGAGAAAATGTACCTAAATTCGAACGCTATAAAAATACTTTTTAATAATATCATTCTTTACAAAATCCAAAAGCTGAGAAAACACGAGCGCATGACTTGTTACTATTGTTCTTTCTTCGTGGAAGGAAATTAACAAATGCAAAATGTAATAAAATGCTTGGTTTCCACGCGTCAAGGTGGGAGCACAACAGCTCCCCCCCTCCTCCCAGAATCTAAGCCAAAGGCGAGAGATGATATAACCTAGGTGCAAATGTCACTCATCGACCATATCTAGTTTTATACTGATTTTTATTGTGGTTGTGACGCGTTGGAGCTGGGCGTACTCTTTTTAGTTGCTTCTGGTGTACCTTCAATTTTAAAAGCTGGTTTTAATCTGTCCAAATTATGTTTGTCGGTTTTCCTTTTATATCTAATTTATAAAATTTGTCGATACGATGAAGTACTTGAAACGGACCTGTGTACGATTGTCTTAAAGACTTAGGCACTAGGTCTTGTCTAATGAATACATCTGTAGTCGTCTGTAAATCTGGACGAAAGTCCTTCTTGGTAGACCTCTGGTCGTCGGTACAAGCTGTAAGTTTTGCATGCGAGCACGTAATTTCGCTACGAATGCTGAACGTGTCAAATCAGTTCGCGAAGATTGAAACAGTTTACCGGGTAAGCGCAAGGTAGTACCATATACCATCTCGGCTACTGAAGCATTCAAATCCTCGCGTACTGATATTCGTAGTCCAAGTAAAACGGCGCGAAGTATGTCAAACCACTTACCAGTATTATGATACATGAATGCAGTCTTCAAATATCTGTGGAAACGTTCCACGAGACCGTTTGCAACGGGATGGTACACGGTGGTCCTGATTTTATATATACCGAGAAAGCGTGATAGATAATGAAAAGATTACTCCCAAGTTGTCTACCCTGGTCTTATGTATCTATTTTCATACAGTTCGCAGCGTATAGAAATAAATCCTTTGTACACGATCTTTTAATTCTTTTCGATCTTTTAATTCTTTTCGATCTTTTCGATTCTTAGATGTACACGATCTTTTAATGTAGGATTTGGGGAATACAGACAAAGTTGCACCATTGTTCACGAGGAACTTGTGACTCGAGATTTGATCTCTAACAAAAAGACGGCTTATATTTTCACTCGCGTCTAATCCCGTCACATTGGACGTAGCTCCGCATTTCCCGACTATGAACATGGGTCTCTACATTTCCGGGCTTATCACCAAATTTTCTGCGTTACGAGCATAGGTTACCATTCGGGTCCGAATTGCTGGAGTTGTTTTTTAGAGTTGTCTCGTTGCCATTGGACAATTGGAGCTCGTCTGCCGCGACTGGGCGAACGACTATAAATTAAGCTTGTTAGTTGTCTAACTTTCTTTCTTAATTGACTAAGTTATTCTTGTAAAGTGTTGTCCGTGCGATAAGATTCTGAGGGTCGTTATACTTTGGTAATACTCCCATTCAACCCTGCTACTTCATGAACTTTATAAGCAATTCGGGCTAATTCGTCGAGATTTTCGCCTCCAACAGGCAAAATCTGCTTCTCGTTGAGAGGAAGACTTCCCAGCCAAAGTCCTCGAAGCATAGAGTAATTCAATTTACCTGATGATAGCTCTCGCATTTCCCGGAGCAGCATACTTCGCGTTTTATCTGCGAGTGTCAAATTCTGCAAAGATGTCTTTGAAAAAGAATTTTTCGTTGATTCGTGTTTTAAGTGCGAGATAGGCATCCTTAGGAGGGTATCTTATAATGTCGCTCACCCCCAAAAGTAATTCTGGTTCAAAGGCTGCTACGACACAATGGAACTTCGTTCGGTTGTCTTTAATACCCAAAGTAATGAACTGGCTTTCCAGCTGACGAAACCCAAGTTTTGTATTGTTTTTCCAAAAAGACAGTGCTTTGAAGGGGACACATGACAATTCGGGGTCTGCATTGTCGCCCATGTTGTTAATTTGAAAGACGTTTGTGTAAGAAATAAGAAATTTTGGTGATTATTGGCGACTTAAAAAAATTAGCTTAGCGATGTGATGATGGCTAATTCTTCTGCTTGGCGTTGTGATGTGGAACGATATTGGCGATATCCGACGGCTGTAAAATGCAACTGACAATTACGATTTCTTGGAATTCATTTAGAACGTCAGCTAATCCAGCAATAGATGGTTGATGAAATTCAGAAAGTGTTTTAAATATCACGTACTTTGTCACCACTTTTTAGCGGTATTAAAAGAAGGTAGCATTGCAGGACAGAGAAAATATACCTAAATTCGAACGCTATAAAATAATACTTTAATAATCTCGTTTTGACAAAACCCAGAAGCTTTGAAAACACGAGCGCATGACTTCTTATTATTGTTCCTTCTTCTCGGAAAAAAGTTAAAAAATACGAAATGTAATAAAATAAAATGTTTGGTTTCCACACGTCAAGGTGGGAGCACAACATGGTTTTAACGAAAACGAATATGACAAGTGAAATAAATTCCTGTCCATTCATGCTCGTTATAAACGAGTTCCATTGTATTTGAAAAGGTCAAGAAATGCGAAATTACATCCCTTATGTCACAAACTTTTAACTCCCTTCATCACTCAAAAATTGTCGACGGCGTCCAAATTCACACAATATTCAAAACATATGTTAAAAACTGTTTCATATAACATGTCCTTGTTTGTTTGACCTTAACGAAGGAAAAACAGCAAGGGTCATGCTTCACCGAAGCCTGGAGTTTCCAGAGGAGTCCGAACCCCTGAAACCTAAGGAACCAACCTCCGAACAACGGTGAGCATTTAGTCAGTAAGCGTTATCTTTTGGCGCAGCTGGGGGTCGAGTCCGGAATGACCACACGATGAGCGAACGCGTCACCACAGTACTTGCCACCGTAGGATCTGTATAACATGCCATGTATAGTGTTGGCCAACGTCGCAAAGTCCATGACGGAAATCATCGTCGCACGATTTGAGAAGCCATATAACGTCGCGACTTTGATTCCAGAACTGCGAATGTCTGGGGTTTTTTTTCTTATGTACAATGTAACTTGGTAAAGTGGCCCCACCTTTATAAATTGACCACCTGCATAAAGTGACCAGTTTTTTATAAGAGAGAACTGGTTGGGACTTAGTCATGCCTATACTAAAATCTATCATGCACGGTGACCACCTGTCTATGTTGACCATTGCTATCCAGTCATGAAGGTGGTCACTTTAGGGAAGTTCTTCTCTATATATATTTAGGCTGCTAAATTGTTGGTTGTTGAGTTTTAACGGCGCAAGGACAGCAAAGGTCATTCTACACTAAGCTAGATAAGACCGGTTTTAAAATGAAAAGAAATTAATCGCATGCAAAGTATTGAAGTACGTTAAAAACGAAACAATACAATGAAATCGAACGAGACTGGAAAAAAGATATCAGATAAAAATTAAAAAGCATCTGATGATTAAAAGAATCGCGTAAAATATAATGAAGATGATTACACTTCCAAATGAAGACATTCACCATATGAATGAAAGCAGAATATGTATGTTAACTGGGAAGACTAAAATAAAAGAACGAGATATTTAACAGCTGGATGATCATTGACAATTAAAGTGACTTTATATCACTATATAAAGTCCTGAGTTCGATGCTCGGACGTGTCATCGTCGTCTTTTTTTTTTTTTTAAATAATGTTACCCTAATAAATGAAACTCTTCTCCATATGCAGAAAATAGAACCTGCATCAACTGAGAAACATTAAAATGAAATCAGATATTGATGATAGCTGGTAATTTGATGCAAATAATGATGAAAACGAAAATAAATAAAAATGAAACTAAATAAAATGATAATGGCTTTGCATCATCATGCAATGACTTGGGTCCGACTCCGGTATTGCGAATGCCATCTTCTTTTTTTTTCTAAATGAAACTAGTCTCCAAATAAAAGGCAGAGTAAGTACAAACTGAAAAAAACCTAGAATAAGGCAACAAAATGTTTAATGCCTGGTACATTGATGACTATTAAAAGTGAAAGTGTCTTTTCATTACTATATAATAGAGGCACTGACGTACACGGGGGGGGGGGGAGTGATGGGGCCATAACCCCCATTGCGATCCAATTTTGTATGTATGAATATATGGACCTGCAGCACTGTAACCCCCTATATTTCAAGCCTGTAACCTCCCCTTATGAACTTTCTGGGTACTTTAGTGAGCAGGGGTTTTCACACTTTTTGACTAGCGACTCGCTTCCCTAGAGACGGTTCCCAAACTTTTGAAGCACATGGTATAAATATTTTCATGTAACATATCAACTCCCGACCGAAGCTCCAAGGAGCCATGATGCACAGTTTGCGAATGCATTATGACATTTACACGTTTATTAAAATATGAATATTAGATGGTAAATTGTTTGTAAAGAAAAGAATGATTTTACAGTGACTACTGTAAAACGAACCCACGACCTCTTGGTATCCGGCCAAGTGCTCTTCCAACTGAGCTACAGGCGACCGATCATCCTCCCCTCTGCGAACGCATATAAAACTTCACTATAAACGAGTTTTAAAATAGGGCAGTGCTCGGACTGCTTTTTAAACTAAATCGACGTCAATGAAAAGAACGTTCGGATAGCGCGATTTGCGTGATATTAAAGTTGGGAATTTTTTTCCTCATCATAGCCGATAGTGTGGTAATATTAAATGATAAATCGCTGCTGCCCCATTTTTAAACTCGTCTATAGTGGAGCTTTATATGCGCTCGCAGAAGGGAGGACGATCGGTCGTTTGTAGCTCAGTTGGAAAAGCCCTTGGCCGGAAACCAAGAGGTCGTGTGTTCAGTTTCTACCGGGAACTATGAAATCATTCTTTTCTTTGCGAGCAATTTATCATTTAATAGTACCACATCGTCGGCTACTATGAGAAAAAAATTTCCGAACATTAAAATGTAAATAGTTCACGCCATCATGAAACCTGAACTGAAGTGTGAAAAGTCGTAGTACTTTGAATAAACGCAAAACAGTTCAGAGCAATACGACTTTGCAATGTTGAACTTCGACATTAAACGCACATATATTCGTGACACGAAATAGACACTTGCATTTTTCACTTCTGATAACTTGTCAACAAAAATAAACTTGACTTCATTTTGAAAGACGGCTAATTGATGGCAATTCAAATTGAATTGTAATTATTCGTTAAAGACTAGCATATTAAGCGTAGAATTTAAAAAATATGTGAGTAACCTTGTCTGTCTGCTGATAAATTACCCCAGAAAATTAATTCTTGAAAAACGTTGAAAGTATGGTGAAAGTGTACAACCATTTTTCACAGCAGCGTGTCTTTTTTTAGTGGAGTGAAGAACGATGAATCATTTATAATTCTGTCATTTCACTCTCTTTCTTTTTTTCTTTCTTCTTTACTTCGCGGTGGGGGGGCGGCGTTCTTGACAAGACAACTCTGCAAAAATGTCAATTACTTTTGAAGTAATTTCCCATCGTTCAATAATTACTTTTTAAGAAATGAATGGCAAGGTGTTGAATATAAAATGTTTAATATCTGATATATCCTTTTTAAAAGTCCAGCTAACCTTCGTTGAAATTAAGAAAACTGACTGACTGACTGATTGATTGATTGATTGATTGATTGATTGATTGATTGATTGATTGATTGACGCAATTGCAAACTAAATAATATATTAATTTTCGATAACCAATATCCATTATTTCGATAATCAGAGTCAAGATCCAATCAATTTCGATCAATTTAAGAATTCGAACAATTTTGAGAGAGAGAGCGAGAGAAATTATGTGTATTTGTTATTAGATTTATTTTAATCAGGTCAATCGATTCATTTCAACCAGTTTAGTCACTAAATCAATTTATATCATTCAAATCATTCGATTAATTCAATCACTTTAATTATTTGATAAAGTCATTCTAAATACTTAATAAAGTTAAATCAATTTAATAATTTAATCCGTTTCAATTATTTTAAATATTTAATAGATTCCTATCATTGGATAATCTGCAATTAAAAAATTAGTTTCAATCATTAAAATAAATTTCAATAATGAGTACTATTACAATCATTTGAACACTCGATCTTTTCAATGATTAAATAAATTTCAATCGTTAGCATAAATAGCTTTTTAAAAGTAGATAGATAGCTCTTGTGTTAAAACGAATTAGTTAATATTATTAATCTAGTCACCAGTTTGTTACATAAAATATGATTTATCAACCTTTCTGTGATCCATGGAATAATCAGCATGCCATTATGCATAATCGTCATGCATTATATTATATCATTATACATAACCATCATGTATTATATTATATCATTTACATAATCATCATACATTATATTGTATCATTATAGATAATATCATCATATATCGTTATACATAATCATCACGCATTATATTATATAACATCATCATGCATTATAAACTCATGTTTGTAAAAATTGCAACACCATGAAGGAATCACTTGATTGAGCTGAAACTTTCAGGAAATGCAAATTAGGGTATGCTATTCAAATGATTAGAATTTCAGAGTCATCGCGCATGCGTGGGCTGAGCAGCGCCCTCTGAACTGCTGATGGATCCGTATAAATAGAGGGCTGTAGCGGGGCGTGTATGGTTATCTGCTAGTGGTAAACGTTACATGCGATGCCTCTACGACGAAAGAGGGCGACATTTCAGCAAGTTACGGAGTTTGAACAGGGACGAATGATCGGCCTTCGTGAAGGAGGGTTTTCTTATCGTGCAATAGCAGCTCGTATGGGGCGTAACAGCAGCACAGTGATGCGAGTGTGGAAGCAGTGGGTTCAAGAGAACCAGACAACTCGGAAATCCGGGAGTGGACGCCGAAAGGTGACGTCAGCACGGGATGATAGACACCTGGTCCGCATGGCGGTGACGGACCGTTTTGCTTCATCTGGACAGTTGGCAGAACGTTGGTGCACTGCTACAGGTGTATCATTGTGTGCTTCATCAATTCGTCGGCGTCTACTGCACCGTGGACTGCGTGCAAGAGTTCCTTTATACAGGATCCTCCTGACGCAAAACCATCGGCGCCTGCGGCTACAATGGGCTCATGGACATAGAGACTGGCGTGCTGATTGGCAACAAGTGGTGTTTTCTGATGAATCCCGCTTTAATTTGGGGTACAGTGATGGCCGCATCCGTGTTAGACGCTATACCGGTGAACGCCACCTTCCGGAGTGCATTATCCAACGTCACCGTGGATGAAACCCCCAGCGTTATAGTCTGGGGTGCGATTGCGTATCATGGACGATCTCAGCTGCTACGAATTGTGGGTAATCTTAACAGCAACCGGTACATCAATGAAGTTCTGGAGCCCGAAGTTGTTCCCTTCCTTCAAGGCATTCCCGGAGCTGTATTTCAACAGGACAATGCCCGCCCACATATTGCCAGGAATGTTCAAGACTTCTTTTCATCACAACAGATACAGCTTCTTCCTTGGCCTGCCTATTCGCCGGATATGTCGCCGATTGAACATGTGTGGGATTTCGTTGGTCGGCGTCTCGCTCGTGATCCTCGTCCCATAGCTACTACAGATGAACTTTGGGGTCGCATACAAGCAATCTGGAATGCTCTTCCTCAGGCACACATTCAACATCTGTTTGATTCCATGCCACGTCGTATAGCATCACTTATTGCAGCGCGTGGTGGCTTCACCAAATACTGATTTTCGACATGTAATATTGTTTTTTGCTTTGTAATTTTAATCGTTTATTTGTATCAACACAGGTCGTTTGTACATTAAATTTCATTCAATTCGGACGAGTCCTTCATGGCGTTGCGATTTTTTTTTTAAACATTAGTTTATTATATTATAAATATAACACCATTTTGCATTACATATGTAATCATATACCCATAATGTATCCTAGATTCATAATTTGACGTAGTGACTTTAGGTTAAAAAACATATTCATACATATCTTCCTAATGGTCCACTGCATTCAAGATACAACCTTGCACTTCCTTCTAAATAGGCGTTTATGCATCACTCACATGGTCCTAATTTTTTGGTGTTTGGGAATACATATGAACTCTCACCATATTTTTAGTTTAATTGCACAATGATTTATTTTTTACAATTATCTTATATGTATATATATATATGACACGATCAAGTAGCGAAAATAGTCCACCAGAAATTGGCAGCGAATGCTGGCTTTCTGACAGAAAAATGCCCGTACTACAAATATGAGCCAGAGACCGTGCATGAGAACGAAACACACAAGCTTTACTGGGATAGAGCAATCATAACAGACAAGACAGTCCCACATAACCGTCCTGACATAACCCTCGTCGATAAATCGAATAAGACCACGTACTTAATCGACATAGCAGTACCCAACACCAATAACATACAGACAACCTACACAACGAAAATCACCAAGTACCAAGATCTCAGACATGAAGTACGAGATATATGGGGTATGGAAAAGATCCTCATCATCCCGTTAGTCATCTCAGCAACAGGGATAGTACCAAAAACGCTTGCGACGAATTTGGAGATACTCAACATTGACCCAAACACCTACATTGAAATACAAAAAGCCACAATCCTAAACACGTGTCACATTGTCAGGAAGTTTCTAGACATGGCACATTAAGAAGTGATGTAAAAAGAGGCTTGGGAACATGGCGCTCTGCCCGTCCCAAAGCCTGTTTCCGCCAAGAATGGGCGAGGAAAACTTTTATATATAATAATTAGCAAAGTTATGTATATAATTTTGCTCGCTTCTTTATGGCAGCAATTAATGCAGTCATGCTGTATGCGGATCCACAACAACAAAATTTACAACAACAACAAAATATGCAACAACAAAATTTACAATAATGAAATAATGCTTGGAAATCAGTCAGCCTGTGGGCTCTCACAATAGAAATGCTAGTTCACTTCGCAGGCTTTCTTAACTGTTGCCACTTAGAAACGCAAGAAAACAAACTTAAAAAGTTCAATTTCTAAAATTGGCAAAATTACAAATCGTTTACTTTTACATGATGCTTTCCCAAATGTGTATAATTTTACTTTCCGTATCCGGCAACAAATATGTTGCAGGATTATACTTTCATTCTTTATATTTGGCAACAGTACGTGCAATTGTTTTCCGAATTCTAAAATCAAATCAGTCTTCCGTTTACCATCGACGTGTGTACACGTACCATAAAGGCTCCGCCGAAAAAAGTCGAACTAAATTTATTTCACTATGTGTTCGAATTAATTTATTTATCGACATGTATTATTGATTTAAATTAAACATTTAAAGTATTAATAAATATGATTTTCAACTGGATGAATTACTGAATTTCTTGTATGCATATAACTGCAGCCCACAAAATTAAACTCCAGTACGAACAACAGTTCCTCGATGTTTGTTTGTTTGGATTTTTTATGGCGCAAGAGCATCTAGGCTATACTGCGCCAAACGGTTCCTCGAAGCCCTAATAGTTCCTGAAGGCAACCGCTGAGAATGAGAAGTAAATACCGAGATGTGTGTGTCCTCTAAAAAATGAGTTCAAGATAAAATGGATTTTTCAAAATGGAGAAATTAGGTTTCTGCGCCCCGTTCTCTTTCTGTTAAACAATTTTATATTACTCTTCCGAAGAAAACAAATGTTCTTCGGAAGTAAATAACAGGCCAAAGAATGCTTTTTAGTTTCCGAAAATAAGGAAAAAATGTTTGTTTTCCAGTTTCCCTCAATTATTTAAAGACTAATAGGTCCAGAACCAGTATAGTTGCTTTGGAAAGAGCCTAGTGCTGTAGTTAATTTCCATTATTTCCAAAGCATCCGGATTATTGACGGTTATTATGACATATCCATATTTTTTCTTGAAGATAAGCTGGATAAGTTAATTCAAAGAGCTAATGCTGTTTAATTCAGATTTACAATTGGCTTTTTGGCAAATAAAGTGAAAATTAATACTTCGAAACCATCCGTAATTATTTTCTCTCGAAGTGCGAGGCTCTTTCTTCCGACTCGTCCGATTTATATTAGTAGGGATATTGTGGAAATAATGGATAAAGTAAAATTTTTGAGGGTGATTTTTTCCCATGATATTCGCTGGAATTATCAGTTTGATTCGGTCTGTTCTAGAATCGCTAGAAATATAGGTATATTTTATAAATTTAGATTCAGGTTGCCCCTAAATATCATTATCGCTCTTAGGGTGTAATCGAAAATGAGTTTGAGAGAAGAGAAGATCTTGGTGCGTTCCGCTGCCCTATCCTTCTTCCGCCCACACATAAAATTGTTTCGAAACTGATTAGACAGTGACATTCAGATCTAAAGCATGCTGGAGTACATATATTGATGTCGAATTTAAAAGAAAATTACTGGATACTTCAGACTGGAAAGACAATTCGTCATGTCATTCATGAATATATCAGATGCAAGCGGTTTTCTTCCAGTCCTGTTGAAGTAATAAGCGCTCCGCTACGTGAAGATAGAGTTAGGGAGGCCTCAGTTTTTGGAATTGTTGGGGTTGACCTCGCCGGGCCGTTATATTTAAAGCACGGAACCAAGGCATGGATCGTTATATTTAGTTGTGCAGTTTTCTGAGCTATACGTCTAGAACTCACTATCTCGTTGTCAACCAATAGTTTTCTTCTGGCCTTCAGGCGATTTATATCGCGTAGAGGACGGCCGAACATGGTGTACTCTGACAATGATACCAACTTCGTAGGATGCAACCGCGAAATCGACTCACTAAATTGGGAAAAGCTACAAGAATACGCTAATGTTATAAAAGTCAAATGGAAATTCAATCCAATCCACCATCCGCTTCGCCGTGGGGGGGATTTTGGGAGAGAATGATAAGACTTACCAAAGACATACTCAAAAGAGTACTGGGAAAGGCATGTTTAGCATACGAAGAACTAAATATTGTTCTCTGAGATGTTGAAAGTATCATTAATTAGAGACCACTCACGTACGTGGCCGAAGACACAAGCAATCTTGTCGCTTTAACTCCATCAGTGTTCCTTCAGGAGATAAGAGAAACTGGAATACCTGACCTAAACCGTATTGAAGAAGTTCAGATGAACAAAAGATTTTCTTACGGACAGGGAGGGGATACGTGACGACCTTATAAAGCGCTTCAAAAGTGAATATCTTGGACAGTTATGTCAACATAAAGCTGCTAAAGATACCTATGAAATTCGACATGGAGGCATTGTTTTAGTTGGAAGTGTTTGTTTGTTTGTTTTTTGGTTTTACGGCTCAAAGACTACAATGGTCATGCTGCGCCGGGACCTACTGTTTTCCGAGGAATCCGAACCTCTTAAGGCCTAGGGAACCAAACCCCGGACTACAGTGAGCAGTGCGATCTTTATGAGATCTCTGAGTAAGCGTTCTTTTTGCACTGCTGGGAGTCGAACCCGGATTAGCCGCGCAATAGGAGAACGCGTTACCACACTGCGCCACCGCAGGGCGTTAGTTGGAAGTGAGAATACTAAACGAATTGAGTGGTCTCTGGCAAGAGTTGTTGAAACGTATCCAGGAAAGGATGGAATAATCTGTCTGGTTAAACTGAAGATGAAAGATGGAGAATATCTTCCTACTGTACAGAGACTTTATCCTTTAGAAATAACTGATGGAGCAAGTTTACTGTACAACGATGTTGCTATTTCCAGACAGGGTGCCCTCGATGAGAGTACGATTCCACTAGAACCTTCATCACGAACATCGGATTGGCCTGAGATGTCAATAAAAACTAGGTGTGGTAGAACTGTTGAATGTCCTAAAAGATTGACTTTGTGATGCATTTAGACTCTCGCAGATCTTTCGGTTGGAGTTAACTATTGAACT
>QLNU02014176.1:7358132-7375733 GCA_006491805.2 Dysdera silvatica
AAAATAATTGCAGCTAAAAGTAGCTGTGGTAACTCACAAGAAATTTGTTCGCGACCCCCAAGTTAGAAGCCGCTGGCCTAGAAATTTTATATAATATCAAAACAAATATCATTTTAATTATTAACCTATTATTCAAATTAATAACTAATTTAACTATTCTAATTATAAATATACTATTACTATTTATATGGTATATTTTTCTCCAAAAGTAAAAGAAACTGACTTCAGTAAAGTATCATTCACTTACCAAAGAACCCAAGCTTTGTAAGTCCTTCGGAACTAATACATTTAAAAAGCTTCAGCACGTTCAAACGTGCAATAAAAAATTCTTCTTCTTGATAATTATATTTCAATTATAATTATTAATGAGAACCTCAAAATATGATTATCACGGAAAATTTAAATATAATTATCAAGAAGAAGAAATGATAACTAATATTTATATTTCAATTATCTTTTGCTCCAATTAATTTCAAATTCCAAATTAAAGCAACTCGTTTGGGTTTCTCTCTCTTTCTCTCCCCCTCTCTCTCTCTCTCTAGTCTACACATGCCAATTACTTTAAAGGCTTTCTCATACCTATGCTTGTCCGACAATCTTTTTAATTAAATAAAAAAAGTGACGGGGAATGCTTCATCATACAGATTTCTTTCTTGCTATATTGATTAGTCTTGTTTTGTTGAATACGTAACACCGCTTGACATAAATATAATAAAAGCAATCAGACAACTTTGAGCGGTTTGTTAGATTATTGGTACATGAGCCGGCTTTCGGCTGCGCTAAAGGGCAGCCTTCATCAGATGTATATGGAGCGAATCGAACATACAGCAGATAATATAATCAAGGAATACAAAATCTCAATCAATCGCTCAAAGTTGTCTGATTGCTTTTATTATATATAGTCTTTTTTTGTTTTTCCTGTTCTTGTGAATATGATCCAAATTCTAAATTAAAACGAAGTTAGTATGATTAAAGAAATGAATATTCCTGGGTTAATCTCTCCAAAACCCCACTCAATATAAAAGAAGTTCTATGTGACAGGTTACAATGGTTAAAAATTCAGAGAATCTGGTTTGAAGCCCTGGCGTTTGCTCCAATTGGTTACAATCGTTTCCTTACGATTCTCCTCCTCCGTTTTGTGAAGCAGAACTGGGTGCAAATTGAATCAAAAGTTGCAAATTTAGGGCTGAAATAAATCTATGCTTTATGGTAAAACTTCCCGATTCAAACTTTGTAATTACTCCCCCCCTCCCTCCTCCTGTACGCCTGTCAATTAATTAAACCACCCTTTAACCACTGACTCTACCTACTCTCTGTCAGAATCGAAAAATGGTAAGTTTGCAAAAACAGTATCTGTCGCTTCTCCGGTAAAAAATGACAAGTTGAAAAATTAATCTTCCTTAGAACTTTTTCGAAAATGGACAAACGTCAATTTCTTTTGTTTGAAGAAAAAAATAGTCACCGACTTTAAAGTTAAATTAAAGCCTTTATTGAAACATTGCTTTAATTTTTTAAAACATTTGCATGCAAAATTAACCAATCAAAGAAGAAATTTATGCATACGTATTTTTGAGTTAACGAAGCACAGAGCTCACTGTCTTACGTAGGTAATGCCAACTCAAAGAAATAAAATTTTAGAGAAAAAAACTTTCTCAACATATTTTACTTGACAAAGAGAACTCGAAACGTTGAGAAATATTTTCTTGTGTCATTTATTAAATCTTACTTATTTTTGTTCTTTTTCTACACTTCTTTACTTAATTTTGCTTTTTGTTTCAGAATATTTTCCACAATACACTGTCTTAAAAAGGCTTAGGTAAAACGAAGAATATTCTGAATTAGTTTAAATTTAATTTCAGAGCAACAAAGAACAGTTTCGAACTTTTTTCTGTTCGTATCGTTATAATTAATTCCATTCACAGCGCGAAACACGTTGCTCCGCATTATTGCAATTGAGTTCCCTAATTGCCGAGACCGGAAATCTTTTATTCAACGGCAGTTTGGGGCCAATTAAGAGGAATGGGTTACTAAAAGGCAGGCTTTGATCTTAAAGGGTTTAACAAGCCCTTTGACAATTTCTTCATTAGCCATTTATCAGTTGATTAAATTCAGTTAATATCAGAGATTGTAAATCATTCCTGCTTGCATTTCATTCAATATTAAATATTCATTTCGTGCAAGAAATTCAGGAGAAAGGTTTTGGAAACATCTTCAAAACCCTGAAAATAAAGGCCCCAAAATAACCAGCAAAAGTGGTAAAAAAATTGGAAGGGCCCCAAAATTCCACGGGTCCTGGATCTGAGACAATGAGGACCAGTTCTTGAATGTTTACATAAATATTCACACCCAGGTTGTATAATACACGGAGCTTTTAACACGTAATTTCAATCATTCAATGGCCTCACAATGAATGATTGAAATCATACGTGTGAATAAATTGTGTATTATTTCGGAGAAGCGAGAGTTCTGCCACAATCGTTTCCGACAACCAAGGCTGGGGACAGCATTTATGAGTCCCTAGGCAGATTAGCGGATCGGGACCCTAGAAATATTTATCAAATTATTAAAGTTCCTCGATGGGACCCTTTAAGGTCCCGGACCCCTGTGCATTTGTCCCCTACGTGTCCTTGACGATAACCCACATCCAAATATACCACATGATCTACTAAGAGGATACACGACTTTATAAGTACTATGAGCTTGATTGTAAAGAATGACAGTACTACGGGTTACAATCATTAGTTTGAACAAGGACATATTAAGTGAAAGAGGCATTAACGATAATCTATTTTTTAGGAAACCACTATTTAAATTAGTGCGCCAGATATCCAGGGAGTATAATCCCCACCTTCTGATTCGCTGGTCGCGAATTCGATTCCCGAGTAGGTCTAGTCGTATACACCGGCGTAGAAATGGAAGGGGCTCAAGATCACACTGGATATCAAAATTCATTATTTTCTCTGGGTCACATCATATAATCTTCTTTAAAGCCACTTGGACCTCCGCCCCCACACCACAGGCGTACGCAGAAAGTTCATAAGGGGGTTATAGGCTCAATGGGAGGGGTTACAGAGCTACAACTCATATATTCCTATGTTAAATATACAAAATTTCATTGCAAATTAACACCCACCCCCCGCGTAGGCCAGTGCCCCCCGTCGTGAGTTTTGAATTGCTATGTCTAATAAATAATGTGGGATAAAGTCATTTGCATATATCGTGCGTCCCTATAAAGAAACGACTAATAATATTTCGCCTTCACTTGACAGTAAAAAAACTGCCATATACCAATATTGTTAATGAATATCAATAGTGGGAGTAGCGGAAAACATTTAAATTATTATTTAATTTTTTATTTGTGTAATGTCATTTAATTCTTTAATTTTTCGAAATCGATCGGTCTTCAGTCCTGTTGGGAAAAGCAACTTGAATTAATATGAAAGCCATTTAATATGAAAATATATAAAATTAAAAAATATGAGCCATTTAATATAAAATGTTCCTTCTACGCCGTCTTAGAGCTCAACAAAGCCATTTATCTTAACTCTTTTTCTTCTGATATTTCGTCTCCATTCTTGTATGTCTTCTAGAAAATTTAGTCCACTGCTTTAGAGGAAGACGGTTAAGTGAGGGAGGGTGTGAGGACAGTACGGTGGCTAGGCGATCCGTCAGCGACGGATTGACCTTTGATTGACCCCCTTTTTCCCTCTTCTCCTTTCACGATACCTTGGTTTTATTTTGTCTCGCTTATTTTCCTTAAAATATCATCCGTTACAGGTAAAAATTCCCGTGTTGTTTTAGAAAAAATTGGGCATCAAATCAAACTTTATTTAGATAGATGCAATTTTTTACATGAGATAATGATTTGCAATTCATTATTAAGTAGGTTAATCCGCCCAAGCAGCAAAGGGTAAAGACTTTAGGGTCTGACAAAGCCCCCGCTGCCCAGGATTGGATATAATAAGCGGAAGTCATAAATACAATATACAAACTAAACATACAATAAATAAACTAAATAAACTAAGTAAGTAAATAAAAAGTAAAAGAGCTAGTTAATTAGTATAGGTATGGAAGGTATAAATTAAGAAAAAAGTGGTGATATCATAATTCTTACCCCCAATAGATATCCCCGGGTAAGTTTTTTATATGGGACAAAGGACTAAATGAAGTTAAGTGAGTTAGGAAGGAGATTCTACACCCTGGGGCTAAAGTAACAGACGGGCAAGAATCCAAGTTTCGTCCGTGAATACTCTGATATTAGATCGTGAAGATTTCTTGTAAAGAGGGTATGATCAGGAGAGTGTAATGAAATGAAGTCAGAATTAGTATCTTTTAGTACGGTGTTAAGCATGAAGATGGAAGTTTTGTAGTAAATGATTTGTCGATTAATAATATCGAATGATCGTAAGCTATTTCAAGTGATGTGGAAGAATGAATTTGATGGTAGAGAGATGTTGAAATATTTTGGATATATAGAAAGAATTTTTCTGTGTAATGAACCAGCGGCTTCGCACAAACTTCAATATGTAGAGCTTTTGATGGGCAAAAGTTCAAAATATGGAAGCTCTACTGCATTCATTATATTCAAAGAAACAGTTTTGTTGCATTCACAGAAACAAATTTATTACATTCACAGAAATAATTCTATTACATTCACAGAAATAGTTCTATTAGATTCACAAAAACAAGTCTATTACATTCACAAAAACAAGTCTATTACATTCACAAAAACAAGTATATTTCATTTATAAAAACAATAATTGGTTGGTTATTTATACAACAAGGGTCATTCTGTGCCAGACAGGTGGGACCGTATATACGGTTTTATTAGAAAAGTAAGTATATTATATTCAGAGAACTGAGTCTATTACGTTTAGAGAAACAATTTTATTATATTCTGAGAAACAAGTAAATTACATTTGGAGAACTAAATTTATTACATTTAGAGAACTAACATTATTGCATTTAGAGAACTAAATTTATTACATTTGGAGAACTAAATTTATTACATTTAAAGAACTAAATTTATTACATTTAAAGAACTAAATTTATTACATTTAAAGAACTAAATTTATTACATTTAAAGAACTAAATTTATTTTGGAGAACTAAATTTATTACATTTAAAAGAACTAAATTTATTACATTTAGAACTAAATTTATTACATTCAGAAACTAGATTTGTTACATTCAGAGAACTAAATTTGTTACATTTAGAGAACTAGAAATTTATTTACATTTAGAGGACTAAATTTATTTACATTCAGAGAACTAAATTTGTTACATTTAGAGAACTAAATTTATTACATTTCAGGAAACAGTTTTATTGCATTCTATAAAAACAGTCTCTCTAACACATGGTTTAGTCTATATTAGCCACCTACCGCTCAATTTTCTTTTTTGTTTTTTTGTTTTGTTTTTTGTTTTGCAAACGCAGCTGAACTTAGTTATAACAACTTAAGTTATAGCAGCAACTCAGATACTGTATCCAAATTTTGAAATCATTTCACGGATTATTTGTATATAATTAGGTATCGGTTATAGAGTCACTCGGTTATAGAGCGAAATTTTCGCTGGTCATTTGGATGTTGTTATAGACGAGTTCGATTTCGTTTGATTTTAAAGAAGATTCCAATAGTTATTAACAATATACAAATGCAATAACTTTTACTTCAACGCTGGTATGCTTTAAATCATAGAGTGTAGAACGTAGTTTCGTAAGCTCGAGGCTCCTTTTTTAAGTAAGACTGATAAAAAAAATAGAAAAATGAAGAAATATCAATGGATATATGAAATTATACGATAAAATTTGGAGATATTTTTACTTGTCTAGCAAGTTGTTAAGGTATTATTACCCTTCACAGGGATAACACAATTGCCAAATAATGGTCAACACGGAAAAGCCTCGGGGGCGAGATTTTTGTGAGTTTTTCGTGGGGGAATTTATTATGCAATAATTTTTTGCCACCCATGTATAAGTTCAGCTCAAACTAGAGCTTGTGTAATTTTGGAGAAAAAGAGACGCTTTCCCCATCCTGGATTCGAACCAGGATGGGGAAAGCGTCTCTTTTTCTCCAAAATTACACAAGCTCTAGTTTGAGCTGTAATTAAAACGTGGGTGGCAAAAATTATAGTATAATAAATTTCCCCCACGAAAACTCACAAAATTCTCGCCCCGGAGGCTTTCTTGTGTTGACCATATTTGGCAATTGTGTTATCCCTGCGGAGGGTAATAATACCTTAACACCTTTACATACGGAGAAAGAGAGCGTTGTTTCCTGTCCTCATTCGTCTAGCGGTCCAAGACACTCCGGGCTAAACGGAGGGACCCTGGTTCGAATCCAGGATGGGGAAAGCGTCTCTTTTTCTCCAAAATTACACAAGCTCTAGTTTGAGCTGTAATTAAAACGTGGGTGGCAAAAATTATAGTATAATTGTCTAGCAAGGTTTAACATGGTGAAAGTCAACCAAAATGCAGGTTTTGGAAAACTGTTGCCGTCAAAACAGCTAGTACTCAAAGTTTTTAAATATTGTGCAAGAGTGAGGTAATGTCCACCCTACTTCACCCCTTGTTGAAGTGTGCTTAAAGCGTTTATTTTTAAACAGCATTTTATTTTTAAAAAAAACTGCAACAAAACAGATTAAATATCTCTGTCTAAAACGTACTTTTTATGAGTCCCCACAGATTCTCCGACGGTGAGTTTTTTACACTTCTTCTTTGAAGGGAAATTTTTGTTCTTTTTGAAAAATCGATATGTAGGCACTTCTGATCGATGAAAGGTGATAACTCCGAGCCTCAGCGGTTTTTCCTACATGTGGTGCATTATCAATCTTAATTTTTTTTCGCCGTGCATTTCCGAAACCTTTAAAGCTCATAAAGTTTTATCAGTAATAATAATTTATTTGCTTCAAATATATGCCATTTTCTTCTCCTATGAACTTTAATACTCGTTTCAAGAAACGTATATGTTGTATTATCTATTAATTTTTGTCACATTTTACTTGGCAAACATAGCTTATCAATCATTTGAAAATTCACATTATCTTTTACACTAATTATTATCATCTGTGTGTATATATATACACGTACACCACTGGCGTACGCAGGGGGTATTGATGAGGGTTGTAACCCCTCATTGCAATGAAATTTTGTATATTTAACATAGGAATATGTGTTTCAAATCTTTATCCCCGCCCACTGAGCCTATACCACTCTTTATCTTAGCCCACTGAGCGTACGCCTATGACGTACGCACTACCCATATTGTAACAAATCGCTATATAATCCATATATTCCAAACAAACTGTACGCATATTATATGCTATATAGATATGCTACTAAAAATACATATAATAAATATATACCAGCACGATACATGTGTACATACCATAAAGCTACATACAGTATACTTCACATACCATGCATAATACGTATATTTCCCTAAATAAATGTATATTACACACATCTACGTATACCACATACGTATATACGCATGCATCATATTGATTACATACCATCTTTTGAACATTTTTGCATTATAACCTTAACAATCCATAAACTACAAAAAATATTTTCATGTTTGTTAATTGATTTATAACCCCCGAACCCTTATTTATTCATTCCATTATTGGTAATTAATGATTCACTGAAATGAGTGAAAAAAATAATTTTGAAATAATAAGGATGAAATATTAATATCAATGTTGATTGATAGGTATAATTAATCACATACTAAGACAAAGAAAAAAAAACACTGTTTAATGATGCTGTTCTAACGCATTTTCTAAAAACATCTCCAATGTTATTGAATATTAGAACGTTGAAAATGTATTCAATAACATTGACGATTTTTTGTTTGCAGTTTTGTCATTGGTGAATAAAGAATAACATTCGAATTTAAGCGGAATAGAAAAAGAACGTGCGTACCCGTCAAAACTTGAATGAATGTTAACGAACAAAAAGAAAAAAAAGCACCCTCTGGCATTTCGTGCCTTTCGGGTTACCATGATAACCAAAATTAAAAAGTAAAGAATTAATCACAATTGACATTTCCTCATGTAGCTATTATTGATTCCACCAGAATATAGTGGCAACAATTATTTTTCATTGGTTTTAACACAAATGATTGTATTATTAATATTATCATAATAAAGTGGCAACAACATCCTACCTTTATTAAAACGTCCCGCAAAAAAATAACGAAAAAATATGACTTTTGTTTTTAAATTGACCTCCATAAAAGCATTTTCAACGTTAAAATATGTCTACCTTTAAAAGAAAGAAGAGAAAGAAAAGGAAAATTACGTGCTGGAGTTTTACGATTCAAGAATCGTCAGTTAGAAAAGCAAATAAGGAAGATGGGGAGTAAGAGAGGAAGTTCTTTGTCACAGAGAGCATTATTTTGCGAAGTAAATACTCACTAATGAACATGATGAAGTAATGAACTCAGCATGTAAAATACACTTGAAATTGACCCCTTCTGAAATGTGCCTCAGACTTCTTTCTATTAACGTAGCATGATTTGTCAAATACTGGGGACTCATAATGAAAAGATACAGATGCAGACCACCTGCTTCAAGATTTCAGTGTCTATTCACTTGGCAGAGCACGTATGAAAATGACGCATTAAATATAAATATTTATTTTATTTCATATATGTGGGGAAGTATCAACGATCATCACAAATATGGGACACTGTGGTGACACAATGGCAACGCGTTCGCTTAGCATACTATTGATCTAACTTGGTCTCCCAAAGGTATCAAAAAATAAGAACGGTTCCCAACTGACTGTTCACTGTAGTCCGAGGGTTGCTTCCTCAGTCCTTGAAAAGGTCGGATATTTCAAAAAAATTTAGGCCCCAGTGCATCATAAACTTACATGACCTTGCGCCATAAACGCAAGCAAACTTCTTCAACGCATTCGTAAAATTTATTACAGTACTCGTGGCTTTATAAAGAAAAGATGTTTCAACGTTGTCCCGTTACTTTTCAATGCACTTGGTCCAGCGTTTCATCAGTTTGTTTATGCTATCAGAAAGTAAGTCGTTCTTTTTTTTTTTCGGAAAAGATTGACGTTCATGCTCACGGGTGGGCCATCTCGTTCATTAAATGAAACATGAGCGATTTTGCCCATCTATCGTGAACGAAAAGATCCGTTTAGTGAGTCGGTCTTTGAACGATTCGACACACCAATAATTCACGCACCTTTCCATCACTTCTGAATCATTCATTTTGCACTTTACGAAAATCGATTGCAAATGATATCATTAGCGAACTCATAATTAAATTGTATATGATCTTTCATAGATGCCATGATTCATCATGTCTCCATGAAGATCATGATTCACCATGTCGCCATGAAGATCACGATTCACCATGTCGCCACGATGATGATGATTCACCATGTCGCCATGAAGATCATGATTCACCATGTCGCCATGATGATCATGATTTACAATATCGCCAGTCTGCTCGTTTGGATCATCATATGAATATATTCAACGTTATAGGTAATAATTTTCGACACCCAAGATTGGGCTCAAACTAAAACTTTTAAAATATAGAAAAAAAAAAAGAGACGTCGTCCAATATCTAGAATCGAACCAGAGTCCCTCCGTTTGACCCGCATTGCCTTAACCGGAGAGAAGGGAGGTTTCCCGAGAAGGGTAATAATAATATCTTACAACCTTGTATACGGAGAAAGGGAGCATCGTTCCCGTCTTTGGTGGCCTAGCAGTTAAGGCACTCCTGATCTAACAGAGGAACCCTAGTTCGAATCCAGGCCGGGGACGGAGTTTCTCTCCCCCTTTTTTTTATCCTATACTTTAAAAGCTCTAGATTGAGCTAAAGCATGGGTGTCGAAACTTATTACCTATAATTAAATTCCGCATAAAAAATTACAAAAAGCTCGCCCCAGTGGCTTTATGTGTTGACCATTATTTGGCAATTGTGTTATCCCTGAGAAGGGTAATAATATCTTACATCCTTATGTTCAACTTTGCCGTCAGTTGAGGAAATGGGCGGGATTCCTCCACTTCTTCATCGATTGTGCGAACGGTTATCCATTAAACACAACAATGGAACTTGTCAATTCATTCAACAGAAATTCGCCAAATTATGGAAACTGAACAGAAAGCTTATTTATCATGAATAATCATTTCTGACGCCCACGCTATGAGCTCAAACTAAAGCTCTTTCCTAATATAAGAAAAAGAGTGAGTGCCCTGACCAGAATCAAACCTCCCTAAGGCGACCACCGTCGGTTCCGTGAAAACACGATCGATCAGAGAGGTGGTTTCTGAATGGGGTGGCGAGGTAATCCGTTTTCAGAAAAGTGGACATTAAGGGGGGTGTTTGCTGAATAGAGGTGGTCGTTAAGAGAAGTTTTACTGTACCTTATGTATCATGCTACTATATACTGAGGTGTGGATAGAGTAATTTTTATACAGAAGTTTTTCTTGAGATACGAAAAAATTGTAAGGGTACTTCCGAGTAAAAGGTGAGAGGTTGAATTTATCGCAAGAGGTTGCATTTATCGCAACTTCCTTGTGAGAAAACATTGCTCCCACACTATGCTGAAAACTTTCTTTGAATTCCAGTCCTTGGTGAACCTCAAACTAAAAAAATCGTGATTGTGATAGGATGCACAGTCGAGGGATTGACGTGAGTACGTTCCCAGTCAAACGTCGTTTGTGGCAGCAGAGTTCAATGGAACTTAGAAATGGATCGACACATTGATTGCTACACAGGACCCGTCGTTGACCTCGCCGCCGCCGTTCGCATTTTTGCGTGTCGTGCGCCTCCTAATCCCTCAGGCCCTGACAATGACACATCTTTGGATAGATGGTGAGACACTCTTTCCAATGCTATGCGTTTTCTATATTTCATGTTGGCATCTGTGCGAATTTTGGCCGACATTGTGAAATTCTTGCAATTTTATTTTCTTGTTTCAATTTTTCCCTATTTAAAACTATTTCAATGTTTTAGAGTGCATGTAACTGCCTATATCTAATCGAGATCTATCGTTTGGGAACAAAACCAGGGGCGTAGCTTCTCGAAGACATCAGCTATATTGATTGGAAATTTCCGAGGGCGCCTAGTCTAGCCATTTTGCGGCGAGCCCCAACCCTCGCCTACTGCGCCTGAGCGGCGGTGGCTTCGTGTTTTAGTAGGAACAGAATTGTATACCGGTTAGAATGATACCAAAACCATTGCAATCGAACTTTTTTCGGAGTTACTCAGTGGTTTTGTATAGGCATGCAAACGTTACATCAAGATTTCTGAGATGTCATCCAGTTTTGAAGTGATTTTACAGACGTATTCACATCAAAAAGGAACAAATCACTCCATTTACTGCTTTTAATGTGCCCATGTAGAAGCCAAGAAGGTATGACAAGGGTATATCAACAACACAACGGTTTATTCCCTCCCTCACATCCTCACTCTAATATCGGCAAAAACACTACCAATATACATCTACGTCATACACCATGCTAAAAAAAGACATCGCGATATTCGTGAGATCACTGAAATTTAAGCATCGAGAGCTATCTGTACCAAGAATTGTAAATGCTTGGGAATACCATGTACGGTTAGTAGTGTTAATCGTTGGAATTCTTGCTCCTGTTTTCACTAAACGTAACTATCTCTACTCAGAGATAGTCGTGTTGATTTAGACAGCCAACTTTCTCAGTAACTTTACCTACTTCTTCGAACAGTATGAGTGTAATTAGTACTTTTGGCATCCATTTATTTTCTGGATTTCGCCCCAGACTTACTGGAAGTAGCCAGTAGCTAACCATTCCATATTAACCTGCACAGCAAAAAAAGTAACAATTTATGTGGAGCAAATAGTGCATAAATACCTATCATCCTTTGTTTTTCGAAAATCGAGATATTTTATAAACACAATAAATGCTACTTCGGCTCTACTGCACAGTTCGTCACCGCTATTCTCTCCTCTCCTCTTGAAATCGCTCTAAAACTGCAGTAGTTAGGCTTGTAACGTCATACTCTCTTTGTCGTCATACATCGGCATATTCCGAGAAGTAGGTGAGAACTCGCTATTGTTTTTGGGCACTGATGCACTCTTTACTGCTTTAACAGTTTCGAATTTCAGGCTTATTTGATATTTTTTGGTAGCAGGGGTGGGGGCCCCCCCCCCCCCACACAAGGAATCCACTGATTCAGGGAAATTGTAGTGCCCAAAGAGCTTCGACAACTGCCGCTCCAACATGGGGGAAGGTTATAACGCCCGTTACCAGCCGTGTTTGGCAACTTGGAAAAAAATTCAGTAGGTGACGAGAAAACAATTCTGTAGGTGACGAGAAAAAATTCAGTAGGTAACGGATTGTGTAGTTTTACCGTTACTTTAAGTTTTTAATAAGAAATTTCTTATCGGAAAATATACCGTATACTAGCCATTGTTTTTAACGATTTGAGCAAATTTTAAGTCTACGCTAAAATCTTTTTAATCTCATTATTTTTAATTCAAAAATGCATATTTTTCAAAGAAAAAAAGACGTTAGCTCATGAAATAATGCTTTTTGTTTAGTGTGATTATTTTAAAGAATTACTGTTGGATCTTTCGAGAGATCTTTTTTTTTTTTAAGCGAAAGTTCCTAAAATAAATATAATGAACAATAATGTCTCCAGAGGCAAATAATAAAACCCACGAATCTGGTATTAGTAGTTATTTTTTAAACAAAATTCTGGCGGAAATTTTTAAACTTTGTTTAAATTTAAGGATGATCGTATAGCACGAAAGTTTAAATCTCATTAAGAATTATGTGTTTTTCCACTTTCAAACTCTTTTCGATAAAGAGATTTGTTACCAGAAGTTTAAAAGGGATGTTTTGCCTTTAAATTATTCATACGTAACCTTTCCAGAAGATTTCAAATTTATATCATCTGCAAAATGGTATTTCCCTCAAAGAATTTGCGTTCCAAAATGGCTACAAACTTCGATACAGTCAGATGAAAACCAACACAGCATTCTTGTTCCTAATATGTTTTCCTAAAAGTTTCAGTAGCGAATTTATCGCTTTAGTTTGGCAACAGTTGCCGATATAAATTCAAATTTAATACTTGTTCCCTAGGTAGGTGGATAAAGTTTCATGCGGAGCAGAGACAGGTCGTGACGTCATTTTGACGTCACCAGTATATCCATTTCAGTGATGCGATGGCCTAGGGAATTTTTTTGCAAGCGTCTACATTGTGCGCATACACCTGGACCCTTGCACCATTCGAAGACAATACAAACGGTGGGGGAGTGTAGGGATGTTCCCCCACTAACCCTTCACTGATTCAGCTATGTGTACTGATTTTTATTATAGTACTAACTGCTCCGGAGTGTGCTATTTCATTGCGCATTTATTATTATAACAAAAATCAGTACATACCCGAATCAGTGAAGGGTTAGTGGGGGATACTCCCCACACATTTGGATTGTCTGTGAGTTACACCCGAATGGTGGCAAGGGTTGAATCAACGAGTTTGGCATCAAGAAATTCCCTAAATTCTTGATGCCAAAGCTCCTAACTCAGTAGTTGCAATATATGTGACGTCAAAATGACGTCACGACCTGTCGCTGCTCCGTATCAAACTTCATCCACCCCCAAGTTAGATCCGAGAGTTAAGTGCTTAGTTTTAAATAATACTGTACAAAATAAAACTTAACTTCAATGGAAAGGGGAGTAAACATTGCAGTCTTCAATACTGCAACTTAAATCCAACTATTGGCAAATAATCCCCTCCCTCTCTAACAAAAATTAAGGACACTAAAGAACGGATCAAATGGCTTATTTTTCCGTACTTCATATCTGTCCATAATTCACAAAAGTATAAATAAGTGTATGAATAATATTTATCATTTGATCACGTGACATGATTAGTATCAAAATATAATATATATAAAATCTAAATAAACTTAATTATTTACAAAGAAGAGTCAAACAATGGGATATTTGATATACAAATACAAAAATGAAAATATTTGCCCATACATTATGTGCAGAGTCAAACCTCTCACCGGTCACCGTCTTCGAATCTGTATTATTCTATTATATGGCACATTACTTCCAATCATGGCTCACCAAAAGTTTGATATACTGTATACAAAATTTTAACATACAAATGTTTAATACATATGGACGTTCTATCGTATTTGTATATTTGAAGGTTTTTCATTATATATACATTTTGTTAAATGTTCATTATTAAAGGATTGATGAGAACATTAAATACTTAAAAAAAAGGCCTTTTTAGGGCTTGACAGATGGTTGCTGACTTTCTCCGAACTATGAGTTACGGCCATTAAGCCAGAGGCGGATTAAACCTATTGGGGGGCCCTGAGACCCAAGCCCCAAAACAAAAAATTGTGTAAGGATCTGAGGACTTTTTCGGGAAGATTTCAGTAGTAAATTTTTAGTGAGTTCCTTAAACCGGCAATATGTAACTAATAATAAACTCAACGTTTCAAGAAAAATCAGATATTTATTCAAAAAATTTAATAGTAATAAATTACCTTAGTGCTTAAAAATGTTTTGTATATAAATTTATGTCTTGGTTTCTTATGGGCAAATCCATCAAACCATTTTCTCAGTATCTGTTTCGTCCAAAATTTCTTTTTCTAGGTATAATATACCCGTGTTGTTCAAACTTTCCGCTCTCCCATTGTGCTCCTTAATAATTTTTAATGTGTTTTAAAACTGAAAAATATCACCTGATGCATTTGATGATTGGTATTTTTATTGTTTTTTATATTGGTGTTGTCAAAAAAATTTTTTGAAATAATCTCTACATTAGGAAAAGTTCCACTGTTTTTATACACTTCGAACTATTACCACTAAACTGGTAAAACGAAACCACTAACCATCAAGTTTCAAATCTTCACGACTATATCCAAACTTTCACTAATCAGAAACAAATACTCATAGCATTTAATAATTATTTTATTGACTTTCCCTTCAATCTAATTAAGAATCAAAGTGATGTATCACTTATAAAGAAAGACTGCTTTAATTATAACGTAAAAAAACTCATTATTTCTATCAGCAATCACAATTCATAAACTGACGGTGATACTCAAAAAAAACTAATCCCAAAAAAGTCCCAGGTCATGACCAGATTTACACCATTGTGCAAAATACGTTTCAGTTATTATCGAACTACCTCTACTTCATATTTATAACCTAATTTTCTCTACAGGAATCATGCCGCATGATTTTAAAGTTGCTGTTATTACTCGCATGTATAAAAAGGGTTCTAAAACTGACATTTCTAACTATAGGTTAATTTCAGTACTGACAGTTTTTGCAAAAATTTTCTAGAATTTACTCTTTAAAAGACTTCATACTTACTTCTCGTCCCATAAAATAATCCATCAAAATCAGTTTGGATTCATTAAAGGCAAATCCACTGAGCAGGCCCTCCTTTAAGCTACTAATTTTATTTACTCATCTATAGACTCTAAAAAATCTGCTGTTGGTGTATTCTTCGATTTGTCAAGAGCTTTCGATACTATCAATAACAACAGACTTCTTTTCAAACTTGAATTGGCCGGTGTCCGTGTCCATCCTTTTCAGAAACTACCTGACAAACAGAGGACAATTTGTGCACATGGGTGGCTGCCGTTTTGCATTATGTCATGCACTATGCGGTGTTCCACAGGGATCGATCTTAGGGCCTCTACTATTCAACTTCTACATTAATAATATTTTCTACCTACCAGCTCCTTACAAACCTATCTGTTTTGCTGACGAAACCAGTATCTTCTTTAAAAGCACTGAAATCAACCCGTTAATCTCTTCGATAAATACAAATATAAAGAATTTTACTAACTTCTTTAAAAGTAACTGTCTAATACTCAATACCTCAAAGACTAAACGCCTTCTTTTTACCAACAAAAAAATATAAACCCTAAACATTTTAATCTCAGTATAAATAATATAATGATTTCAATCTCACAAAATATAAACTTTCTTTGTGTAACTCTTCAATCCAACCTTAAATAGGATATTCACGTTAACAATATCTGTAAAATAATTAGTAGAAATATTAGAGTGATTCGAACGTCAGCTACAACTTACCCGTCTCGATTCTTCTTGAGCTTTACCCTTCTATGATTTTTTTCTTTTCTTCACTATTGCCTTCTGATATGAGGAAACATTTCCACGTCTAATCTCATTAGACTTACCAGACTGCAAAAAAGATTACACCGCCTCCTAAATTATCTACCATTGTCTTCAAGAACTACTGAAATGGCTTATGATCATCAGATATTATTAATTGTAAATTATTTACGTACAAAACTTCCATCTTCATGTGTAACACTATTCGAAATTGCACTCATTCTGCTCTCATTTCACCGTGTTTTCCTGATCATACCCACTTTATCAGAAATCTTAACAATCTGATACCAGAGTATTCACGAACGAAACTTGGACTCCCCACCATTTGTAGATTTGGCCCTAGGGTGTGGGATCTTCTTCCTAACTCACTTAAATCTATTCATTCCTTTGCTCAATATAAAAAACTCATCCGCAGACATCTATTGGATAGAGAAATATAATATCACTACATCTTTCTCTATTTATACCTTCCATACCTTTACTAATAAACCAGCTCTCTTATCTTAATGTATTTAGCTTATTGTATATTGTGTTTATTATTTCCATTCATTTTATCCAAGCCTGGGCAGCTTGGGGCTTTGTCAGACCCTAAAGTCTTTATCCTTTGCTACCTAAACGGATTATCTTAGCTGACAAATCATAGATACCATCACTTTATCTATAAACTTACTGTGAATCCGTCTAAATAAAGTTCGATTTGATTTGATTATTCAATAGCACTTCTGGCTATTTATTTATCAACACTTCTGATTATTTATTTATCATCTTCTTACATATGTTTATTATTATTTCTCCTTTCATAACAACATATATTAATAATTTTTTTCAAATGTTCTTGCAAACTTTCTTTATAGCTTATAACTTTTTAATATCACTTAATAGCACGCCTCCAAAAATCTTTTTTCCTTCTTTAATCTACATAATTATTATTATTCATAACTTTTACAAAAATAGAGTAAACAACACTTATAATTCGATTGGACTCTTTACGTCCTGGTATGTATATCCAAGCGATATATACTCACTAATAAATACTTCAATAATAATGATGCACCAATAATCCTGTTGATTATATGCGCCCAATAATAATCAAATAGTTTCTTTCCTTTTTTAAGTTTTATTTATTATGTGATACGAATTGTTTCTTTAAAATAATAATAATAATACAAAGGGGATTTTAGAAAAATTAATACAGTCGGAGCAGGACATGAATGTCCTCTCGCCTTCGAAGGTTTATCCAGATGCTCCGGTTTTCGAACGGAAATATTGTCTAAACAACAGCGATTGTCTCTTCTCGTTCAATTACCTTTTAGAATTCTCGCGTTTAAGTGAATGTGTGTGTGTGTGTGTGTGTGTGAGAGAGAGAGAGAGAGAGAGAGATAGGTATTAAAACGCATGATTAGAGTCAAATCAAAGTCGTTCTTCTCCTCCTCCTCCTCAACTTTTTATATGTACTTTATATAAATGGC
>QLNU02014176.1:7388305-7409842 GCA_006491805.2 Dysdera silvatica
GATCGTGAACGGTTAGAAAAAAATTATTATGATGAATTTATTACAAAAATTAATTTAATATTAATCGTACTTAATTCACAACAATAGCGTATGTTTCTCTTGTCCAAAGTTCTCCATATGGACCTTGAAGAACTAATGTATATATATATATATATATTAGTTTTTCAAGCAAAATTGTTCAATCTTTCTGCAAAATTGTAGTATGATTGTGACATGTAGTACCTTCTAATGTAATATACATAAATACCCATATCTAAATGTATATTAACTTAGACAAAGTTAAAGTTGTAAAGTAATGTCACACAAGGTAGTAAACCCAAGTAAATTTAAGTAGTAGAAACATCTCAGAATAAAGATTGACATGTAGTAGTAAAAAGTGAAGAGGAGTAAAAGATTAAAAATACCAAGAATTTTGTTCTTCATCAGGGTTCGCACAAAATCCCTGTTATTGGTTTGCTTTTTCTGACTACAACAATTAAGATTAGTGATTAATACTGAATAAACCAGCATTGACCAAAACTTAGCTAAAAACAGTATAAACCCAGAATATAATTAGTTTAACAATATTTTAGTAATTTAGAAGGGTCTCTTTATTAATACTGAGAACAATCTCAATTGTTGTAAGCGACACAAAAGCAAACTTACAACAAGTAGATAGAGCTATGGAAAGGGATTAAAGTGTAAAAGTTGAATTAACAAGAATAGAAAAGATGATAAAGTGAGAAAATTCACTAACTATACCAAAAAATTATAACAAAAAGTTTTACACAAATATGTCAACACTTAATTATTAATTAGTAAAAATATAAATTTAAATAAACTTATATATTCAAAATAAACAATTTTTTTCTTTGCACTCGTAATAGACACAGATGTGTGCAATCAAAATAAAGACATATATATGCGCATATGCATAAACATGCACACCCTTACATATATACATATACATACCCATATATATACACACAAATACACACACACACGTATATATATACACACTCAAAATCTACAGTATATATACACATATAAACCAGATATGCACCATAAATATATATATATACACACACAAATATAATTATAAAAATCGTAAATAAAAAAACGTTGTTGAACATAGAGAACTCAATAAGTGTGCAAACAACAGCTAGAAAAAGCTTACTATAATTCTCGAACCTGACATCAAAACACCTTACCTACATTACAGACATAAACCTGTTAGTATAATAAATAAAAATGTAAGAAAAACAATCCAGAGGTGACAAGAAGTATTTAAGAAAAAGTACTGAAGGATTAGAAGTAAGAAAGTAGGTAAAAGAAATGAAATTTGTCGTGTTTTGGGTGTAGGAGAAAACACCAAAGCACTGGGGTTCTTTTTGCTAGAAAAGTTGCCTTTTGTCCACTAGGACTTAAACTTTAAATGGTGCTTTTGTGGTGAAAAAACAAGCGAAGGATAGATTATAATAGATGATAATAGTGGAAATAGGGACTGAGAAAGTTAAAGGTATGTGGAAAATAAAATGAAGTGGAGGGTTTAGGATCAAGAAAGTTTTTTAACAAAATTATATACCAGATTCTTGGTGAAGTAATGTGGAACATCATTGTAAATGCATTCGACATTAGTGTCTGAAAGTTTTTTAATTTGAGGTTATTGTTACTCGAGAACATTTCGAGAACATTTCGAACAAATGATATTTCTGTGGACTTTTCTGGATATGTTGGGAGTCCCAGTTTGTGAGGAAATTCACTTTAAATCTGAAGTCTTGCCTTTTATCATACAAGTCAATTTCAGTAAGAGAGTTGTCGTTGATGCTGATATTTAAATCTAGGAAAACACCACTCTTGTTGTCAGTATTGGTTTTAATTAGTTTTAGGTTTGGCGGGTAGCTGTCAAGATTCTTAGTGCCATTGAGTGTTATGAGGTCATTAATAATGTATTCGAATGTGACTCGCTGTTGAAGGTAAGCTTTTTCGTAAAAATGAAGGTATAAGTTTACCAGAATACTGGAGTAACTGGCTCCTGTGGGAATTCCGTGGGTTTGTACACAAAGCCTGCTAAACATTTTTATGATGTTTTTTTTGAGGCAAAAGGAAAGAAGGTTTTTGCAGTTGGATGCTTCCAGCCCAACGAAATTCTGTTTTTTCAAAGTAGTGAAAAATAATTTCGGAACACTATAAAATGTCAATGGAATTGAATAGGTTTTCAAAGCCATAGCATTCGCTGCTACATAACTGGTTATCTTGCAGATATTTAATTATTGAATTATTATCATTTATGAACCAGGTTTTTTCTTGGCTTCTAATTTGGTCTTCAACTTTTTTTAATAAATGAAATAATGCTTTTGCAGCAGAGGATCCATACGAATTGCTTACTTGAGTAATAAAACGAAATTTTAGAGGGTTTTTGTGGAATTTTACCGTGGCAAAGAGGAAAGGTTTGTTAAGAGATTTGTTAGTTAACTTGAGCCTTTTATGAAAGGCAAGGATTTTTTTGTCAAAGATTGTTTCACTTTCATTAAAAGGAGTATAGGCTGATGAAAGTTCTAGCCGCTTTTTTAAGTTTTCAATGTAGAAGTTTTTACAGATAAGTGCAAAATTTCCTGTGGCTTTGTCTGTAACAGTGATCACAAAATCTCTTTGGATGTCTTTAATTTGTTCGAGAATTCTTTTTACATTGGGCTGATTTTTATTATCTAATCTTTTCAAAAGGTTCCTTTGGTTGCAGAAGTGAAAAATTTTTTAAAGAATCTTGGATCTCAATTCAATGAAGGTTTCTAATGGTATATTATATTTGAAGGCAATATCATAACAGAATTTTTAGATGTCAGCATGAATATGCTGGGAAAATGCTGTTTTGCCCCTGTTCACCGCCATCCTAAATTTTGATCCCTTTTCTAGTAGAGTTTTCAGATCTTCAGAGGCTATTCCATTAAGATGACCTGTGACAATGTGTCCATGATGTGGGTCCACAAATTTTAGGTATACTTTTCGAGTACAGGGACAAGAGATGTTGTCATTGTCTTCAAACAGGACTTTTTTGTAGTTACAAATCAATTTTCCAATTGGAGGTGTGTAACTAAATAAAGGTCGAATGACAAAATCTTTAAGATCGTTTGGAAAATATTTGCAAACTGACTTAATTAGTTTTGCCAGAGGTATTGAATCAAAAATTTTACTGGAGAACTTGAAGATGATGTAATGCTTTTCTGTAGTTTCAATGTGCTTTACACATGTTTCCACCTTCTGTATGCCTAGCTTAAATTTAAGAAGGTCTAAAATGATGTCATGTGTTTGCTGATTTTTGAAATTAAATTCTAGGCTTCTTTTACGGAGTAAATTGCATTTACTTTTGTTAAGTGAAAAAAATCACATCCTTGACCTTCTTAACGTTCAGATCCCTAGAAGTCTATAGTCTAGAAGTATATATATATATATATAGCAAAATTGTAGTATGATTGTGACATGTACCTTCTAATGTAATATACATACACTACACTTAAATGTATATTAATTTAGACAAAGTTAAAGTAGAAAAGTAATATAACACTAGGTAGTCAAACCAAGTAAATTTAAGTAGTAGAAACAGCTTAGAATAAAAACTGAAATTGTAGTAGTAAAAAGCAAAGAGGAGTAAAAGATTAAACAATACCAAGAATTTTGTTGTTCATCAGGGACAGCACAAAATATCTGTTATTGGTTTGCTTTTTCTGACTACAATAATTGAGATTTATGATTAATACTGAATGAAGTAATATTGATCAAAAATTAGTTAAAAATAGTATAAATCCAGAATATAATTAGTTTAAAAATATTTTAGTAATTTAGAAGGGCCTTTTTATTAATACTGAGAACAATCTCAATTGTTGTAAGCGGCCCAAATGCCAACTTAAACAAGTAGATAGATCTATTGAAAGTGATTAAAGCGAAAAAGTTCAATTAACAAGAATAGAAAAGATGATAAAGTGAGAAAATTCATTAATAAAAAATTATATATAACAAGTTGGTCCTGTATATGGCGTATATTCCAGGAGCTCTGGGTAATCTCTGATAGACCAACTTGTTTTTTGCTTTTTAAAGATTTTTTGCAGAAACTGTTTTTCTTAGAAAAATGTAGTGTTTTAGAAGAAATTCAAAAAAATTTAGAAAAATATAAAGGGTTTGGTATACATAAGAAACAAATATTCGAAAACAGTTTCCATCGGAAACAAAAACACTGACTCTTTCTTCAGGACGTTTGTAAGAGCAATGGTCACTGCTCGATCTGACGTGCTTTCAACTTCAAGAAGAAAGTCTTTAATTCTTTTGTTGATTAAGAAGCCAACACCACTTGTTCTTCCAGTTTCCGTTCCTCTATAATAAAACAAATGTCCGCTTTTAAGTTCCACCAATTCTTCACCTTTTCTTCTGACTTCACTGAGTCCTATAATGTCCCAATTGATCTTTTCAAGTTCCTCTTCCAATTCCTGAAGTTTTGCTTCAGAAGCAAGGGATCGTCCATTATACGTTGCCAAGGTCAATAACAAACGGCAGCCTGGGCCATTCCAGTGATTCTTAGCACCCCCTGCTTTCATGCCACGCTGACCGCTGCCTTGATCAGGAGCACTCCAGCACCTGGAGACTAGGGGCCATGGTTTTTGGTATATAAGCATAGTGGAGGAATTAGCCATCATTTTACCACGCTGGTTAGACGGATTGGTGAATTAGCCTTCACCTTCCCCCTTTCTATTCGTGCAGCAAATATTAATTTGCTTCATAAATTGAAAGCCCGGCCCGCACCACTTGAAGGCGGTGTAAGACACTAGGTTACTGGCCCGTCCGGTTACACACATCGTCACATGCGTTCAGCGTGTGGGTCTCCTTCCAGTTAGATACCAGCAACCCTTTTGCAGGCCATATATATATATATATATGGAATATTTTTAAGCGACTGTCGATTTCGAAATATATATACAGGTTTTACTGTATACTACACACTGTATAATGTATAATACATGCTGTGTATACTACATGCTGTATACTGAATCTAGAAAAAGATTAAAACCTTGTTCAAGGATTTCATAGAGAGAGCAAAAATTTAGTTGGATGGCCTAGAGTTAGAAATTACTGATTCGAATGTACATAGCTAGACAAATCATG
This sequence comes from Dysdera silvatica, assembly GCA_006491805.2. Lineage (NCBI taxonomy): Eukaryota > Metazoa > Arthropoda > Arachnida > Araneae > Dysderidae > Dysdera > Dysdera silvatica. The sequence goes on from QLNU02014176.1 coordinate 7,393,436, forward strand.
CAAACCGTACTCGCTATCCATGTACGGTATTCGTCCGCCTCACTAAGAAAACCTAGAATCCTAATAGAAAAGAAGATTTTCTACCCCCGCTAACTGAAAAAATTTAGCGTACATGTATATCTTGAGCCAAATAATATTGATCGAAGTCAACGTTCTGAAAGAACTCCACAGAAGTCCTCTTAACTGTAGTGCATTCGAAAGAGACAACTTTATTCTGAAAAAAAGAAATTAAAATTGTGTCTAACAAGAAAGTTCTTCAACCAGTTATCATTGCCAATTCTCTTTCGTAAATCAATTACATGGAATATAACGAAAACAGCAAATCGGAAATTTCGAACAACCTGATTGATATAAGCATTAGGGAGTATGTTCGCTTTGCTGATTATTGGCGCTTAAACAGATTGCACCACCATCCATTATCAGTTGCCCTGTAATTCTATTTCTCATATTTGGGGAAGCTATTCCACAACAAGAGACGCTTTAACAGCCACAAGGCTTATTGCCAGTGTCTCTCTCGGGGCACTTTGTTTTAAGCTCCGATGTTGGAAACACTACCAGACGTTGCACACGAGTGCATCAGATATCGTTCTAACGATGAAAATACATGGCTACAGAAACAGTTGTCAATGGTTAAATCAACCCATTCATAACGGTGTTAATTTTGTGCAATCTTAATTATTAATACGTTAAAATTAACTTACGCAAAACCTGAATTTTGTGTATTCATTATCTTTAATTCCCATTAATTTAAAATATTTTATGCAAAAATGCTTTGTTTGGAATTAACATAATTCTGAAAACATCACATAAATCGCACTTGACCCCAATTTAAATGTAAGTAATAAGAAAATTTAATCATGGCAAAAATAAGTAAAAATTATTAATTACTATTATTATTATAAATCGCTTTAAAATGCACAATAGTGAATTTTATGAGCAGCTCTAGGAATTACGTCAGTTTTTATGTATTATGCATTAACTTGTAGATAAAGGAGTGCATAATGAAGCCTAAACTTTATTCGCTGGTGCCGAAGTTTCGTGTTTTCCTAACTAATGTAAAAAAACATTTTTCTTGTCGATAAAATGCTTAACGCTTTTAGCCGAAATCAAGGTGGAAAACAATTTTCCCCTAGGGCTGTTGAAAAGTCCCCTGGATGAAAGAAAAATACAAAGTTTCAGAAAAAAAAATTAAAACAAAATTAAAGATTTCATTGTAAAAGTAGGATAACAAAAAACTCAGTCAGTTTAATATTCAATATATAAGTCAATATATAAGTATACATATAAGAAATAAGTAAGAATATATAGTAAGAAATAAGTAAGAATATATAGTAAGAAATAAGTAAGAATATATAGTAAGAATATATATAAGTAAGAAATAAGTAAGAATATATAAGAATATATATAAGTAAGAAATAAGTAAGAATATATAGTAAAATATATATAAGTAAGAAATAAGTAAGAATATATAGTAAGAATATATATAAGTATAATATATAAGTCAGTTTAATATTAATGACATTGTAAATGAATAACATCCAATCGGTAAAGATAATAATAGTATTTTATTATCAACCTCAAATATGTATTGCAGTAAACATATCATACAATTAGTGAGTTTAAAGTTAAATGTGTAAAGATGGTAAAGGTAAATATGTAAAGATAATAAACGCAAATATTTAAAGATGATAAATATGTAAAAGTGATAAAGGTAACTAACATAAAGAAGATAAAAGTGTATATGTAAAAGTGATAAATGTATATATGTAAAAGTGATAAATGTATATATGTAAAGGTGATGAAGGTAAATAATATAAATATGATAAAGGTGCATGTGTAAATATAAATATGTGAAGATGGTAAATGTAAACATATAAAAATTATAAAGGTAAAAATGTAAAGATTATGAAAGTAAATTTATATGAAAGGTAAAAGCAATTAAAAAATAATGATGCAAACGTAACTTTGATTCTTTTCTAGTAACTATTATTTCAGAAGCGATTTTATTTTATAACTTATTAAACAATGCGAATTAACTAGTATATAATAAAAATGAAAGATTCTAAAAGTTTTATGATCGGAATAAAGGAGGAAAAAATATAGTTAAGTTCCTTAATTAACAAAAAAAAAAGATTATACAGATTAAGTGTGCTTAATCTGAAATGCTTGGGACGGAGATTAATCGGGTTTGGAGCTTTTCTAGATTTTGGAATGTATGATGAAAATAACTGCATGGCTTTACACTCCTTCTAAACCCCCAAGCATTTAATTTTCAACTAAAGTCATCCATGCACGATATGTAGCGTCTCATTTTCTCCTCTTCTTTTTCTTTCGTTTTTTTTTCACAAGTATAGTCTGTAAATACTTTACAAAATATATAATTATCTAATTTTTTTTATTTGTTCACTGAAAAATAAAAATGAAATTCAGAAGATAGTGTGGGGGCTGGAATTTTCCCGAAGACTGTATTTAGTCATGAAAGCGTTAGAGATTATTCTAAATTAGAGATAAGATTTATGGACGCCCAAAACAGTCTCATATGCAGGAAAGGTCTCTATGTCAAGAGTCAATATGACAGTGGGTTTTATCCCAGAGGACTGCCTGTTGTGAGAATGAAGTCAGGAATTTGGCATTCGATATACACGACGTGCATGTGTGGAAACTATGTCTTTGAGATTGAAATCACATAAGATTAGAATGGGATAAGCTTGAGATAAGATTGAGATAAGCTTGAGCTATGTGCCAACATCAAACTCGTTCTAACTACAGAGAAACTTTTAAAACGCTCAAGTGCAAGCTTTAATTTTAAACTATCAACCCCAACTAAACCAAAACATGGTATATGACTACGACCTGTGTCAGGATTTTATCAATAATCCCTTTTCAATTCTCTACTTATAGCCTAATGAAGTTTCTAATACACGGACAGATAGATCTAACGGACTCGAACTTAACCACCCACACCCCCACCCCTGAAAATGGGCTGTTTTAGACGATACCTGAGCCTGAAATATGAGATATTTTTACAACACTTCCTACTACATGGCTAAAATTTTCTTCAGTGCCTTAGATTCCCGAAATGTAATGAACCCTATGTCCACGTCAAATGCCATCAAATATCTTTAAAAAAGACGTGAAATATATAGCAAGATTATTTTTCAAATGCACAATTGAACAGCCCTGCAAGTCTTCAAGGTGCGAAAAAAAAGTCCTCTTCCGTGATTACAGCGTGCACCACACCTAATAGCCTGCAAAAATCCCTACGGTTGCCACCATCAGGGAGTAAATTTTGGTGTGTTCAATTTTTCTAGATGCTAAGACACAATATATCATTAAAATTTTGATACCTAACCTTTCATTTGTTTCATTCATTAGCTGCTATTGTAATTAAATACATTCCTATAATTGAATCCCTTTATAACAAAATTTCGTTACAATGAAACGATTTTTAATTTATTGAAACAATTTATGTTTTTGTCGTTAAGAGCTCTGATTCTCAAATGGAGATTCTACTTTTTGATTGATTGTTTGGCTTTTTTATGGCGCAAGAGCATCTGGGCTATACTGCGCCAAAATTCTACTTTTTCTTTCTTTCCTTATCTCTTGGACTCTACAGTAGCGCTCATAAGTATTTTGACAAACAGTTTTTGTTCAATTATTTTATTTACTCTATGTTTCATTCTATCTGAATACAAAATACCTTAATAGTGAAATAATATATATTTAAAAATGTATAAAAAAGCATTTATTTCAAAGCTTGTAATAATAGAAATTATACTTGATCTTAATCTCTTGGGTCATAAGTATTTTGACAAATGTTATTTTTATAGCTCAGTCTTGTTTTGACTGATAACTTAAAAGCAAAAAACACTTCAGTGTTTAATATTTGGTTGGATAGCCACTGGAATCAATAACAGCCGTGCATCTTTTCGGCGTTGTGCCGATTAAATGTACAATCCGCTCTTGAGGAATATTTATTCACTCACGGCACAAAGAAATGAAAAAAGTCCTATTTGTGTAGTTTTGGCGTCTGACACGTTTGTCTAGTTCTGACCACATGTGCTCGATTGGGTTTAAATCTGGGCTTTGACTAAATCAATCAAACACTTGCATTTATTTCTGCTTCAAAAAACTTTTGACATGTTGAGATGTGTGTTTTGGGTCATTGTTATGTTGGGAAATCCAACGAGCGTGAATTTTCCTCCAGGTATGGGGTAGCATATGATTTTTAAGTATATCACAATATTTGAAGCGATCCATGTTTCCATTAACACAAACTAGAGGTCACCCAATGGCGGGAGAAACAACCCCATACCATAACCTTCCTCCACCATGCTTTTTGGTTGGAACTTGATATTTGGCAGCGTTTCTTTGGTTTAGAAGGCGCCGAACATACTAGAGTCTATTAGATCAGAAAAGATTAAACTTGATTTCATCACTCCAGAGGACAGACGACCAGTTCTTAGTAGTCCAGTTTCGATATTTTTGGGCAAAGCTAAGTCGAGCCTTTCTATTCTTTTCAGATATATCAGAGGCTTCTTGCTTGACCGGCGGCCATTTAAATTTACTTCATTTAGACGTCTTTTTATGGTGGAAACCTGCACTTTAACTTTATAATTTTCCTGTAAATCATCTTTTATGTCTACGGCAATTAGACAGGGATTAGCTATAAATGTTCTTCAGAACGTTTTATCAGTTTTGTTGGACGTTTTTCGTAACTGTCCGGCCATAGGATTATTACATACAGTTCCCCTCTTATTGAAAACTTTATTCCACACACTTACAATTTGTCTAGATGATTAAAATCGTAAGCTACACTTGCCTTAGAGCAAACTTCTCTTAAAGCTACAATTAAAGATTTTTTTTTAAGTCTTCAGAGTATTCCTTTCACCTTTCCATGCCGTCACAATCACAAATGACTAACAGAAGGCTGTTTGCAAAATATAACACAGGATTTAATTAAGTATATCTACAAAAACAAATTACTAATTAGCATGTCAAAATACTTTTGAACATCGAATTTTTTAGCTCTACTGTAAGAAAAGGCAATTAAATAAGCGCTAGTTCGTTGTTATTGTAGAATGTGCAACTCTACAGTGAATCACTACATATCACTATGCAAGTGAATTCATTAATATAATTGGCGCTGACAAGCAAAAACTCTTTGTTAAAATATTATGAGCGCTACTGTATGTCTCTCCTGTCCTGGAAACACAGTGCCGCTTGCTCGGCCAACATTTCCAGATTATTTATTACGTTTTGTACACAAAACAAACGATTTTTAAAATTCGCGAGTTCCATTGTAGACAGATACTATCGAATATCTACTATAGGTGAATTTTTTATTGTAACTTCTACAAGACCTGCATAATAATGTTTTCCAAAAGTCTTTCTGGGGGTCGTAATTATATTGTTTGGGTTATGTTGTATACACCCTGTATACCAGTTAAAAATAAACAACTATCATACAATATATTTTATATGAAACTTCAATTATATTCTATAATTTCTGGCGCCAAATTACTCCGTATGCATATGGAGTAATTTCTGGCGCCAAATTACTCCGTATGCATATGGAGGCGTTGCCGGTTTATACTAACGTAAATAAGTCAACTGTTGTTTAAAAACAAATTGTTGGGTGTTTTCACGTTCATGGAAAAAGCTCTAGGAAAAGATAATGAGTTGCCGCCTCTTCGTTAATCATGCAAATGTAATTAACTTTAATTAATAATGGTACGTAGCTTAAGTGTAAATACAAATAAATTATTTTTTTAATATTATGACTTAAATTATATCCTCATCCTTCTCATGTTCAGTGAAGATAACGTATATACTTGCATCATGGATTATATGTGTGTAATTGCGTGAATTTTTCATGAAGCAAACTAAAAAAAATCAATCTTCTGGTTCAATTGCCAAATTCACGAGTACGTGTTCTGTGATTCAAAGTGAATCACATCTTCTTGAACGTTTTTGAGTTCACAACGAATCGAAGGACACGTTAATTTGAGAGAGAGAGAGAATATACAGGGTGTTCATAATTTAACGAAAGGTAGTTAGAGCCTAATAGCGAAAAATCTATTGGGCCAAACTAAATTTTGTGTACATACACCTGGAACCATAGAATTTTCTTTAAAAAATTCGAAGTATGATATTAATATTACCACTTTTTTTGATAACAGTATTTTACCAGAAAAACATAATCACGTTATTTTAGCATTGCGCATCAGTTTTACCAAACAAACGCAAAGCACATTTTCAGCCTTTTTTATAATCACCAATTGACTTCAGTGTACTAAAATTTGTATAATCTATCCGCTTTTGAATGAAAATATGAACAGCTGCACGATTTTCGTGCCAATTTTTCATGTAGTGGCAACATTTTGAACCATTTTTTATTTCTTTTATTATCATTATTTTTAGAAGTTAAAGTTCCATACCTCCAGGAGTAGGTACATAAAATTTTGTTTAGTTTGCCCCAATGGATTTTTCGCTATTGGGCTCTAAGCGCCTCACGTTAAATTATGGCTACCACGTATACCTACAAGGAAATATATATTATATATAACTAGAGGTGCCAAGGCTAGAAAAAAACGGTTTAAACCCGGGAAAACGGGTTTTTTATTGCAAATGGAATTTTCAAAATTCCCAATACAAAAGTATTTTCGAATTATGGGAATTTTAAAATATCGTCATTTGGATTACATAAAACTATTTTTTCATTATTTATTATTCATCAAAAAAATAAATATTGAACTAATCCTGATAATCAATAGATACCTTAAAGTGGTAACATTATTAATTTGAACTTACGGATATATATAATGAAATATAATTTCGTCATCTGATCATAATTTCGATTGTGTAGGCTGCATTTAAATTCGTGTTCTTGAAGATATCTGCATAATGGGGAATTTTAAAAATGTGATAACTTTTTAATAAGCATGCATATTTATTAATTAAAATATGCATTGCTAGTTAGAGTGAACTTACGGATAAAAATACACATTAGTTAAATTTTATACTTATTCCTTTAGTCAAAATTAAAATTGAGTAAACTTGCCACGAGGAAAGAGAAAGGGGTAACAAATAAAGGTAAGAAAAAGTTTACTGAAATATTTTGTGTCTTTTTTAAGTACTTCTTGAGTGGTGGTGTGAAAATAAATGGAAACATTGTTAAGACAGTTTCTTCCCATCAAAGGTTCCAAAGTTTCCAAAATTTCCAATTTATTCCCGAATTTTGTGTATCTCTATATATAACAGAATATCGGTTGCAATTGCATTAAAAATATATTTGCAATCTCAGTTGTCGAATATTGTTTTAAGGTATTAGTTTTGAATCTGCCTATTCCAAAACTAAAAAAGATATTTCATTTTTGGAATAAAATTGCTTCGATGTAAGGTACAGATTTTTGCGAACACGCAACGTCAGCTTCGAATACCTTGAATATTCGCGTGAGTCAAAATGGAGAAAACGAGAAATATAGTAAGGCATCACAAAATGGAATTTTTAGAAGTTAAACCAAATCTTTGTTTCCTTTCAAAAAATCCCTTTTTCCCCACAAATCATATCATTGTGAACTGAGTCTATATTGGGATTATACCGCATCCAATGGCGACGTCTCCAAGCTATAAGAAACCCATCTCTTCTGCACCAAACCGAAGTATCCATTTATACGTCACAAGCAGCATTTGGAGATATAGAAAACTGAGTTTCTGTAATCTCTTTACAATGTATTTTCTAATATACGGAACGGCATCCCCCAGAGAATCCGAAAGGGGCAAAAACCCTTTCCTTTGGATTCTCCACTATAGAGTAGAAAGATCACGAGCAACGCAACTCGATTTTGAGCAGATCCTGCTGCTTCGAGTTCAATTTTGAGCAGTTCCTGCTGCTCCGTGTTCGATTAGAGCAGCGAATGAAAAAGTCCAATTCGTTCTTGGAGGAAGAGAAATGACATAAACTAAATCACTTTGTTACTTCTGCGAAAAGAAATGGACTTCGATTCGTTCCCGTTCCCTCTTGTTTATAGCCCAGATGACACTAAAAGGCCAAAGCAGAACCTCCCGAGCTGTCAACTCAGTGTGATAAATGCAGTTTTATGAAGGGCCATTTAACCCGTAAAAAAGCCACTCAGAGAGAGAGACTCAAAATAGCTGCAAAATGAGAAAAAATCGCCACTAGTTTGTTGAAAAACAGACCGCATTTGTCCCATAACCATGCGTCTACAGTTAATAAGTGAATGTAGTCATTCACTAACTTCGTTCACTTCTTATAACTCACTTCTGAAGAATGGTTTCAGCATGTGCCAATATGGAAGACTTTAAATTATTTAGGTTTTACGGCGCAAAGACAAGTGTCATATTGAGCCGAGACCTACGGTTTTCCGAATAATTCGGTCTTCTTAAGGCCTATGGAATCAACCCTAAGATTGTCTTTATCATCAGTAACACAGACATGAGCGATGTGCCACTTCGTTCATTTGTTCGTTGACTGATCGGTTTGGTACAACTGAAAGAGGCATACTTCGGAGATATTACGGATTCAGATCCAAAGCGCCGCAGTAGAACGATTCATACTATTCTTTTAGTCTCCCAGTGTATATAAAAATTGAGTTCACACTGTATTACAACCTGTTAAGTGTGTAATGGCATTATTAAACGATGTGCGTATCTTCGTCGAAAGATGCTTTATGGCTAAAAAATTATGACCATCATATAGACTTAACAGTGAGCTGTTGAAAAGGTGACACCACTACACTTGCTCGACGCAGGATTGACACAACCCTTCGATTTGCAAAAAACGCAATATTTGTTAAGCTCAATATAGTGGGTTATATCTGAAATGCAAACAGGGAATTAGAATAGAAAATGGCGCCGTCAGTTTCTCTTACAGAGCAGGTTTCTTTCCCAAGTAAATTGCAAAATTATTGTCGATTGACATATGGAACATATGTTATGAAGAGTAATACGTTAGGAGAGGAGGAGATATTTGTTTAAATAACATCCGCTATGAAACGAATGAAAAATACAATACTTCGAAATAGTTTTCGTATATTATTCTATTCGCGTTGTTATTATCTTATAAAACGCATATGTATTGTTTGTTTGATGTGGTATATTATTTTATAGTAGATATGGTATATTATTTTATAGTAGATATGGTATATTATTTTATAGTCGATATGGTATATTATTTTATAGTAGGTGTGGTATATTTTTATGGTGGATGTGGTATATTTTTAATGGTAAATATGGTATATTTTTAATAGTAAACATGGTATATTTTATGATGTGGTATAAATGTGGTATATTTTACGGTATATCTCATGGTGTAGTATATTTTTATGCTGTACAATGCAATACAAACATTTTTCAAGGGATGGGAGGATTCAAATTTATAATTGCATTGACTCATAAAATTGCATAATTATACCTCTTATGGTATATTTTAGGTTACACTTCTTGTGGCATATATACACAGTGTGTATATATATTTTATGATATATTTTATGTTACACTTCATATGTGTACTTCGTCTTTCATGGACCCCCCCCCCATGTGGACCACATACTCTCCAGCCTTTCTGCAGTCCTTAGAAAGATTCGTAGGGTGCACCCTTTCCTCTTAAAACCTTATTGGCCCCTTATATTTCTTTTGGTTCAGTCAAGGCTGTTTCATTGTTACAACGTTTGATCATACTTTTTTTCAGGTAATATGAATAAGATTGAAAGAATTCAATTATCATTCCATAATGTCCTTTACTCTAAGATTATTTTTTTTCTTTTCCTAATTTATATTAATTTTTCTCCATTCTTCCTTTCTCGTCAATCAAAATCTTGAGAATAGATATTGCAGTTTTTAATTCTTTAAATTCTTTTCAATGTTTAGACTCCATCTCTTTACAATATTGCGCTGAGAGATATCCATCACGCACAAGAGATGCGTTTGTTCCTCCTGCGGCTAACAATAATTTCTTTTTCTACCGTATCAATTCAATATTCTATTGAACCTCGAATTTGGAACAGTTTACTCATTGTTATTACTCGATTGAACAGCCTTAAGCTTTTCAAAAGGAGACTTTCCCATTATTTGTTCTCTATTCTTGAACCCATTTATTTTTTTCTTCCTCTCTTTTGAGCTTTCCTTTTTTTTCTATTACATTTTATTTATTTATTTCTTAGTGATTTGGGCGCCCGGAACTCGTCAAGCTAATTTAATTGGGTTCTTTCCTTGCATCCACCAAACGCATCTTAAATATATATATATGCAAAACTGTCCAGTGCTGTTTCTATATTTAAAATATTTTTGCACAGTTTTTTTGTTTTTTATTTGTTTATCTTACTCTTGAGTTTGGAAACAAAATTATTGATGGATTGATATGGTATAGCCTTTCTATAATATATTTCGTAACTGAAGTATAAATTTTGTCATGATATAAACATGTATAAAAACATGATATAAACATGTCAATTCTGCCAATGCCTTTTAGCAAAACTCAGATTGCCTTTTGTCATAGGTATGGGAGTCCCTCAATTCAATTCACTGACGTAGAAAATGGGGGCCCAGTGGCCTAAGTCCCCGTCATTTATCAAAATACACTATTTTCTCTAACGCCACATCACATGAACTTCTTTAAAGCTACTTTAACCTCCACAATATTATAGTCATACGCCACTGATTCAATTGATATACGCTTTTCTAGTATAAGCAGTTATTTTCTAGTAATGTTTACAATCATCAATATGAGGTTATCAGACTCTTAGATTTTACCAAATGAATGGCATACAATTCTAAACGAACTGTCTTCATCTTCTTCTGGCTTAAGGCTTGTAATGAAACATCATATAATGATAATGAGACATCTTATAATGATAATGTGATATCTTACAATGATGAGACATCTTACAGTGATAATGAGACATCTTCTAATGATAATGTGCCATCTTATAATGATAATGTGACATCTTATAATGATAATGTGACATCTTACAATGATGAGACATCTTACAGTGATAATGAGACATCTTATAATGATAATGAGGCATCTTATAATGATAATGAGACATCTTATAATGATAATGAGAGATCTTATAATGATAATGAGACATCTTTTTTTCACTTCAGTATTGGAAAAAGACGATTTTAAGCTTAAGAAGTGGTTATGTGTGCTGTAAATATTAAATTGTTAATCACACATAGAACTAAATTTTTAACGACATATCTCAAATTTTAATGATATATTTCCTTTCGATTGAGTTTGCCAGAAGTAAACTTCCACCTGCTCTAAAATTTATAACTTTATAACAGGTAGTATCACAAGAAAATATTAAAAGCTGTTATTAAAGCTGTTGACCTTCTTCGCGTATATTAAGATGGTTTAGAGCGGAGCTATGGTGATCACACACATTGCAGCAACTGTAATCCCTAAAGTTTATGTAGTATAGAATTATGAATATTTATGACGACGGTGCTTGAGAATATGGAAATAAAGGATGTACTCTTGACAGCTAATGTCTTAACATTAAATTTCACATATATTCATAGCATTAGACTTTTCATGTATATTATATGCTGTTAATTAAGGTACGTATATCATAAAAATCAACTTGTGTAAGTTACAAATTGTCAGCAAACTGTAATTTAAGAAAACTTGTCACTTTCGAATATAAATGTACTTTAGTTTTTTACAGGTTTGTAACTAAGTTACGTGTTTACACACAAAAGTTAACAACCACTGGTGAAATGACAAGTGAAATAGATCTCCCTAGCTTTCGGGTGCGTTGGCGACACTCCTTTATCTGAAGCAATATATTAGAGTTAGTACTAAGGTCAGTATAAGGCAAAAGTACTAAGCTAGGTAATGTCAGTTTATTAAGCATTATATTAAATATTATGGTTCAAATACATAGTCCATGTTGCATTTGACCGGTTTTATCTGCTTATTATTATATTATATTAATTATATTATTATTATTATTAGATTTATTAAGTCCTTTCAAGTGCCCTAAGTAACTAAAGATTATTTGCGTATGATGTGATCTATTTCTTTAAGTGAGGCTTTTGAGATTTTTTGGATAATTATTTTTATTATTTTCGTTATATATTTTCGTATGCCACAGCATCAAGGTAAGCACTATCCTAATCTGGACTTCTTATTTCAGTTCGTCTCACCCAGAAACCTGAGAACTGTCGGCGTATCTTCTTAATATATAGGCGGTGCCCAGTAAGGCAGTTTTTTGTAGGTCTATTGTCGTTATGTCAGTAATGTCCAGTTTTCCTAAAAGGTTCTTTAAATTCGCTGTGATGACCCTCAATGCGCCTATCATTGGCATGACTTTTACTTCTTATTATTATTGTAATGAATACACGATTTTGTGCAAAGATTTTCCATGAAACGTTGTCTATTTTAACCAGATTTAAAGAGAAATGAAAAGACTATCTCAGAAATTTTAATAAATATGTATAACTAAAGGTATGTGGTAAGCAATATCATCTAATAAACATTACCCGTGGGATTGTACAGGGCACACAAATTTGGAAAAAAAATATTATTTAAAATATAAAAAAAAACTTTGGATCGAAAATTTAACTCTCTACCTTGCATCTCTCACTACCATTCCGGTTGATATTTTGCATCATGGCATATAAATGCTATATCTCTATGCGAGTTGTTGAAATCTTGCTAAGCTTCTTCAAGGCTGTAGATCATCTAAACTCTGCCGTTTTGTCTTCTGGGCTCCTCTTCATAAAGTTACCTTCTATTTATATTTTTCACTTCTGTGCTTCCATAATATGCTAACTTTTTTTCTCGTAGTATTGCATTCGTGATAGCTCTTGCTTAATCTGGATCTGTTCAAGACTTCTTAGCTAAAGATCCATTCAATCTCAACTTTATTTTCGCTTTTCTTCGAAGCCTCCATATTTCGGAAGTTTCGATTTTGCTCCTGGCTTCTATCTTTCACTGTCCAGGATTTGCATCCATATAGCAAAATGGTTGTTCGTTTTGTATGCAGAGATGATTTGGAAAGGTTGTCCGATAGAGCGGAACTGTATTTCCAAAGGAGGTATGGAGAAGCCATAGTGATGTAGCACCGATCCTACTCTCCATGCGATGAAGTATGAGTACAATAAACTATTTAAACACGACTACCACAGTTAAAATTATTTAATTAGGTGGATGACGATCGTTTCGGCAGTGAATGACTGCCTTTGTCGAATCCAGTTACAAAAGTGAAGGACATCTATATTTATGGAGAACGTTTTTATACACATTAATGTGTATAAAAAGTTGGGCACCTCCATTTAATATGTTCTCCATATTAGTAGAGGTAGTCGTGTTTTAAATAGTTTATTATAGTTTCAGCACAGTGTTTCACGTTACTAATTAATCTCTTGAAGTATGAGTATATAGCAAAATGGGACATTATCCCATATAGCAAAAAAAAAATATGTAAGAATATTTAAAATTAGTTCCATATAAAAAAATGGGACAATAAACATTCACATACTTCAGAATTATGATTTGAAGCTACCAACTTAGTTCTGTTTCGCCAAAAAAATGTTTGTTTCATTAAATTTAAGGGGCTAGGTATGACCATTAAATTAGTAAAATACCTATGCGAGAAAAATCAACGACAAACTGAAAAACAGCCGAGCTAATTTTGATACATCAGAAAATCGTACGATGTTACAAAACGAGAATCGAACTAGGCATCTGTAATCGCTCGCAATTAATAAAAGGCTTCGCCAACGAAACTTTTGGAGCAGGTTCGGTAATTAATTTGGAACTTAAAATGTTGCGAGACCATTACGTATAGATACGGCGATGCTCGACGAAGACATCAAAGTGCTTCGAGTACGTTTAATTAGAAAACTTTAAGTAATTGCAATTATACCAGACTGCTGTTAATGCAAGGAACAAATTTCCCCTCGGTGTTTCGCACTTTTCGTGAAAAGGATTGTTTCTAGATGGAGATACGTTATTTCTTAATAAATAATAACCATTAATATATTTATATGCAACAGGTGTGTATGCGTATGTGTGTGCGTGAATGCGTATGCTCAACTGTCGATAATTATCATTCATGTTTATGACTGTCACGTTATAGGTTATGATTTTGAATTACGGGTTTAACTTTTATATTGTAGCGGTTGTGAACAAAAAAAATTAAATATTGTGGAAACTGTTAAGGTGGCCACCTAACTAATGTGACCACTTTTGTAACAAAGAACTGGTTGGGACTTATCCATGACTATACTAAAGTCTGTTGCGTATAGTGACCACCTGCCTATGACGACCATTGCAGTTCGGTCCCAAAGGTGGCCACTTTAGGCACGTTTTACTGTGCTTGAGTGAGATTTTGATGTTTATTTATTGTGCTATTAATAATTTAATAATTATTTTATATATACAGTGAAATGTCGATAAGTATAATTCGATAAGTCGAACTTCAATGAGTCGAAATTTCCTATAAGTCGAAAGAACAAGAAATAACGAATGAATTGAATTCAAGTATGTAATATACAGGTATGTCTCGGTGATACGAACTTTTTATTCGAAGGGTTTTGCTTTACTCTCTTTGATTTTGACTTACTGAAGTTCCACTGTGTATGTGTATATACATATATATACACACTAGAACCTGCCTAATATGACCACCTTTGTGACTGGACTACAATGGTCACCATAGAAAGGTGTCACTGTACACGTATAGGAATGATTAAGTCTCTGCTAGTTCTGTCTTATAAAAAATGGTCACTTTATTCAAGTGATCGATTTATCAAGGTGGTCGATTTACCAGGTTTCACTGTATATCCTCTTCATGCATGAATATTTGTTCATTAAAGAAAAAAATGTTTCATGTGAATTTGCATTCAAATTTGGTTGGAAAATTATGAAAAAATTTTCAATTTATTTTTTCCGGACGTATTTTGGCAGTTGTAGATGCGACATCATTTGTGCACTACATGCATTGAAGGATCAGTTGGAAATAAAATTTTGCACATTACAATTGAAACTATTTATGTACTGAATTTTCTGTACAAGCAAACATAGGTATTTTACATGACGTTATATTGTTACACACCTTAATTCAATTTACTTGATGCTTTCGAGTTTTGTGTTATCACTACTTCTTATGAACATTCTCCATACATTCTGATTACACTGATACGTCGCACTTTCCGCAGATAACTGCGGAAAGTGCGACGTATCATAACGGGTTCTGCTCTTCAAATTTTTGGAATGACACCTAGGAGCACTTTTTGTTGGAAACTTTTTGCTATAATGATGCAAACCATCAAACTGTACTTCTGGGGGAATTTTGTGATGGATCTTCTGCTTCTTTATTGGTTCTTGAAGTTCCCCACTTGGCCTTCCACGTATTTTTTTTTGAGGGTGAGGGGGGACATGGTCGCCATCCCACCAATAATGTGAACCTGCAACTGAAGCTTTGAACTGAAGTAAACCTACTCTTTAATGTTTCCATTTGTATATGATCCGGCCGTTAACTATAGCTACATTTAGGAAATGGAAGAACATTCGCAAATACCATCGTTTGTTTTTGGCTGAATGAGAATAATGAGAAATCATGCTGTCCATAAGATCTATGCCACCCATGCTATTGTTGTATAGTCCAACAGCATATGGACGGTCTATCTCAATCACAGTTCTTTGTTTTCTGTCCCACCTTTTGACCTTGTCCTTAAGTTCAAGGCCAGCAAACGCGGATGCAATATGAACTGCATTGTTGTTCATCCATCTTGTCACAGTGATGTTTTCATTTGAAGTGGTAACTGATGAAGCATCACGTCCACGTTTTTGAAGTTCTTTTACGCTCTTGAGTTTCGAATCAGCTCCTTTTAAACGATTCATCCTTACTGTTCCAACACTATGAATGTCATCTAGGTGATGAAGTTTGTGCATCAACGGAAGACTAGTGAACAGATTGCCATAATAAACTTTGTGGTTCTTATTTTTTATATCATGACACAAACGATAAACAATATCACCAACAATTCCTAGTTCCGAAGGTGTTTTACGATTTCCTCTAGACCCCTGATACACTTCAAAACAACACACATAACCTGAAACACTTACACACACACACACACATCTTATAACCCCATTTCTTTGGTTTATTTTTTATATATTGTTACTTCTTCCCTTGAATGGAATCATCATTTCGTCAATGGAATGGGATTTTTCTGGTTCAACAGCATTGTGAAATGTTGTGTGAAGACAATTTAGGACTGGCCGAATTTTCACCAATTTATCTGCATTGTCATATGCAGATATCAAGAAATATCAAAAGTATTTTCCTTACCTTTTATTGGCTTAACTTGCTGAGAAGTAAAATAAAATTTTGCAGCGTACACCAGCAGGTCGATCAATGGTTTCAACCC
>QLNU02014176.1:7409942-7425233 GCA_006491805.2 Dysdera silvatica
ATTCATTTGGAAGAAACAGTTTTATCCTGAAGGGGAAATTGCCTTTGTGTCTAAAAAGAAAGGTCTTCAACCAGTGTGTATTGCCAGTCCTCTCTTATGGATCAGAGACATGGAGTCTAACTGTTGGAGCAATACGAAAGTTACAGACAACACAAAGGAGCATGGAGAGGTGCATGCTTGGAATAACTAGGAGAGATCGGAAAAGGAACACTTGGGTGAGAGAGCAAACTAGAGTGGAGGACATCATTGTTAAAGTAAAAGGGCTGAAATGGCGATGGGCTGGGCATATTGCAAGAAGAACTGATCAACGATGGACAACAGAAATTCTGAACTGGATTCCAAGAGACCACCGAAGACCTAGAAAACGTCCTCAAACTAGATGGGTGGATGAAATAAGAAAACAGGTTGGGGTGACGTGGAAGCGAATTGCTCAGGATAGACTTGTGTGGAAAGCATTTGGAGAGACCTTCATCCAGCAGTGGATAGATAATGGTTGAATATGATGATGATGATGATATATATATATATTATCGATTTTTTATATATATTTGCTTTTACACTCTACATGCTTTAAGATGTTAATTGAACATCATTATTTTTATTGATTTAAGACAAATCCCTTTATTTAACTCAAAAAGTGAAAAAATACAATAGCATGCTACATAGGCAGAAGTAGATCCAGAGAGAAGTTTTTTTGAGGGGCGTGGATGTAAAATGTAGTAGGATCCATTTAACGAGTCCGTATTTAGCGAGGAAAATATAGATTTTGTTGGGTATAATGATTAAACCAATACAATTTAACCGCTTTTAGCGAAAAAGTATTTTTAGGACCTCGAATTTGACGAGCAATTAAAAAAATAAAATAGAAAATCAAACTTTCTGCATGAATTTAGTCGTTATATGCGGTTCTTCATTGTAATCGACGCTCGTTGTAACTCACCTTCACCGCACTTTTATGGATTTGGGAGGGAAAATTTATCTTCTCCCCGTGGATTCGCCACTGTGTATACTGGACTTGGAGTACCGACTTCCTGCTTGTCAGACTTCAGATGAACTACCGAAACCCATCATACATAGTATTTGTTCCAAGAGCACAAATTCTGATGATTCTGGGTATTTTTAAAAAATTGTGGGTACCGAACATTCCGGCAACTGATAGACAATAAACAAATAAGTAAATGCAAAACATAGTTGTAAATGAAAGCCATTACATGTAAAATATATTAATTGTTATTTTTAATCATTATAAAAGTAATATAGTTATTGATTATTAATGATTTTCTCGCCACTGTAAAGATATAACTGAATTTTATTCAGAAGGAAATACAATCGCAAACCTCATAATTTTATGTGCGCGCGCACGTTTTACTTCCTCCAGAAAAATTCTTGGTCAGGGGCGGAAAGGGGCGCCGGCCCTCCAGCCCCCAGGCCTGTGCACCCTCATGGGTGATAAGACACGCTTCCGAATGAACAAGGACTCGCGCCCACCGAAAATCCAAGGTATAGCCTTTGAGAGAACTCAGTCCTCCCCTTTAAGAGAACCCAGTCCTCCCCCTTTGAGAGAACCCAGTCACGGCTGACTAGAATATACATCGTAATTTGTAAGGACAAAAAATTGTAAGGATTACATCCGCCGTAAACGAGACCAGTCGCTTCCCCGGGATTGGGAGGATGGATGCCTTTCATGACGTCACAAACTAGCTTACCCAGTCTTGTTCATTCTAGTGGGTCGTGACCCAGCCCTCCCCTGCTCTTGATTGCTCTTTTTATTGGTGAAATTCGGCTTTACTGGCTATTTATAAATGGCCATTTATAACTCATTAAAGTCTGATAATTCACAAAAACTAATGGAGGTTATAAAACATTTCGCAGAAACTCATTTCCAATTTTCCCTTTTATCCAATGGCAGTACTTTTCCCAATGCTTTTTTTCCCCGTAGAAATGGGCTTCTTCCGAAAAACAAGCTCAGAATTAATCCCTCAATAAGAATCTGCGAGCTTGGAATTACATGTTGTTATCAAGCTTGGAATTACAGTCCTCGATAGAAACAGTGGAAAAAAAGGAAACAAAAGCGCTGAACCAACCTCTAACTAGATCTGAATAGCTTGGAGTAAAAGATTCTGAAGATAGATCCTTAAAAGATACTGTTGTTGTTAACAGAGGAAAATGTAATTATACCTTCTACGTCTTCTGTACTTTCTGCAATGTGCGGGCTATCCAATTTGAGTTCTTATAACTAAGCTAATTAAGTTCGTCCCCCCGCCACTTTGTTTTTGAACTTCGTAGACTATACTGAAACATTCCCCGGTTTTTAAATGAATTAGGAACACATTTTAATTAAAAAATAGGGCCCTGAAGAAACAAATTGACAAAATAGGACCCCTTATTTAAGATTATTGTGCAAACTAAAAGGGTTGTGAAAAGAGGCAAAATGAGGTCATTTTTGGATATTACTACTAAAACGAATCAGTAATGAACAATATTTTTAATTCAGGGTGTTTCACTCGCTCTCGACTCCAGATTTTCGCTTACATTAATCAAAATAATGGTCGTACTTCAATAAAAATTGATGCGGGCATATCTTGGTGTATGAGAAGCGTGGTGATATTATGAGAATTGACGTCACAATCGTGCTGGGCATGATTCGTCCATTTCATGCTATCTTACGGACGTGTGTTTACTTATGTGTTGCAGCTGTAAGAGTTTGGTCTTGTGTTCGCGTTGTGATCAAGAGTACAATGTGGTTTGTGTTTGAATACAGTACAGACACATACTCTCGTGCAACTGAAAGATATTAGGAAATCGATACATTGGTGTCACACCCGATACATTGGTGTCAGTCTTCTGCAATATGGAGAGGCGTGTGCAGCCTTGCCTTGGCGGTCATGTCTATCACTTCTAACATTTTCTCGTCACCACGCTTCTCACACGCCAAGATATGTACGTAGAAACTTTTATGAAATCACGACCATTACTTAGATTAATATAAGCGAAAATTTAGGGCTGAGAACGAGTGAAACGAAGTGTAGTTTATTGTAAATTTTAAGCTTACATTTAGCTCACAGTAATGAAAACCCTAAACCTAGTTGAAAACTAAAATCAAATGTAGTATTTATACATTGAGGGGTTGCTCGCCAACTTATGAACACAAGAGGCATAAGTGCTGTCCAATTCCTCAAAGAGATCATATCATCATATGAAAATTTATCCAGTAGATAGATGCAGTACCGGATTGAGGCTTTTATGGGCCCTAAACTGAAAAAAAAAACACGGACACCTAAAGATTAGGATTTTCGCAATATTCAGTCAATACGTCATGAATGTTCATTTGAAATTCCTTCATAACATTCAGGTTTGTTAGCAATTAAACTCCGACATCTTCAAATAAACAAGATTAAAATAAGACTTAAAATTAAATAATACCGAGGTTTCTGGGGAGGGGAGCCCCAAAATCACGAGGCCCTAAGCCCGGGCCTATTTAGCCAAAGCGCGGATCCAGCAAGGGACAGAGGGGGCGATCACCCCCTTCCCCGTCGTTCAAAATTAAATAGGAAAAAAATAAAAACGATGAAGAATATTTTATGTGTTGTTTGTTACGATCGCAATAAACAAAAGTCTAACACTGGCGTTTAAAGTCTCCAAGTCTTGGAAGTTTTGGAGAAATAGGATCCAGACGTTTTTCCATAAATCTTTAAGCTTCTCGCCCTTCAAACTACGTTTCCAGTAAATTTTGCTTCAGTAGAACGTAGATTTTCGTCGTTGAAGCGCCTTTAAACTTGGCTTCGAACGCGGATGACAGAAGAGAAACTTTCACGACTAGCATTAATACACACCCACAGAGACATTCATATTGATGTAAATAAAGTAATTGAAAATTTTTCAAAGAAACCAAGATGGCTCGACTTTGCACTATAAACTTCAAGTTTTTTAAAAAGTCGCTTATTATAAAAATAGTAAAATAATTACGATGTTTTTGTAGTTTAAATTTAAACTTGTTCTATTAATTACATTGTAAATTATCGTTTAGATTGTTGTATGTGTCTCCTTTACCAGCCCATCCTTACTGTACCTAAATCTGTCTACCCTAAATCATATAGTTTAATCAAAGATAAGCCCAACTTTAATTCATTATCATAAATTAAATATTCGGGGAGTATAAAGTAAGGCTAGTAATATAACTGAAGAACAACAACATTTACCTAAACTATTTAATAGTCCAAAACTAAAAATTTTCCTAAGGACTCCGGAACCGCCCTCTCCGTCCTGGATCCGCCCTTGACTTAGCCTATGTGTAAATCCGGCGCTGGATGGGTAGATGGATGGCGTCAACATTTTATGAACTCGCTTGGTAAACTTTCCCTGTGTTCTGTAGCTCAATCAAATCAAGCGTAGTTAGAAGTGGCGCCCTGGGGATTATTATGAATTGCGACCACTGTACATAACATGAACTAGACCCATTTTGCTTGGCATTAAATCAACTTTACTATTAAAGTTTAGCAACCTCTCTTTTGTTTTTTACAGCGGTGAGGGGGAAAAAATGTGATCCCGACAAAACTGGAAGGAGAAGACGCCATCTGGTAACCCTATTTAAACTTAATGATTTGGAAATAATAGCATCGAGTATCCTGAACAGGAAGCCGTTATATACGGCTGGTAGACATCATACTGTTTAGGGTATTTGCACCCAAATCCTACGTTCTTACGCTTGACTTCCAAACAAAAAAGTTTTGCTCGTATTTCGGCCGGTTTAAGCAAAGCCAATTTTATAAATTGAATTCACTCCCTCTCTACTAATCTTCGACAATCTTCTAAATAACTTAACTTTTAGGACATGGTGTGCATATGGCCGGATAATTCTATTGCTTGGTGCTCTCTATCTCTTTCCCTCTCTCTCTCTCCCTCCCTACCTACCTATCTGTCTCATTTCTCACGATTTGCTTTAGAAACTTGTTCAATTTTAAAAATCGGTTTGACGTAAGAAAATACAAATTTCTACAACAGCGCATATTGTATTTCAATTTTCAACAGTGCATTCAATGTTTAAAGGATCAGGGGTTAATTTTATACTAAAATTATCGACAATGTATTTAATACTTCAAGTATCAACAGTCGTCTATGTATTTGATATTGGTTTTTGCAACAATATGTTCGATGTTTTTTGACACCTGATATATTCAATACTGAATTTCACCATAATGTATTCAGTATCTAATTTTGCCATGAAGTATTCAATATCGAATTTCGCTGTAATGTATTCGGTACTATAATTATTAGCTGTGTGCATTCAACATTCTATGTTACAGAGTATTTACTATATTTAATTGTATTCAGTGTTTTCTATCCCTGATTTCTTCTATCCTACTATTTTCCTTCTGCCACAGTGTATTTTCTATTCTACTCTAACATTTTTTATCCCCGGTTTTCTATCTTTTCCATAGTGTCTTCTATCCCATCCGCAGCATGTTGAAGTTTTACCCTATTATTTCTTATACTACCCAAATATTCCGATGCAGTTTTTTAAAACTATATTTGATATTGAAGTTTGCAACATTCCATTTGAAAACTTTTTCAACTACATATTCAGTGTTGAATTTTACAACGCTGTATTAAATATGCACCTCTTGCTTATGTGAAGAAATATAAGCTTAAAAATACATATTTGGTAGCACATAGGCTGCTGAAATATTTTACTCGCAACCTTCTATTAAAAAAATTATCTTTTGCGAAGATGTTGCATTTGAAAAATATTTTACCCTTGGCCGCTTTATCCTCCTGTTGTTTGCATCTCATTAGCAATTTCAGAATTTAAATTTTACAAAATTCAAGCATCCAAACTTCGAGAACTTGAAGATTATCTGATAGAAAATTAATTACAAATTATCCACTTTAATCAAAACAGCAGTAGAAAAATCTGTAGGGATTTTCTAATATAAGGAAAATGAAATGGGATACATCATACAGTTTTACACCATTTAAAACTTTTATTTAAATGTTAGTAATTAATGCTTTTACGGCCAACTCCAACTGAAAAAAAATTTTTAGAGGTTCTTCATCACTATGCGCATTTAAATGAGCATTTCTAGAATTAATGAATCTCTCCAACTAATTAGGGACGCTTGTACCTCTGTGGGAACTCTTTAAATTAATTTTTTATTGAAGTATTAAAAATTAACATTAAATTTTCAGAATATTTCTCTATCGTTAGTTCAATATTTCGTAAGCTTTGTTTCGGATGTAGCAATTACTGTCAAACGCAATTCTTCTGTGATCATCCTCTCTCGTCACTTTCAAAGGTTTTAATTTTCTATTTTTCAAACATTTTGGAATCCCATTGATAGGAGGTATGAGATAATTATTTTAATATATAATGATTATATTTCTCATACTCAAAACGACCGGTCGCCAACCAGTGGTCCGCAAAATAATCTGGACATTATGTGCATTTTTAATGTTTGATTAATAATAAAACAAAAATAATATTCTAAGAAATTCTCATATTCTGAATGCAATTTCCACCTTTATATTGCACTAAATTCACGAAATGTGGTCCGCGGGATTTAAAATTATGAATTTAGTGGTCCGTGAGGTCCGAAAGGTTGGCGACCGCTGCTCAAAACCATCTAATGGAGACCTTATATGTGTGAAACAAATTATTCTGGATCATAAATATAAAAATTAGCGAGGCGTCAGATAGAAGAAAATATTATCATAAAAATAAATATAATTGTATGGCATAATTAACAATAGCCATTCACTCTGCTTTGCGTACATTAAATTAATATCATATAAAACAATTCATTGTATTAATAATGTACATGTAATTATGTTTTATTTTAGTATGTATAAGTATGTATGAATAAATTAAATTACAATGTATAAATTAATTTAGTGTACATACAAAATATACAGAAGAAAAAGGAGGATGGGGAGGAGGAGATGAGCAGCAGAAAGAGGAGAAGAGGAGGAGGAGGAAGAAAAGAAGAAGAAGGAGGATAAGAAGAAGGGTAGCAGTGAAGGAAAGGCAGACGCTATGAAGATGACGATGAAAAAGGAATATTTTAAATTCCAAGGCAAGTCATCTGCGACGGGACGGAAGGATTAACGTAATCTTCGTATCACGATACATTTACGAGCGCAACTAAGCTTAATGGAAGACGTGGCCTACCCAATCAGCTCGAAAGCAATGGTCAAAACTGGTGGACGAATGGGGCACAGCAAATGGGTGAGCACAACAAAATGGGAAAAGAATTCAGGCAATAGAGAAAACGTGGTGAAGCAGAAAATGGCAGATCCGATATAATAAGAAGGAACCGCTTGAATAAGAATCAGAAAATATTAAGAGGGAACCCCTTGCTATCTAGGAAACAAATATACTATGGTAGCTAGGCTTCACCTAAATCAAATGCCAATTGTTCGCAAGAAAAATGTATGATGAAAGAAAGAACGAAAGTAAGAAGAAAGAAAAAAAGGCAAAACACACAACTTGAGGCGAAAGCTGAACACTGGGTAAAGATAAGAAACTGTCATGAAGAGAAAATAATGAAGGAAGCAAACACACATATGATCTTTCCAAAATCCAGAAACTGAATCATATTATTTTAAACTAATATTATAGTAGGGGCCCTTTAATCCGACACGCTAGGGATCAAGTCCGTGCTGGATTAGCGATTTTACCGGATTATCGAACGTCAATATGGTTTTAACGGGAATACCAAAGAAAAATTAATACAGTATAATGATATTGAAAATAAGTTATAATAACCCAGATAGCACAAAAACGGGACAAAAAAAGGACGTCCGGCGCGGACATCTCCAACGTCCCCAGGATATTCGAAATAAACTGTGGGACGTCATGCGGTGATCCATGTGCATGCGTGAAGTACGTCCTTTGAGGGTCCTGAGGATGTCCGCGGAGAACATATTTCGGAGGATTTTAGGACAAAAACTGGAATTCCTTTTAGCATGTTTTAAGACTTGTTACTGCGGATTTTAGGACGAAATATTGATTATTTAAGGATATTATTTTGATATTTATAGGATGTGTTACGGCAGTTTTGAGGACGAAATTTGGATTTACTATTAGGATTTTTTAAGGATGTTTTTCGGATTTTGGATGCTTTTAGGACAATAGTTCGACTTCTTTTTAGGACGTTTAGAGGACTTCATCTTGATATTTTCAGGACGTGTTACACGAACTGTCTGAGCTCGATTTTTCTGAATTTCGGTTTATAGGCCAATATGACCGAGTAAATGAAAGATCCAAAATCAAATTTGGCCCAATCGACCTGGGGGTCGAACTACGGCCCACTGAAAATAGAGCTCACCATACGAGGACGCTTCGCTGCATGACAGGGGAAAACAGTGTTTTGGCGTGCTGGGTAAGCATTAAACGCCAAACATTATCGTAGGAAAAAAATAACACATATGAATAAAATATAGCACATATTTATAATAGCCATTTTAGTTGTACCTGAAATAATTATACATTGTGTTTTCTAGTGTAAAAGTAAAAAATATTTGAAGTGTTTACCTTACTTTTGCATAACTGACAAATTTTGAGATCATTTTTGGCGAAGAACTCGAAAAAGCCGCCTGGTACGTAAACCAGTCTTGAATAAATAAGACGCGATCCTTCAATTTTCAAATCAGTAGCAATCATCACTTGCCTGTAACTTCATTATTTTTGACATTTTTAATTTTTTTGTTGGAAAGCGTGGAATTTCAAGCCTTATTTGTCACCATGTCTTCCTTTTCCACCATATCAACATACTTGTTTCGCGTTGTTTGTGAAAAATACACAAAGCAAGCCGATTTTGTATCAGATTATAAGATGGATATTGAGAAAGAAATATTTACATTTGCCAAAACTTTGATAAGTGGGTTAACATATGAAATGAATGACGAGAATGCACTTGATGTTTGTTTAAATGAAATGAAGTATGATGCAATACAGGGTAATGAAATGAATGATGAGGAATGGGATGAACAAACTAATTTGCCGTCACGCGTAACTTACACATAAAACACATGAAAAGAGTAGTTGCGTTTGCATTATTTTAGCTTCCAGACACTAATTATTAGCTGTGTGCATTCAACATTCTATGTTACAGAGTATTTACTATATTTAATTGTATTCAGTGCTTTCTATCCTTGATTTCTTCTATCCTACTTGTTATTATTACAATATCCCACTAGTTATTATTACAATATCCCACTAGTTATTATTACAATATCCCACTAGTTATTATTACAATAATCTTTAGCCTCTATTTAAAATAGCTATTAATACTAGTTATATTAATAGTTATATATAATTTAATATATATATATAATTTATATATATAATTTAATATATATATATAATTTAATATATATATAATTTAATATATATATATATAATTTAATATATATATATAATTCTAATATATATATATATATATCTTGAAGTCGAAAGCACGTCAGATCGAGCAGCGAGGCTCGTTGTTCAACTAACCCAGCGATACCAACTTCAGATAGTACAAGCATATGCACCAACATCAAGCCATACCGACGAGGAGGTTGAGGAATTCTATGAAGAAATCAAACAGCTACATACCAAGGGGAAACAACACATCAAGCTCATCATGGGAGATTTTAATGCAAGAATTGGACAACAGGAACAAGGAGAGACATCGGTTGGTAAATACGGATACGGGGAAAGGAATGAACGTGGCGATCAACTCATAGAATTTGCCGAAGCTGAAAATCTTAGCATCATGAATTCATTTTTTAAGAAGAAACTACAAAGAAAATGGACATGGAAACACCCCAATGGAGGAACCAGCGAAATTGACTATATACTGGCAAACAAGAAATCAATTATTGAAGATTGCAGCATACTGAACAGATTTAATACTGGAAGTGATCATCGAATGGTGAGATGTAAAATGCACTTAAATACTAAACTAGAAAGGCAGAAGCTCATTAGGAAACAAGTATGTAAGAGGGTGGATTTAAAGAAATTAAAAGAAAATACCGAGGCATTCAAGTTGGAATTAAAAAATCGCTTTTCTGCACTGGAAGGACTTATTGAAGAAGTTGACATCTCAGAAGCAAATGAAAACATTGTTAAGACAATAATTGAAACTGCTGGGGAAATTGGTGGTGTAATATGTAAAAAGCAGAATAGCAAATTATCTGAGAAGACGAAACAACTCATGAAAAGGCGAAGACTTATGAAGGTGGACAATCAAAATACCAGTCGCAAGATCGAGTATGTAGAACTTTGCAAAACTTTGCGCAAAAACATGAAAGAAGATATAAGAAAATTCAATTGTGAGTTAGTAAGGAAGGCCATTGAAAGCAACAAGAGCCTTAGGGTTGTTAAAGGGAGTTTGTCTATTGGGAAGAAACACATCATTGCATTAAAAGGAGAGGATGGCACTGTAACAAGAAATAGGGAAGAAATACTTAGAAGAGTTGAAGAATTCTACAGAAAGCTGTATGAGGGAAACAGTGGATTAAACGAAGACTCTGAGATAGTCGAAGGAACAGCTCCTAAAATCTTAAAAGAAGAAGTAGCATTTGCAATAAAAAGTATGAAGAAAGGAAGATCCCCTGGCGATGATGGCATTACATTAGATATCTTAAAAGAAGCTGGAGAACATGTAGAAGACATACTCGCAAAATTCTTTACCAAATGCCTCAACAGTGGTAACATACCAAACCAATGGGATTCGGCAACAGTAATTCTTTTGCATAAAAAGATAAAGAGGGATTTAAAATTACCGACCAATTAGCTTACCTGCTATTTATAAAATCTTTTACAAAAGTGCTAACACGGTCGCCTGTAGAAAATTAGATGCAGCTCAACCAAGAGAACAAGCTGGATTTCGAAGTGGATTCAGTACAGTGGACCATATTCAAGTATTAAGAGAATTAATTGAAAGAACACATGAATATGAACTTCCATTGTGTGTGGCATTTATTGACTATGAGAAGGCCTTTGACTCTATTAAAACATCAGCAGTCATCAACTCTTTAAGATCAACAGACATCGAGGAAGTGTACATTGACATGGTGAAACGTGTGTATAAAAATGCAAGTGCAAAATTTCGGTTACATAAAGATACCGAAGCTATCAAAATTGGTAAAGGTGTGAGGCAGGGAGATACCATTTCTCCAAAACTTTTTACTTCAGCTTTACAGATGATTTTTCAGCAGATAAATTGGAATAACAGGGGAATAAAAATAAATGGTGAATATTTAAATCATTTGCGGTTTGCTGATGACATTGTTATTTTTTCAACGAACCCATCAGAACTCCAAGACATGGTACAGGAGCTCTCAACTAGAAGTAAAGAAGTTGGACTCAAGATGAACCTACAAAAAACTAAGATCATGTTCAATAATTTCGTAGAGGAAACAAAAATACAAGTTGACAACATTGAGCTAGAAATTGCTGATTCATATATTTACCTTGGCCAGCTGATTTCAATGGATGGCAACATTATGAAAGAACTCAACAGACGTATTAAACTTGGCTGGAGTGCATTTGGAAGAAACAGTTTTATCCTGAAGGGGAAATTGCCTTTGTGTCTAAAAAGAAAGGTCTTCAACCAGTGTGTATTGCCAGTCCTCTCTTATGGATCAGAGACATGGAGTCTAACAGTTGGAGCAATACGAAAGTTACAGACAACGCAAAGGAGCATGGAGAGGTGCATGCTTGGAATAACTAGGAGAGATCGAAAAAGAAACACTTGGGTGAGAGAGCAAACTAGAGTAGAGGACATCATTGTTAAAGTAAAAGGGCTGAAATGGCGATGGGCTGGGCATATTGCAAGAAGAACTGATCAACGATGGACAACAGAAATTCTGAACTGGATTCCAAGAGACCACCGAAGACCTAGAAAACGTCCTCAAACTAGATGGGTGGATGAAATAAGAAAACAGGTTGGGGTGACGTGGAAGCGAATTGCTCAGGATAGACTTGTGTGGAAAGCATTTGGAGAGACCTTCATCCAGCAGTGGATAGATAATGGTTGAATATGATGATGATGATATATATATATATATATAATATAATATATATATATATATACTAATATAATATATATATATATATAATAATATAATATATATATATATAATTTAATATATATATATATATAATTTAATATATATATATTAAGGTTGGTTAATTTTATATATATATATATATATATATATATATATATAATTTAATTGGCTACGTTTGGCTACGTTTAATGGACGATCCCTTGCTTCTGAAGCAAAACTTCAAGAATTGGAAGAAGAACTTGACAAGATCAAATGGGACATTGTAGGACTCAGTGAAGTTAGAAGAAAAGGTGAAGAGTTGGTGGAACTTAAAAGTGGACATTTGTTTTATTATAGAGGAACGGAAACTGGAAGAACAAGAGGTGTTGGCTTCTTAATCAACAAAAGAATTAAAGACTGTCTTCTGGAAGTTGAAAGTACATCAGATCCAGCAGCGAGGCTTGTTGTTCAAATTACCTTGGCCAGCTGATTTCAATGGATGGCAACATTATGAAAGAACTCAACAGACGTATTAAACTTGGCTGGAGTGCATTTGGAAGAAACAGTTTTATCCTGAAGGGGAAATTGCCTTTATGTCTAAAAAGAAAAGTCTTCAACCAGTGTGTATTGCCAGTCCTCTCTTATGGATCAGAGACATGGAGTCTAACAGTTGGAGCAATACGAAAGTTACAGACAACGCAAAGGAGCATGGAGAGGTGCATGCTTGGAATAACTAGGAGAGATCGAAAAAGAAACACTTGGGTGAGAGAGCAAACTAGAGTAGAGGACATCATTGTTAAAGTAAAAGGACTGAAATGGCGATGGGCTGGGCATATTGCAAGAAGAACTGATCAACGATGGACAACAGAAATTCTGAACTGGATTCCAAGAGACCACCGAAGACCTAGAAAACGTCCTCAAACTAGATGGGTGGATGAAATAAGAAAAGAGGTTGGGGTGACGTGGAAACGAATGGCCCAGGATAGACTTGTGTGGAAAGCATTTGGAGAGACCTTCATCCAGCAGTGGATAGATAATGGTTGAATATGATGATGATGATGATGATATAATTAATATAATATAATATGTATAATTAATATAATATAATGTATATAATTAATATAATATAATAGTTTTATATAATTTAATATAATTAACCAGACATATAATTTAATATAATTAATAGTTTTATATAATTTAATATAATTAATAGTTTTATATAATTTAATATAATTAATAGTTTATATATAATGTAATTATATTATACTTTTAGTTATTATTACAATAATCTTTAGCCTCTATTTATTTATACAAAACTAAGCATAAAAAAGTAATGATTCATAAAAACGTAATAATTGATGAAAACTAGTAACTTATAAAAAGAACTAATAACCAATAAAACCAACAAGTCACATATAACAAACAAAGAACCAGCTCAAACGAATTAAAAATTGCATTTTAACGAATTAAAAAATGTATGTTCTTGTGTGTTTATATTTTACTTTATCTCACTTATAGTTTAGTTATTTCTTCCTTTCTCTTTGAAGGTAGGGGTTACGTACACCAATGGAGGAGTCGTCATTATTTTCCTAAAATATTCGGCGTGTTTTAGATTTCCTCGCCCCGTGGGTTGGGGATTATACATTTCACTCCCCGTACTCTCCTGCTTGTCGAAAAACGCGACTATAAGAGGACCGATTAGCCACCGGTATAATTATACCTGTATAAGTGGCTCCCGTCATCACAATGCCGGATTCATTTATGGTCTCTAGGCCAAAAGGATATAATGATATGATACGCTATATAGTTTGTAAAATAATTTAGAATTAAATTAAATTTTTACAATTATTTTAATTTTGTGAATTTTTAATAGCAAAATATACATGGTACCTATATTATTAACATATTAAATTTTACAGTTTCTAATGAAGTTCCAAATTCGCGGTAAAAATATCTGATGCTGTAAATTATCAGTATTTTAAACACAAGAGGGTTCTGTTGGGTCCTAAGCTCGGGCCTACTTGGCCTGTACGTAAATCCGGTGTTACCTCATCAGTCAAAATTCGACCGCGCTCTACTGAGAATGCCGAATTGTTCATCTGTAGCCAAAATTCCCATCAATAAGTGAATAGTGAAGTTAAGCCGTGGTTCGGGATCCTTGTTGAATTGTACTTCCGGACTCTTGGTAAGTTGACTAATGTTTTAAAAATTATGAACATAAAACCTACCTGTGTTGAGCATTACAACAACAACAACAAATAGTCAAACAATTTTCATGAGATTCCATACAGAAAATTATTACAAGTTTAGAAATTGATTTTGCTATCCCCATTAACAAGATGGCGATTGGGTGTTAAATAAATGTAAGTATTCATAGAGATTATATATAAGAGAACGGCCATGACGTTACGGCTGCTAGAAGAACCAATACTATGTAGAGTGAGGACAGAAGAACGTTATAGAAACGCGTTATAGCGCATGATTTTGGTCACGTGGTGGGCATAAACATCATACGAACGTCGAAAATATGTCTATATTGTGCTACATCCTACGGACCATAGACATACGCAGAAAGTTCGTAAGGGGGCTACTCAATGGGGGGGTTACAATGCTACAACTTACATATTCCTATGCAAAATTTCATTGCAATGGGGGGGGGGGGGCTAAAACCCCCCCATTAACACCCACTTGCGTACGCAAATGCTAGAGGTGTCCGAAAAGAACATCATAGGGACATTCCAAAACGAATATCCTACGAACGTCCGAAATATGTCCGTATTTTGCTACATCCTAGAGGTGTCCGAAATAAATATCCTAGGGACGTCGGAAATGAACATCCTACGGAAGCCCGAAATAAATATCCTACGGAAGTTCCAAAGCGGACGTCTTACGAACGTGCGAAATATGCCCGTATTATGCTACATCCTAGGGGCGTCCGAAATAAACATTCTAGGGACGTCCAAAATGAACATCCTGCGAACTTCCGAAATATGTCCGCATTGCGTGTGGACAAAGTATGGACATTCCGATTTCCATCTTTTATGGTAAACCGAAGTTTATATTGGGAGATATGCCTTTAATTATAAGACTTCTGGTTCGGGTATTTTGCTAAACTAATAATCGATGAAACAAACAAGTAGCATATAGAAAACAAAGGACCAGCTCGAACAAATTAAAAAATTCATTTTAGCGAATTAAAATACACATTTTATTGAATTAAAAAATGCATTTCAACGAAGTAAAAAATGCATTTTA
>QLNU02014176.1:7434832-7461345 GCA_006491805.2 Dysdera silvatica
TGGGAGTTGGTATAATGGCACGATAGATAAATCCGTTACCGCTACGACACCGTAGAGCAGTGAAACTACATTTTTCCAAGGAATCGGACTCATGTGGATTATTATGAGCAGTTGGTTTTCAAGTGGTTTTTTTTTTTTTTTCTTCCCACCTTTGGGGGTCAAACCCAAATTTACACCACACTAGGTGAAACACGTTACCACTACGGGGATGTATTATAATGGTACTATTCCACTATTGCATTGATAAAGTTCGTAGCGCGATGAATACGGAGAGCCCTTTAGCTCGCTTTCTATCTAGGATTATTAGTTCAGTTGGAGGATTGGTTTTCAAACTTTTTATCCTGTGAAATCTTTTCTTGCCATATGCCTAGCCATAGGTGTAACTTGGGGGGTTAAATATAGCGTAAACTGTGAGGGGGGATAAAAACAAAAAACCCAAAGTTGTATGGAGGTACGATTTTGCCTCTTTTCTAAAAAAACCTAGGGCAAGTGCCCCATTACCCCCGCCACATTACGCCTATATGCCTAGCTATGAAACCCCTCTATAATATGAAGTAAAATTTAAAGATCTATTAAGGAGAATTTAGAGATCTATTAATGAGAATTTAAAGATCTATTAATGAGAATTTAATCTATTGAGGAGAACTTAAAGCTCTATTATTTTTTACTGTTCAGATATAAACATACACAATGAATGACTATAAAAAGACAGGTAATTCCTTTCTATTGTTTCTGTTCATTGGTTACAATTAGTTTGCTCTAAAGTGTTGTCGTGGAGAAAAAATTGAAGAATTTACAGATTTTTGAAAATTTCGGCGATATTTCACAAACTGATTGGGAAACCCCTAAAAGGCTGTTACGGTGCTCCAGGGTTCCGAAATGCACCCTCTGAGAAACGCTGAGTTGAATTTTTATCAAGAGACCTTAGAACTGTCTACAGCCCTTCTTACAGGGACGTAGCAATTCAAAAATTATGGGGGCATAACTCAAGCAGCTTAAAAGCCATCTTTATTATCTATTGGGGAGGCTTGAACTCCCTAAGCCCCTTCCTTGTTTACGCCACTGCCTTCCTATATATATGAATGCTCTGTCCCTCCCTCCTTGATGGACCTTTTGCAGTTTTTCTATTTCAATTTCGTTAATATTCAATCTATCCAAGTATTACCTCAAGATTTCTTTAATCGACTTCTGTATACTCCAGCTGCTACTGACAGTGGCGAATGCAGGAGGATTAAGGGGGTTCTAAACGCCACTGTGATTAATTTTGTATTTATATATGAATATATAGAGTTGCGGTTCTGTAACGCCCTCCCTTGTGAAGTTTCTTCGTACGTTTGTGACCATTGGAAATTCTGTTTTGTGCTTTTACCAGTCTTTCGAGTTTTCTGATGAATTGCGATATTTTGTGGTTTTTGATATTCCCCGTCTTTAATGGTGCTTTCACCAGAAATTACAATATAATACAAAAAACTTTGTTTTTCTTTTAACAAGTATCATAACAGTTGTTGTGATACTTGTGTTCTCTAGATGACTATTAATCTTTACTAGGCATTTCTAGAATATTTACTAACATTTCTAAAGTATTAAAAAAATATATAATTGCATTTATAAGATAATAAATGACGTTTTATACTGATGATAGATCTTATATTATTATTGTTATATCTAATATGTCATTATAGAAAATGGAAAAAAAAAGAATTTCCTCTAGTTTGCCACTAAACTTGAGAAAAATCCAATCTTTCTTAGTTAAACAATAACTTTAAAAAAAAACAATAAATCTAAGATAACGCCGAAAATTTGAACAATTACGTTGCTTAGTTTGCAAACACTTTCAGGAAATATTATACATTGAAGAGGGGCTGTACGTGTAGTTAGGGCAAGAAAAATTACCCGTCCACAATAATTGAACTGCGCTGAAAATGGCGAAAAACTAAAATGGGATATTTGAAGAGACGGGAAATTCTTGTTCAGTGAAAAAGTATTAAAAAACTTAAAGGTTTTTTATTACCTCAATTATTTTATTGGAAACTTTAAGCCTCGAATCACCTAAATTAAAAAAAAATGTTGAAAGGTTTAAGCTATAGACCAATAGGAAGCAATTCTAAACTAACGGGGCCCAAGGGCTTTAAAGAAGACTATGTGATAAGGTCTCAGAGAAATTGGCGAGTTTTGCGGGAACCCGATGGCTCCTGAAATCCCGTTTTCTGCGCCAAAGTATAGATATCTTCCAACAACCTACGTTTATGGTGACAATAATCTATGCATCATGATTAAAGCAAGAATATTAAAATTATTGACGCAACATTTTTGTTGTTACGATCACGTGGTCTTCGTCTCTTATAACCCTTGAAAAAGATTTGCTAGGTTATAAACTGAAACGTAGGTAAAATTTCATGAATCTGTGCTTAAGTTCACCTTACTCAAAATCAACTGTTGCCCCTCTCTCTCTCTCTTTCATTTTCACTAGTAAAAAATAATGTTTATATTCGAATTATAGTTATAAATTATAGTGATGGTTATAGTTATAAGCCATTATTATATAAAGGCATATTTTACGTTGAAGATGATAAATTACACGTAAATTTATTAGCTTTATTTTAGTAAAAAATCGATAGCAATTGACGCTGGAAGTTCGACAAATGACGTTCTAAATTTTACGAGTTTGGAATAATTTTATGAAAATAGAGCCGACTGCTAGGTGAATACTGAGTTTACAAATTACTGAATTTTAAAAAGGACAAAACAAAAAAAATATTTACACCTTTGGCTAAGAATTATTAACGTCAAAATTTCATAAACTTCAATTTATCACAACGACGAACACAGTTCGCAAAGAAAAAATTTGGGAACTTTTTAGATAAAGTTGAGAACTTCTTGGTGAAGGTGGATAAAAATGCAAAACAAAATTTATTATTCACGTTGTAAATAAGAAAATATGACGTAACAGAAAGCGATAAAAGGCCTCGAAGAAGCGTGCGTAGCCATAAAAGTCAGTACGAAATGTATCGTGTGAGCTGATATTAGCGATGATATGCTATAATATTTTATTATATCATAAGTTATAGCCGTGACGGATAAAGAAACGGACTCAAGTTTATTGATATGGCCACTCGTAACGGACATTTCTGGATTGATTAAAGGGCACTAGATCAAAGCCCTATCTTCTAGAGAGAAAAAATGGCAAATCTATTACGTCTAGATTTCAGGCACTCCCAGCAGGAAAAAGAAATTGAACATTCTACAACAGTGGTTCCCAACCTTCTTCGGGCCGCGAACCACTTTTATAGTAACTAAAAGATCCGCCCCCACCACAATTAATGACTCCCCAAAACACATTAAATACAAAATTATATTATGTATATATATTACATTAATTATGTACATTATATTAGTTATATATATTGCATTAGTTATGTACAGTGGTCCCATTTTTATTACATTTATTACAGTTTTATTACATTATGTACAGTGGAGTCCATTTTCAAATTGCCCCCCTTAACATTCAAATTACCGCCCTATGGGGCATGGGCCCCACGTTGGGAAGCACTATTCTAAAACGTTATTCATAGTGTTTGAGGAAATCGTTTTATTTTAAAGGCTGGCACTTCTAGCGTTGTTACATGCAATAATCTAAATTTAAGAGAGAGAAAACTTGCCATTAAAGACAGAGATGTAGCAATTCAAAAATTATAAAGGGGAAACTTAAATGGTTTTAAAGAAAAGTTCCTATGATTATGCGTTAAAGAGATAACTCAAATGGCATTAAAGAAAAGATCCTGGGATTCTGCGTTAAAGAGATAACTCAAATGGCATTGAAGTAAAGATCCTAGGATTCTGCTTTAAAGAGATAACTCAAATAGTTTTAAAGAAAGGTCCTATGATTCTGCGTTAAAGAGATGACCCAAGTGGCATTAAAGAAAAGGTCATAGGATTCTGTGTTAAAGAGATAACTCAAATAGCTTTAAAGAAAAGATCCTATGATTCTGCGTTAAAGAGATAACTCAAATTGCTTTTAAGAAAAGATTCTGGGATTCTACGTTAAAGAGGTAATTGTGCCTTGATACCCGATAGACGGGGCTTGAGTCCCTTTTTTCTACGCCACTGGTTTATGCGCCACTGGTGAATTATTTCTGGCGTTCAATGCAGAGATTTAGGAAATTATATTCAATACGGAGATTCAGACAATGATATTCAATAGGGAGATCCAGGTAACATTATTCAAAAGCGAAATTCATGCAGTAATAATAATTAATATAGAAATTCAGACAATATTCAATGCGGAGATTCATGCAATAATATTAAGTAATATAGAAATCCAGATAATAATATTCAATGCGGAGATTCATGCAATAATAATAATTAATATAGAAATCCAGATAATAATATTCAATACAGAGATTCGGACTATGATATTCAATGCAGAGATTTGGACGCGGTGGTGTAATCCTAAAAGAAAAAGTGCCCTAGCGCTCTTCTGAATCAGGGGGGTCCACGAAGTGGGGGGGGATCAGGGAACCCCCTAACCAGTCAATAGCCCATTAATCTGATAGGGACAGAAATTATTATTATGTATGGTTGGTCATCTGTCATTGCAAGACGCCCTCAAAGGCCCCTCTGGATCCGACACTGCCTACAGCATATAGCTTCGGGGCATATAAGCATAAAATAATAATAATGTGATACAAATGCATGTGCCCAAGCCGAATTAAACCAGGAATCGATAATTGAACAGGAAGAAATAATGAGAATTTAACAGGGAGAAACAATTGAAAAAGACAGCCAAAAGTTTGCCTTTTCGCCCTTGTCAAACAATGCGTTGTGGTTTTTTCTATTTTCAGAACACAGTTTATGATACGCAAGTTTATGATTCCAAGCTGTAATTTCCTTTAAATTCCCACGATTCTTAGTTGATTTATTCAAAATTTTAGGTTTATTGCTCTAAAAAATTTTTTTTCTTAATAAAATTGTCGAATCCACATATTTTTTATTTACAACTTGAACAGAATTTTGTTTGTAAAATGTATGATTTCCTAAAATTTTGCCCTAGTGCCGCTAGGCTGCCTTTCGGCCTCAACTACACCCCTGTTCGGACGATGACATTTAATACAGAGATTCGGGAGATGATATTCAATACAGAGATTCGGAAGATGATATTCAATACAGAGATTGGGAAGATGATATTCAATACAGAGATTCGGAAGATGATATTAAATACAGAGATTCGGAAGATGATATTCAATACAGAGATTCGGAAGATGATATTCAATACAGGATATTCAATACAGATCCAGACAATAAAGATATTTACTCAATAAAGATATTTGGGCAATAATGTTCAATACAGAGATTCGGGGAATAATATTCGACACAGAGATTCAGGCAATATTATTCAATAAGAAGACTCAGGCAATGATATTTAATATAGATATTCACACAGGCAATGATATTTAATATAGATATTCACACAGGCAATAATATCCAATGCAGAGATTTAGGCAATAGTATGCAAGACGGAGATTCATGTAACAATATGCAATACGGAGATTGGGCAATAATATTCAATACCGAGATTCAAGCAATAATTCGGACTGTATTCGAACCAACGACCTTTTGATCTTTGTCCCAAGATTTCGACCACTAAGCTACTGAATACAGCCATGCATTGTCTACTTCTCGTACTTTGGCTTATCAGAGCCAAAACTGCGCCTAATTAAAGAGCTATTTCTAATTTATCATTCTACAACCCTTTCACTTTAAAACTCATCCTTTTCTGTCCTCCTGCAAACTTGTTGTGATCTCTAAATACATACTGTACATATATATCTAAAATAGCATTTCAAATTTACTTTTACATGTATATAATTTCACTTTTCTGCTACATCCCACACACACTTCAGACTCCCTTTGCATATACGACTCATACAAGAGCCCCTAGACTTCTAAGCCACCGCATCAGCCGCCATTTTGTTGTACAATTCCGGTTTCATTTACCTTGGCGATAAAGGTTTTCAGTTTTGGAGCAATGATCGCTATTTTGGCATAAAAATAATCAACAATCCGCCATTATCCGACTATTGTAAACATTGGCGCAACTTTTAAGATGTCGCCAATAAATGCAATGGCAACAAAATGACGGATACGCGCCAGCTCCCTTTTAAAGAAGTCTTTTTTCAGACCATACTATTATTGGGTACGTGTAATACATTCTCTATTTTTATCCCTCCGGAAGGCTTATTACACCGCAAGATAAAACGGAATTTTGGTGAATTTTTGCTTTCGCCCCGAAACAGGCTAATATAAATTTCTACCCACTGGGACTAAAGTGCATCGACGCAGGTGTAATCTCCTTTTATAGGAATTCCATCAATGTGAAACCAGATATTAATAAAAGCCAATTGTTTTTTGAGCAAACGGGGGAAAACATCGCTAAGAGGTATTGCTATTGGATGGATATTGTTGGAAATTGCCGTTGCTGAAAAGCTTTATTGGAAATAATTGTCTAAAAACGCATTACAAGTCATAATTTCCTTAAAGCATTACTGACTACTCTCTTGTATCTTCTTTTTTTTTTCATTAATATTATTGACTGAAAAAAGAAATTCCCACTAGATGCTGAACTCTCTATCTCACTCATAGGCATAACGGGGGGGGGGGCTAGGGGATTTAACCCCTTCCCCATAGAAAACCAAAAATTTAAATAAATGCTATGTGATAAGCCTTGCGGCTGAACTATGTAACGGCCGAAGCATAATTTCCAAAACCAAGCTTAGCTTAAAAGGGCCTAAATATTTTCATATCTTTGAACATACAGAAAGCGTTTATTTAAAGAATATATTTGAAGAAGAATATATTTATTGAAAGGGTTACTTACTATTGAAAAGCAAATCAAAGGACGTTTCATTCGGAAAAGGGGTGGACCTCTTAACAAAATATATCATGATAATTTTTATCCATTAATTAATTTTTAAATTAATTGCTTTTAAAGATAAATAAAGTTAAAAGTACATCTGATATTTGATTAATAACGCCTGCAAAATTATGAAATTATTTGAATCTATAAATAAACATTTATAACCACTGTCTTTAATTACTTATATATATACGTCAAAATCCTTAGTTTCTAAACAGTATGCACGGTCTCGCCTCATTTGGCATAGAATGGTCCTCACGCCATTGAAATACAGCCAACCAACTTTAGTTTCTATTTCTGCGGTGAAGGACGAGGACTATCAGCAGGATGTGCTCTCTCCGGAAGAGATTCCGGAAAAGTTCCATATATCTTCCGCTTCCTGAAATTCAGGGAAGTAACATCCCCAAGCATGTTTTTATTTGGGAATCGAAACTTTCACATTTTTCATAATTTTGGCTTTCGATTCTGTATCCCTTATTCTGAGCAACCATGAAGGGAAAGAGCGCTGTCAAAATCAATGCCACGAGATATCTGTGCCAACTATTAAACATACCCTGTGTTGATAAAAGCATTCGGACATCCGGATTGAAAAATCAATCGTATCCAATCAAACTGGAAAATCAATCGCATCAACGGAAACCAGTTCTCTATCACATTTCAACGTGACATCAACGCGCCATGTGACAAGGACAAGTCATCAGAACTTCGTTCGACCCCAAAGACTCTCTTGGATTCGTCTCACAGATATTCTATTGTCTATCTAATCTCTTCGACAGAACGTCTATGCGACGGCCTGGAACGCAGCATCCTACTTTGCATGAAATGCCTTCCTCTATGACACTTCGGGCATAAATTTTGCAAGAAAATTCAGGATATTTCGATATAGAACCACCGGAATGCCTGGAAAAGTAGCTGCAGTCGTTTTCGCAAAGGATGGTCCCACAATGTACTAATTTCAACTATTGTATATTGTTGCTTTCTTTCGGCCTAAATAGGGGAGTATTAATGCGCTAGCTCTGAATATTACTACGCACACATAGTCCACATGGAATATAAAGTATGGATAAGCAGAACGCAGAAGCTAAGATCGGCTTTCTCCATTATTTAGGAATTGAGGAATGGTAAGCTTATAAACTTTTCCATTTATTTTTACATAATTGAATCAGAGTGGCATAATATCTTTCCGTGTTACAAATGGGATACATACCACAATCAGTGCCGTAATTAAGGGGTGGTGAGAAAGGCCCACTCCAGGTTCCCAGGCGATGGGGCGCAAAATCAGCTAAAATGACTCGCAGCAAAATATGTGTCCGTGACTGGGGCACCATCTGGACTGTTCGGTCAGGGGCGCAAAATCATCTAGCTTCAGTCCTGACCACAAAAACCCCCCAAATTCCCGCTTACCCCGTGACTACCACTAACAAAGCAAGCATAACAAAATCTGCTCATCCCGCGATTTCCACGGGCGTTGATTCTAACTGCTTTATTTCTTCTAATTTAACTTAACCTGTTAACTGGGTATGACGACATTTTTCGTCATGCCCGGAAGACTACCAAAATGCGAATGACGACATTTTTCGTTATTGAAATTAAATATATTTAATATCACTGAAATTAATTAAATATAATGAATATAGTTAATATCACTTAAATTAATTAAATATCACTGAGAAAAAAAATTGTCCCCAGTGTGAAACGAGTTCCGCAAAATTTTATTCCCCGGTTAACAGGTTAACAGGTTAAATTAATAAAATAATTCCCATTTTAACTGTCTTATACACCTATTTAACTCTTAAATTTTATTTTATCCAACAGGTGACCATGGTGCTCCAATGCCTTCGTTTTTGAGCAACAATTTAAAAAGAATTACAGATGATGTTGAATCACTTTTTATTTCTGTAATCAGATTTTTCATCGATTTCGTATTCTTTTGCTACTTCAGTAATTTAGTCCATTTTTGTCTATTTGTTTGTTTGTGGTTTTACGGCTCAAAGACTACAATGGTCATGCTGCGCCGGGACCTACTAGGAATCCGATGGACCTGTTTTCCGAGGAATCCGAACCTCTTAAGGCCTAGGGAACCAAACCCCGGACTACAGTGAGCAGTGCGATCTTTATGAGATCTCTGAGTAAGCGTTCTTTGCACCGTTGGGATAGTTTAGTCAAATTTACAGATCTTATAATGAACGTTGGATACGTGTTGAATTCGATATTTTGATATAGTTATTTCTACAATAGTATATATATATTAGATGCATGGAAAATTTTAAAGATGCATTTTTCAAAACAAACAAAAA
The DNA here is from genome assembly GCA_006491805.2 of Dysdera silvatica. Classification (NCBI taxonomy): domain Eukaryota; kingdom Metazoa; phylum Arthropoda; class Arachnida; order Araneae; family Dysderidae; genus Dysdera; species Dysdera silvatica. Next base: position 7,444,043 of record QLNU02014176.1, read on the forward strand.
AGACACTGCACTTATTAATTTCCAAATACATATAGATAACAAATAGAGAATACACATATATATATATATTTAAAATATTAATCCTACAGGTGCACTAATCAGAGAGTTACCAGTAAACTCGTAATTTTTCACCTTTAGGGAGAATTTTTTGTTTTTGGAGAATCACTTTCAAAAATAATTCACTACGGAAATTCCTTACCTTACATACCTGTAAACAAATTTATTCCCGAACCTCAATTAATCTTCTATTCAAGGTAATATTTCAGTTTTTTAAATTTATTCCTAAAAAGTTTACATCCAAAAACTACCAATACAGTCGTCTGAGATGTGCATATCTACTTAACATTATCTCGAAACCAAAACTAAATTTACGAACAACCAACTTTCATTCTCAGTTTGAAAACCTCCAGATTCAATGGAAACATTTTAGCGATTGTTTGTCCACATCTTTGTCAAAAACACCAACCTTTTTAATCTGAAATCGAACTGAGAATCAGTAACTGCATCTGTAAAAGCAAAGTTACTCATAAAACTTCAAATATACTGTAACTGACTGTATTCGCTCAAATGTGCTCTACACTCTGTTATACCGTGTAAGCAGGCCGATGCATTTACTGCAAGAAAACACCAATGATAGGGAAAATTCCTTAAGAGAGGAAACAGCCCTATATAGTGACATGATGGAAACACTTTTGGCTACCATAAGAAAATTTCGGGTTTCACCACCGAGCACAGAAGAATAATAGAGCGGTAGTAACTCTAAAAAAAGTTTCGCCATTTGCTGCCATATTGCCGGTCTCATGAATAAAATTAAAGGAAATGAAGCAATGATTTTGTTTGGGGTGTTTCGACAGAATAGTTTACACAAAGCATGTTTACATTCGAGACCGGCAATATGGCGGAAACTGGCGACACAACATACGGGTGTGTGGGGGATATATATTAGTCTCTCTCTCTCTCTATTATTCTTCAGTGCTCGCTGGGTTTGACTTACCTTGCTACCCAACGCTTGTAAGATTCTCCTGTTGATCATTCGTCTAGGATAAGAAGCCCATGGCTCTGGAAATTCAGATTCGTTTGAAAACTTTAAATTTTGGGGTAGCTTCATTTTAGTCGTCCTTGCTCCATAATATAATAATAATAATAAATTTTTATTCAACCCGATATACAATATTTCGTGATACATAGCTTGAGCAGTATAAAAATTATAGAAATGTAAGAGAAGATCTATATTAAATTATTTTAAGTTTTGAGGTTAGAAATGGAAGAGAATATAAAGCCGAAGCTTGTTACGAGATTCTCCTCCAGAATGCGGTGATGTTGACAAGAGAGAGGGTAAATTTTCATATTTCTGAATTATGCTTATTTTAAAGAGTTCAGTTGTTGTATATCTTTGGCAGAAGGACGTGAAAACCATTGTAATAACTTAAGAACAGACTGAGCGTCGTTTTTACGAATTAATGAGCAAGAAGTATTATTGTTATTTGGGATTTTTCATGGGCCTCATTTGAGAAAATTGTGGCACACATCTGGATAAAGCTTACGAAATTATGTTTATCAAACGAACGTGTTAAGCAAACGAAGAGGGGAGAAGATCATGATTATTGTTAAAGGGAAATTATTGGTACAATAGTCGTATGAATTATCGATGTAACGGTCGCATTGGTTATCAGTATAATAGTCATATCAATTATTGATGTACGTTTCATATTATCGAATTAATATCAATGTTTGTTTGAGATTTACGGTGCAAGGATAGTAAAGGTCAGACCCACTTTCGGTTTTCCGAGTAATCCGAATCTCTTAAGATCTAGGAAACCAACCCCCTGATTATCGTGAAAAGTTAATCGATAGGGGAGACCAGGTCAAGTTGATATAGCAGTAATATTTTCTTAACGCGCAGACGCAAAAGAGCGGGGTAAAGGGAGGAAAAAGGAAGGGCTCAACGCTCGGTTAGCAGCCTTGTTCGGGAGAAAGTGACTGTGACTGTTTTTTTTTGGGGGGGAAACAAGTTTTAAACCGTCAAAAGTAAATTTTTAGGTTCTTGTTTGAGTGTCACAGAGGAATTCACAGCTGCACTGTTTTTCAAATAAAGTTATCATGGTGTTACTTAGTTAACAGGTAAGAACTTTTGTTGAAAGAAATAGTTGTAACTGTAACCAGTTTATTATAGTTTTTGAAGTTAATGTAATGGCATCGTTTGGGTCAAGTTGATAAAGTTCACTTGGGTCAAGTTGATAGAGTTCACTTGGGTCAGGTTGATATGGTATATCAACTTAACCCACAAGAGTTATGATACTTGTTTCGTTATTTTTTTTCTTCAGAAATGCTGAGGAACTACAAGAAAAAACTAACAAGGGAGAAATACCCATTGAAATGTTCGACAGACCTTATGCCGAAATTGAAAACGACAGGATGTCTCTTAAGGGAGACACGTTCTCTATAGATAAAATGACTTTTCTAAGGTATAAAGATAAAAAAGAAAAGAATCAGAAATTGGGTTTTTAATTCCAGTAAAGAAAAGAATTGTAGACAAAACAAGAGAAAGAGAGACGAAGAAATCTATTAAAAAAAGGAAAAAATGAAATTATTTAAATTACTCGGCTGTAAAGTGGAAAATGGCAGTAATAAACTCAATAATCAAGGGAAAGGATAAAAAACGAAAAGTTTGAAATCTAAAGAAACACAAGGAATGTGGATCGGATTCTGATGAAAATGGAGATTCATTTTGTTTGGTGTGTTTAAAAACTTATTCTACATCCAAACCGGGACAAGACTGGATTCAATGCATTTTCTGTAAAATGTGGGCATACATAGATTGCGGAGAAGACAGCCCTCCTTACACGTGTATAAATTGCCAATCACATTTATTTATCTCCAGATTCTGACTGATTATTCAGACCCAAAACATGTTTGGTTGATGCTATACAGAACTGAATATTTCACAATTTTTGCGTATCAACTTGAAGTTGATACACTTTGAATTTTTTCTAAAACTTTATCAACTTGACTCAAGCTGGGTTAAGTTGATACACTTTGAATTTTTTTCTAAAACTTTTTTTGGTCTCATAGTGTTACTTCAATAGTTAAAATAAAGCCATTAATTTATAAAGTCATAGTACAGATATTTATAATATTTGTTATTTTTTTTTTATATTTATATATAAAGTCATAGTACAGGTATTATAAAGTCATAGTACGATAAGAAATTTTATTTGAGCCTGTGATTTTAAAAACAAAAAATTTAAAAATCAAAATGCAAAAAATGCATCAACTAGGCCCAGTCTTCCCTAAATGTCCATTTTTGGCACAGTTAGAAGTCGAAGTCAGGATGCCCGCAAGCTATACGTTACCTTTAATTAACGGTGTGCAGTTTTGATAAAAAAATTAATACAATATGGACAGTAAAACCTCTCTACAACAATATTATACGGACCGAGAAAAATTATCGTTGTAGAGGGAGTTATTGTTATAGGGAGGGTTCATTATACAGTAAAACCTCTCTACAACACTATTATACGGACCGAGAAAAATTATCGTTGTAGAGGGATTTATCGTTATATCGGATATCGTTGTTGGGAGGTTTTACTGTACCAATTTCTACTTTTATTAAATTTTTCTTCCTTCACCTGATATTACTGAAGTGTCGATTTTATGATATATATTGACATGATATGTATGATAAGCTTATATATATGATATGATTGTATGGTATGATATCTATATGTATTATATATATAGCAAAATTGTATACAGGCCTGCACAAAAGTTTAGACACAACACAAATTTGAGTATAACAAAATACTATTAAAACTGAAGAAGTAGGAACTTTAATATTACGAAGTATGAACACATGTAATATGCAAATTAAAAATTTGAGAACAGAAATCACATCAGTAGCGAACTTGCTGCAATATATAACTTAAAATAAGTAAAATATGTGGCACAAAAGTTTAGGCACAAACATAAATTTTAGCACTTGCATAAGGAAATGAACAATTTTAATAATCAATGTAGCCACCATTACTTCGTATTAGATTAAATACGCGGTCGTTCATTGAAAGCACAAGATTTTGAAAGGTTTCTGGTTCAAAATTAAACCACGCTTCTTCTATAGCCTTTTTAAGTTCTAAAACGGACGGATATTGCTTTCCATTGGCATACACAACATTCGTTAGTATGCCCCATACATTTTCGATGGGATTACAGTCAGGACTAAGAGCAGGCCAATCGAGAACTGTAATATTTTTAGCGCTCATCCATTCTTTTGTTGACCTGGATGTGTGGATGGACGCATTATCTTGTTGGAAAACCCAGTTTCGTCCACATAAAAGTTCGCCAAAAGGTAATAGGTGACTTTCAAGAGTTGCCTGGTATGCCTTGGAATCTTGTTTTCCATTCAAAAACGCCAAAGAAGTCTGTCCATTGAAGCTAAAGGCTCCCCAAACCATGACTGAACCTCCTCCTTGACGTCTGCTGAACCGACTTAAGGGGCGTTTTCGAAGATCGTGCCAGTAGTGCGAAAGGCCATCGGGACCATCTAAGTTCCACTTTTTTTCATCACTAAATAACACCTGCAGCCATTCGTCACTGTATGATATGTGCTGCCTTGCCCATTGTAGTCGTGCTTGTTTATGATGTAATTGCAAGCAGGGCTTGCGGCGCATTTTTGCATATCTCAAATGCCTGCATTCTACAATCCTTCTACGTATGGTTTCTCTTGACACTCGCATTGCTAACGTGTTTTTTATTTGATTTGCAGACAGGCTTTCATTTGAAGCCAATCTTCGTATTTGTCTATCATCCCGAATGCTGGTCACTCGAGGCCTCCCAGATCGTGATTTTGGTTGATACTGATCACCCCGGGATAACACTCGATAAATGCCTCGCTTTGAACGGTTCAATGCAACAGAAATTTGAGTAACAGATTTACCTTTAGTTTTCAGCCTCCAAATCTTCAAAATCTCGTCATTCGTAAATTGCTTTGACTTCGGCATCGTTCTAAGCATTCTAAATTATTTCAGGCCTTATATAACAACTCTGGGAAACGCCCCTTCGATCACTTGGGAACTTCGCGCCGTTAATTTGCATAAATCTGACATATGTGCCTAAACATTTGTGGCATGCAGATTCCAATATTACGGTGTTGGGATATTTTGTTTCAGTACTTTTGGTAATCTTTTAAGTTGCACAATTTATTATTGGTTCTAGGATTATTTAGATACAATATCGGCGAAGTTCAATGCAAATTCTCGCTTTTATTTATAATTTGCCTCTGTGTCTAAACTTTTGTGCAGGCCTGTATGATTGTGACATGTAGTACCTTCTAATGTAATATACATAAATACACTATACTTAAATGTATATTAACTTAGACAAAGTTAAAGTAGAAAAGTAATATAACACTAGGTAGTCAAACCAAGTAAATTAAAATAGTAGAAACAGATTAAAATAAAAAATGCAATTGTAGTAGTAAAAGGTGAAGAGGAGTAAAAGATTAAACAATACCAAGAATTTTGTTCTTCATCAGGGACCGCACAAAATCCCTGTTATTGGTTTGCTTTTTCTGACTACAATAATTGAGATTTGTGATCAATACTGAATGAACCAATATTGATCAAAAATTAGTTAAAAATAGTATAAATCCAGAATATAATTAATTTTAAAATATTTTAGTAATTTGATTTTGTTTATACTAAGAACAATCTAATTGTTGTAAGCGACCACATATAATAATGGTATTGATGATAGTAGTGTGTGTGTGTGTGTGTGTGTGTGTGTGATTATATGATATATTTTATAATGTGATATGATTGCATTATTGCTATCTCTTATAACAAAATATTAAAAATCAGAAAATTTAAAAAAAAAATGCAAATATCAACTCTACATATTATCAAAATAATGTTCTGACTCCTATTTTTAAAGAAGATATTCCAAAATTGTATCCTACTGATTTTTAAAATGTGGAACTCCATCAGGACAAAGCGAGTAGCCACACCTCCAAAAGTACAACCGCATTTCTAGAAAAAATGAGACAAGAAACTGGAATTAAGTCAACACCAATTAGCCATATTCCTACCCAGTCTCCAGATGTAGCACCGATGGCTTATTGTGCATTTGGACTTTTAAAACAATCTCTTTCAAAACGCCGACCCACTACCTTGGATGGACTGTGGAAAGCTGTGGAGCAGGAATGGGAGAAAATCCCGTTTGTGACTTTACGAAAAGTCCTATTATCGTAGAAATCTAGATGCAATATGATAGTTCAAAGACAGGGCTATCAGATAGAATATATTAATAAATAATTTTTATTGTATGTATTTTATTTATGCTGTCAAAGTCATAAATATGTGTAAACACCCTCTATACTTTGAAATATAACTATTGATTATAACGAGAATATAAAATACATAAAATTATAGTGGCGCTAAAAAAAGATAAAAATGATTTGCAAGGCTCTAATATTTCGCAATGTTTGGAAGAAAATGAGGTTAGATTTGGTTAATATGAAGGAAAAGTTAATAAGTGAGTAATTATTAAGTCGTTAGCTAAAATGAACACACTCAGAAACGAATTAGCGTCCCGATAAACAACATTAAGAAACGCTGCGAGGACTGCGCAATTGCCATGGATGACAATGACCTGTATATTAACGTTTCAGAAACTCTAAGTTAAACAGGATAATAACACGGTAAAAAAAACATAATGGAGATCCTTTAACTATGTCACCTTTCTTTTAGTCTTTTTCTGTCCCATGAGTGGTCACTAATTAGAGGTTTTACTGTAATACCTATACTGTAATACCTATTCTTGGTTATACATACATAAAATGGAAAAAAGAGCAGTATAAAAGCTGGTAATGGGGCTCTCTTTCCAGTTGGATCAGTAGTACATATTACTCGAATTTTGTGTACGGAAAACACACAGAAATTAGTCCGCGGGTAGAACTTGAAATTATTACAAAAGTCTCACACCATTGGATATCGCATAATAAGATTTTTGAGCAGAGTACAGTTTGCTTCGTGTTCCTCTTTCTCACATCTGTATCATTCATCCAAGTTCCACACTGATGGTTATATTCCACTGCAAATTCACCAGGAAACTCAAAAAAAGTTCTATCGAATTTTCGTAAGAAGATTAAAAATATATAGAATTATTTCAGGAATGATTTCACTCGTCAAAATAAGGGCTATTGTATTTGATGTTCCTTTCTCAATGAAAGCTCATATATACCGTTTCTGTAAAACACATTGTCTTGACAATCGGAAAACCTGGCAGCCTCCGCTTTTTTTATATTTGCTTCATTTCTACACTATCCTTTTTGCATGTGATCATCCAGATTAAGAAAAACATTTTAATCGATTGGGAACTAATCTGGGGAATAAGGTGGGTGAGGCGATAATTCCCATTCTAAAGCACTAATCCTATTGTGGGTAATTTTTGGTGAATGAAATTCAGTATTATCCTTTAAAAACATCATTTCTTTTCTGTTCACTAATGATAACTGTAATTATTTGGCCTTCGAGAAGGATGTTGTGGTGCACGAAACAGCCAAAATCTATACAAAACACGATCTTCGCAAGTGGAGTCTTTCCAGAATTGGGAATAGGATATTGCTGTAACAATCAATTATATGTCGCCATGTTTCTGGTGTTCTGAATCCATTTTCCATCGCTAGCAACAAAAAAACCATAAAGTGTTGCTGTTTATGACAGGAGATATCTAAAGGGCAGAGGAAAAGGCTATAAAGTTTATTGCTCATTGACCAATTGTATAGGATCGTCTATTGAGCTGCCGCGCTTTACAAACGTTGCTGATACAAACGAGTGATTTTAGCACATACATGAAACTCTTTTGAAAGTCCTTCGGATGTTGAAGGAAACCATTTTCAAAGGCTCGTTTCAACTCTTTGCCATTAACGGCAAATGGTCTTCCACAGGATGCTGCATTATCCAGCGATTGTTCACTATAAGGATTTTTTTTTTACCACTGAGTGTTACAGCATTACTTTCAAGTGCATTACATATTTTACAGCATATCTCTGCAGCATTTATGCCAAGTTTAAAGTCATAAACCAATACTATCGGATGCGTTGTAATTAACCGAAAACGTGGTTAAACTCCTGAAACTTTCCGGAATGCGAGATTTATATTTTATTTTTATCTCAAGTTTGTTATATCGGCGTTGATATTTTCTTAGGACCTTTCTTTGTATAGTCAAATATGATTCACACATAATATACACTTGTTTTATGCAATGCTAGTTGCCGTATGGTGCAAACTTCGTTTGACTGCACCAATGAAGAATAAATAAAAGGAGAGAGAGAGAGAGAGCATTATTATTATTAAAAAAACTTTACCATGAATACAAAGACTTGAGTTATGTAATTTTATTTTCGATGAAATTAGCTACTCTAGAGACTTCTACGGAAAAGTGACAGAACTTTTCCAGTTACCTGATATAAAATTGTTTAAATCAGTGGGGTACGCAGGAGTGGATTGGTGGGGAGGACATGAATCCATTGAGTTTTGGTTGCCTAACAAACTACAATGATGTATATATATATAATATATACTACATATATGTATATATAAAAAAATTGTAATGTCGTAACCTTATAAATTATCTGCGTACGTTTTTGGTTGTTAATAAACCATTCAACTTGCAATGTCATCATCTCATCAGCACCGTCACTCTCCTATGCTTGCTTGTAGAGGCTATACTTTCAATTTTAAGCAAGAATATATAAATTATATAGGTACCTATATTCCCCATCTATATAATTTATATACTCTGGGGATATAGGTAGCTATCCTCTTTCTGGATATTCGCTTTGCATTACTACTCTTTTACGAAAGAGGGCCGACTATAGTACCTGGTTTCAATAACCGAAAGAAAACCGAAAAGTTTTTTCGCTTTTGAGCGAAGCGAAAATAGCATTTAGCTTTTTAGTAGCTGAACGTTAAACACCTGCGTAGTGAAAAAAAATCGCTTCGATTAGAAGCAGTGTAATGGTTACAGAAAAATATGGCTTTGGTTTAACTACCTACAAAGAACTGTATACATTCTATCAAACTTTAAGTAGTTATGTTAGCATTATTTGTCATGATTTTGCAGGCTGTTTTTTAGATCTGTCAACGCTCAAACGTTTCTTCCCATACAAATCAATGATAATTGCTTCTCTTCTTTACGCAATTACAATTTACGAAAAGTTTGATAGAAACACTCTACTTTCAGATAGGTGGGGGGACCTATATAAAGGAAAAAAGTTTCTTTTCGCCGTCTTAATTTTCTTTTCTTGTCTGTCTTTATTTCTCTATTTTAGAGATAGATAGCCCTCTAAAGTACAGAGATGAAAAAGGTCAAACCAAAATAGGGGCAAGGTAGTTTTTTAAGCATCCGTGGCCGGATCGTCTCAGCGAAACTCGTTCTAATGCAATATCTCCAATAAGGGACACTCGTGGGACAGGACATTTAGTGATAACCTTAAACAGGTGCGCCTCTTCTTCGGAGGTTCATGTGTTGATATATACTCGTACATATACTAGGGACAAGAGAAATTGTCCTTTATTCGGAGGTGTTCCTTACAAAAGGTAGAACTGGTTACACACACACATATATAGTCATACCTACTTATAACGCGTCCGCATGTAACGAGCTTCCGGTAGGAGAGAGGAAAACATGGATTTTGTTTGGTATAATGATAAAGAGCAATACAAATTAACCTTTAACCGCTTTGAACGAGTAAGACTTTTGCATCTCCGGATGGAACAAGGAAAAATGACATATCAGCTTGATGTCTAAAAGAAAGCATTGGTCTGCTTATCGCACAAAAATTTTATGAGAGTTTCTTTTGCGCCATCATACACAGAACAACTTTTAGGATACAGTAAAACCTCCCCAGGGCGACCACTGTCGGTTCTGTGAAAGCGGTCGCTCTGAAAGTGGTCTCTGGGTGGGGTCAAAGTTATCATTGGGTCTATAGGGGAAAGAGAAAATCCATTTCCAGAAAAAATGGTTGTAAAGGAAGGTGGTCGTTAAGGGAGATTTTACTGTATATGAAAGATCGATCTTTCCTAAACGCGAAATGTCGTTAATCACCTTCCGTTGGGAAACTGTAAAGAAAGATGCTAACACATACAGCTCGTTAATAATAATGCGTTGTCCATTAAATTTAAAGCAAACTTAAAACCGACTGTTATTTATGTGTATTACATGCGTACATACATATATAGGTTACCTACCTATACACACTTCATTTTCAAAGTTTGGAATTTTCAATTCCAAAACGGATTTAGCGAAGATCGGATATAGTAAGTTTTTCGTTTGTCCCAAGCTCCTTGTTATATATGCGTCCTACCGTACGTACAGTAAAACCTCCCTAAGGTGACTAACGTCGGTTCCGTGAAAAAGCGGCCATTCAAAGAGAGAGTCTCCAAATGAAGGTAAATTTAGCACTGGGTCTATGGTAGGGAGGAAATCCGTTACCAGGAGAGTGATCGTTAGGGGAGGTGGTCTCTGAATAGAGGTGGTCGTAAAGAGAGGTTTGACTGTACATATATTGAAAAATCACATACGAACGTGAGAGAAATTAAAAAACGCGAGACCTGAACTCGGAATTTTCAGCCATCTCGTGATCTTTTTCTCTTAGGTTTATATGCAATTTCCCAATTTATATACAGTGTTACCTACCAATAAGGACACTCAAGGGACCTGGCATTTTGTCCCTTAAATAGCGGTGTCCTTTATTCAAAGGTGTCGTTTAAGGTAGGTAACACTGTGTATGTTTACACTTGTAAATTCCACCTGCAGTTTTCACGGGTTCCATGATATGATATAATATACACATTTTTTTGTTTGTCTTCCTCTCCCTCGGCAAATAGATTACTTGGTATATAAAGCGCAACCTGGTGAAATGACCACCCTGGTAAATTGACCATCTGAATAAACTGATCACTTTTTACGGGAGGAAACTGGCAGGGACATTAATCGTGCCTGTACCAAAGTCTGTGATGCATAGTGACCACCTGTCCATGGTAACTATCGCAGTCCAGTGCCAAAGGTGTCCACTTTAGGCAGGTTTTACTATATATATTTTTTTTTCACATTGCTGATTTTCCATATACAGTTTTACCTCCCATAAGGGACACCTCTATTTAAAGGACGATTCCTCTGGTTCCCAGCCCCTTTAAATAGGTAGACACGTGCCTCTGAAGAAAGGACGCCTCTGTTTAAGGGACAAAATGTCCGGTTACATGGGTGTCCCATATTGGGAGGTAGCACTGTGTATATCTTAAGTAAAACATCAATATCTTTTTAACTAATAAATCCGGGAACTTAATACGGAGGATTACAGAAACAGCTTTTTCTAATAAATTCAGGGTACTCTGTTAGGAAAATTTAAAAATACCTATTCTCATACAATGTATTTCGACATATTTTTTATTTTAATTTATATTAAAGTACTAAATTTCTTTCTCTTTTTTTTTAAATGTGGTAAATTGGAGAAAAAAATTAAGCAGAAAAGAAAATTCTTTAGCAAAAAAAATTCTTGAAGAAACCTCAAAATCAAACGAAAGTAAAAGCTACATTTTCTTGTTAACACACTTCCGTGAATTAAAAACAATAATTCTTTTGAAGTCCTCGAGATTTACATTGAATACATAAACAAAATGGAAAGAGCGCGTCTCAAAAACAATAAACACAATTAAGAAAAATCATGGCTCACCTGAAAAAAGCTCTGCTATCAAAGAATTTCTCCTGAAATTTTTCTTTAAAAAAGTTTTCCTCGATTATTTTCGCAGAAAGTTGTTTTAATTTTTCTAAACAATTTTATGTTCTTTGTAATTTTTTATATCATAAAAAAATTAGGTAAATTTGGCCGCAGTGCCCCGAATTTTTCCAATTCCAGGAACGCTCGCGTTATCCTTTTCTGCGTAAAGATAAAAGACGCACTGCCTGAGTATCGCTGTCAGCGAACTCTTATACAGCAACGTTACTTTGAACGTGCTGTCTCCGATTGGAATTTGGCGGCTTGGCGACCAAATGTTTGGCGACCATTGCTCTCTCAATCACCATTCTGCTAATTTATTACGATTGGCTACATATATTTTCTTTTATTTTAATTCTATGAAATTCTAAATCACAAGCAAATTCATAATGACTGTGAAATATCTAATCAGAAAGAAATCGTGGTCAGAGTCTATAGAAACAGTTCTTAAAAAAATACCTGTTATTTTAGTTTGAAGAAACTTTTCTTTCTGAGACTTTCTAAATAGAAATTTTTCTACGACGTATCGCTCCTATAATCGCCAAATCTGATTGAATATGTCGAAATAGTATCGTTATTATTGAGCTTAGAATATAATAAGACGAAAATTTTAAACCCTGTGTTTTGGAAAAATTTTTAAAAAATACACATGTACGTTGTTGTTAAGTTTGCAGTTATAGACGTTCCATCCAGTTGAAAATCATATTTATTAATACTTTAAATGTTTAATTTAATTCAGTGATACATGCCAATAAATAAATAATTAAATACAACGTTAAAAGAATTTAGTACGCCTTTTTAGCGGAGCCTCCGAAAATTACGTGTGCACACTTCGATGGTAAACGGAAGATTGATTTGATTTTAGAATTCGGAAAACAATTACAGACACTGTTGCCAAATATAAAGAATGAAATTATAATTATACAAAATATATGTTGCCAGATGCGGAAAGTGGAATTATGTACCTTTGGAAAATATATAAAAGTAAACGATTTGGCAGTTTACCAAATTTTAGAAATTGAACTTTTTAAGTTGCTTTTCTTGCTTTTCTAAGTGGCAACAGTTAAGAAAGCCTGCGAAGTGAACAAACAACATTTCTATTGTGGGGGCCCACAAGTTGGAATTTATTGCAGGAGCCATAAAATCAATAAATCGTATATTGACAGTGGGAAACAATACTTACTGTCACAATATAGTTAATATCGTGTAGTATATTTTATCGTGACCTATAAATTGAACAAGTGCGGTGCACATACGTGCCCATAGACCTTACGTGGATTAAGGTCTGCGTCAGAGGCGGACACAAACTTTCATTTTTGAGGGAGTTATGGACAACATTTGCCATGGTCTTGGGACAACATTTGCTATGGTCATGGGACAACATTTGCCATGGTCTTGGAATAACACCCTTCATTTATCATAAAAGTTGGAATTTTTTACAGTGAAAAAATATATTTTTGGGGGGGTCATGACCCCTGTGACTACCCCTCTGTGTCTGCGTTTGGTCTACGTATATATGCAGGAGAGCTATTAAGATAGAGACTTCTTTGAGCTTTAGGGACTTTTGTCATGACCCTTGGAGAGAAGAGAACCAGCGAGAATCTCGGGCCTAGGGGTCGAGAGGTGAGGGGGACGAGGAGATGATTACTCACACCTCCACCGACCTTTTGTGGTAAGCAACCTAAGAATTAAATACTTCATCTGGATTCCAATACGGAAGATTTCGTATTTGCATATTCGGATTACAGTTCTTTAATGCCAACGATTACCAGTGCTATCTTACAACGTAAAAGGGCGCAAGTGCCGTTTCGAAACGAATTAATTAGCTGCAGGGCGACCAAGACTTCGTATAAAACAATGTTGTTAAATATACAGAGAACGTAGACAATGTTATCACAATGGCGGTATGCACACACATTATATTGCAAATACAATTTTCGCCATTGGAATCAAGCTTAAATACAAGCTGATTTTCATCCTTCCAACCGATAAATGGAACTAAGATAAATGGATAAATGGATAGACTAATGGATAAATGGAAAAGAGATAGCTATCGGACATGAGCTCCCTTATACCGTCTGGAGGAGATTGAATAGGACGAGGGTTAGGATACCGAAATTTAAGACGAAATTGATCAAGTGGGGGCTGTCAATTGACAGAGATATGAAGTGCGATTGTGGAGAAATTGGGAGTCCGCAATTACCTGAACTGTGTACCATGGACCACTTGCTTCAAACCAATGACAAGGCTGTAATGGCGGAAAATTTTTGGAAATGAAAGATTTGATCTGGACGCGGAAAGAAGAAAAACATTCTAACCATCCCACATCCTTCTAATGTTTGTTTTGTCACTTTTACGTTTTTATCGCGCCAAGATCATTCTTAAAATCATCATCAAGATCATATTTAACATGCTGCATTTGAAGTGTAACCAAAAAGTTTTGAATCCCTAATCTAAAATGCCTGAAACGAGAAAATACCTCCATTTCGGAATGCATACATATCAGTGGCGGTTCGTGATTTCCAGAACGGGTGAAGCGGCGAGCCCCTCCTCCACCCCCCAAAGAAACACGAAAAGTGGTTAATAAATTTCCGTTTCCTAGCAAAATAATTATATTTATTATGATATATATATATATATATCATCATCATCATCATCATCATATTCAACCATTATCTATCCACCGGATGGCGGCTACTCTAGTTTGCTCTCTCACCCAAGTGTTTCTTTTTCGATCTCTCCTAGTTATTCCAAGCATGCACCTCTCCATGCTCCTTTGCGTTGTCTGTAACTTTCGTATTGCTCCAACTGTTAGACTCCATGTCTCTGATCCATAAGAGAGGACTGGCAATACACACTGGTTGAAGACTTTTCTTTTTAGACATAAAGGCAATTTCCCCTTCAGGATAAAACTGTTTCTTCCAAATGCACTCCAGCCAAGTTTAATACGTCTGTTGAGTTCTTTCATAATGTTGCCATCCATTGAAATCAGCTGGCCAAGGTAAATATATGAATCAGCAATTTCTAGCTCAGTGTTGTCAACTTGTATTTTTGTTTCCTCTACAAAATTATTGAACATGATCTTAGTTTTTTGTAGGTTCATCTTGAGTCCAACTTCTTCACTTCTAGTTGAGAGCTCTTGTACCATGTCTTGGAGTTCTAATGGGTCCGTTGAAAAAATAACAATGTCATCAGCAAACCGCAGATGATTTAAATATTCACCATTTATTTTTATTCCCTTGTTATTCCAATTTATCAGCTGAAAAATCATCTGTAAAGCAGAAGTAAAAAGTTTTGGAGAAATGGTATCTCCCTGCCTCACCCCTTTGCCAAGTTTGATAGTTTTGGTATCTTTATGTAACCGAAATTTTGCACTTGCATTTTTATACACACGTTTCACCATGTCAATGTACACATCCTCAATGTCTGTTGATCTTAAAGAGTTGATGACTGCTGATGTTTTTATAGAGTCAAAGGCCTTCTCATAGTCAATAAATGCAACACACAATGGAAGTTCATATTCATGTGTTCTTTCAATTAATTCTCTTAATACTTGAATATGGTCCACTGTACTGAATCCACTTCGAAATCCAGCTTGTTCTCTTGGTTGAGCTGCATCTAATTTTTTCTGCAGGCGATGTGTTAGCACTTTTGTGAAGATTTTATAAATAGCAGGTAACAAGCTAATTGGTCGGTAATTTTTCAAATCCTCTTTATCACCTTTTTTATGCAAAAGAATTACTGTTGCAGAATCCCATTGGTTTGGTATGTTACCGCTGTTAAGACATTTGGTAAAGAATTTTGCAAGTATGTCTTCTACATATTCTCCAGCTTCTTTTAGGATATCTAATGTAATACCATCATCACCAGGGGCTCTTCCTTTCTTCATATTTTTTATTGCAAATGAAACTTCTTCTTTTAAGATTTTAGGAGCTGTTCCTTCGACTATTTCAGTGTCTTCGTTTAATCCACTGTTACTTTCATATAGTTTTTTGTAGAATTCTTCAACTCTTCTAAGTATTTCTTCCCTATTTCTTGTTACGGTGCCATCCTCTCCTTTTAATGCAATGATGTGTTTCTTCCCAACAGATAAACTTCCTTTAACAACCCTAAGGCTCTTGTTATTTTCAATGGCTTTCCTTACTAGCTCACAGTTGAATTTTCTTATGTCTTCTTTCATGCTTTTGCGCAGAGTTTTACAAAGTTCTATGTACTCAATCCTGGAACTGGTATTTCGATTGTCCACCTTCATATCTCTTCGCCTTTTCATGAGCTGTTTCGTCTTCTCAGATAATTTGCTATTGTGCTTTTTACAGGTTACACCA
Organism: Dysdera silvatica; assembly: GCA_006491805.2. NCBI lineage: Eukaryota > Metazoa > Arthropoda > Arachnida > Araneae > Dysderidae > Dysdera > Dysdera silvatica. The sequence continues at coordinate 7,460,141 of QLNU02014176.1, forward strand.
CCAATTTCCCCAGCAGTTTCAACTATTGTCTTAACAATGTTTTCATTTGCTTCTGAGATATCACTTTCATCAATAAGTCCTTCCAGTGCAGAAAAGCGATTTTTTAATTCCAACTTGAATGCCTCGGTATTTACTTTCAGTTTCATTAGATCCACCCTCTTACTTACTTGTTTCCTAATGAGCTTCTGTCGTTCTAATTTAGTATTTAAGTGCACTTTACATCTCACCATTCGATGATCACTTCCAGTATTAAATCTGTTCAGTACACTGCAATCTTCAATAATTGATTTCTTGTTTGCCAGGATATAGTCAATTTCACTAGTTCCCCCATTTGGGTGTTTCCATGTCCATTTTCTTTGCGGTTTCTTCTTAAAAAATGAATTCATGATGCTAAGGTTTTCAGCTTCTGCAAATTCGATGAGTTGATCGCCACGTTCATTCCTTTCCCCATATCCGTATTTACCAACCGATGTCTCTCCTTGTTCCTGTTGTCCAATTCTTGCATTGAAATCCCCCATGATGAGCTTGATATGTTGTTTCCCTTTGGTGTGTAACTCTTTGATTTCTTCATAAAATTCTTCAACCTCTTCGTCGGTATGGCTTGATGTTGGTGCATATACCTGTACTATTTGAAGTTGGTATCGCTGGGTTAGTTGAACAACAAGCCTCGCTGCTCGATCTGATGTACTTTCAACTTCCAGAAGACAGTCTTTAATTCTTTTGTTGATTAAGAAGCCAACACCACTTGTTCTTCCAGTTTCCGTTCCTCTATAATAAAACAAATGTCCGCTTTTCAGTTCCACCAACTCTTCACCTTTTCTTCTAACTTCACTGAGTCCTACAATGTCCCATTTGATCTTGTCTAGTTCCTCTTCCAATTCCTGAAGTTTTGCTTCAGAAGCAAGGGATCGTCCATTATACGTTGCCAAGGTCAATAACAAACGGCAGCCTGGGCCATTCCAGTGATTCTTAGCACCCCCTGCTTTCATGCCACACTGACCGCTGCCTTGATCAGGAGCACTCCAGCACCTGGAGACTAGGGGCCATGGTTTCTGGTGTGTCAACATAATGGAGGAATTAGCCATAATTTCACCACGCTGGCTAGACGGGTTGGTGAATTAGCCCTCCCCTTCCGCCTTTCTATCCGTGCAGCAAATATTAATTTGCCTCATAAATAGAAAGCTCAGCCTGCACCACTTGAAGGC
>QLNU02014176.1:7461445-7494783 GCA_006491805.2 Dysdera silvatica
CTATTAGGTTTAACCTAACGAATCAAGTAACGGAAATATTGATTTCCTAGGCGGTTTGAGAACTTGTAGCATAGTGCGCATATCTGAAGTTTAAACTATATAAAGGATGGACACAGCAGTGTCCCCAGTTTAACGACTGCTCTTCGAGCGGCTCCACATCACGTGACGTTAATTACGTTATTGGTCACGTGAGGTTTAGCAAGCTTCTCTCTATTCTTCTAGTGTGTTAAAACGATCATGGTGCGGTACAGTGTAGCATATAATTGCAAGGAAAGGGGTGGGAAAGAAAGGCGGAATTTACTCATTTCACAGGTTTATTAATGTGTATATATCTTCTGTTCACATTGTAAATGATACGGTTCCCATTATCACGCATAAACATTTCATTCACACATAAACACACACAAATTACCAAGAAAGGTACCAGCTTTAACCCAATACCAGAAAATATGGACAAAATAAGTCATTAAAATGTATAAAAAATAATATATAGCAATTATATAAAAAAATCGACATATTTTAAATATCGTACTTTTTTTAAATTATTGAAAATATATTTTTACTTTGTCAGTTGGTTTTAAAATATAGGTATTTATGATATAAAAGCATATTAAAAATTTCAGAACTCTAGTGCGCATAGATCTGAAGATAATCTCTGCGCAATATAGAAAAAGTGATTTTGAGAAAAAAAGTGTTCAAGTTGGAACTTGGTAACAAGGTAACATGTAATAGTTATTTTTATTTTATACAATAGTGCAAGAAGTAATTGAAGAATTTTGATGCGGTTTGTTTTAAAACACTGCCAAAAATCGATATTATTTTTTAAACTAATAAATAAAAAATCGATTTTTTAAAGATTTAAAGGTCCTGTGTCCCCTTAAGAAACAAAAACACAACGAAATTACACGCTTCTACTGTTACCACTCAACGTGCCTCGAAATACTTCAGGGTAATTAAATAATTCTAACAGATATAACACTAAACTGTTTGTAGTTTGAATCAAAGTTTTATTCAATTCTTTGATTTAATTTTTTTTCTTTGACCAGTAACACACCCCACAGAAAATTTTTTACCTCTAGAAACCTCTGTGGTAATCAAAAATCTCAATTTTTATTTCTGATCAAGCCATACCTCTGTTTTGGTAATTTTTACCTTTTTCCCCATGCAAAACCTCTAGATTCAGAGGTAAAACCTCTGATCTGGCAATACTAGCTGACATGATGATGCGATAAAAATTTCTCTTCTCTGACAGTACTTGATTTCGCCGTAAATAAATCGTCGCCATGGTAACCATGTTCGCAAAGCATTTCCGTTTTGAAACACAGCTCTAAATTTCTATCGTCGCTTCATACGGCCCTTTTTCTTGGCTGGCAACATTTCGTTGGTGCGTTTAACGCGTTTAAAGCGCTGACTTAAAAACGTAGCCTTCTGTTCCTGAATGTAATTCCAATTATATTAAAGGAATTAAATTCAAAAAAAAATAGTGGGCTCAAAATAAAATTTTGAATTTTATTTTTCTAATCAAATTTTAAATTTGACAAAAAAATAAAAATAATTTGGAGATTAAATTAAAAAAACTGTTCAACCGCCCAATTTTTTTAGGTGAAGTGCCGTTTCACTCGCGTCATCTGAATAGCCGCCACTGATGCACATGTAGCAGAATTGAAAAAGTGAGAAATAATGCAGACTTTCAGAAAATGTCCTTTCTACTTTATGCAAAACCGAGAATTAAGAGATTGTATTTACTGTCGGAAAAGAACATCGAAAGAGTTTGATTGACTAGGAAATGGAGCTTTCAGAAATGGGAAAAAATATGGATGATCTTGTTTTTAATGTCACCTTTTTGGTGTTATTCGTTTCATTGCCAAATCAGTGGATTTTCATTTTTAAAAATCCTTCTTATGTCCTGTATATTCTTACATATTTCATCATTAATTTCGTTCTGTAATAAGTTTATATTGTTTCAGTCTACGAATGAATTCATAACATTTTGCTTATAAGCACTTTTGTTACAGTTTTTGGCATTCTTGTTTTCAAAGTTATCACTTCCATGATCTTCTTGATTTAAAACCATTTCTTCATTTACAGTTGAAACAATCCTTCATGGTAGCATCATGACTCTGTTCTTATTTCATTCCACGCTTACAGCTGTAAATGTTTGACAATATCATTTGCTTATATTTTTCCCGCGCAAAAGACGTTTTGCAACGTTTTAGCAAAAAATAAAAGCCTATCGAACACTGGTATTTAAATGGAAAGCATGACATCTAGCTTTCTTCTCGGCAAAACATCTGATTATATCATCGTATGGTATTGATTTTGTTATATCAGACTCAATACACAAAATTTTGCCGAGCTAGTCTATAGCCTATTGGGAAATACGGCACTGACAGGACGGCTTCTTGGGAAAGCAGAATTAAATATAGGAATATTTCGGATTTCAAATTGAGAATGACCTATAGCTCGTTCACGAAATGTAATCCGGTTGTACCGTTTTAGAATTAACAAGAGCTGACGTCACAAACGGCCTAGCTGATTACAGCAGAGGGGAGGACCTCATTTAAGAACAGGTATGTCTGCGCCAAAAACCAGTTCTGAAATGACGTCCTCCCCTCTGCTGTAATCGGCTAGGCCGTTTGTGACGTCAGTTCCCGTTATTTCTAACGGTACCATCGAACTACTTTTCGTGAACGAACTATACCTGTGTTATATCAATCACGTGATGTGAGATTAATGGTTCATAATTTTGTGCTTTTCAATTTTAATTTTGTGCTTATTTGTAATTTTGTTTTCTTAGTTCGTAATTTTGTGTTCCTAGCAATAGCGGATTTTCCGAACAGGCGCGCACCTGTGGCCTCAGAATTTTAATGGCCTCGAAATTTTAATGACCAAAAAATAAATAATAAATAAATAAAAATAAAATTAAGAAAAAAGTCTATACCGTTTTATTTAAACTATTGGCAAGATTGGGAATAGCGTTTCGTGGTCACAGAGAAGGCACAGATTTAAATCGAACAGTAATTTTTTTGTATTGGGTATCTTTCCGAAGTCGATGGTTTTTTGGAAATTCGCTTTGAAAATTTTAGTAACCCAGGTAGTGCCAATACGAATTATTTATCACACGCGGTATGTGACGAGTTTACAAATTTAATGGGCAGCGAAATTACGAAGTATTTATTTTCTGAAGATTAAGAAGAAATTTATTACTCCATTATTGTATTTTCTACTCCCGATATCACGCATATGGAGCAATTCTTAATATTCAAAATCCTGACTCCGAATATATTGAACGGATAGTATTAGAATTTTTAAAAGTATTCAGTATTCAAATTTTATTATTAGAACGTTAAAGAACACAACGAAACACATTTTAATACAAAACAAAATTTTACGATAAACAAACATAACGTTATTTGTGACATACTTACCTCAAAAATATTTAGAGGAAGCGCCATTACAGTGTTGTACCATGAATTATGTTTCAATTTTAAAATGCCTGACGCACAATTTAATGAATATGTGGAAAGCGTATCTGTAAAATACCAAAGAGATATTAACATTAAATATTTTACAGATGAAATTCTTAATTTCATTGCATTCATAGAAGGAGAAAATGTCACTAATCCCATTGCTGTATAAATTATTAATTGGGGATTTGCGATTTACATTTCTGAACGTATAATCAATTCTAAAAATAATTTTGATAATACCTATTTGCAACGCCAGCGGCGAATGTTCATTTTCAGTTTTGAAAAGAGTTAAAAATTATTTACAAAATTCATTAACTCAGCTGCGTTCAAATTAATGATGCTTATAGAAAACGCTGTTCTTCTGTTATTAGATTACAGATCTCTGATTACTAAATTTGTTAAAATTAAAGCGAGAAAAGTTCCACTTATTTAAATTTTTAATAACAATTAATAAATATAACAAATAATAAATTAATAACAATTAATAAATATAACAAATAATAAATTAATAACAATTAATAAATATAACAAATAATAAATTAATAACAATAAATATGACAAATAATAAATTAATGACAATTAACAAATATAATAAATTAAATAATTAATAACATAACAAATAATAAATTAATAACAATTAATAAACAATAAATTAATAACAATTAATAAACAATAAATAAATAACAAATTAATAACAATTATATAGGTATACATGTATAGTTACGTGCATAAAAATCGAGACGTTTTCAGGGCTACCTTTACTTCAAGTGTCATTGAAATTGACGATTTCCGACAGTTATTGACATTGTTACACTTACTATTTAATAGGCAATGTAATAACAAACAGAAATAAATTTATACGATTGTGATATAACATGTTATTTTTTATTCAAATATATTTTTTATTTTTAGTAAACAAGATTTATTTATATGATTGTGAAGCACGGTTTTCTTTGCATTTCGAATGCATTTTTTGTTCTTTATTAATAAACCATTAATATCACAATTTTTTATTCATGCATTTTCATTATAAAGCCCGATGATAATTAATGAAATAATGAGCCATGAAAAATGGAAGAGAGTAAAACGCAGAGCCAGCTTTTAATTACATGAAGAGGTGAAACTGCAAGGTAAAAGTAATAATTTTTGCTGAATTGAACAACGTGAAAAATTAAGATCTTAAAAAGCTATCTATCGGTTTTATAAGGCTACTTTAAAATGTTATAAAATTCACTTGTATCCTTAAGATTTTCACCACTTCATATAATCTACAATTTTGGCTACCTCCTAACAGTTGTCAGCATTGGCGTATCTAGCCTCTAAGTTTAAGGGGGGATAACTTTTTTTTGGAGGGGGGGACTATAGCTCGCACTTCAATGGTCAGCACATAGTATTATTTAGATATTTCAATGGGTCAGAAATTTTTTAAGGAGGTAGTATTTTTCTAGTGGGGGATACGTGCCCTAGCCTCCCCCCCTAGTTGCGTCAATTGTTGTAAGATAAGTGGGGACGGTAAAGGCCGTAAAGAAAATATTTAAGAGGGCCTCAAAATTAGATTACGCCTAGAACATCTCAATTGCTAAAACCGCCACTGGTTCCTAGTTCGTAATTTTGGGTTCTTAATTTGTAACTTTATATTTTTTATTTATAATTATGTGCTTTTCATTTATAATTCTGTGTTTTTCATTTGTAATCCTGTATTCTCCGTACATAATAATGCAACAATGATATCATTACTTCACTAAAAGAGAAATTCGTCGCTAGTTTCCATACTGCTCTCTTTCCATTTCCTTGCAGCAAACTTTATAATCCTGTTTATTTACTCAGGTGTATTATTGTAATTCTATTTAACACACTAAGGTATTTCCTTCCAACTTGGCGAAAATGGAAATGCGTGATTTCAATACTTTTCCGACGATGTAACTGAAATGAAATTCGCTTTCTCTAAGAAAATAGGATATTAATGTTCTTATTGTTGTCAACGAACGTAAACCTCAATGTTGTTTTAATTTAGAAAAATGCAGTAATAAATGAGTTCAATAAATAAGGCCACGGCTTTCGCATTTAAATATCTTTTTTCCAGTTTTATTCCGGTAACTTCATCTAACGAAGGATAAGCATAGTGTCTTTTTAAGATAATCATCAGTTTCAATTTTTGACCGTTATCACTTGGATCCCGTTAATTCGTCCCAGGAACGTCTTGAGGCGAAAAGGCTATTTGCGTACATTATAATTTTTCCTGTCATGTCGTCGCTAATAATGCCAATCGAACATCTGCGTAAAAGAATAATAAATATTTCTTCTTTCTCGACATAGATGTCGAGATTTCCAAAGCCTTTACGAATAAACAAAGGCAATTTATTTCGAATCTATAAAATTCCTTGTTTTGTCTATTTCCTCTTGTTTTGGAAAAAAAAAAAGCCTTTCTCCGAATTTTTTTTAAAAAAAGGAGCTTAGAAAATAAAATAATTTGAATTTCGAACGGAAAATCTGCATTATTTCGACTCGTTGTAACTTTATTTTGGTAATTTAATTTCGTAAAGATAAAACTATTAATTTGGATCATGTTTTCCAAGCATAACGATTACACGTACTTTAACACACTTTGACATGCCGTTACACACACCTTCATGAACACGTTTACGTAGGAGAAATAATTTCCTTATTTCAAAAGTTCACATTAAAAAAATTCACCAAAATTTTGCAAAAACTAAATAAGGGTTGATTTATTGCCTGTTTTATAAGTCTTCATTGTTGATAGTTACGAAATTAATGATTTCATAAATCTAAAAAGAAATATTAAATTTTTGAAGCATCTAAAACAGGGTTGTTTAACCATTTTTGGAAGCGGGCAACTTAAAAAATTTTCACGGAACTCGGGCCAGCCGTTTAAATAAAAAAACACCTCCAGTGTTTCTTCTGTTTACTTGTTTGCGCAATTGCAATATGGAAAGGGGGTCACCCATGCTGTTTATACGGTTTTTCCTTATCTCTGAAAAAAATCTCAACTATTTGTTTTAAAATTTATTTTTTATTTCAGTAATTCGCGGGTCGTATTGTGGCCCGCGGGCCCTAGGTCGGACAACCTTGATCTAAAGGAATATGGCCCGTTAGAAGTCCGGACATAAAACGTTTGTTTTATCAAAGCAACGTATTTTTTAGGCTGTATAAAAAATGAACACTTTAATCGAAAATTTTTTTGTTTTTCATTTCGTTAACTTAAATTTTGACGCACATTGGTCAAATCTTGTACAGACAGATTGTTCATCTCCAATTAATAATTTGGTACATCCCCGCTATATCTTTCGAGATAAATAGTAAATAAAGGTCGTAATATATTTATATAATGGAAAATATTTTATTATGTTTAATTAAATAACATTTTACTTAATATAAATTTAATTGCAAATATCTTAACATATTCGCGAACATAACCACATTCGCAGCTGTATTTTCTGGGACAAAGCATATGTCCGCGAATTTGTTAATTACATTTTCCATTATTAATTTTGTTACTACAATATATGCACACGGTCTATTTTCAATTTGATGACCGAAGTTGTCGTCTGATATCAATTTTGTCCCAAGTATTCGATACCAGAGGACAGATATCATGAAAACAGATATCGTAAGTATTTTCTCAAGATACTCACAGTTCCAAAGAAAACGACGTTTTCAATTTGGTATTTATCTTCTCTATTCCTAAAATACTTTGAGGTCGTGTTTAAGATCCGTTAGGTTTACACCTATTATTATTATTATTATGTATCAACAAAGCTAATTATATTACGATGGTGTCAGTCTTTTAATATCAGATTCTCGAGATATTAAAGATATTTCTTAATATATAAGTACAGTTCTAAATAAACCGACTTTTGTAGCTTCTGAATTGTTGGTTTATCGATTCTTAAGATATTGAGATGATAGTCGATATTGTCTAAATATGTTCCAATGTATCTTATTACTATTTTACAAGGCACAAGAGAGAGAGAGAACTTAAGACCAGGATTGTCCTATACTAAAATATTATATTATATATAGCATATATTATATATAGCAAATATTATATATAGCAGGAGTCTTCAACCCGTAGCCCGCGGGCCAAATGCGGCCCGCCGGCTCATGAAAAAATACAAATTGTTTCACACAAAAATAACGCCCCTTGTTGTCCCTGAGTCTTAAATCTACGTGTTCTATTCTGTTCGTATTGCGTAATAAATATCTTAAAACACTATAGAACTAAATTTACACGCGGTTTTCCCACAATTGTGTTTACTTCAGTTTTCTAGTATATAGGGCATTAGATGTGGTTTTACTGATTTACAATATAACAGTGATTTAAAAAAAATTCATCTTACGACTCATTGAATTCTATTCTAAATATGTCGATAAGAACATCTTCCCAACCATCTAACTGGTGCTCTGAAAACGATATTATTTTGGAACACTTATATCTGCGTATAGACTGACGCAGAAAGTCCGTTGGGAATGTGTTACAGAGCTACAAATCCATATATATTCATATATAAGTATATACACAAAATTTCAGTACAGCTGGAATTACTACCCACATTAACCCCCTCCGTCTAAGAACAGCCATTCTCAAGAATGAAGTTGGTAAAATCAATATTTAGGACCAGCATAACTGATATCCACCTTAAAAACCATTTTAGGGTTGCAATATCAAAAATGAGACCTGATATTGATTGGACTGTTAAAAATAAGCAGTGACAAAAATCTCGCTAAAAGGTTTGATTTCGCTTTACATATTAATACCTAAAAGTATTGTAAATGTATTTTGCTTCCATACGTATTTTACATTGTAATATATATAGACTATATTCAGTTTCAAAGGCAGATCCAAAAAATATTTTTGGATGGGCAGGCAAAACTAATATAGAGACTTATAGAGACCTAAGGAAAAACTATCAACAAAGGCTGCTCCAGACGGGCTCATCACTTTCGTTCAGTCCTACTGTTGCTAATAAAATAGTGCTGCCCGCGGGCCTATAATTATAAGCAAAATTGGCCCTTGGACTGAAAAAGGTTGAAGATCCCTGTGATATATTATTTACTTTGCGTTCATAAAAGTAGATCATAGAATTTTATATTTGTGCAAAATGCTAAAAGCTACTGTATTTCATTTTTATGTAAGGTGTTAAAGGTAAAGTCATTGTGTTTTATTTTTGTCGAAATGTTAAAAGTCATTGTGTTTTATTTTTGTCGAAATGTTAAAGGTCATTGTATTTTATTTTTGTCGAAATGTTAAAAGTAAAATTACAGTTTTATTTTCGTTTAAATTGTTAAAAAAAATGGCACTGTGAAAGGTTACACACAATTTAAACTAAACCATCTCTAATATAAAATATTTCTGTGTAAAAAAAAATGGCTCTTTTATTATAGAAGTTCGATTCCAGATTAAACTAGAATATTCGGGAGTTTTTCTAAACTTTCCTATTTTCCAAATTCTATTCCAAATTCTGACATATATGCTCAGAAATTAAACTCACCTTTCCGTCTAACCAAAAACAAAATCGGGAGCATTTCACATCTGCTCCGTGTTGTCTTTTTTTTTCCGGATCCCCAACTTTTCGAATACAACAATTCTCGAATAAACATTTTTCTTCGAATAAATCGGAGTCGAAATCGTCCAATCAATTTCAGCCAGGTATACTTCTACACGAGCTGTGCAAAAGATAATAAAATGTAGATAGAAGGAAATTTATCGTCGCGAAAGTGGAAAAGAGCATATTCAACGGATCATATATCAAATTTTAAAACGTAAGAACCCATTCGATGGCAATAAAATTGATGAAAACAATTTTTAGATTCGGCTAGCCTTCCACTTTCGAATTAAAGTCTTGCAAAATAATGTCACAATAAAATTTAATGTGTATTATTTATAGGAAGTAAAATCATTGAACATCTTCCGAGTAGTCGAATGAGTAAACGACATTGCGCTCTGCGCTTCTTTCTGGCCAAACAGATACGCAGGGATGGAAAAACAATAATATATGCAAATACTTTGAAATGGGTTACCAGAGGAATTAAAAAAATTGGAAAGTAGAAAAAAATAAAAAAGACTAAAAAAATATTTGATAGATGGTAATGGCAACTAAAATAAATAAACAAAAATTAGAAAACAACATATGAAAAGTACAAGTGGTTCCCAATTAATTGTGTGTCAGCTTTGGAATCAGATTATATTTTAAGGTTCCAAGTGTGTTTTATCCTTGCTAATATTTTCTTGTGACTTTTCACTATAGCATTTAATATGCAAGATATTATTGTCCTTCACAGGGATAATTATTTATTTATCCCTGTGAAGGGTAATAATATCTTATAACTTAATATATGGAGAAAAAGAGCGTTTGTTCTTGTCCTCGTTCGGCTAGTAGGTCAAGACAACGCTGGCTCCACGCAGGGACCCTGGTTCGAATCCGGGATGAGGACAACGTCTCTTTTTCTCCAAAGCAAAAATAGCTCTAGTTTGAGCTAATAATACGTGGGTGTCAAATTTATTTGTAATAAAAAATCCCCCACGAAAAACTCACAAAAATCTCGCCCCGGTGGCTTTGTGTGTTGACCATTATTTGGCAATTGTGTTATCCCTGTGAAGGGTAATAATATCTTACATCCTCATATACGGAGAAAAAGAGCGTTATTTCTTGTCCTCATTCGTCTAGTAGGTCAAGACACCGCGGGCTAAACGGAGGGACCCTGGTTCGAATCTGGGATGAGGACGGCGTCTCTTTTTCTCCTAAACAAAAATAGCTCTAGTTTGAGCTACTAATACGTGGGTGTCAAATTTATTTGTAATAGAATCTAATATGATATACTTTTAATATATATTATCTATATTATTGTTTATAGTTACGTGGTATATTGTTATTGCGACTTTACAACTGAAGAATAAATAAAGCAATGATAATAACAACTCGGACACCAACAAAAGATCGCATTTCGTTTATTCATAAGTGATTAAAGTCACCCACACACACACACACACACACACACACACACACTTACATCTAATTCAACCTAAGTACGTTGGGGAATAGTTCAATTTAAGTCAAGAGCAATATTAATGTCAATTTTAGACCACACACTCTTCATCTAATACTGATACTAACTCCAAGACAATAGGAATCAACTCCTAACCTTGTTCTTAACTGAAGTCTGGTGATTAGGGTTGCTAAGGTAAATGCTTTATCTCGCTTTCCTGCACCTTGAACCAAGGTATGACGCGCCGAGCAGTGTGGGCTGGAGCCTTGTCGTCCTTATGTATTGCATCATCATCTGGAAACAAAGTATGGGCCACATAATATAGTTAATTATCCAGATACTTCTGGGATATTACACTAGCTTTGAGACCGACTATTGGTCCTAATGAATTCCAGTATATGATGCTCCAAGCCATGCAGGAATTTCTACCATGCTTGACGACGGATTTAAGGCATCACTTAGTAATCTCTGTACAAACACGCGGACTGTAATGAGAAATACTTCTGTACTTTTGCTTCACTTTTTACTGTAACCGAAAGGGGAATTATAAATTAAATATATATATATATATGTTTACTACTAACTATATATTTAACTACGTATGCGATTTCCTATCCACGATGTATCACTGGCGGATCCAGGGGGCATTGGGACGATCGCCCCCACCCCGAAAGGTTTCTGAATCCGCCATGGCGATGTATTTCCTTCGAATCCACAATATATCGAATAGCTAAAGCATGAAATTTTACTAAAACTATCAATTCAAAGGGGAAACTAATAATTTGATTAATAACATTCATTAATTAATAATGGTGCGACAGCAATTTCCATTTCCTGAATGATAAGCCTACTCTGAAATAGACAGCGCCTGCAATATATTGTAATACATATCCATTTAAGGAATGACTGAAAATTTTTCAATATGAAGTACATGAAAATTTTAGACAACAATATGTATATCAACGTGAGTATACCACGTGATATGGATATTCGTTAAATGGTATGGAGGAATTGTTAAATAGTAAGAATTTAATACCATTTACGAATTTTTATTTAATAAAAATAAGCTTCAAAATATTTTGTGCTTTAAGTCAAATAATCTGTATATACCTTCCTAACAGACCAGTGAATTATAATACCATCACTGGCGTATGCAGGGGGGTGTTGATGGGGCTTGTTACCCCCCATTACAATGAAATTCCGTATGTTTAACATATGAATATATGAATTGTAGCTCTGTAACCCCTCAATGAGCCTATAACCCCCTCTTATAAACTTTCTGCGTACGTCTATGTATACCATTGTGCACTTCTTTCTAGGCCGGTGTATACAGGCTACATTTCAAGCATGGTTGTATATTTCCTGTGTTTGGGGTAAAATACAGACACCTGCCATTTAGCAAAACCTCTCTAAACGACCACCTCTATTAAGAAACCTTCTCCTTTTACGGTCACTTTTTTCGGAAAGTTTTTTTTCCCATAAACTTAATGCTACATTCGCCTCCATGCAGAGACCATCAGAAACCATTATCCTTCCAAAAGCGGCCGCATTTTAAATATTATTAAATACTGAGAAGGGAAATTTAATTTCCTGTTTATCTTTTGACCCTAAATAGAATAAACAATTTAGCTATAATCTTCCCCTTTAATATTTCACCATTATGGGATATTTAATTTAAAATCGAAATGAAATTTTAAAACACTTTTTTTTTTACCTTTCAGGCTACCGGCCCAATTCTGATGAGAAGTCGTCATCGGAACTCTCACAAAAGAAAAATATTCTTGCCCCTTGGTCCCACGGAACACCCAAAGAAGCAACTAAATTAATGAAAACTTCTGTGTTTGTTAAAGACCATAAAGTACTTCGTTTGTTTAATAAACTTCAAAATTATTTGGAATCACAAAACTGTAACGTCAAAGCAAACTACTTTGACTACTCTGACGTTAGCTCAATCTTTTTTAAAAATTTGTAAATTTTATAGCTTGCAATTAAAATTTTTAATTACTAAATCGTATTTTTTAATGTAGCCTGCTAAAAGTGCCTCCACGGAAGGTTGGGGTAGCTTGCTTCAGACGTAAGACCGGACTACGATGGCATCTCCATCGAATTGGTTTAATTCACCTACATGCCTCTTGTGCAGAAACGTAGCTAGTGTGAGCGGCTAGCCCTGTCGCTACAATTCGGAGGGCGGCAATTAGCCTTTAAAAAACAATGACAGTCGTTCGCCCCTGGCAGAAAAATATCTAATTCACCTACATGTCCGTTGTGTGAACTTGATGTAATGATAGGGAACCACATTCTTTCTGATTATTATGATGATTGATGATTATTATGATGATTGATGTATTTTTCTTTTTTTTAACTTGTGTCCAACCGATATTGGGCAGTTAGAACATTAATGTCCCAAAGACTAGAAAGTAGAGGTGGATAAACAAAAAAATTACTTCATATTTTGAATTCTGATGCAACGTATATTTTTCCATTTATGTATGTATTTTAATTATTTTCAGCTTTGTATCACGTTCATCTCTCTCTCTCACCATAGATCTCTATTAAGGGAGACCCACTTCATAAACGACTATCTTCACAAGGAACCCAGTGGTCGCATTGGTGGGGTTTCACTGTATCTTAATTCCTTATTTGTTGCTTATTGATTTGTTTCTAAAATTTTTTTTCATAATTTCGCTTGGGGCTCCCTAACAACAATTAATGCAATATATTTAGTTAATTGATGATACACTGCGCAGCAATAAAAGTAGCTGAGATCACACAAATTAACGCCGTTGAAAGGTTTAATTAATCATTGACAGCTATTTCGATAGCCATGAGCTGTCATCGTCAAAACGACAACTGATACAGTGCACCGTACAATGTCAGAGTTGTATCATTTGTACTGTCCATGTGTGTGTGTGTGTAGGGTAAATATATATATACAAAAAATAAGTCTTTGCGCAGAGTTTCAAAGGGATGAGTATTTTTGATCAAACGGGAGAGGTTTTGATGGAGGTATGAAGCTTTTTCTCGTAAAGTATTTTACTTTGCAACTAGTAATATTATTTAAATGGGAGGGCCAGTCCCAAGGCCTCCTTGTGAACCGGTCTTGGTAAAATGCACATTTAAACTAATTTTCTAAAATTGTGAGCTTAAACACACTCTCGGAAACTATCCTCGTAACCACAAGTTTCTATTGGGGCACGCGCTAAAATTAATGGCTGTTTTCCCCCAAAAAAATCACTAGATCATTACGATCGCACTGCCTTAACCATCCATAAATTAAACACTCATTAATTAAACTCTTCCGCTAACGGACCTGACAGAAATGCTCACTCAACAAGCCAAATACTTCTTCTTTCATTCGTCTTCTGATTGGTCTAATTGCGCTAATTAAGAACCGCAAGTGAATTTTGCCGACCAATAAAAAATAACGTTTTCAAAGTCGTGCTTTAATTGGACGTTGGAAGTTTACTCAAATAGCATTTGCATGTTTGAATAAACTTGGTTAACGTTGTTGGAGGTTTCGTCATTCCCAGTAATTTTCTGTGCAATTAACGATTATTTCCTAACTATTTGAATTTAGCTCTTTGACATTTGATAAGCAATATAGTAAGTACCGAAATTGTATAGTTAATCTAATGAGTATCTAGTCTTTATTCCTTTTTATATTTCCAGTGGCAAAGAAATAAATATTTAATGTAAAACATATTTGACAAAAAGGAAAAGAACATAATAGGATATCGTTATCCCAGTTACACTCTTTTGCAAAAAAAAAAAGCACCATTAGGAAATTATCTGTTTTTATTAAAATTAAATATATATCCAGCACATACGCAGGTAAGGAAATGATGAAAAAATCAAAGTCGTACAACACAGTGGCTAGAAATTGCACAGTGAATGTTCAAATCAATAGTTGGTGAAACCTCCATAGCGGTGATGAGTGCTTCTATACGTCCAGCTAAGGTATGATAAAGGTTCCTAAATATCATCATGCGACATATTCTGCCAGGCATTCCTCACTTGTTGCACCAGCTCTGCGACATTTTGCGGTGCCCAAATCCAGCAGCCTACCATGTCCCATACATGTTCGATTGGCGAAAGGTCTGGTGATCTTGCTGGTCAAGGAAGAGTATCAACAGCACTGGGGTAGCTCACAGATATGCGAACCATATGGGGCCTGGCATTATCTTGTTGGAAAATGACTCCAAACTGTCGTGTCATGAAGGGTAACGTAAACGGCCACAGGATGTCAATAGCTGCTGAAGTTGGACGTAGGATGACTAGGAGCGTCCTGCTGTCGTACGAGATAGCACCCCACACCATCACACCATGGTTAATGGCTGTGGACCGCTGGCTCAGGCACCTCCACACATTTATCCGATGGTCATCTATTCCAAGACTGAAGCGGGATTCATCTCTGAACACTATGCGATACTAATCTGCTGGCAGCCACGATGATCGGCTACGACACCACTCCAGACGACTCTGTTGATGGTGCGGAGTTAAAGGCAAACGTCTTAAAAGCCGCTGTGAGCGTCCCTCTACCAAATCCAAGCGTCGTGAAATGGTGGAAGGTGCCACGAGTGGTATGGAAGAGACCGTAGCACGTTGGATGGCGGACAATGATGCCGTTAGCCAGATCGGGCCTGTCGCACAGCAAACCTATCTTGCCCTTCCAAAGCCTTCATTCCGCCAATAAATTCCTCGCAGAAACCATTGCTGCCAACACCTTTGCACAGCAGTGTCCGTACGGTGCAGGTAGCGGCCTATTGCTCGGTAGGACCAGCCAGTTTCACACATCCCGACTATTCGACCACGTTCGAAGTCATCCAATTGGTTATAAGGTCCTCGTCAACGTCGTAACGGCATTATTGGTTGCGTCTCCAGGGAACTGCAACGCCGACAACGAAAAAAAATAAACCGTCTGCAATTTTTACCTCTTTTATACGATGCTCGTTGCGCAGTAGAAATGCGCGCTATGATCGAAGTTAACACTCATTGGCTTTGAAAATTTAATCATTTGCATACTTGATCTAAAGGAATTTGCATGCGAAATTTTGAGATGATCGGATAATTTTTCAATTTATTTATTTATTCTCTTTCTTTCTTTTTAGCAAAATAGTGTATAATCAAACTGTTACGCGTCTAATCGTTATAGTCAGTCTGGTAAGTAATCGTTATAGTCAGTCTGGTAAGTAATCGTTATAGACTAATTTGATGAGTATTTAATCGCTATATTCTGGTCTGGTGAGTATCAGGTGAAAGAAAAAGTGTGTAATACAAATGAACGTTGTATTCATTACTACTTAAAATTATATATATTCAATTAAATTTATTGAAATTCTTTGAAGTATAGTCTTTAAAATGCCGAGACACCTTTGTGGGAATTATTAGTTACTTTAACTTCCAAGAGTGGGTATAATAATCAAATTTCTACTGTACTTACGCTATATCATTAATGTCTGTATGTATTCTTGATAACAACGGATCATCCACATGTCCCTAATATCTTTATTTCCCTCATTCAAGACAACATGGCCATGGTGAAATAAGAAACCGGCTTTACATTATTCCTCGAAAAACCATTAATGTCTAATGGAACGGTAAATAAAAAGCTGCAAGATAAAAAAAAAATATATGGATTTTTTTTTTTTCCTTTGCAGTTTTCCATTTCAGGCAGTCCTTTCGATTGACATTTCTTTTTCGTTGGGAAATATACCGTATTTTCATGTGCTTATAAAGGATTGTTGAACTTGCAAAGAAATGAAGGTAATTAGCATGAAATTACTTGGACTGACTTTATGACTAAAAGACTTAAAAGACTAAACGACTTTAATCGATACTAGATTACTTGCAAACCTTAATTGCTACTAGATTATTTGAGGAAGATACACAGCATTGTGTTACTTGAAAAATATGATCAGCATTGGGTTATTTAGGAAAAGTAATTGGCATTGGATTATTTAGGAAAGATAATCAGCATTGAACCGATTGGAAAAGATAATCACATTGAACCGACGCGATAATCAGCATTGTAAACTGATTGGAAAAGATAACTGCGCATTGGAACCGATTGAAAAGATAATCGACATTGAGTACTTTTGGAGAAGGTAGTGTTAATATAAACACAGACTTACTTGGAAAGCATTTTATCACTTGAAAAGATTAATTTTAGATTACTTTGAAAAGATTAATTTTAGATTACTTCTTTAGATTATATTGAAAGAATTACTTTTAGATTATATTGAAAGAATTACTTTTTAGATTGTATTGAAAGGAAATTACTTTTTAGATTATATTGAAAGAATTACTTTAGATTATATTGAAAGAATTACTTTTAGATTATATTGAAAGAATTTACTTTTAGATTACATTGTTGAATCTTTTCATTTTAGATTATATTGAAAGACCATTTTTAGATTATATTGAAAGAATTACTTTAGATTTATATTGAAAAGAATTACTTCTTAGATTGAGTATTGAAAGAATTACTTTTAGATTGAGTATTGACAAGGTTACTTTGAAAGGATTACATTTTAGATTACTTTGAAAGGATTACATTTAGATTACTTTGAAAGGATTACTTTTTAGATTACTTTAGTGATTACTTTGAAAGGGGGTTACCTTAGATTACTTTGTATGTAGTTACCTTGGACATTTTGAAAGGGTTACTCTTTAGATTACTTTGAAAGGGTTACCTTTAGACGCTTTAAAAGTACTTTACTTTCAAAGGATTACCTTTTATATTACTTTGGAAGTATTACATTTTAGATTACTTTGAAAGGGTTACCTTTTAGATTACTTAGAAAAATAAATAACGTTCAAATACTTGGAAAAATAAACAATATTCAATTACTTGGAAAAACATAATCAGCATACAGCAGTGATGTTTTATAGAGGTAAGGATAATTATTGAGTGAATCACAGTCAATGAATTATTTTTTCCTCCTCCACCGCATTAGTTTTGCTAACCACTGTGCATACTTTCACAAATACTAATGCCAAAAAATAAAGCATCAAACTACCCACACTCTACTATTTTATTAACTTCTTTTGCACAGGGAAATAATTTAGGTTAATTTCATCTGAGATTGTTTTTTTATGTGTTCGTAAGTATTCATAATATTCCGTACCATACAAGAGCGGATCCAGGATGTTATTATGGGGGGGGGCGGTTTCGGAAAAGTTTTCCGGGAAAGTTTTTATTTAGTTTTGGACTATTAAATAGTTTAGGTAAATGTTGTTATATTACTAGCCTTCCTTTATACTCACCAAAATATTTAATTTATGACAATGAATTAAAGATGGTCTTTTCTTTAATTAAACTATATGGTTTAGGGTAGATTATAGTCAAGTATGACAGAAGGATAACCTAGTAAAGGAGACATATACAATAACCAAAATGATAATTTACAATGTAATTAATAGAACAAGTTTAAATTTAAACTAAAAACATTGTAATTATTTTACTTTTTTTATAACAAGCAACTTTTTAAAAAACTTGAACTTTATAGTGCAAAGTCGAGCCATCTTGGTTTCTTTGAAAATTTGTCAATCACTTTATTTACATCAATATGAATGTCTCTGTGGATGTGTATTAAAAGTCTCTTCTGTCATCCGCGTTCGAAGCCAAGTTTGACGGCGCTTCAAGGATAAAAAACTACGTTCTGCTGAAGCAAAACTTACTGAAAAAGTAGTTTGGAAGGCGAAAAGCTTGTAAATTCGTGGGAAAAGTCAGGATTACGTTCCTCTAAGGCTTAGAGAATTTGGACACCAGTGTAAGACTTGTTTACTTTCGTAATATTTTGTTGCATTCTTAACAAACAACATAAAATATTCATCGTCTTTATTTTTTTCCGACTTAACTCTGACGGGGGGGCGATCGCCCCTCCGCCCCTCACTGGATACGTCCTTGGTACCACATAACATGGTGCATTCTTCAGCTATCTTCATTAGTTTAGATATGAATTAAGATCTTCTGTTTTAATTTTAATTCTATGCATGCGGAAAGTGATGCATACTGCTTATAAATCATAATTTACTGTCTACACATCGTGCTCTTTGGATTACTGAATAAATAAACGAATGTATGAATAATAACATAGGCACTGTTAACTGAACAATTATAAATACATTGCGCAATCTTTCACTATAAATAATTAGTTATTAAATATTTCTTACGTATAATTACAACGCAAATCGACGCTTCATGTCCATAATTAATTTCAAGAAACTATTAAAAACGTTGTTTAAGTCTTCTAATTTGAATAATGTATGTAAATTTCACATCAGACAAAAGGCACGTTAATTTTGCATCATAAAAAAAATCGTGTAATAATTTTACATCAAGCAACAAAAATGAAAAATACACCCTTTTAAATCATCTCGCTAGATAAACAAACCGTTGCCTACTTCCGCGTCTAATACCTATTACGAGATAAAACACGCAATCTCATCGTTTAACAGAAATTTGGTCCAAAAATAATGAAACTTCGGATCTCATGGACTGGGCGATGTAGAAACCAGCAGGTGTTTGTTTTTTTGGGAGGCGAGTGGATAAACAATGGCACTTCTGGAGGTTTTAACCCTTGATAAATGGGATCAGCTACGTGCATAATATTTCAATTTTAAAATGTTTGTAAGTCTAATAATGTATGTGTGAAAAATTATTAATAATTAGGTGAAGATGATGGTTAATCAAAAGGTTTAAGTAATAGTTTATTCAGATTCCTGTTAAGAAAACTGTCTGGAGCTCAAACGTCCATTTAGAACATAAAGGAGAAAATATAAACAAAATGTTTTAATTTATTTGCTGCATTAAAGTACCTATTCATCAAAGAAACTGACAGATCCCTATACTTTAAATTTTAACAATGAATGGGAAATTCGAACTTTCAAACTAATGAAAATTTTTAAAGTTTTGCTAACGACTTTAGAAAGTGACTTCGATTTATTGGCTCAAATGTTTTAAAATTTATACTATACTCTCCGTAAAAACGTATTATTATCGGATAAATCCACCTTGTGCATATTTAAACATAGGCTAACGACATTTCAAAGGCGCTAATAAAATTGACAAAATTCTAACTACCTATTAGTTTTCATGTCATATTATCTCACTGATGTTCCTTTTCATGTATTATCTCACTGACGTTCCTTTTCATGTATTATCTCACTAATGTCCCTTTTCGTGTCGTAACATCACACTGATGTTCCTTTTCATGTATTATCTCACTGACGTTCTTTTTTATGTCGTATTATCTCACTGATATTCCTTTTCGTGTCGTATTATCACACTGATGTCCCTTTTCATGTATTATCACACTGATGTTCTTTTTCATGTCGTGTTATCTCACTGACGTTCCTTTTCATGCAATAGTACAGGTATCTCACTGATGTTCCTTTTCATGTCGTATTATCTCACCGACGTTCCTTTTCATGTCGTAGTATCTCACTCATGTTCCCAAATATACTTGTATACTTCTTAACGTAATACCGTTCAAAAAAAAAGAATTTTTTTTTTTATTGCAATAAATGGGGTAGCATAATAAGGGTAAGGAGTAACCACAATAATGTCAGGGCGATTTATCCCCTCCCAAAAATTATCGTAAATCATCTTTAACAAAATAGATTTAAAGTATATAATTATTTATTAAACTTGGGGATCGGACATAAATCACACAGGGTTTTTTCACCTTACAAGATGGAAACTATCAGGTAAAGTAGTCATTATGTGGTAGATACTGTTTCGCCCCCTGTTCGTTTGTATTTCAAAAAAATCATTAATTGTTCGGTCCAATAGATTTATTCCTAATTAATCAATTTATACTCAGTTTAGCATTGGGTCTATGGGGGAGGGAGAAAATCCGTTTCCAGAAAAAAAAAAGATTATTAAGGGAGTTGGTCGCTGAATAGAGGTGGTCGTTATGGGAGGTTTCACTATATATTACATTGTATTCATTAACGTGATGTTACGAAAAACAAGAGAGAAAATATCCAAAATCATTTATTAATCAAAGTTAGATTTCTTTTAAACTAAATTTACGTAAGAAAGCTGAAGTCCAACATTTTCACAAAAACAGTTAAGTATTTTTTCTCATTTAATTACTTCATTTACTCCTAGCGGTTCAATTTTTAATTAACATTTAATAATTTAATTTGCATTTAAATATCCTATTAGAGTAATTACTAATTAACTTGTTATTAAAAATATTCGTATTATCCAATTTCAAAGTGCATGCAATCAATAATATTTTATCCTTTAAGTAATTTTGCGATAAATTAATAAGGAATCAATATTATAAAATGGACCCATTGTATGTTCCCCCATCTGCATTGGCTTGCTTGATTGCATCAAAAATTTTAAATATAATTTTTATGTCCATAACTATTAAAATCTGGTATTTGTTCCATAAGATTCTTACCAAATTCGAGGATGGTAAACTTAATTCAAGGACCTGTAAATTTAACTCAAAGACCTGTAAATTTAACTCAAGGACTTGCAAATTTAACTCAAGGACTTGCAAATTTAACTCAAGGACTTGCAAATTTAACTCAAGGACTTGTAAATTTAACTCACAAGTACATAAACGAAACTGGGTCGCTAAATTAATAATATTTATTTTATGTTTACCTCAAAAATAAAATTTCCTCTGTCCTTCCTTCCTTCTCCTACTCTATGTCTCTTATTTTCTTAGTCTAAAATCAGTTTTTTCATTGAATTTTGTGCTTATGCAGAGACTCACAGGATCGTTCACATCAGTCCACGATTTGTTTACACAAGGCCTCAAATTGGAGACTTTTAATGCAAAAAAAATTACTTCTACATATTGCTTGTTCAATAATCCATAAGGAATTATAAACACATAATAAAAAACAAGATCGTTAGAAAAATACTTCATTTATCTTAATACAAAGGAAAAAGGATCTTGTGAACGAATTTGTGAGTTCATTGAAAAAAATGTTCAGCACTTTGTTTGTCCTTCTTTTGCCTTAATAATTGCTTCAATTCTTTTAGGATGACTTTGAACTAAGTTCAGGTATTGCTCTAGTATTAGTTCCACTTTTCCTGTGCTTTAGCCCAGAGGTGTCCTAAATCAGCCCAAGCACATTTTATGTACGTTTATACATTACAGTATATGTAAAATCGCAATTTATTTCAGATTATTGTGGGGGGAGGGGACTCAGTCCCCACGGGCCCATTTAACTCTACACTTAGGGTCTCTTGTCTGAATTGGTCAAGAAATTTATAGGTTTTTGGTGATTAACTTAGCACGTTTTCACTGTATATAAATTTTGCAACCCCCATCTTCCTCAGATCCAACCGTTGTACTAATAAAGGAGAAGAAAGTCCTTGACATTCAGCCAGAATCAAATTACTAGTTGCAGAAAACCACACTTAATTTGCATGTTAAGTAAAAATCTCATTTCCCCTTAGAGAAAAAAAGAGAGCCGGCAAATTACGCTAAACAAATCAGAAACTTATTCGAAGGAAATAGAGTCAAAAAAGCATTTGACATTTAGTTAGCAGACCAGTCCTTTATGGAGCTAAAGTAACCATGTACTTGTCGCCCAAAAGGTGACCACATTTGGTTATACAGCAATTGGTTGGCGAATTTTTTTAACCCGCCACATTAGCTAATTCAATTCATTGCAGTACTACGTCTGAGCCATGCTGGAAAACTCGGTTCCCATGTGACCATCGAAGTTAGTTAATTAATTTGGAACGCCGTCTGTTTTCAGAGAGGTGACCATTTGTGGCGGGCTGCCTACTTAGGTCTGGGTAATGCCAGCCGCCTGATATGACGCCCCTGTGGTCGATGGAAGACTGGCAACTATTCGCCAAAATAAAACCTCTCTGAACGGCCATCATCATCAAGTAAATACCTCCCTTAGCGACCACTTTTTCTTGAGACCTTCACAAACCATTCTCCAGAAATGACTATATTTTGGGGACTGAGAAGGTGGAAATGTTACTTCCTTAACAAGTCAATTTTTTTGGGGTGTGAAATTTCTTTATCTAATCACTATAATGATATATTTAGGAGAAACTGTTGTTCATATCATCCCACGTTAGAGATTAAATTCCATTGACCGGTAGTGTAAAGTTGGAATGGAATTAATATATATCACCGCAGCTTAAAACTAGTGTTTATTATTATTAGAAAAGCATATAACATTCACCACCTAACCACTTAATTGTTTATCAACCTTAACACTAACCGATTGTTTATCAACCAGCAACGAACAACGAGCAGACCGCTTTTTTTTTACTATGTATCCAAGTCCACGTGAAATATTAAAATACTTTATTTGCGTGATTTTTTTTATTTGAATTTATTAGTATATTCTTTAATCATTTACTAAGAGTGTATATTGATATTTTGAATCTGGTAATAAATAGTAAGTCAGTCAAATTACCTTTCGTTATTTTTAACTTATTTCTAACGTCATGCCTGTCTTCATGGACCGTTCCGGGTGGGTTTATTCGCGGTCCATAATTCTCTATTATCCTATCACGTGCCTCTATAAATTATTAATTACATTTCTGTCTAACTGGGATGTACTTGAACTAAGAAATTAATTTCCTAAGTTAACAATTTGGAAGTCAAACCCATGTTTATTGCGTGGAAATATTCGACGAAACAATACGCAATATAAATAAGACACAAAAAACAACGTTTTAGAAGCGTATTTATGTCAAGATTGTGTTCAAACTACGCGTTTCGGGCGATAAAAGTTCGCCCTTCTTCGGGAGTGAACACGTGGAATATCGTCAACAAACGAGGTTGATTCGCGGATGTAACTAGAGTTGAGTTATTAAGTGAAATGTTGACTTCCAAAAATAGGAAGTCAAGTAATACGTGGTTTTTGTAGTGCGGCCACTCTTCCCAGAATTACCAAATTGTGGAAAAGTTGGCTGTATATCAGCAGAGGTGGCAATTATGACAGGACTACGGACTAACATCAAAAGGAGTTAGGTGGAGTACATTTCGCCAAGATGAGCTGAAGGAAGTATTCGAGCTGTGGTCATTCACAATGGAATCACGAAACGTGTTAATGAAGAAAGCTTCGGCGAAGTCCAGTTCAAGTGGTGAATGAGGTTGGCGAATGATACGAGCGTCAAAAAAGTTAAAGCGATGGTTGTGTTCGTGGCTGTGAACAGCAATGGATGATTTGTGCACCTCACCTTTCTCAACGTATCGGCGATGTTCTTTCAACCGATGCATGAGGGCACGTTTTGTCCGTCCGATGTAGGAAAGTCCGAACTGGCAAAAAATTTGATACACGCCCCAGCGTTGGAGTGTGGAAATGTTATCTTTGAGTCTAGAGGGCAAAATCTTGTGAATAGGCGAGAAGGTAACTTTGAATTTGGCTTGCCGAAGGACTTTGGCAATGGCGGAGCTAAGTTTGTACACGTAAGGGAGTGTTACGAAGCCAATGTAATTATTTGAAGATATTCGACTAAGAGATGTACTGTAAGAACGTTTTGAGAATTTGAAAACGGCAGCATCGATAATGCTGGGACAGTACCCACGGATGCGAGCGATGGTCTTAAGCAAAGAAATTTCATCAGATAAGGAGTCCGTTGACGAACAGAACTGTAGAGCCCGGAAGACATAGGTGTAGAAGGCGGACATGTTTTGTTGATACGGATGGAAAGAAAGATTATGTGGAGGGAGAGCAACGCTGAAAGGCTTGCGGTACACCGAAGTATCGAAATAGTTATGATGTTTATTAATCTGTATATCCAAAAAGTGAAGGGAATCATCTTCTTCAATTGCGAGGGAGAAATTAAGCGCAGGATCCAAAGTATTGATGGTGGGAAGGAGTGTTGAGATTTGATCTGGAGGACTGTCCCACATAATAAAAATGTCATCCATGTAGCGATCCCAGAGTTTAAACTTGATAGAGTTGAGGAGATTGGATTCAAAGAAATGCATATATATGTCACAAAGGATTGATGAAAGTGGGTTACTCATAGCTAAGCCACTGGTTTGTTGGTAATGTTGTCCGTTGAAGACAAATGCACTAGAGTTGACACAGATTGAGGTGAGATTGATAATTTCAGCAATTTCTGGTTGTGAAAAGTGGAATTCGGAAAGACGAAGTTTAAGGCAATCAAGTGCACCTTCGACTGGTATGTTGGTGAACATGGAGTTCACATCTAACGTGGCGATGGAGCAGGTGCCTGGTGAGATAGAACGTAGTTTCTTGATGAAGTCTAAAGAATTCTTGCAAGTGTGGATATTGGCAGTGGTAAGAGGTGAGATGATGGAAACAAGAAACTTGGCGAGTTTATGAGAGACTGCGCCTATGCACGAAGTGATGGGTCGGAATGGTAAATCGGGTTTATGAATTTTCGGAAGGGCGTAGAAACGCGCTGGAATGGCGTGAGACAAGTAAAAAGAGTTCTTTTGTCTAGGAGTAAGCAAAGGCGAAGCACGGATGATTTTGTTATAGTGGATGCGTAGCTGTTCAGTGGGATCACGAGGTAAGGTTTTGTAAGGACCAGAGGTGATGACCGCGTTAGCGCCCTCATGGTACTGCTGTTTGGTAAGGACAACAATTTGACCGCCTTTGTCTGCTTTGGAAATGTGGAGGCTGTCATTGGAGGTTACTGACTTCAATGCGGAAAGAACTTCTTTTGGTAAGTTTGGAATAACTTTTTTAGGAAAGTTGGTGGCAATGGTATGACTGATGAGATGTCTAATAGTCTCTTTCTGTTCCGGTGCTAGGCGGCTGTATTTGAGTGACTTCTCTATAGGTGAAACTAGGATGGGTACCGAGGGGCGGCACGATTTTGCGAAGTTAAAGTTGTACGACAACGCGTTGAGTTGAACCACGGAGAGATCCATGCCAGACATATTAACAACTGGTGGATTCAGATGGTGGGCCGGCGACGAAACCATTGGAAAATGAGAAGTCGTTAACTCGCAGAGCTTTTTCGCGTGGGTACGCTTCTGTACAAAGGAAATGTGAGATGCATAGTCCCAAGTGCGTGAATCAAGCTGGTGGAAAATTGTTGAGTGAGTTGGCGACAAACAGGTGTAATGGGTAAAGTTCGTGTTCAATAGCAGTCAAGGAACTACGAGTATCTTGGATGGTAGCACGAAGCATGGCAAATCTACAATTACGAAGAGCGTGGCAGGTGCGTTTGGTGGAAGCAAGGCGGTAGTTGAACGATCGAGAAATAAAATTAGGAATAATCCGACGGCGTTTACATGTCAGCAGGAAGTGGAGATGGTTGAGAAGCGAAGCTTTTTTGACGCGGAGTTTTAAGAACCGATTCCGATCAGCATTAGACATGGTGAATACACTGGCTCTATGAAAAAGATGGTGAAGAAAGCACTGACTTACGTGGCAAAACTGTAAACTGGTGGCGAGAAATTTTTTTTTTGTTCAACACTTGTAGGTTGAGAAAAACACGTGTGTGATGCACTAACGTCAAAGGCCCGTTGCAGCAGAAATACGTGGAAATATTCGACGAAACAATACGCAATATAAATAAGACACAAAAAACAACGTTTTAGAAGCGTATTTATGTCAAGACTGAGTTTAATCTACGCTTTTCGGGCGATAAAAGTTCGCCCTTCTTCGGGAGTGAACACGTGGAATATCGTCAACAAACGAGATTGATTCGCGGATGTAACTAGAGTTGAGTTATTAAATGAAATGTTGACTTCCAAAAATAGGAAGCTGCCGTTTTCAAATTCTCCAAACGTTCTTGCAGTACATCTCTTAGCCGAATATCTTCAAATAATTACATTGGCTTCGTAACACTCTCTTACGTGCCCAAACTTAGCTCCGCCATTGCCAAAGTCCTTCGGCAAGCCAAATTCAAAGTTACCTTCTCGCCTATTAACAAGATTTTGCCCCCTAGACTCAAAGATAACATTTCCACACTCCAACGCTGGGGCGTGTATCAAATTTTTTGCCAGTGCGGACTCTCCTACATCGGACAGACAAAACGTGCCCTCATCCATCGGTTGAAAGAACATCGCCGATACGTTGAGAAAGGTGAGGTGCACAAATCATCCATTGCTGTTCACAGCCACGAACACAACCATCGCTTTAACTTTTTTGACGCTCGTATCATCCACCAACCTCATTCACCACTTGAACTGGACTTCGCCGAAGCTTTCTTCATTAACATGTTTCGTGATTCCATTGTGAATGACCACAGCTCAACTCCTTCCTTCAGCTCAGCTTGGCGAAATGTACTCCACCAAATTTCTTCTGATATTAATCCATAGTCCCGCCATAATTGCCACCTCTACTAACAGACAGCCAACTTTTCCACAATTTGGTAATTTCTGGGAAGAGGGCCGCATTACAAAAACCACGCAGTACTTGACTTCCTACTTTTGGAAGTGAACATTTCACTTAATAACTCAATTCCAGTTACATCCGCGAATCAACCTCGTTTGTTGACGATATTGCACGTGTTCACTCCCGAAGAAGGGCGAACATCTATCGCCCGAAACGCGTAGCTCGAACTCAATCTTGACATAAATACGCTTCTAAAACGTTGTTTTTGTGTCTTATCCATGTTTATTGATTTGAGGAATTGAACCTGGCCATATATATTATGTAAATCGAACCTGGATTTAAAGTTGAGAAAATCGAACCTTACACACTCTGTCAGTTAACTTTGTCTGTGTTGCAGATTAATCGTTGGCAACTTCACCACTAAATGTATCTGTACTCAAACTAATAATTCAAATTTTATTATATCTACTCCCACAACCAACGGTATAAAAATCTTCTACCAATCATATTATTAATTACATTATTCAAATAATAAAATTCTAATAAACAACCAAACAACCCACTACAAAAAAAAATATACAACATTACCACAAATCTGAGGAGTTTTAGAACGAGTATATGTACGTAAGTGTTTATTTTTTATATACTTTCAGATTCCCCCCCAAACGTTTCACCGCGCGTAAGGGAGGCCCCAGATAATACTGTGCCTGCAGCTTCCGTGTGTCTTAAACGGGCCTTGGGTATACCATGTGGAACACTAGCAAAATATAGTACAATTAAAAAAAAAATCAAATCTCGTTTTTAATTTTAAATCTTAGTTGCTAATGTGACATAAATTTTGACATTTCTGTATGCAATTTTAATTGCTCTCTCTTAAATTCCAAGTTTATCTCCCTCTCACCATATGCCTCCACTAAGAGACCACCTCTATTATACATTCAACGTCTCATGATTAAGGGAGAATTTTTATGAGGCAATACGATGAAATATAAATAATATGATATAAAGATGAATTGTGTTCAAATAAAATTGGACTTCGGTCTCTATTGCAAATGGTGATAAATTAATACCACCTGAATTAGCACGCAACGAACTAAAGATGATAATTTGTGTGAGATCAACCTTTCTTCACGTGATCTAAGATCAGTGGTTCCCTAGTCAATTTAAGCCCCGGACCACTTTTTCACTTTAATTTTACCAGCGACCACTTCAAAAAATTCTTACGAGTTCGAGGGTGAAGCTGGCGATCGCTCCTCGCCCCTTGAATGAAAATTTAACATTGAAAAGATGCAAGGTAAAGGTCCATTTAGGTATCATTTTCAAAAATCAAGTCATTAATCGCCCCCCCCTTGAATGACCTTTAAATCCGTCCCTACACGAGTTGACTGCAAGATCTTATTAAAAACGGGAGCCGGATCTTTTTTTTTGCGGGGGGATATAGATGTATAGAAGTAAACAAAGCAGTGTTGCCAACAGTAAAGCCAAACAAAACAGTGCTGTCAAGGTGAAATCCCTACTAGCAGCAATAGAAAGTCTCTACATTTCACCAGAAAGTCCCTACATGCAACAGCGTAGCAGCTTTTCTTCAAGCGTGGGGGGGAGGGGCAAACTACTACAAATATACCATCAATTTCATTTTTATAATTAATTTTAATATTTAATAAATAATTTTTATAAGTAGTTTTTTTTTTAAATAATTTTTTATTAAATAATGATCCGTTTCGCGAACCATTTGGGACTCCTTCGAGGAACACCGGTTAGGAGTCACTGACCTAGATTCTGGGGTAAATTTTAGAAAATTGCTTTTAAAATTAATTACTAAATTAAGTTATATTTGAAGGACTTCTTGTTTTCGTATTTACGTTTCTTACCTGAATTCGAAACGCCGGTTTTCTTATTTTCCAGGTTTTTTGAATATCCCGAAGATTTTCAATTTCTCGTAACTATAAACTCCGAATCTTTTCTATGTCACGTTTTCTCATGTTTCTTCATGTTTTTTCTATGTCACGTTTTCCCTCTTCTCTTTCACTTTTGTTTATATTTTTTCACAGCAATAAGCGCCGACAAATTCTTTTCAAAAATCATTGCTTTTGTAAGACTTCCTCCAAACATTTCTTAGATTGATTTCAGTTTTCTGACTGAAAAGCCCATTTCTTAAACCGAAAACATTACGTGACTTTCTCACGATTTTTGGAACAATAGTAATCCAAATATGTTTTTTTCTGAGTATATTCAAACAGGTCTACAGCGAAATTTTTCGGCAAGGAACAGGAAAGTTAGCAGTAGCACAGTTAACAACAAAGCTTTCTTTCAAGTAGGTGGTTTGCAATTTCCCAAGTAACAGTGTGCGGCCGTGTATTGTCGAGTTGAGCGCATTGCTCTTCATTGAATAGTCTAACCTATATGCTTATCATTAAATCACTTGTTCATTTTCTCCATGCACTCTATAACAAAAAAAAATCGACGCACCAAGAAGGAGTTGTCCGATTGCGATAAAAATTGGTGGATGTGAAGAACATACATAGAAAAAGAAACGATTAAAATTTCAGAACAATTGAATGATTTATTGCAGAGTTTGACCGTTACAAAGGGAGGAAGTCAATAAGGCGTTGGTCCACCTCTGGCCTGGATGCAAGCTGTCACCCGGCGTGGCATAGACTGATAAAGATCCCGGATGGTGTCCTGCGGAATTTCTTGCCAAATTGTCTCCAACTGTCGGGCTAAATCGTCAACATTCCGGGATGGTTGCAATCGCCTTCCCATAGCGTCCCAAATGTGCTCTATGGGAGAGAGATCAGGAGACCTAGCTTGCCAAGGAAGTGTTGGGCAAGCTTGAAGACAATTCATAGCAACACGTGCCGTGTGCGGCCGGGCATTGTCTTGTTGAAACGTAAGTCCAGGGTGTCGCAAAAGGAACGGTAACACAACCGGTCGTAGAATGTCGTCTACGTACCGCTGTGCTGTAAGTGTGCCAGAAATGACCACCAAAGGGGTCCGGCTATCAAAGGAGATGGCACCCCAGACCATAACGCCCTGTTGTGGGCATGTGTGGCGTGCGATAGTAAGGGCAGGATCCCCACGCTGCCCTGGACGTCTCCAGACACGTCTGCGGTTGTCGTCAGGACACAGTTGGAAACGGGACTCGTCACTAAAGACTATACGTCCCCAGTCAGCGCAGTTCCAAGTTGATCGAGCCCGGCACCACTGTAATCGGACTTGACGGTGTAAAGGCGTGAGAGGTAAGCGGCGTAACGGTCGGCGCGAGCGTAAATTCCGCTCTCTCAGTCATCTGCAGAGGGTCATGTTGGACACATGTGTGCGGGCCACACGTTGGATAGTTGATAACGACGAATCCGGTGCTGTGACAATCGCTCTGTCTTCCCGTTCTGTTGTGGCCCTAGGTCGACCGCTGCCGTCCCGACGCTGACATCTGCCGTTGTTGACCCACTCTTGCCAGCACCGTCCAATCGCCGCATCGCTTCGACCCACATGTCCAGCGATTCTTCGATTCGTCCAACCAGCCTCTTTCAATCCGATAGCACGACCTCTTTCAAACTCTGACATATGCTCGTAATGAGCACGAATCTTTCGGCGAGGCATTGTTACAGTCGACGTAAGATATCCGCAGTCAAAATGCAACAGAAATTTTGACCACATATTGAGAATCGCTCCTTATATACACCTGCTGAATGCGCAGTTCCGATGCGCTGGAGTTCCCGCTATTCATTCATTGGACACCAAATTTTAATCATTTGCATGTTCGGTCAAAATGTCTTTGCATACGAAATTTCATTACAATCGGACAACTCTTTCTTGGTGCATCGATTTTTTTGTTATAGAGTGTATATTGTACAAAGCTATCGATGAATGCATGTCGGTTTCACATTTGTCGCATTTAAGAAACGAGTAATAGACCACATTTTCCGCAAGTGGCCTGCAGCTCAATTTGCTCAAACAATTAAACGCACAGAACGGTATCTCAACATGACAGTCTATCTCAAATTGTTATTTTTGACTCGCCAGTGAATAAAGGAACCCAGCACGCATGCGCACACTCATGGCCACAGTGCTGCAACCACAGTATTTTAACAGAACTTACTTTCTGAATAAGCCTCGCATACTGCAAATGAGTACACAAGAACTTCTTTTTGCAAGGGTTTCATTGGGAAGGGTGGCCGCCGGAGGCGGCGCTGTAATCCCAGACAGGACGCTTGAACAGCGTAATCAGCCGCCGATACACCAGAACTTAACACACAAGTTTTACGCAGCAGGGCTTATAAAATCGCAGACTACAGGTGTTCCAACTCGCTCACTGAATGAATGAATTTTCCCCATCTAATTTCATCAGAAATGATCAGATTTGTTCAGCGAGTCGCATGGACGCCCATACGAGTACCTCTGGGGGGTGTGAAAAAATTTAACGAGTACTTCTAGGGAGTGGCTGAATAAAATCATTACCTCTGTCTCAAAGCTGTCAAGAATTTTAGTGAATGTACAAGATACCAAAACGCTACAAAAATAATTGATACTGCTTGACAATTAGTAATGAGCTAAAAAGTACCTTATTTTAAAATGTGACTGTAAAACTTCTGGAAGTAAATGCGTAGCAGGTTCGGGCAAATAAAATTTTTAAACGGCTAGGGGGCTCGAGCCCCCTCCCGCCCCCTATGTGGGCTCCCATTGTGAGTCGGTTTTTGAACGATTTAGTACATCACTATCGAACACACGATACTACATATCATAGGCGTAATCTAGCGGGAGCTAGGGGGCACTTGCCCCCCAGTTTTTTTTAGAAAAAAGCCAAATCGCACTTTTCCCATACAATTTTGGGCCCCCCCCCTCCAGTTTACTCTATATTTAACTCCCAAGTTACACCTATGCTACATATTCTTCATACATAATTCTTCGTACATGCGTAAGTCTTCATACATGCATAAATCTTCATACATAAGTCTTCGAACAAAACCTTTGTTTAACTGAAGTGGGAATAACAGCAGGAAGGTGGCGGTATGGCAGTTGGGTGGCATGCAGTTCAAAGTGACTCTAAATTAAAGGATATGAATTCATTCACAGCATCATATGGTAGATTTTAACGTGAAAAATCTTCTTACACTTTGTCTTAGACAAGAAAATGTAAGGAAATGGAGATCTAAGAAAAATCAAAAGAAGAACGGGGAAAATGGTTCGATTAATGCAATTATTAATTACACGTTAAAATGAATCTTGTAAACTTAATGCTAGAATTTCTCTCGGTCAGTTTTAATAATTTTAAAGATGAACAATTTCACAATCTCAGCAAATCTATGAAAGCCTTTTTTCCGAAGCAATGAATGTCTTCCTTTTTGATACAAATTTGCTGCTATAGCAACCCTGTGTTTTAGTTCATACGACTGACCCTACGAAAACCAAAAAATTGACTAAAAATGGTCACAGCTTCCGTTGTATCATTTCCTACGGGGGTCAGAACTAACAATTAGTAACACCAGCGTGCAAGGTAAATCGGGTGGGTATTCCCTGAGGTGTAAGGCGGAGCCTTTGCATTCTCCATTAGTGGAACATTACCATAAATTTTGCTTGTTAACTTCGATGTAGTGCATGTAGGTTCGTTCATGAGCCCTTTACTAATAAATTGAGATTCTGTCTAGTAGGTGGTGATACATAGGCAAAGCCTCACAAATGCACATCAACCTGGCGACTAAATTCCGTGCATAGAAACGATTTGTGCATTTAAGTGGACCTCTTTAAAATATCACGTATACATTATTTGGCCGCTAAATTTTCATAGCACTGTATCTGCGCTATCAAACAACATATCCCTAATTATCCCCTAATAATTAATAATTATCCCCCAAATATCCATTATTTATAAATTGTTTGCAGTGTTTGTTTTAATAATTATGCAGTCCCGTTTCTTTAATTGTAAAAGCAAAAACACAGTAGTACTTAAGTTTCATTTTAAAGGATTTAAAATCTCCAAAACTTTAGACCGAAATTTTTAAATAGATAAGTTTCTTTTTTTTTCTAAAAATTTTCTAAAAAATATTACATTTTTGTGCAAAATGTAGCAATAACACGTAATGGAAAAATATTACCAAAAACGTAATGTGACGAATTTTGTAAATTTAAGATGAACTAGGACGTTTTTGACATTAAAACGAGCTGAGTTGTTGGTTTTTTAAACTTATTTGCATTTTTTTAAGGCATATCAAAACTTTGGGACACCAGCATTAATAATAGCGTCCTATACCCACATCCACTCAATTCAAGAAGTTAATGTATTCCAATCCATTGACGCTGTTTTATAGGATTCTTAATTTCTAGATCCAAGAGAGAGTCCTCAGAGAAAATTATAATGGGTTTTATAAAAGTAATCATCTGCTAAAATTCGTTTGAGCATTGCAATGCGTAAACTTTAAAGAATTGTTAAAACATTTTCATTCGATTTGACACACTCACGTGATCCCCATCTCATCCATTTATCCAAATTTCCACATTAGACCTTTCTACCGTCTGCGAATAATTCTATTACTTTACGTATCTTTCAGTATAACGATATTAGAACACGAATTGTCGCGTTCTATTACATTTCATGTAACG
>QLNU02014176.1:7494883-7514361 GCA_006491805.2 Dysdera silvatica
TAGTTTTCTGTAGAATTCTTCAACTCTTCGAAGTATTTCTTCCCTATTTCTTGTTACCGTGCGATCCCCTCCTTTTAGTGCAATGATGTGTTTCTTTCCTACAGACAAATTTCCTTTAACAACCGTAAGACTCCTGCTGTTTTCAATGGCCTTCCTTACTAGCTCCCAGTTGAATTTTCTTATGTCTTTTTTCATGAATTTGCGCAAAGTTTTACAAAGTTCTATGTACTTAATCCTGGAACTGGTATTTCGTTTGGCCACCTTCATTTCTCTTCGCCTTTTCATGAGCTGCTTCGTCTTCTCAGATAATTTGCTATTGTGATTTTTACAGGTTACACCACCAATTTCTCCAGCAGTTTCAACTACTGTCTTAATAATGTTTCCATTTGCTTCTGAGATATCAATTTTTCAATAAGTCCTTCCAGTGCAGAAAAGCGAATTTTTAATTCCAACTTGAATGCCTCGGTATTTGCTTTTAGTTTCATTAAATCTACCCTCTTACTTACTTGTTTCCTAATGAGCTTCTGCCTTTCTAATTTAGTATTTAAGCACACTTTACATCTCACCATTCGATGATCACTTCCAGTATTAAATCTGTTCAGTACGCTGCAATCTTCAATAATTGATTTATTGTTTGCCAGTATATAGTCAATTTCGCTGGTTCCTCCATTGGGATGTTTCCATGTCCATTTTAATTGCGGTTTCTTCTTACAAAATGAATTCATGATGCTAAGGTTTTCAGCTTCTGCAAATTCGATGAGTTGATCGCCAAGTTCATTCCTTTCCTCGTATCTGTATTTACCAACCGATGTCTTTCCTTGTTCCTGTTGTCCAATTCTTGTATTGAAATCCCCCATAATGAGCTTGATATGTTGTTTTCCTTTGGTGTGTAACTGTTTGATTTCTTCATAAAATTCTTCAACCTTTTCGACGGTGTGGTTTGATGTTGGTGCATACGGCTGTAATATCTGGAGTTGGTATCCTTGGGTTAGTTGAACAACGAGCCTCGCTGCTCGATCTGACGTGCTTTCGACTTCAAGAAGGTAGTCTTTAATTCTTTTGTTGATTAAGAAGCCAACACCACTTGTTCTTCCAGTTTCCGTTCCTCTATAATAAAACAAATGTCCACTTTTAAGTTCCACCAACTCTTCACCTTTTCTTCTAACTTCACTGAGTCCTACAATGTCCCATTTGATCTTGTCAAGTTCTTCTTCCAATTCCTGAAGTTTTGCTTCAGAAGCAAGGGATCGTCCATTAAACGTAGCCAAGGTCAATAACAAACGGCAGCCTGGGCCATTCCAGTGATTCTTAGCACCCCCTGCTTTCATGCCACGCTGACCGCTGCCTTGATCAGGAGCACTCCAGCACCTGGAGACTAGGGGCCATGGTTTTTGGTGTATTAGCATATTGGAGGAATTAGCCATCATTTCACCACGCTGGCTAGACGGGTTGGTGAATTAGCCCTCCCCTTCCGCCTTTCTATCCGTGTAGCAAATATTAATTTGCCACATAAATAGAAAGCTCAGCCTGCACCACTTGAAGGCGGGGTAGGACACTAGGTTACTGGCCTGGCCGGTTCCACACATCGTCACATACGTTCAGCGTGTGGGTCTCCTTCCAGTTAGATACCAGCAACCCTTTTGCAGGCCATATATATATATATATATATAAAGCCCCAGAGGGAAAGAAATCGCAGGGAAAAAATCAGAGTTAAAAATTTAAAAGTAATTTGGCTTTTTCTACTTTTATGTTATTTCATAAGCCTTAGTTTATTTGACTTACGTTAACCGCATACTCGAAGGCAAAAT
Organism: Dysdera silvatica; assembly: GCA_006491805.2. NCBI lineage: Eukaryota > Metazoa > Arthropoda > Arachnida > Araneae > Dysderidae > Dysdera > Dysdera silvatica. The sequence continues at coordinate 7,496,692 of QLNU02014176.1, forward strand.
GTAGACCTGTAAATCCATTACTTGAAATATTTTAACATGAAAGTCAAAAGATTAAATTTCTAGAATTCCTAATTTTTTTTTTAAATTGTGATTTTTTAAGTCAAATAAAACTTGTTTTTCCATTCCTTCTCTACCTATCACTCATAAACTGAAATTTTAATTACCATCCTATAAAATGCAATACACAATTATTTAGACGAAATCATGTTACATTATGAATTCAATAAATGTCAATAAAATATAATATTTTTATGATCCAACTGGGCAGCAGCACGAATAACATGCTTAATACTTCCTTATACTATACAAAACTTAATACATCTTACCTTAGTACTTCCAGAAACTCACGTATCGAATTGGTTTCCTTGAAATGTGTACTTGCTCTATGCGATGCAAACAGTGGCGGATTTATAAAATTGCCGCCCTTAGGCACAGCCTGTACTGCCGCCCCCTCCCTCCTTTACAAAGAAAGGAATATTTGTTAAAAAAGAAACGCATATCATACTCTTAACATTTGATATGTAAAGCAGATTATTCATATAATTATTCAAACTAATAAGATACAATTCGAAATTATTGCTACCATAGTCTCCGACTTCCTGGATTTGAGACACTTTTTGAATCCGCAATAGTTTTAGTTTGGAATCCTGGAGCCTCTGATGTTTTTGCGTGTATTTCGTGTATTTGGGGAAAAAAACACGTACGCATCCTTGCATGAATTTTTTCGTTATCAGTTCAAATTTTTCATTATTCATTCGTTTACTATTAGTATATATAACAAACGTGTTAAGCCTGGATTTATAAATGGGTACGCTGGGCAAATACCCAGGGGCAAAATTTTCAGGGCCCTTTGTCTTTCGATTCTGTAGTTTATATTTGCAGGCAAGTTAAAGTAATCGCTTATATGTCATCGCTATTGGGGAAACAGGGCAATAATTAAAAGAAACATTATTTTTTCAACATTGTTGAGTTTGGACAATTTTATGTTTAAGCACATTGATGCCGCCCTCCGATAAGTGCTGCCCCTAGGCCTATGCCTTGTGTGCCTACTTAAAAATCCACCACTGGATGTTAGCTCGATGAGAAAACCAAATCGTGACGTCACATCTAAGTAATGACGAGCTTGTGCGACGTCGCACCTTTACGTCCAATCAGAGACGCGCAGAGAATTTTTAAGCTATTTTTCCTATCATAATAGCTAAGTATGCTAAGAAAAAAAATTCAAATTATGACTACTGTTAAATACATTCAAACAACTTATTTTCTGGTAACACATTGGACATCAAACTTAATTCGATTATCTCAACGAATGTCTAAGCTGAGGTAAAATCTTCATTAATAGATACATATATCAAATCAAATCGAATTCTTGATTTAGGCGAATCAAATATAAAGATATATGAAGCATCACTCATAATTTCAAAATTAACTTGAATCGCCTGGGCAGCAATGGGTGAAGACTAGTCTGTCTGACAGAGCTCACACTGCCCAAAGTTTAAATTTTAATTACGCTTAAAATTAATACATGTTAATTTAACAAATGATTACTTGTATACATTTTACATAAAAAAGTGAGTTTAAAGATTGGAGATTAGAAGGAAAAGAGTTCCACACTCTGGAGCCAAAGTAGCCAACTTTTAGCATTCCTAGATTGGTCCGAGAAAAATCTGGGAGTAAAGATAGTTAAATTTCTTGTTTGATATGAATGAGTAAGTAATTGAAGAGAAATTATATTAATATTTAAATGCGTCGAGAATTTTGTTATGTCAAACATGAATATTAACGTTTAAAATGTAAGAATTTTATTAATTAAAAAATACGAAAGTATCTATAATTTCCAAGTTTTGGGTAAAATAAGAGTGATTAAAGGGTAAGACGAAAATATCCTTTTTGCAAAGAAATTAAACGTTGAATATTCAATTTGGAAGTATGGGCTCAAATTAAATGGCAGTAATGAAGGTTTGGGAAAATCAAGGAATAATAGAGACATAAAGATTGGAATAGAGATAAATAAAAACTAATATTTCTAATTATTCCAATATTTCTGCTTAGTTTTGCACATACTGTGTGAATATGTTTATCTCATTTTAAATTTTTCTAAAAAGTTATTCCGAGGAAATTTTTCTCCGGAAAAAAAGGGAATAGATTTATTATTTATGGTTAAACTGAGTTGATCGAACTTGATACTTTTCTGTTAGTAAATAGTAGAGATTCTAGCTTTAATGTATTTAATGTTAAGAAGTTAGTTATAAAATAATTAGTAAAGCATTTAATATCACTATTAGCTCTTTATATTACGTTGTTAATTTCAAAATCATTAAAAAGGACACTCGTATCATCTACAAAACAAAAAAGTTTAAAATGCAGAGTTATGAAAAATGTCATTTATGTAAATATTAAATAAGTTGATATATTGACAACCAGCACCGTAGCTAGATAATTTTGCGCCCATGTCAGAACCGTCCAGCTTGGGCCCTCCCACCTCGCCACGGACGTATTCTTCCCTGTGAATTATTTCAGCTGATTTTTCACCCTTCCACGCCTCCCATTGGCTACGGCCCTATTAACGACATATTGCATAATTTAATAGAATTATATAAGAGAGAAAGAACCCTGCGCATGTCTTACTAATGTAACGCCACTGTAATCGGTAATTTCACGTCCTGGGAAGTTATCTGTTACTAATACTCTGTTCTCGTTGACTAGATGGACACATACGATTAGCGTCACGCGAAATCAAGAAATGTTGGCAAAAATATTCTGCGGAAAGCATTGGAAAATACAGCATGAAAATAGCAAATATTGCATAAAAGAAATTAACATTCTATGAAAATTACTGCGACAATAATCACCCTTATTTGCCATACTAAAACGCAATATGCTGAATATTCCCTAACCCTCGAAGAAAGGAAACACTTCTAGCGGAATTCGTTAAAAAATCTCGACACATAAGAAGATAACACTGAAATTGGCGAGAAATTAATAGATTTATGTTAATTGCAATTAAAGTCTAGACTTCCGTATTAAAGCTTGATTACCTTTTTCTTTTTTTCTTGTGGGGGGGAAGTTATTGTACACCAAAGTTTTAAATTCCGCACTTTACACTGAGCTTTGGCGAAAGGCAGTGCTCATATTGGATTTTTAAAATTTTTGTTTATTCTGAAAGTTCCTAAATTTGATCAGCAATATTTGCTTCAGAAGTTTTAGAGTTTAGATAATTATTGTTTCAATTTAGAAAATAATTCCTATTGCAAAAACTTTTTAGTTCTGACTGATATGAAACATTATTTTCATTAAATAAATGTTATGATGTGTACTTGATTTTTTGGAAATATAGTGATAAGATTAAAGCTACTGAATTTTTCTATATTGTTTATAATTTATTCATTAAATATTATAGGCTTCTTTAGAAATTTTTATTTTGTTGTTATATATTTAGATACTATTATTCCTGATTATAAATCTGTAGCCTAAAATTAACTTTTGATGCCTTTTTTACCGTAATTTGTCTTCAGGGATATCTTTTTAAGTTATAACCTTCCTCCATATGCACCAGTATAGTTTGAATATATCAGCAGTACCAGTTTAAATTTTAATATAAGAAATTTTATAATAATATTAAATAATATTTTAATAAATATTTTATCATTCACCAGTTGACGATACATGGATTTCACTACTATCATCTTTGAAAGAGACGTCACATAATCCCCGATTGGCTGTAAAATTTGCGAATAGCCGTTGGTTTTCAAAGTTAAATTACTGAATAAACTGCCTGGATTTTCTATTAAGCTTCAGCAGATATTTTCAGCAATTCATTGTAAATTGACCATAGAAAGCGTAAACAAATACAAACTGCATTACGATTGGTTAGACTTTAATTCCAATTTTCACATAAAGTATTGATTTGTCTCCAATAGCACTTCGTTGTTGAAATTCTTCACATAATAATAAAAACAATATTTACGCATGCATTTATTATTTTAAACAATTAGTTAAATAATATTAGCATAATTACGTAACATTACGCAGTATAAATGAAGATAGGAACTACATTTTCGGCGTAGTAATTTTTTATTGAGAAAATGACATTAAAAAAAGTAAAGAAATTTCAATAATGAAATGTACATCCCAAAATATCGTTTTCCCATTACAAATTTATTACTCCTAAAACGCTCTGGGTTCCTTCTCTTCAATTACGTAAATATTAATTATGTTTATAGAATATTGGATGCTTTTGTCCACGGATATTTTGTATTTTTATTGATTTTGGAATGCCTGGAACTAGTGACTGGAACTGCTTCGCTCTAAGAGAAAGCGTCGGTCCCCGCTGATTGGTACGATATCGAACGTACGAATTTACCAGATGCGCTATTTATATTTTTCCTCCAACTTTTGACAACAGCTCTTCAATGATTGATTTTCAACTGGCAGGCATTTGTGAATATCGATTTACTGCGATTAGTTAAACGTGAATTGAAATCCACATAAAAAGTATTGATTTTTTAAACTTTTTGCTTCGCTATATATGTTCAAATATTTCGACTAATACCGTAACATATACAGTTATTTTGGATATGATCAATAAACTCCATAGAGATATAACGTATATCCGAAAATCTTTTCATCTTTCGAAATATCGGTTGAAATTTACATAAAAAATAAATTCAAATTGGGAAACGAGGACAAATGAAGCATAAAACTTTATAATCTAAAACAAAATTATAATTATAGCACGGTGCAGCAAGATTTCTTTTGATAAATTCATTTTTATCTAACCAGGATCACTTAGAACTTTTAACTCAAACTTGGGGAGGCGCGTATTAAGGACGAGTCGGGCTTCGCCAGAGCCCGAGAGCGCCCCATTATGGTCCCGGAATCATAAGACGGATGCAACTGAAACCGAAAAATGGCTGTTCTATATTGAAGTTTAGGGGATCGGGAGGACTCGGGTTTTGAAAATTGAGCCCAAACTCGGGGAGGCGCGTATTAAGGACGAGTCGGGCTTCGCCAGAGCCCGAGAGCGCCCCATTATGGTCCCGGAATCATAAGACGGATGCAACTGAAACCGAAAAATGGCTGTTCTATTTTGAAGTTTATGGATTGGGAGGACTCGGGTTTTGAAAATTGAGCCCAAACTCATATCTTGTACGTACACAATGGGCACAACCACCGAACCACTCTAACATAACTTACAATACAATATAATACAAAAACTTTATACAGGTTGTAAAAAATATATTTACAAAAATTATTACATGTTGTCTACTTTGGTAACAATGGGAAAAGACCAAGGGATCTGAGGGAGCCCATGCTGCCCAAAGTAAATCGATAAGACTAAATTTAATGCCCATCTGCGCTAGGAAACTGAAGTAAAACAAGATCGAGGGAAGCATCTTGTTATTTTAGTACTACAGTGTTTTAAGATATTTTTTATGAAATATGAAAATGACAACGGAATAAAATATATAGATTTCAGACTCAGAGGGAGCAGGGACGTTAATTTTGTGTGAAAATTTGTATTTTTTCGTGAGCGGGACACATAAAACATGTCGGAGGGCCGCAGTTTGAAGACCACCCCTGACTTAGTATAAGTATAAATTTATATTTGTATTTAATATGTGAGGAATAACTCCTATAAAGATAAGAGTATGCATTATAAAATTATATTTTGCAGATACCGGCCATTTTGCATTATATACCTTACAAATGTAAATTACAACTTTGAAGATATCGGTTGTAAATTACTGGTTATAATTTCCAGATCATCTTTCGTAATTTCGGGAACATGCATTCTAATTTCGTGAATAGCAGTCAAAACATTCTGAATATAAGTCCTAAAATATGTCAATTTCTTGAAAATGAATCACACATATGGCATCCATTTTAATCTCGAAAAAGAATAATTTTTTGAGAAAAAGGAAGAGAAAAAAAGTAAATTTACGTCCATGTATATTATATATAATTAAATTTATACAGTTTTACTAATAAGGCATATTTATATTTAAAAATTTCATTTCATATTATATCAAAAATATGTTCTTCCAAGTAAATGCAATGGTTATAAATTCCAACGCTGTTTAAATAATTCAAAAAATTCGCAAACTCCAAAATAAACATAATCAAAAATGTATAGAGAAAAGAAATATACCTTTCACTGCAACACACATGAGTAAAATAATTTCAAATAAAAGTGCATGGCAACTTTTCCAAAGCATCATTTTTTGAATTTTTCCTCAGAGGATTGGGCATCTTGCGATCTCGAAGTGAGGCAAGAGACTCCTCTTAAGATAAGATAACACTCACCTATTAACTCCTCTTCGTATTATGTTGGTCAGGCCACCGTGTATTCCACATAGCACGTCCATGATACAATTGCAACGTGGACTTCCTCATCAGCTAAGTGCTGCAAGTAGCGAAAAGCTAAGAAAACGAAAAAAAAATTAGGCGCACTTTATGACTCACGTTCGACATTGACTCCTGTTTCCACTTTTGGTATAGGCCACTCCATCACTTTCTTTGTCAATTGCAGAAAAAGGTTTCGTCCTTTGAAATGCAATACAATTTTCAATTTAAAACAATATGAAGAACATCATCATCATCTTACAATATAATACATTATGACGAAGCGATTTTTGTAATTAATTTATCTATCTATTTATCTATTTAATTGTCTGTTTGTCTATTTATTTCTTTATTAATTATACTTAGCAGCCGAAGTTGTTGATGAATATTTTAGTACACAATTGATTAGATTAATTTAATTAATTTGATTAGATTGCAATAAACGAAGGACTTTTGTAGTTTTTCGTCTACGAAAGTTATGGGTCTACCCTTTGTTGAATTGAACTTGCCATTCCTTTTTTTCTTTTACCGTTGTAGAAATTATAATTCAAAAATTTGAAGGTATTACATTATTAATGATATGTTAAGACGTTAAAGCGTATCTTGAATCTTAGGTTCGGTTTATTTTCCTAGATTATCCCATATAATTTAATAAATAATTGCAGGAAGATTTAAAAAAAAGTTCAATCTAAAGAATATACCATTTGTTGGGGGGGTGGAAATTAATTATTTTAACTACTTGCTGATTTTTAATTCAAGGGAAGTTAATTGGTTTAAGAAAATATATGCATATGTAATATGTATTTAAATTATTTAATTGCTTACTTTATTTTAAAATAAATTTATGTTAATTTTGCAGCAATTTGGTTAAAAAAAGTTATCAACCGACGAGTGTAATTTATTTACGTAAATTTATTTACACATGTAAAGTACGCATTTAATATACACAGTAACACAAATTTGAAATATAACATACGTGTGGGTCCCGAGTAAATGCCGCAACAATGGTAGAATTTAATCACAGAATTTAAGCTTACAACTTGATTCGATTTAATAAAAAGATTTAATTAAGATAAAATTTGGTAAAAGAATTTAATTTAATTCAATATTTCAATTTTATCTAAAAATCCAATTTAATGCTAGACTCAAAAAAAATCAAAATTGAAGACATGTCAAATTAAGACAAAAATCTTGATCAAATAATTCATTATTATTATCATCATATAATTCAAGTGAATCTAAAACGTAATTTAATCTAATGATTCAATTTTATTATATAATTTAATTTAATCCAAAAAACTCAAGTCAATCCAAAATTTAATTTTAACTAATAATTTAATTTTATAATGTAATTTAATTTTATAGTATAATATAATTTTGTAATGTAATTTAATTTTACGGAGTAATTCAATTTCAATCAAGAAGTTTATTCAAAACTGTATTGTTATCCAATAATTATTACATTATCAGTGATTTAATTTAGTAAAATATTTCAATTTGAAATCACAATTCTGTTTAATAATGATTCAATTTGAAAGCATAATTCTGTCTAATAATGATTCAATGTGAAAACATAATTCAGTTTAACAATGATTCAACTTGAAAGCCTGATTCAGTTTGAAAGCCTGATTCAGTTTGAAAGCATAATTCAGTTTTATAATTATTCAATTCAAAAACATAATACAGTTTAATAATGATTCAATTTAAAAACATAATTCAGTTTAATAATGGTTCAATTTGAAAACATTCAATTTTTAACGACGCAATTCCATTAATCCAAGAAATCATTTTAATAAAAAATTAATTTAATCAAAAAATATTATGTCGATCAGTTTAATCTGTCAATTCAGTTAATAATAATCAATAATTGTATCAATAGTTTAAAGATAATCTAGTTAATGTCTTTTTACCAAAAATGTGTCAACGGATCTTTAAAACTTCGACTACATTTTACTCCACACAATTCTTCATTAATTCATATAATCAATACGAAACCGACAACCAAAACACTAGCAAAAAATAAAAATATATTTATCGTCGCTATATACTGCATCGTTGTGACGTTATAGTAATATTAACTGCTAGCTTTGGCGAGAAAATGTCTCAAAACAGTCAACTGCCCCCGATCTAAAGCAAGATAAAAGTCCTTTGGGGAAAATGTTTCTGCTCTCGGAAAACTAAATAGCAACGACTTCACACTTGGGAAAGATAAGGGATCTTCATTTCTCATCCTTGCTCCATTTGCGCGGCGAATAATCTACCTGCAGGTCGATGCTTTCCGGACGTAGATAGAATATATTTACACTACTATGTATAAAGGAAGTATTCAGAGACTTGGGAAGGAATAAAAACAATAATATGTCCGTAATCATTGTACCAGCCTATTCTAAACATTTTTTCATGTATTAGTAGATCTATGCCTGCATGTTCTTAAACTTTTCTTGCTGCTAAGGCTGCCGTAAATAAAGGTAGTGTCAATTAAGATTGGATGCAGCATTATGGAACATTACATATGTCCGCGTTTCTCAACTTTTTTACTATTGGTGGAGCCCTTGGAATAACGTTCATGTTAGAGGAAACCCTTATATAAAAATTATTGTGCATGACTCTTATTATCTCACTTCCTTATTTATAAACATCAAGTTCATGACGAAAACGTATTTTAAGTGGGTTTCAATAGATATTGAACCCGATATTATTTTTGGTTTTTTATGTTTCCCGGCAATAAAAAGGGCAAGGTAAAAGTCCTCTATAAACACTTAGTATTGAAGTCATTCGTTTTGAAATCTTTTCAAAATTTTGCAATCGTTTCAAGTTTTTGAACTCGGTTGAAAGTTTTGAATTAGTTTTCATAAAATTTAACCCCTAGCGGCCAAATTGGAAACTAATGACGTATATTTAGTTAATGGAGGGGCGAAAATTTTCAGATGTGGACAGGGTGATCAAACAGCCATTCTCGTCACGAATTCCTGATTTGGAGCCGATCTGCACATGCGCGGCCGAGTTTCACTCCTATGGGGGTGGAAAAAGCTTCGATTTTAATTTTGGTCGATTTGTCTAGAAGAATTATATATAGATACAAAATTTTAAACTGATAGTACCATTCCTCCACTATAAAAATAAGGGGTAGAAGACAAACCCCTATCGGCGAAATCGGAAACATTCTATTGAAATTATTTCAATAGAAATAATTTCAATAGAAAGTTTCCTATTGAAATTATTTCAAAATTTTGAAATCATTTCAAAATTTTGAAACCGTTTCAATATTTATTGAATTACAGTGTTGGAAATTGGCTATATGGGATTGGGAAATAAACTGCAACTCGTCAAATTCCAACTCGCCACAGCTCGCCAAGTTCGAACTCGTCAACATTGAATTTTCAGCTCGGTACAATTTTGGCGAGTTGGAATTCGAAGCTTTTGCGAGTTAGAAATTTACGATTTGGAAAATTGGGAAGTAAACTATAACTCGCCAACTTCGAACTCGTCGAATTTCAACTCGCTAAATTTTTGGCGAGTTATAATTTGGAAGTTTCGCGAGTTGGAAATTGGCAATTTGGGATTGGGAAATAAATTACAACTCACCAACTTCCAACTCATCGAATTTCAACTCTCCAGCTTCAATTTTTAACTCGCCAAATTTTTGATGAGTTGGAATTTGGAATTTTTTCGAGTTAGAATTTGTCGATTTGAAAGTCGGAAGTAAACCACAACTCGCCAATTTCCAACTCGTTAAATTCCAATTTGCCAACTTTAAATTTTCAACTCGCCAAAATTTATTGAAAAAAGCAAAACAATCACAGATTCAATGTTAATTGAAACCTTCTAAATTTAAATACCAACCTTAGTTGATTTTCTTTTACTTGCTTGTTCCTTACATTTATGGTTTAATGAAAAAATTATTTTATGTTATTATATAATCATAGGCGTAGAATTATATCAGCACGGTCGGACCCCAGACCTTTCCCCAATAGTTTCAAACAAACTAACATATAACTGTGTATAATGTGTACTTGGACCTCCTCCAATAATTTTATAAACACGTTGCTGTATAAGTTTGCTGAATATACACAAAAAAAAAAAGAATCCAAACGGCCTGTTTAAGGGACTTTACACGGAGGTTTCCGTTCACACAAAGAATAACTATATTTATCGCGGAACCCGTAGTGATGTCTGGGAGAACCCCAACTGAAAGAAACGCTGACATGAATAATCTATTAAATAGAATATAGATGTAGGGAAGGATGGAGGGCCGCATCCAGTCTCAGTCAGCAAAATCTTCCTCTTAAACAACCCGATCTGAAGAAAGGTTTGCAAAAAAAAATGGCGGAATGATTTTGTATACACCTACAGCATATTGCATTTAATATACTTAGAAGCGAAGCTATAACCATTCGGCCAATTAGCAAACGAAATGCTACACATAAATGAATGTAAAAATTTCAAGAAAGGCATAAAAGTGCATATTTTAAAAAGTATATTCAATGTTCATATATAGTCTAAAAACAATGAAAGCCCGCAACCTTTGCATATTCTAAAAATAGATTTTTACAATTCTTGAAAATTTTTAAAAAAATATGAGCTATTTACACATACTTAGTCTAAGATTATATGCCTATGCAGATGAAACTACATATAAGGTATACAGTGAAATCTATCTGCAACAGTATTTTCAGCGATTCCAATAGATATAGTGTGTATAGTGTGTATAGATATAGTGTGTTATCCGGTTCAACCTTGTCTAGAACAATAAGCTTACTATAACGACGCCGGTCTTCAGAATATTGTTATACAGAAGTTTCACTATATACGTTCAAAAATATAAAATATATGTCAACTATAAAAAGAAACAAGAAAAACAGTTACAGTTGAAAATAATTAATATTCAGTGCAATGAAATAATTATTAACTTTTTAATTAATTCTTTCGCCTCGTATAATGGAATTTTCATTAAATCTTAGCACTATTTCAACAAAGTTGCTCTGCTGCCTTTTCCAAACTACACAAGCCAGCACTTCAATGGGCTAATTAACAATATGACGTTTAATTAAAGGGTAGAGATTTTTCCCTACTTTTCAATAACTTCCGTGCTGATGTTTGGAAATTCGCGTAGCATCACTTCACTATGTGCACTTACTTATTACCGTTTCTAAAACCTTATTTATGGACCTATAATTTCATTATAAATTATTATTTGGTTTTTTATTCGTGCTAATTTGTTCCAGATACGCCTAGATATCTTTGTGACGGAATATTTGTTCAAAGCTTTAGTTGAAGTTTAATTAACTAAACCGCAGATCCCATCGTGTAATAAAATGAAGAACATAGGCATTGTAATTAATTTTACATTTATTTTTAAGAGTTCTTTTTATATTAGAGCAGTCGAAAGAACAACAAAATTTGGCTTAAAATTATAATAACAGTCCTACATTCAGCTTTAACTTCAATGCCCCTTTAAATTATAATATTTAGCAAACATAATTAATTAAAATTAATTAAAAAGTGCTTTTTCTTATAAGCGTGTCTTCTTATTGGCTCGATTTTCTACATTCTGTTGTGTATTTTGTATAAGCTTATGAACTACTTATGAACATCTTATAAATTTATAAACTTCTTATTTGAACCTTCCACAAACTTATGAAATTCTTATGTTTGGTTTCTATGAACTTCTTTTGTTCTTATTTTTGTATCTAACGTTTTTAAGAACTTCTTATAACACTTTATTTTCATGTACTTTGATTTTCTTATGGACTTCCGTTTTTTTATGTTCCTTTTCTTCTTCAGAACCAAACTTTCTACGATGGTCATTGCAAGTCCAATAGCAAAGTTTTAAATTCGAAACTTTTAACAATTTTTAAGCTTCGAAAACTTAATAAAGAAAATCAAAACAATTTAAAAAAAGAATTCACCTTTTCTTGGGCATATTTAAACCTTAAGAAACGTCCAGTCCAGCAGCGAATTCTACATTGAAAATAATTATTTATAACAGAAACTTCGAAACAAATTCATTATAGTGTCGATTCAACTGTTAGTTATTACTGTTAGTTATTACTGTTATTACTGTTAGTTATTCAACTGTTTTGTTATTATACGTAGAAAGTTCATAAGCGGGGGTTTATAGGCTCAATGGGGGGTTACAGAGCTACAACTCACATATTCCTATATTAAATATACAAAATTTCATTCCAATAGAGGTTACAACCCCCCATCAACACCCCCCATGTACGCCAATGTTCGTTTGGGAAATAATTCCCTTCGATGCTTTCAAATTTTTGGTTAATTAACTATGTAGGGATAATGTGGAAGAGGAAGGGAAAAATATTCCAGATTTCTTTAACTGATAAATGTATCCATCGATGCGTAAATCGATTCGAGAGATATCGGTTTATTTAAATATTGGAATCCATCGATTTATTCGAGTGCCGTAAGCGCTTCTTATTTACTCAGCGTTTGCATAGGAATAGCAGTAAATTAATGGTTGAATTAACCCAAATAATTTTTTTTATTTGTCAAAGACTGCAATATACGTACAGTGCGTTCGCGCTCAGTTGTCGCCCGATACCGTTAGCAGACGGGTTATTCCATTACAGTTTAGGGAAGGCCGTCTTGGAGGAACTGGTTTTTCCCGCGCGAAAAACCAGTTTCGGCAAGACGCCCTTCCCTAAACTGCAATGGACTAACCCGTCTGCTAACGGTATCAGGCGTCAGGTCTGCGCGAACGGACTATACCTCCACATGCAATATACGCATATATTCTCACATATAACATATATTTGTTCTTTTATACAATGTACGCACGATCCTGTACACAATATATCCCAGTTTACTCATATTTCTAGGCTACTAATTTATTCCAATTGTTATGTTTATAGCTTTTAACTGTGGTGTGTATGAATATAAGCATATATAAACAGCACAAATAATTAATAGAAACAATAAATTTGTGGAAACCACATTTACGATATTGTAAATTAATTTTGTTACAAGGCAATGAGGGTAAATGAATTTAGCTTCCTCGAATCTAATTATTATGTAAATATATCTTGCTGATTTACAGGGGCGGGCTGGGTTCTCTCAAAGAACACATACTTTGGATTAACGGAGAACCAGAGTCCTATAACCCATGAGGACCTACCGGCCAGGGGGCCGGCTGCCCAGTCCGCCCCTGCTGATTTATCGACATAATCTCGGACCCAATTAATTCAAATAATCCAAGTTTTACCGTATATTGCTTTGTTTGTGAGATTTAGGGCGCAAGGCAGCAAGGATCATGATGCGCCAGGACCTTCAATTTTCCAAAGAATTTGTAGCTTTCTTATGGTCTAAGAAACCAACCTCCGTACTACGGTGGGTAGTTAATCGGTAAATTTGTTTTTTGTTTTTTTTAACCGTTGTGAGTTGAACCGGAATAGCAACGTATTAGGCAAACGCGTCACTTCTGCGCAACAGCAGGACGCCTCTGCTGTATATTGAAATTCGCTTCAAACAAAATTATTGATTAATTATTTTGATTAATTTCAACTTAAAATTAATTTCATGGCGATGCAGAAATTGATCTTATGACTCTCATAATGCTTGAAATCAAATTTGAGAAACTTGAATGTGTGAATACTTATAAAAATTGTAATTTTAACTTAGCAAAATTTGAACTTACCAAAATTAGCTTACCTTAAATTGCTATAACTTAAAATTAGTCTCGTGCACTCAATAAATTGATTGTACGCTACTTAAAAATAATGGAACTTAAAATGTACAACTGATTTAAAACTTAAAATACATAATTGATTAAGAACTTGAAGTCCAAATTGGTTTAAAATTTGAAATCCACAATTGAAATTTAAAATTAACAATCAGTTGACAACTTGAAATTTACAATTGATTGGAAATTTATAGAATTTAGTTCCTGTACTCGCATTTTTATGTGGAATATACAAGTGATCTAGCATTACTTTTAATAAACTAAATTACTGCTATATTTTTTAATAACTCATAACATCCGTTTCTTCATTTTGTATTGCTTAATGCAGCTTCGCCGAATTTTCTAATATTTTCAATAAAACTTCATTTTAAAACCTTTCCTTTTTCTGTAGCTATAAAATCTTGCGAAAGTGAATCTTTTTATAGCCGAATGCTATATTCTAGCACACTCTTGGAAAAAAAAATCCATTATTTGATATACAGTACCACGTACTAGCTATAAAATAGTTATATCCCGAACCTTTTTAATACCGTGAGGTGCTTTTACAGGTTGGAAACCATGCAATTCGCCCCGTATTGCGTTTCCTGAACGCAAGAGGAAGTCACCTGACTAAAAACTCTCGCATTACCCAAACTTGTAAAGTAAAAATAATAATAATAATGAAAAATGGACTACGTGCTTCATGACCAAACTCTGGTTTTGAAGCGAAAAACTTTCCTTCCGCTAGGAGTCTCTTACACAAAATCATAAATAGTGAAAACGCAATAAAACTCCGTGGGAAAAAAAGTATGTTTTTAAACTCACCGAAATTAAAAAATGCAAGCGGCAAGAAACATGCAGAAGAAGGCAACAATCATAAATTATTATTTTTGAAATAACTAAGATAGAAAATGGAAGCTCCTTATTTCGATGGCCCATGTAGAAATACCAAGAATATGAGACTAGAATTATTTTAATAAAATTCGACAGCGGCCAAAATGGAAAAAAAAATCCATCCATGCATGCATAAGAAAAATAATAAAAAAAAAATTATAAATGATACATTGAAAAGAAAATTATAAAAAAGTAAAAAAAAAAAATAGTGAAAAGATAACTAATAGAAAAATAATTTCTTTTTACTTTCGGAATTTTTTTTCTTCCACCCCGCCCCATTTCTCCCTCCTCTCACTGTGTGAGTGTGTTTCGACAATGATAGCATTAATAATGACATGAAAGTGACTACCCTTCTCCGAAAACCGAGTATTATATTAAGGCGATCTTTCCATATAAACGTCACATGTGATCATCCGTTATTACTGTCTCAGATTGGTACTGCTATAACTTCAGTACTCCGTCCATACCCAGTAGTTTTAGCGCGATGCGATCACTGTGGCCCAGTTTTTCACATGACACTGTATATGTATTTTATAATGGTTTTTAAATTTTTCATAGTTTACCGGTTTTCTGTTTATTTCCTGCACTGCAAGTGGTATTAGAGTGTGATTCACCACCAAGCAGGCATTGCTTATATTAAAGAAACTAAAACTTTGATGATGTTATTACTATGGAAGAAATCTGTACATATATTTTATACAGTAAAAACATAGATGTACGTAGAACGTTCAAAAGTGAAGGGTTACAGGCTCACAACGGCTTGATTACCGAAGTATAACTCCATTCGTATGCATATATATACAAATTTAATATGAATTAAATTTTGTATATTTCATACGTATATATACAAAATTTTATCGCAATGGGGAGGTTACAAACCCCCATCAACCCCCCGCTGCTTACGCCAGTGAGCAAAATCGTTGTGAACAGCTATTTCTTTAGAGCGTAGCTATTGAAACGACTGTTACAATAATACTTTTATCAATGACTGTACCAAGTAAATTTTATGTAATTACTTCTCCATGTTTAACTACCTCCTTGCCATCAAGAAAATCTGGTTGCGCCACTGGCTATGTGCAATGTTTTATTTTTCTTGTGTTAACGATTTGTTTTAATTTGCGCGTTTTCGTTTTTTTCAGGGTTTTCTTTTCCCTAAAGACCAAGAAGTCCACTCCATTGCCCCAGATTAAATCGACAATTAAAACTTCCGGGAGTCTTGAAAAAAAAAAATAAACGCTAAACGAGTTAAATAACCAGAAAAAAACGCTAACTTTTCGCCAAAAAAACCGCGGTTAATGTCCATTATTAACTTAGTTGGTTATTTTTCACATTCCGTTGCACTTTGTGGTAACCTTTTTGATGCAAATTAACATTAAACTATAACCGTCACGGGGACTAGGAAGCAGATAACTGCTTATTTAGCTATGAGCAACCATTTGTTTAATGCTCGGATACGAATGTAGCGCCCTCTGCCGACTTCCATGAATGGTCAAAGGCCAAAGAGTGGTCCGGAAAAGATTGTCTCCAGTTGATGTATTATGGATGGAAAGGGAGAACGTCCTATTCTCCATTGTTCTTTTCCACAAAGACTGCCATTACCAATAACGCTTATGGGAGCGATAGGGAGGATACCAGAAATTACTAACGATAAAAATGTCTCAATTGATGTCAAGAAATAAGTAGCTGTCAATAGCAGATTTTTAACGTGGTCCGTTCAGGTCTTAATAATTAATTGAACCTTGCCTTGCAGTGAGAGATCAGCAATTGAGTAAAAATTTGTTGATCGATCGATCCATTCAGAGATTGAATTCAAAAGTATCGTAGATCACGAAGTGAAAAGGGGTCATTCAATTTAGCGCCAATTGTCTTATCGACAGGGTATATTGAATTTAAAGTATATTGTTTTCTGTACACCAGGACTCTTCTTCGTGTACTTTTAAATGTGTACGAGATGCAAGGCCGGATTTAGGGTACGAGGCGCCCTGGGCACAACGATTTTTGGCGCCCCCTCCATTGGCGTAACTAGGGGGGGATAGTCCCCTAGAAAATTTCTTCTAAGCGTTGTGTTACACGGTCTAGCACCCACTAGACTTCGAAGCTAGTTACGCTCATGTCCCCCCCCCCGGGGGGGTGCTAGCAGAAATAAAATTCTGGGGTTCTGGCCTCTGAAATGCGACGAGAAATCGCCGATAGGGAAGGGGGATATTTATGATTAACCTACTTAGATGCATTATTATAAGACATAATAACGATATTTTTAATAATTTATTTTCCACGAGTTCGACAAGCGACACCTGCGGAGGGAGACAGCAGAAAAAGGCCAAGAGAAGGCCTGACCAGCCCGCTTTTTGATTTGATGATCTTTTTCGTTTGCTATTTTACCAGTGTTTAACCTTTTGTATGTAAATTTCTTCCCTGGTACTTTGTATCTTATTTCTATAAAATATATATATATATAGATCATCAAAAAGTTCGTCATTTAACCATATAACATACATCTGTAGGCATTTCATCCAGCAATGAATGGCCAAATTGTTGAATATGATTATAGGTACGAAAAACCAAATAACTAGGAAACTACCCTAGGCGTAAGTCTCGATTTGGTCGAGAGTGATATCGATGGAAAGCCTTATCATCGCGAACAAAAAATATCAAAAGGAAGTACCCTCCCAAATCCATCCAATTAGAAAATACAGGCTTATATGTTTTATGTGCAGAAAAAATCAATCCAGCGCTACAATGTTCTGCCATAA
>QLNU02014176.1:7514461-7528987 GCA_006491805.2 Dysdera silvatica
CCAAATCTAGCAAAAGCACAAAACAATTGACTGGAGAGTACTTTGAAAAGCTCATGGAGTCTATTGGCGATGACAAGACTCTCTTGGTACTGGACTCGTGGTCTGGCCAAACAGGCAGAAAATGGGAAATAATGTCGAGATCCCGATTGTCACTCCGGGCATGACAAAGTACGTCCAGCCATTAGATATATTCTGCCAGGACTATAAGCACCTGGCAAAAAAATCTTGTTGAGCACTCCAAGACTCATTGTGCAGATGTCAATATTACCAATAGGGTAGCCATAATAAAGCTGCATCACTTGGCTTACAACTAGTTATCTTTCCTCACATTTGACGACATGCACCGATATGCTTTTCAGAAGACTGGTTCAAAATACAAACCCCCAGCTACTGTTTATTGATATACAGTCATATAATTTATGGAAATAATGTGTGGGATATGGTAAATAAAGTAATTTTAAAAAAAATTACAATCAACGATTGATAGATTATTAAAAGGAATATGTTATAAAACTAACAAAGGTTTAAAACAAATAAAAAAGAATATAATGAATATAGAATAAATTCACACATACAAAATATTAATAATGATATATTTAAGAATTACAACAGGGTCGTTCCATGCCAAATTATCCAACCAAGGTATACATAGTCCACACCACCATCTCAAATTTAGTACATTGTATCTTTAGCCAAACATAAGAACCTACATTTATTTTTGAAATATTGGAAATTTTCGTTTGGAAATTACAGCCCTGTAAACTTAATTCCTGTTTCAGGGGTTTGATTTTTGTAACAACGAATACAGAGTAACACGCTTGGTTCAACTTGTATTTTCCTGAAAAAATCATTGATGTAAATCTTAAAATTTACCACACTTATTTAGAATTTCATGCATATTCCAAATATCGCATTTAAAATAGAATTAATTACCTCAAAATGTGTTAAAATCATGTATAAAGTTAAAAACTGTGTTTCAGAAATCACAGTATATTGCTTCAGTTATACCCTCCATAACTTTTTCTATCACTTTTTACATCCTTGAGCTATGTGTCATTGGAAAGAGTACTAAATTTGCTACAAGAAAATGAAATAAAACTTGTGGATAGTTATCCCCCCTTGCCCGCTCATCCCACTCCTTACAAAAGTAGTTTCCCCTGAGGGGAAATTGTTGCAGCAAAAAAAAAACTTAATCATAAAATAATATGTTATTGTATATAAATAGAAAATATTACATTTGCTTAATTAAAATACAAAATAAATTTACAATAGTATTTTTAATAAAATATATTTGGGAGAAACTGAGAAAATTACAGACCATGAAAGACATGATTTCTTAAGTATATATAATTTATAGTTTATTTATTTCATACAAGAAGACCCTGATTCCATTTAGACATAATTTTTTCCTCACACATAGGTGTAAGTTTCTGATACAACCTGCCAATCTGAGTCTTGGGTTCTGGAACGTCAACAGTGCAAAGAATGTTTTCAAATAGAACCCAGTGTACATCTTCATCGTCATAATTTTTAGCTATCTGGCCAGTATAACAATTTAGCTGGCCAGTGAGGATGCATACACTTAATCAAAGCATCTTCTGCATTTTTAAGTACTAATCCAATGTAGCACTTGCTTTCGTAAACTGAACTTGCATATTAATTTATTTTTAATTTTGCAGCTGTCAGTTTTTTTAGCCAAAGAGCACTCGAGAGAAATGATCATCTTAACTCATTCCTTTAGTTGCTATTACAGTTTCAGAAAGTGGAGTGAAATGATGGAAGGACATTGTTCCAGGCACAGTTGCGAACCGATAAAAACGTTTGTTTAATTATTCTTCCACTCCATGAATTGCATCTTCTTTGATCAATTGAAACTTTATTCGAGAAAAGTGTTCATTGTAAAATTGAAATATCTTCAGTTGTGACAATCTGATCTTTATATTGTCGTTGGAAGCTTGCTCTGGATACTGTGCTTTTAGCACTTTCTCCAACACCATCACAAGCTGTTTTAATGTGGCTTGTTGCATGAAAAGTCCAGGAAGCTCTTAAAATCTTCTTGGTCATGGCAGAGGTTAACCAAACTTTTAAAGTTCTTGTATTGCGCTGCACAACCTTCTATGATATACTCCACATAATTAATACTAGGGAATTCTTCGTGAACTACTAAGCTCACTCTTTTCTGAACCTCATAAACGAAGAGAACGCCATGATTTAAGTAACCTGAGAGAAAATACAAAGACATTTCACATATATCTCCATTCCTTCTGAAGCACAGAACTACTGGGTGCACTGTGCAGGCTGCGTGTGCCCAATGATAAGACTGTATTTCGTCTGTATTTCGTCTTGAATGACGGAAGTAGTTTTCAGAAAAGTCTATCAAAATAAGCATTTCATTTGTCTAAAGATTTTCTTTCCTGTCTTTCACATATTTCGACTGTTGTTTGGAAATAAATGTGGAATATTAAAACATTCAATTTATTCACAAAATGATCAATGAACTCGCATAAAGGGATCACTAATGTTTGTAAATTTTTGCGAGCAGTAGTAATCCATTGCGAAAACTTAACTTCAAAAGTCAAAATCCTGAAGAATGTTCTTCACGTATTCCTCAACTTTGTCAGAATTCGGATATTTGGGACATACCCTTGGCAATCAATCCCGCTTTTCTATGTCGCACACCATTAAGATCCTTCATTTTTGATTTTTTTAAACTCATTGCACTTAAAACAAAGGATTGGATTTTGGTGTATTAAGCAAACATACACTGAATGTTTGCCTGGATGACCAACTGTAACACACCATCTGGGACGTAACTCGAACAATTTAGAAAACCCTACTTTATCACAAGAAAATTTTTCGCATATTCTGCATATAGTTCCTTAAGATTACAAAGTATTATGCGCTTTTATTAGTAGATTCTTGTGTGCACACTAATTTTGTCTTTGGCATCTGGCATAAGTCTACTGTTTTCATCTGCTTGATAAAAATTAATAACCTTTTAGGCAACTTTTGCAGAGATTTTCGACCTTGCAAAGGCTCAGGAAAAGAAAGGATTCATCTTTAATTTCTCAACTGCTGTGATTTCGTTTTTTGCTATGTACTCAGTAACACTGAATTCCACTGATGTTTTCTTACGAGACCATGACTTGGACGCAACTGTTAAAATGTGTAACTTTTCTCCCATGGACGTTGCAGATTTAATTTTCTTTCATTTTATCAATTAGATAACTTAAGTAATTTTTATTTCTGTTAACTTACTCTTCAATAGATGAATCTTCATCATCAAGACATCTATCAGACTAAAATTCTTCTGGAAGCTTCAGAACATTTGCTATTTTTGTTCTCACTTCACATCTAACATCTGTTAACTTTCTTGTGCCATATGATAATTTGTAACGCTGCAAAAGTGAGCTAAGTTTTAAAGGTGATAGAATTAGAAATGTCATACTTAAATTTAGATCTTCTTTAACAAAAGATGGTGTAGGTTCATTGTGGTCTTGCTTGAGTGTAAGGCAATGTGAATCTTGTTTTGTCTCATCATTGCAAGCCGCAATTCCAAAGTCATTACAATAATCTTGAAACATTTTTTCCTATAATTGGAACAGAGTTTTTGTCCGGGAGTTGGTAAAATACCACTTTCTCTCTTTTCATCTTTAGCTATCTGAGGAGAAACAGACCGTAAACTATTTTTAATAAACCTTTTATGTTTCTTCGGTGGGTCGCAACATTTCTTAAATTTCTTACCATAATATTTACTAAGTGATGAATAGTGGTGTGAACAGATACTTAAGTTTGAATGTAGGGTGAGCCCTTCTACCCTCCAAAGTAGAATTTCTCTCTTCATTAGAAACTTCTTCAACAATATTGAGAAGTATCTTCCTGTCAATATATATGTTACGGTGAAAGACCAAAATCTGGCGAATGTCAACAATCACATAGTCGCTTGGTGTATGTCCGAAATATTTGCTAAATATCATTATTTCTGACTTAAATCGGCCGATGTCAACATTACCATGCACTGATTGGGAATGTTGAATAAAGGGTTTTGTTTTTGTTTGTTTTCTTACTTTTAAAATCATTTTTAAATCATACTGTATTATCAAAACATATTATGACATATGTCAAAATAGGAGAAAACTTACGTAACAGCACATATAAATAAACTGTTGAACCTTAAAACGAACAGTACATTCTAATTCTAACTGAGAAAAGAAAATAATACCAATAATAAACTTATTTAATTATATGATTAACGGTACTCAATCTTATTTATTGCAATGACTTAAACTGTTATGACACTTCGAATTGCAGTCTTGCTTTTATAACTGCATTTAGCCGTGCAACACTTCTTTTTGCAATTATAGCGTGTGTAGCCTTGCCCTCCACTTCGTTGCAGCTGCTTCTCTCACCGACATTTTTTGAGAAGAAATCTCATCTATGGAAAGTAACTTTTTCTTACAAATTACGAACTGATTACAACAAACTGATTAGTACAAAGTTGCTTGAGGGTACCATTTTTTTTGCTAATTTATAAAAGTCGGAGTCTTCTATTCCAACAACAATCACCAACATGTGTCGGGCATCTGTACTACCACGGCCGACGTCGGGGACTTGTATTCGTACGGTATCACCAGCTTGAGCAGGAGGGCATTTTCTTTTTGAGGTTTGTAACGTTTTCGTTGCTTGCAGTAGAAGATTCTCTTTCGCAGCCACTCTTTTCATGGAAATAAACTCGTGTTGTTAAGTCAGGGCTGGATATGAAGATGTGGTAGGTTGAAGCTCCTCTTCAATATTTTCCTTTGGAATATGGTTTTCGATATGGTCTTCGGTTTCAATATTTGCGATTTTATGATGACATTATGCCTCTTTTTGGTTTAACGCCAAACAGGGGCTTCATAAGGACTTTGGCGTATTCCTTCGTGGTATGCTGTGATCTTGACAAACTGAACAAAGGGCAAACCATCTGACCATTTATTAGTATCGTTATCGTTCATCCATGCAATTAACATATTCTGTATATCCTGATTAGCCCTTTCAACTGAGCTTTGTGTTTGACTATGGCGAGGCTTTCCGTGAACTATCCTAACATCTTTCCACATAGCGCATAGTTCGGATATGACTTGATTATTGAACTTCCTACCATTATCTGAATGCAATATAACTGGGGGTACCAAATCTAAAAAATATTTGAAGAAGGTGAGATGCTACTTCTTCAGCTGTCTTAGTTTTCAAAGATCGTAACTGGACAAATTTCGTTAAATGGTCTTGATACGCCATTATGAACTTACATTCGCCATCCCCGTATGACTGCAGGTCTATCAGATCGACTTGACATCTTGAGTTTAACTCCGAACTGACAATTGGTTTCACAACAAATCCTTTTTTAGATGCACTATTTCATTTGACATTGTTTAAATAAATTTAAATTCAACATCACAACTTCATATATAAGATTTTTGTACTTAACTTGCAATTCTTTAAGCATACGTACGTGTTCTTCCTTCATGGCTTATTCTGACATGAGTTTCGGAGAGTATGCTGAACAATTCATCATTAGTAACATAATAGTGTATATTCGTTTCTCCTGGTTTTAACGGCACAATTAATTTCTCTTCATCATTAATGTTTAAAACGTCAAAACGCTTTAACCGTCTGTACTCCAAAGGTGTACTGCAGCACTTAGTTTTAGCAGAAATCACTTCGGAAAGTATTTTAGAGCACTTTTCTTGAGAAAAATAAAAACAATTGTCTTCTCGTTTACTTGCAATTAACGTAGCCACCGTTTAAAGGAAAAGGGGATTACGGTTCACTGCAGTAGCTATTCAATATATAAATGAGGGTATCGGATAAAATAAAATTTCAGCAAACGTTGCACACACCAGCAAACCTTGCATCAGACTGACAAACAGCAGAGTGTTCGAGAGTCTAACAAATGAATGCCACCTGACCTCAATCGCGGCAGAACAAAAGATTTGGAGTTTTTGTCGCCTCTGTCTGTCTTCTCGTTTCGACATTCACCAGAGCTTATCTGTGCTTGTCGACATACACCGGCGATAGTCCAAATGTCTAAAAATATAACCAAATTTTCGGTCTTTCGCCAACGAAAATGGAGAATGTCGACGTTCTCCATTTTCGGTCTTTCACAGTAACATATATACTCGTATTTATATGGCACTCAGAATTAATATTAAGACCTGCACTACACTTTTCATAGAAATTTGAAGACATGTCCACAATCAATAAATGTCACAAATTTACTTTCTACATACCAATCTGCATTAAAAATATATATTTATAAAAAAAAATCTTTGATGCACTTCTTGAGAAATTAAGAAGAAACAAATTTCACCAACTATGTTAACACTAAGGGTAACAGTGAAGGAATGAAGATGATTTGTTAAAGTTGAATCCTCTCACAATCTGGGGCCTTCTGTGATTGGCTAAGTAATGACACCATCAAATTACTTATGCTCTACAGCATAAATGATGCAATATTGCATCATCTAAAAGTTTAATCCACAACTAATTTCTGGAGAATGATATAATACTGCATCATTCTCTACTATTATTAAACTTCTGTTTTGTAATTATACAAATATTTTTTACTTATAACCCACATTACCTATTTATATTAATAAATAATGCAGATGAATTAATGTATATTTATTACGTAATAAGAAAATTAAAATATATCATTCATTTAATAATAAATTTGATTATAGCACGTACACAACAATTTCCCCTCACGAAAAACTGCTTTTGTGAAGAGTGGGGTAAATGCCCACAAGTTTTATTTCACTTTCTTGTAGAAAATTCAGTATTCTTTCCAATGAAGGATGTGAGAAGTAGTAAAAAATGTTAGGAAGGTATTACTGAAGCAATGATTGTGAGTTCTAAGAACGCAATTTTTCAACTTTTGACGTGAATTTTACACATTTGTAAACACTTAATTCTATTTAAAAAGTAATATTTAAAATAAACATGAAATTCTGAATAAGTTCGGTGAATTTCAAGATTTTACATCGATATCTTTGCCAGCACGATCCATGTTCAACTAAGCGTTTTAATATAATATAAGCGTTATAATTAAATTAGCAAACTTGGTGAAGTTTCCTAAAGCCCTTTTGCAAGACAATTATTTATATTCAACAAGTATAGATTATTTAGAGTTTTTCGGCAACTAGATTAGCAACGGAAAAAGGCGGCTTCGTCGATATACCAAATTTACAATATATCGGATGTATAACGCAACATACCAGATTTATGACGCAACATACCAGATATAATATACAATGTGCCAAATATACCAAAATTTTGACAACAGTATTGTTGTAACTGATGGGAGGGGGAGAACAAGAAAAGCTAACTCCCCCCCCCTAGGAATGGTTTAGCCTCCCCGCTTAGAAAAATTACAAATAAATGCTATATACATAACATCAAGGTGGGGAATATGGCCCTTACCCCTAAACTTCGAAGCTAGTTATGAATAAGCCATATAGCCAATGGATAGAAGTTGCATATGTTTTATGCATGTTTTTTTATGACAGTTTCTTACAAACATAAAGCAAACACAATATCATTTGAACAAACTATTAATATTGTTGTTTCGTTGTAAGTTCGCAAAACATTTCCTTATTTATTTTCTGACTTAAGAGTTTTTCTTCTAATCTCTACATATTATTCCAAACGTATGTATCCCTCCATACTTTTAAGTATGCTTTTCAATTTTTGTATAGCTGCTTTCAATTTATCTCGTGTCTACCCATGAAAAGTAACCATTATCATAGGCTCTTGTTCACTAGAAATAATATTCTTCAAGACAACGGTAACTTTCTCATTTTGCATAAAACTTGTTCGTCTAAATCAATGGTGCAGCTAAGATTTTGGAACCTTAGGCAAGAAAGTACTTTGGGGCCCCCTTTTTTAATAAAAAATAAGGACCCAGAAATGAGGGAAGGGTCCCAATTCACAAAAGACATACCAGTACCGGATTTACGTATGGGCTTAGGGCCCGTGAGTTTGGTGACAATCATGGGAACAGATATTATTTAAATTTAAAAAGTTATTTTAATATTTTTTATTTACAAATATTCGAGTTGCATTATTGATGAACCTGAATATTAAAGACAATAAACTTCAACGAAAAACATGATTTATTGACCGAATATCGGGGGCCCCACTTCCAGCCTAATCCTAAATCTGGCGTTGACGGATTTTTAGTTTAAGAATTTGATCGTTAAATTCTCATTAATTTTTTATTCTTTTATGTTAATTCCTAGTTATTTCATATCTCTTTCCAACGTCAGTTTTAAATACCAATTTAAGACCTAACATTTAACTCCTTTTAATATCCCTATTTAAATTTTCCGAAAACTTCGTATCATTTAAGCATGAGCTTTTAACATTCGGATATTTTTTTTCCTTCGTGGCATTGTTCCCGACCGTCCAAATCCAAAATCCTTTGTGCGAGAATGCTGGTTCGTTTTCTTTACTTTCCGGGAGCAAATTGTTCTTTGTTCCTGGCTTTCAACTGATGAGTGAGCTGGAAGCATGCGAAAGGAATTGAAGATTGAACTTAATGGAGAAGTTATAAAGCGGGGATGAAGACAAGGCTTTCCCCAAAAGAACTTTCGTCGTTAAGTGCTTCAAGAAGAGCTAAAATGAAGTTTATGACGAATCAGATCTTTTCAAAAAATGAAAAATAATCGTAAAATGTAAGTTTCATTTCTGAAAGAGTTATAATCCATTCTACGAACATCAAGGTGATTTCAAAAGACATTCTCGCTTCTTGACAGATTATGTAAATTCATGTATAAATACATAAATATAATAGTTGAATCTTCGAAATGTAGTCCAGCATATTCGATAGTTCTACAGCATATGATATGTCATGACATGAATTTTACTACGTAGCAATTTCTTTGTATTTAAGACAACCTCTTGCACTCCAAATTCCCTATCATAGAGTTTTAGAAAGTACTTTCTGTGTAGGAAAAAGTCCTATGGACCAGGGTAACTGACAATCCGAGGGTGCAAGATCAAGAGAATAAGCAGGGTGTATCATTAGCTCAATTCCCTCCAGTTTCTGTATACATTAATCTCTACTATTAACGAATCTCAATGGACCAAAAAAAAGGCCGTTAATCACAAATGTTCGTTAATCGGGATATGGCATTAATTAATGACTGATTCTATACAGTAGAACCTGCCTGAAGTGACCACCTTTGGGACTGGTCATCATAGCCAAGTAGTCGCTATAAACGACATACCGGTATACACGTGACTAAGTCCCTACCAGTTCTCTCTTATAAAAAATAATCACTTCACTTAAGTGGTCAATCTACAAGGTTCCATTGTACTTTCATTTCGTTTCTTTTCACCATTCCAGGTTCAGACAGTCAATTGGCGCATTTTCATTCAACGACAGGAAATGGCGGGAAAAGGGAAACAAGGCTAAACATCGTTAAAAATATGACGTCATTAATCAGAAATACATTAACAAAATGAAACGTTTGCCACAAACACAAAATATGGCAGTTGAACAGAAAGAGTCGTTAATTGGAAGAACATTATTGTGATAATTTACTGTAACTTAACGTTGAGAAGGCACGATGAGTAGAAGGATTATGTTGGAAAAAACTCGTTTTAGTAACTTCGTAGTTCGCAAACCGTTGTGAGCTGAGGTATTTGCAGGTCATTGAGCTGGAAGGATTCATTTGAAACTAGTTGCCCAGCGCTTGCTCATGAAGTTTACAGCTTAAAGTACCGTTTCAGAATTCCCAGTCGAATGTCCTCAAGTACCCGATTTAGCTTCAAGGCTAGAGTTTTCATTTTTGGATATCGCAAACCGAGATCTTTCCAGTTTTTCAGATACTGCTGATGCACAAACTTCCTTCACCGCAACTGCGACCAACTTTTGTTAACGTAACAGCACTCGAATCGTATTTATCATCTGTAACATTCAACAACAAGAATTTTTCAATAAATCATAGTACCATGTACTTCTATTTATAGTAATGGTGATAGTTTCCCGACCATTCATTATTTTCATTCACATGACGCATGCGCACCGGATAATCGCCTGGAGCAAGACGACTTTTCAACAAAAAAAGGCTCTTGGGTCGTAATAAAAAGCCACCCATCCAAAACAATACGTCGCGTTAACAAATGCATAATGTAGTTTGATGCACCTAAAATATGTAAAAGACTATCCAGTGCTGTGAATTAAATTTTATTTCAGCATAATCTGGCGGATTTACCATTTTGCCGCCCCTAGGCTAGTTGTTTTCTGCCGCCCCTAAGATACTTTTGCCGCCCGCCCCCCAATCAGTGGTAGGAACATAAAAATTGTTACATTCAATATACGCCAAAAACTTTTGTATTGACAATAAATATGTTGAAAAACAAACTCATAAATTGAAACATAAATATTAAACAATATTAACTTATATTGAAGTATTATCTCTTCTTGGTATATAATAAATCAAATTCAATTTTATTGAAATAAATTTTAATTTTAGCAAAAAATAAAAGCCTATCGAACACTGGTATTTAAATGGAAAGCATGACGTCTAGCTTTCTTCTCGGCAAAACGTCTGATTATATCATATGGTATTGATTTTGTTATATCAAACTTAATACACAAAATTTTGCCGCCCTAGTCTATAGCCTATTGGGAAATACGGCACTATGAGTACGTTCAAATTGTTTTAGTGGCTATCCGGAAAGATAATAAATAATAACGGCACCATAAGAAAGAGGAAAAAACAAAATTAAAAATTATTCTTGTCATACTCTGATAACGCGGAAAAAAATGAGGAAACGAAGACGCTAAAAGCTAACTGAATGCGAGTAACAAAAACCGGAGAACACAAACAAGCACTCGCGAAAGGAGACATAGCCTCACGTCTGGCAGAACACGCTTTACAACACGGACACGAACCCGACTGGGACTCAACAAAAATACTACACCGTCACATCACAAACAAGAATAGTAGACTCTTCTTAGAATCTTGGGAAACTTACAAACTACACGGGAAAGCCATTAATACATCACAACCACTTCCAGAAACTTATAAACAACTCTTACTCTGAAATGTATGAGACATCCCCAACATTAGGTAACCCGCAGTGTGGGTTTCTCATTGGTTCCCATTGGGTTTTTCCATGATTCTATTGGAGGCCTCCCATTGGTTCTCATTGGGTTTTCCCATTCTGCGGGACTACTCTGATGAAGGGTTTTCCAGAAATTTCAAGTATAAAAAAGAGACAGAAACATAACATCGTCATTACTCCTGATGAAGGACTGCTGCTGATGCGTCCGAAAGCTTGAGTGATCTTTTTCATTGCTATTTTACCAGTGTTTAACCTTTTGTATGTAAATTTATTTTCAAAATTTTAAATTTAAATTCCAGAAAGGACTTATCGAGAATTTTTGTTGGACCCAAGATTCTCGTTATATTCGAGTCCTACTGTTAGTACACAGGCTTAATTTATACCATGAGTGGTCCAATATCTTTTTATATACCCGGTACATATATAAAAAAAAATATAAATCTTTTTTTTTCCAATATCTACCGTTGGTACTGGTTTCTTTCAAGATCGGAATAAGTTAGAAAAACACGAACATTTTTACCGAAAATAATTGAACGAGTATTTACTAATGTAATAAATATAGCGGGCAATTTCGGTTAAACGGAGTTCGAATAATCGAGATTCTGCTATATATCTAATCAGTGGTGTAGAAAAGGGGGTCAATCCCCCCCACTGGGTAGCAAAATACACTGTTCCGTTTAACGCCAAATCACGTGATCTGTAGAAGAACTACATGAGACCGGGGGCAGAGTGCCGCCATTTTTGGGCCGCTGCCGCTTCATGAGCGATAGTACTTGACCTCCAAATGGCCAAGGGACTGGCGCCCTCCGAAAATCCAAGATGCGCCCTTTGAGAAAACCCAGTCCACCCCTGTATATGTATATACAGGGTGTCCCGTCAAGACAGCATAAACTCTGCACAGCGAGAATCCTCGCACGGAGAACATAAAAAATAAGCTGTATTGGAAACGCAAACATCGGTACTTGCATATGACATTATGTTTACATAGGGAGATGCTCAAAATGACCACCGCGCATATTAAGGTATGAATGCGTACACCATGTAATGGTTGACTGCCATTTTATATATATATATATCATCATCATCATCATATTCAACCATTATCTATCCACTGCTGGATGAAGGTCTCTCCAAATGCTTTCCACACAAGTCTATCCTGGGCCATTCGTTTCCACGTCACCCCAACCTCTTTTCTTATTTCATCCACCCATCTAGTTTGAGGACGTTTTCTAGGTCTTCGGTGGTCTCTTGGAATCCAGTTCAGAATTTCTGTTGTCCATCGTTGATCAGTTCTTCTTGCAATATGCCCAGCCCATCGCCATTTCAGCCCTTTTACTTTAACAATGATGTCCTCTACTCTAGTTTGCTCTCTCACCCAAGTGTTTCTTTTTCGATCTCTCCTAGTTATTCCAAGCATGCACCTCTCCATGCTCCTTTGCGTTGTCTGTAACTTTCGTATTGCTCCAACTGTTAGACTCCATGTCTCTGATCCATAAGAGAGGACTGGCAATACACACTGGTTGAAGACTTTTCTTTTTAGACACAAAGGCAATTTCCCCTTCAGGATAAAACTGTTTCTTCCAAATGCACTCCAGCCAAGTTTAATACGTCTGTTGAGTTCTTTCATAATGTTGCCATCCATTGAAATCAGCTGGCCAAGGTAAATATATGAATCAGCAATTTCTAGCTCAATGTTGTCAACTTGTATTTTTGTTTCCTCTACGAAATTATTGAACATGATCTTAGTTTTTTGTAGGTTCATCTTGAGTCCAACTTCTTTACTTCTAGTTGAGAGCTCCTGTACCATGTCTTGGAGTTCTGATGGGTTCGTTGAAAAAATAACAATGTCATCAGCAAACCGCAAATGATTTAAATATTCACCATTTATTTTTATTCCCTTGTCATTCCAATTTATCTGCTGAAAAATCATCTGTAAAGCTGAAGTAAAAAGTTTTGGAGAAATGGTATCTCCCTGCCTCACACCTTTACCAATTTTGATAGTTTTGGTATCTTTATGTAACCGAAATTTTGCACTTGCATTTTTATACACACGTTTCACCATGTCAATGTACACATCCTCGATGTCTGCTGATCTTAAAGAGTTGATGACTGCTGATGTTTTAATAGAGTCAAAGGCCTTCTCATAGTCAATAAATGCCACACACAATGGAAGTTCATATTCATGTGTTCTTTCAATTAATTCTCTTAATACTTGAATATGGTCCACTGTACTGAATCCACTTCGAAATCCAGCTTGTTCTCTTGGTTGAGCTGCATCTAATTTTTTCTGCAGGCGATGTGTTAGCACTTTTGTGAAGATTTTATAAATAGCAGGTAACAAGCTAATTGGTCGGTAATTTTTTAAATCCTCTTTATCACCTTTTTTATGCAAAAGAATTACTGTTGCAGAATCCCATTGGTTTGGTATGTTACCGCTGTTAAGACATTTGGTAAAGAATTTTGCAAGTATGTCTTCTACATATTCTCCAGCTTCTTTTAGGATATCTAATGTAATACCATCATCACCAGGGGCTCTTCCTTTCTTCATATTTTTTATTGCAAATGAAACTTCTTCTTTTAAGATTTTAGGAGCTGTTCCTTCGACTATTTCAGTGTCTTCGTTTAATCCACTGTTACTTTCATATAGTTTTTTGTAGAATTCTTCAACTCTTCTAAGTATTTCTTCCCTATTTCTTGTTACGGTGCCATCCTCTCCTTTTAATGCAATGATGTGTTTCTTCCCAACAGATAAACTTCCTTTAACAACCCTAAGGCTCTTGTTATTTTCAATGGCTTTCCTTACTAGCTCACAGTTGAATTTTCTTATGTCTTCTTTCATGCTTTTGCGCAGAGTTTTACAAAGTTCTATGTACTCAATCCTGGAACTGGTATTTCGATTGTCCACCTTCATATCTCTTCGCCTTTTCATGAGCTGTTTCGTCTTCTCAGATAATTTGCTATTGTGCTTTTTACAGGTTACACCACCAATTTCCCCAGCAGTTTCAACTATTGTCTTAACAATGTTTTCATTTGCTTCTGAGATATCACTTTCATCAATAAGTCCTTCCAGTGCAGAAAAGCGATTTTTTAATTCCAACTTGAATGCCTCGGTATTTACTTTCAGTTTCATTAGATCCACCCTCTTACTTACTTGTTTCCTAATGAGCTTCTGTCGTTCTAATTTAGTATTTAAGTGCACTTTACATCTCACCATTCGATGATCACTTCCAGTATTAAATCTGTTCAGTACACTGCAATCTTCAATAATTGATTTCTTGTTTGCCAGGATATAGTCAATTTCACTAGTTCCCCCATTTGGGTGTTTCCATGTCCATTTTCTTTGCGGTTTCTTCTTAAAAAATGAATTCATGATGCTAAGGTTTTCAGCTTCTGCAAATTCGATGAGTTGAT
>QLNU02014176.1:7529087-7543167 GCA_006491805.2 Dysdera silvatica
AAGATCTATTAATAGAATGATACAAATAAGATGCATTAATAGAATGATACAAATAAGAAGATTCATTAATTGGATGATAAATATAAGATTTATTAATAAGATGATATAAAAATATATATAATAACACATACGGAGAATGCCATAAGTATTCGTACACCTGCAGTGTGTTCTATTTAAGAAACTGCTGTATAATAATTATTAGATGTAGAGATATGGGACAAATGTCACCACAATTAATATAAATTTTTGTATTTACTTCATAAAAAAAGTAAAAAAAAAAATATACGTGCACTGCAAATAACAATAAAAAATGAACAAACTTACGCATAGCTCA
This sequence comes from Dysdera silvatica, assembly GCA_006491805.2. Classification (NCBI taxonomy): domain Eukaryota; kingdom Metazoa; phylum Arthropoda; class Arachnida; order Araneae; family Dysderidae; genus Dysdera; species Dysdera silvatica. Next base: position 7,529,422 of record QLNU02014176.1, read on the forward strand.
TGTGTCAAAAATATTCGTACACTAATTGTTTTTTGGTCAGAAAATTCATTAATAAAATAATAATTCATTCTTAATATTTCGTTGGGTTCCCTTTGGCTTTAATCACAGCTTTCATGCGTTTTGGCAACGAATCCACTAAGTTTTTGGTGACATCCGTTGAAATGGATGCCCATTCCTCGAGAAGCGCAATTTTCAAATCATTTTTATTTGATATGCGTCGTTTTCTCATCCGCGAGTCCAGAATGCTCCATAGATGTTCTATAGCGTTAATGTCAGGTGATTGTGGAGGGGTATTTAGCTGTTTTGGAGTATTGTAAAGGAGCCACAGCTTTGTATTATACGCAGTATGTTTCGGGTCGTTATCTTGCTGAAAGATAAAGTTATTTTGAAGACCCATTTGAGCAGCACTAGGACCCAAATTTTCCTTCAGAATGTTAATATACATTCTGTGGTCCATGATTCCGTCGATAATGTGCAATTTTCCCACTCCCTCTGCACTCATACAGCCCCAAACTTGCACACCTCCACCTCCGTGTTTGATTGTTGGACACAAGTTCGCCGGTTGAAACTCGGTGTTATTTTTACGCCATACAATTTGCCTGCCATCTGATCCAAATATATTAAATTTGCTCTCATCCGAGAATGTAACTCTATTCCAAAAGTCAGGACCTTTATCAACATGTTTTTTTGCGAATTGCAAAAGCTTCTTTCTGTTTACCTTTCGCACGAAAAACTTCTTACGAGCTACACGTCCATTGTACCCTGCATTTTTGAAAACGCGGCGCACCGTGCTTTCTTAGAGTGATACACCTTGATTCAGCAGCTCTTTTCTTATCTTTGGAGCACTTAATTTTGGATTTTTCTTAATTAATCTAACAATTAAACGTTTGTGCTTTTCAGTCAGTTTTTGTGGATTTCCACTTCGCGGCATATTTTGAATCGTATTTCTTTGACAATGACGGTCAATTATGGACTGGACTATAGAACGAGGTCTGCCGACGAGCTATGCAATCTCTCGTAAAGATTTACACTGGTTATGGAGCCTCATTACAAGCTTTCATTCCGCCACACTTGTTTCTTTATTTCTACGACTCATTTTCGCATACTTTCTGCAGAAATGATAGTAAACGGGTTTATTGTTCATTGGCTTTTAAATGAAATCGGTGCATTTCCCGCAGATTGCTTCGGGTGCACAAACAACATTGCAGTTCTATCATTTTAGGACAGACTTTTGCATGTACGAATGCTTTTGACACGTGAACTGTGAATAATTTTGATGCTAATTTATTGTAATTTGCAGTATTATATACATAGTTTTAAGTTTTTTAGTTGAAAATAAATTATATTTTCATGGCAATCATGATGGCGTTTGTCCTGTCTACGTACATCTAATAGTTATTATACAGCAGCTTCTTAAATAGAACACACTGCAGGTGTACGAATACTTATGGCATTCACTGTATCTATAGGATGATGCAATAAGATTAGTAACTAAACTTAATTTCTCTTAGATGGTTATTTCTGAATATTCCATAATTTCAGATCAAATTAGAAATTTTATAATCGACTCAGAAGCGTTAGAAAAAATGTTCTTATTTTTACTAATCCTTAAAAGTTAATATAAGGTTCAAGTTTGAACCAAATTCGAATCTATAAATAGGAGAAAGTAATTATAAATTTTTGCATTACTCCAAACATGCCGAACGAAATGATGCAGTGCACTTTTATGGGTGCTGCAAGTTTTGTACACGCATGTAACGTATATATACCCGTGTATAATTTATATATACTAGTATATCGAGACATGTCGTATGTAATTTCTGCATATATCAGTACATAATTTATATATACCAGTATATAACTTATGTGTATACCCGGTCACATAATTTCTATATATCAGTATATGATTTCTATATGCCAGTATATGATTTCTATATGCCAGTATATGATTTCTATATGCCAGTATATGATTTCTATATGCCAGTATATGATTTCTATATGCCTGTACATAACTTATGTATATACCAATATATGATTTATATATGCCAGTATATAATTTATATATACCCGTACACAATTTAGTAAATACACACAATGTGTCATTAAGCGTTGTGAATGCGCAAAGTATTTTAAGTCTTGTTTCATTCGAAGATTCGGCAGGAGATTAGTCGAAAGCCGTATTTTTGTAAGATTCAAACAACGAAGAAACGAAAATGGGAAGCACGTAGTTTCACGTCACCTAAATATGAATATTTAAAAATTCAGCCGCGTAATGCGAAATATTTCAATTGCAAATTAGTTTTAGGATTTCAAAAATGGGGCTCGTACTTCGTGGAAAGTGATTTTACAAAATGAAAATAGTTCAATTCCAACGTTTTACTTGAAATACTGTGCTCGATAAAAAATGGGATCTGGCTTATCGGCAAACTTTTCGACTTTGTAACTCTTCCCAATTTTAAATCTTGAAATGAATGCCAATATTAAGAAATAATTTTTATCAACGTTTTTTAGGCGTAGTAATAGTAACGCCGATGTTATGGCGTGGTTAGGTGGTGAAACGTTCGTACAGAAAAATGTTTTTCGGTGTTTCGTTTGGTACTATCCCACTACCTTCTGATATCCGGCAGGTGCTCTCACTGAGATATAGACGACAGTGTTCGACTTGTATAAATATATCTGCTGCAAGGGCTTTTCGATGAATTTAATACCGATCTCTTCGCAATTAGGTTTAAAAAGCAGTCCATGTACTGCCTCATTCGGCGAAATATCCGGTTTCGTAAAATGCACTTTAAATACGTTCGTAAGGGATTGAGCGTTTGTCGTCTGTAGCTCAGTTGGAGCACCTGCTCGGATAGTAAAAGGCCGTGGGATCGCACTGCACCAGACGGAAAAACATTTCTTTTCTTTACGAACGTTTCACCATCTAACCATGCCATAACATTGGCGTTACTATTACTACGCCTAAAAGACGTTGATAAAAATTGTTTCTTAATTTAATCTGCGTAGTATTCGACTTGTACAAATGAACGCCGATATATTAAAGTATATTGAAGATACAGAATAGCAAAAGTACAGTCTACCATTCTATTGATAGTAACTGGATTGTTGTCATTTAAATATGTAGTTATTAAAACGATTTAAATTTCCTGCCGATCAAAGCAATTTTATAAAGAGGGAATTGTTTAGAATGAGGGATGATTGTGTGTGTGTGTGTGTGTGTAAATATTATGAAAGTGATGCCATTTATTTTAAGATCGAATTTATATAAATGTGCCTACTATTAGATTTTTAAAAACGTCTTTATCAAGTCAGCCGCCGGTTCTGTGTTGGCGCAGTGTGGTAACGCGTTCGCCTAGTGCGCCGTTAACTCAGGTTCGATCCCCCACGGTGCAAAGCACGCTTACTCAGAGATCTCACTGCAGTCCGGGGTTTGGTTCCCTAGGCCTTAAGAGGTTTGGATTCCTCGGAAAACAGTAGGTCCCGGCGCAGCATAATCGTTGTAGCCCTTGAGCTATGAAACCATAAACAATCAAGTCAGCTGCAGGTTTTAGTCTATTTTAGTAAGCTATATTTGGGGTAGGCCTAACCCATTGCTGTCTATGTTGTTAAAATTCTACGATTTAAATACGTTAGGAGTTATACGTTTCATGTTTTAATTACTTTAATTTTAATTACAAAGATTCTGGAAGGGGCCATGCTTTTCAAAGAAATTTTTTTTAAAAGCAGATATACAGATGAAAGAGCATAGCAAACGCACCGAAGAGGACGTACCTTCAAATTTCTTATTTTGTATATGTCAGTTTTAGCAAAGTAAATATCATCAGTTTCAAATTCAATACTTTACGAAGAAAAGTTTAAACTTAAACCTACTTTTTGATTCCTAAAAATTTTCTGAAAGAGAAGAAAGTAGGTGATCAATTTTTTTTTCTTTTGGATAATGTCAGCCAAGAAATAGATTCTAGTTTAAAGTTTAACCGAATTAAATATTAATGATTAATTTCACTCCATAACAAATTCATTAAAAAAAATCGTGAGTAAAAAAACGTATGTTTCTGTGCAGGAGAGAATTATGGAGTCAAAAATTAGTAATTTCGAATTATATGATTTGTGCAACTGTTTAATTTACGTATCTCGTCCCATATAATAGTCGAACCTCGTTAAGACGAACACCAAATGGAATCAAAAATCTGTTTGTATTAAGAGTAATTCGTCTTATCCGGAGAGGATAGTATGCTATATCAACTGACGAGACTTCAGAAAACGGTTCATATTCGTCTTAAGCACGTCCGTCTTAACGAGGTTTGACTGTAATTTACACCTCTTCACTCTGATTTCTTTTTTGAACAAAATTTGCTGCATAATAAAAAAATTTAAATCCTATTCCATGCAACTTTTTTCCTTCAGAGCAGTGTTTGTTTTCTGGGAGAAGAACGTACAAAAAATGTAATATGTTTACATTTTCAGAATATGCTTTGTCTGTAAATTGTAGGAACTGAAATAATTTTCCCCAATTTCCAGGGATATAATATATATTTTATTAAAATTGTACCCGCAATGTACAAAAGTTTCGAATGGGATGACTGGCTGACAGAGGCGACTCCAGGGCCGGGCAAACCGGGCAACTGCCCTGGGCTCCGCTAGTCGCGGGGTCTTGCGTCGGCCCTTTTATTATTGACGTACTTGTAATGTAAAATGTTCGTTATTAAATTGTAGACCCTTATTTATTATATAACGTAATTTATTCGAATTTTAATAACGCTAAAATGATCTTTATTGTTTTTATTATTCATTTTTCATCCTTTTGTCAAATTAAGATTCTTGTTATTAACAACGGACCACAAGAAGACAAAACTATTTACCATCTCCCATCAAATGGCTTAAAAACCTTTTTGTTTTAGTTCATTTTTCAATTTTTTCGGGGGAGGGCCCCGAATCCCCCCTTTCTCTGGGGTCTGCTCCATACACCAGGCCCCCAGTAAGGCCCCTTTATAAAATATTAGGGCCCCGCAAACTCTAGGTCCTCTACTGCTGTCCGAATCGCTCAATTCAAATACTTATGATAAAATAAAGCACAAGACACGAGCAAATTGGGGGAAATTACTTCCATGTTTTAGGGAAAATATGAAAATATTTAAGCAAATTCGTGTCATTTTTTCTATAAAGGTGCTGTGTGGGCAGCTAACCTTTTGCCAAACTTAATTGTGTAATTATCCAGGATTCACGTTAGTTACATCAATTTCCCCAAAAATAATTAGAAAGATGATAAATTTTTATTTCTTTGATCTTTTGTATGCCAAAAGAGTGCAGAGATACGAAAAAATTAATGAGTTAAAGTGCATTGTAAGTGTAGCATGCTGGCAATCCTCCTGCAGGGATAACACCAAGCCAAATATGGTCAATCACAGAAAAAGCCCGGGGCGAGATTTTTGTGAGTTTTTCGTGGGGAATTTATTATATTATTGATATTTTTCTTGGCCACCCACCTATAGATTATAGTATTTTAATATATATGTAATCTGTGTGGGTGGGTAAATTTTTTGTATAATTAAAGTGCATTTCACGAATTGAATGTGAACGGTAATTTAACCGTTCAAAAGAACGATCATCTCCATTGTCATTCCTATTTAGCGAATGAGTGAACGAACGGAAATGAACGAGACTTAAAAATGACTCGCGATCGATGAAAATGAGTTGAAAGTATGAATTCTTTTCCAAGAATGAGAATGACGAAATGCATTTAAAACAGAATGATTTTTGCCGTCTCTAGCCGAAAACTATCCACACCAAATGATATCCATAAATGGATATGCGCATTTTTTTAAATATCAAAGCTCGTAAACAAACGCAGTGTTCTGGCCCACGTATTGGAGGCAAGAAATTCAGAATCCTGCTGGAAAGGAGTGACTAACAATGCATCTACTAGCGTAGTAAGTTCGACTTCGTAGCAGAAGTTGTCATGGTGGTAGCTGGAGGTGTCAGATGAGAGGTCGTGGCAGTGCGGATCCCTACTTCGGCGATTTTAGGGAGATAGTCATGTAAACTTTTGCATCCAGCTTTCATAAAAAGTGCTAAAGAATCTGAGAAAACTTTTCATTTTTTTTTTATTTAAATTTCGTTTTCTGAAAAAGAATCGATGTAAGATACTTTTAAGTATCTATATTTCTGTTAGGAAATGGCATCCAACAGGACACTTTCGTGGAAAGGAGAATGAATGACGGTTGCCGGTGGGTTTTCTCCAAGAAACAAGTCGGCTCATTCCTATACTGTCCAGTATGTCATTTCCCAAGCAGGACAAATCATCAGAAATGCATACATTTGCCTCCAAGAACCAACTGGAAAAATTGAACCAGCTGTAGAAACATCACTTTCATGCTTTCAATTTAAATTACTTGTAGCCGCTCGGGAAAGCTGACGACTACTCATATCGGCTTCTTGAATATTGTCGTGAAATCGTGAAACTGCAAGTGACAGAAGTTTTTTTTTATTCGACCACTGGTCAGCTCAAATTGACCCCAATTTGTATTCCATGTCGTTTTGGAATAGGCGACATTCCTAAGTACACGACCTTGCTTATCCTTGCGAAATGCAGAGGAATGTGCCAGCAGTTGGACACGTATTTCTACAGACAACCAAAAATTTTGGCCAAGACTGTATACAATCATTCATTCACGGAAAGAATGAAGATACTTGTGTATTGACATTACGAAATGGAATCCTCAAACTTCAATCTCTAATACATTACATCTTAACAGCACTTGTCTTTGCCCTAATAATCTGTCACTTCTGGTATACATCTGGACTTTTGAAAGATTTTGAACATTTTCAAAATGTGCAACAAGTTTGCTGCTCTTTTGCGGAAAAAATGTGTCAATAACAGAATTGTCTATTTCAGTCTTTCATCAAATGTTCGCCTTGTGAATCTTTCATTCGTTTTTATGATTTTTATCATGCTTATCACATGATGTCTTATGTCGAAAGTTCGTACCCACAAAAATGATTTCCCGTACGAATATTTTAGGCTTCTTGAAAATAAAAAAATGAATTTGAAGATCTTTCTAGGATTCTTTAGCACTTTTTATGAAAGCTGGATGCAAAAATTTACATGACCCAAGCTCTCTTAAATCGCTGAACTAGGGGTTTGCATCACCACCACGACCTCTCATCTGACATCTCCAGCTACCACTATGTGAACCTTTGTTACGAAGTCGAATTTACTACGCTAGTAGCATTGGTGCATTTTACGCAGGTGCATTGTAAGCAAAACGACTGATAGTAAAAAAAGAAACCCGGTAATTCCAGTATTCGTTGAAGACATTCCTCATGGTTAAGAACGAAACGTTAAGAGACAAATGCAGCCACTCATCCTCAAAATATTGTGTGCAACAAGATGAATAAAATTGTCACAAAATTAAATCTTTTCTGATCACTACGTATGAATATATTTACATTAGTATGAATTGCGATGCATTTACCTTCTACTTCACATACTTTTATTCTTCATTTTGTTTAAGAATCATTTGTTAAGAATAAATTATACGTAGGTTAAACTTCCACTAGTAACCACCAAGAACATCTCGAATAAACCGGTGAACGACAAATAATCGAATCTTTTAGAAGACGAAACTTCCTCCACAAATGCAATAATCTGTTTTCGCGTAAACCACAAGACGTTTCCTTTGGGGAAATGGCGAAATTAAGCGTGCTATTTACTTCGCAATCAAGAGATGAAGAAGCCGATGGGGGATGCCAAAATAAATAAAATAGCCTTTCGTGGAAGATACGTTGCCAATTTCTTAGTTGTGTATTGAGGATAGTTGCTTCTCATTTTCTTGTTTCTAAAAATTAGGAGCATTATTATTATTTTTGTGTTGGATATATGCTTAGAAATATTTATATACAGGGTGTCCCATCAAGACCGCATAAACTGCACAGTGAGTCATCGTTTGGAGTACATACAGAATGACACAAGTGCCATATTTCTATGATCCATAGTTTTCAAGAAAAATGCGAAAGAAAAATATGACGTCACATCCGGTATATGGAAAATAAGCTGCATCGGGAATGAATATATATATATATATATATATGGCCTGCAAAAGGGTTGCTGGTATCTAACTGGAAGGAGACCCACACGCTGAACGTATGTGACGATGTGTGGAACCGGCCAGGCCAGTAACCTAGTGTCCTACCCCGCCTTCAAGTGGTGCAGGCTGAGCTTTCTATTTATGTGGCAAATTAATATTTGCTACACGGATAGAAAGGCGGAAGGGGAGGGCTAATTCACCAACCCGTCTAGCCAGCGTGGTGAAATTATGGCTAATTCCTCCATTATGTTGACACACCAGAAACCATGGCCCCTAGTCTCCAGGTGCTGGAGTGCTCCTGATCAAGGCAGCGGTCAGTGTGGCATGAAAGCAGGGGGTGCTAAGAATCACTGGAATGGCCCAGGCTGCCGTTTGTTATTGACCTTGGCTACGTTTAATGGACGATCCCTTGCTTCTGAAGCAAAACTTCAGGAATTGGAAGAAGAACTTGACAAGATCAAATGGGACATTGTAGGACTCAGTGAAGTTAGAAGAAAAGGTGAAGAGTTGGTGGAACTTAAAAGTGGACATTTGTTTTATTATAGAGGAACGGAAACTGGAAGAACAAGTGGTGTTGGCTTCTTAATCAACAAAAGAATTAAAGACTACCTTCTTGAAGTCGAAAGCACGTCAGATCGAGCAGCGAGGCTTGTTGTTCAACTAACCCAGCGATACCAACTTCAAATAGTACAGGTATATGCACCAACATCAAGCCATACCGACGAAGAGGTTGAAGAATTTTATGAAGAAATCAAAGAGTTACACACCAAAGGGAAACAACATATCAAGCTCATCATGGGGGATTTCAATGCAAGAATTGGACAACAGGAACAAGGAGAGACATCGGTTGGTAAATACGGATATGGGGAAAGGAATGAACGTGGCGATCAACTCATCGAATTTGCAGAAGCTGAAAACCTTAGCATCATGAATTCATTTTTTAAGAAGAAACCGCAAAGAAAATGGACATGGAAACACCCAAATGGGGGAACTAGTGAAATTGACTATATCCTGGCAAACAAGAAATCAATTATTGAAGATTGCAGTGTACTGAACAGATTTAATACTGGAAGTGATCATCGAATGGTGAGATGTAAAGTGCACTTAAATACTAAATTAGAACGACAGAAGCTCATTAGGAAACAAGTAAGTAAGAGGGTGGATCTAATGAAACTGAAAGTAAATACCGAGGCATTCAAGTTGGAATTAAAAAATCGCTTTTCTGCACTGGAAGGACTTATTGATGAAAGTGATATCTCAGAAGCAAATGAAAACATTGTTAAGACAATAGTTGAAACTGCTGGGGAAATTGGTGGTGTAACCTGTAAAAAGCACAATAACCATTATCTACAGAATGACGAAACAGCTCATGAAAAGGCGAAGAGATATGAGAAGGTGGACAATCGAAATACCAGTTCCAGTTAGTACATAGAACTTTGCAAAACTTTGCGCAAAATCATGAAAAGACATAAAATTCAACGCGAGCTATTAGGAAGGCCATTGAAAACAGCAAGAGCCTTAGGGTTGTTAAAGGAAGTTTGTCTTGGAAAAACACATCATTGCATTAAAGGAGAGGATGGGAGGAAATAACAAAAGAAATAAAGGGAGAAAATACTTAGAAAGAGGTGAAGAATTCTACAAAAACTACATGGAGGAAACAGGGGAGTAAGCAGAAGGCACAATAGTCGAAGGAATAGCTCCTAAAAATCATAAAAAGAAGAAGTTTCATTTGCAGCAAAAATGAAGAAGGAGAAGAGCCCCTAGTGATGATGGTATTACATTAGATATCCTAAAAGAAGCTGGAGAATATGTAGAAGACATACTTGCAAAATTCTTTACCAAATGTCTTAACAGCGGTAACATACCAAACCAATGGGATTCTGCAACAGTAATTCTTTTGCATAAAAAAGGTGATAAAGAGGATTTGAAAAATTACCGACCAATTAGCTTGTTACCTGCTATTTATAAAATCTTCACAAAAGTTCTAACACATCGCCTGCAGAAAAAATTAGATGCAGCTCAACCAAGAGAACAAGCTGGATTTCGAAGTGGATTCAGTACAGTGGACCATATTCAAGTATTAAGAGAATTAATTGAAAGAACACATGAATATGAACTTCCATTGTGTGTTGCATTTATTGACTATGAGAAGGCCTTTGACTCTATAAAAACATCAGCAGTCATCAACTCTTTAAGATCAACAGACATTGAGGATGTGTACATTGACATGGTGAAACGTGTGTATAAAAATGCAAGTGCAAAATTTCGGTTACATAAAGATACCAAAACTATCAAACTTGGCAAAGGGGTGAGGCAGGGAGATACCATTTCTCCAAAACTTTTTACTTCTGCTTTACAGATGATTTTTCAGCTGATAAATTGGAATAACAAGGGAATAAAAATAAATGGTGAATATTTAAATCATCTGCGGTTTGCTGATGACATTGTTATTTTTTCAACGGACCCATTAGAACTCCAAGACATGGTACAAGAGCTCTCAACTAGAAGTGAAGAAGTTGGACTCAAGATGAACCTACAAAAAACTAAGATCATGTTCAATAATTTTGTAGAGGAAACAAAAATACAAGTTGACAACACTGAGCTAGAAATTGCTGATTCATATATTTACCTTGGCCAGCTGATTTCAATGGATGGCAACATTATGAAAGAACTCAACAGACGTATTAAACTTGGCTGGAGTGCATTTGGAAGAAACAGTTTTATCCTGAAGGGGAAATTGCCTTTGTGTCTAAAAAGAAAGGTCTTCAACCAGTGTGTATTGCCAGTCCTCTCTTATGGATCAGAGACATGGAGTCTAACAGTTGGAGCAATACGAAAGTTACAGACAACGCAAAGGAGCATGGAGAGGTGCATGCTTGGAATAACTAGGAGAGATCGAAAAAGAAACACTTGGGTGAGAGAGCAAACTAGAGTAGAGGACATCATTGTTAAAGTAAAAGGGCTGAAATGGCGATGGGCTGGGCATATTGCAAGAAGAACTGATCAACGATGGACAACAGAAATTCTGAACTGGATTCCAAGAGACCACCGAAGACCTAGAAAACGTCCTCAAACTAGATGAATTGGATGAAATAAGAAAAGAAGTTGAAGTATGAAACTAATGGCAGGATAGACTTGTGTGGAAAGCATTTGGAGACTGGCTCCATCCAGCAGTGGATAGATAATGGTTGAATAGGTGACATATATATATATATATATATATATATATATATATATATATATATATATATATATATATGATATAAGGTAAAGACTGTCTGCTGGAAGTTGAAAGCACATCAGATCGAGCAGCGAGGCTCGTTGTTCAACTAACCCAGCGATACCAACTTCAGATAGTACAGGTATATGCACCAACATCAAGCCATACCGACGAAGATGTTGAAGAATTTTATGAAGAAATCAAACAGCTACACACCAAGGGGAAACAACACATCAAGCTCATCATGGGAGATTTTAATGCAAGAATTGGACAACAGGAACAAGGAGAGACATCGGTTGGTAAATACGGATACGGGGAAAGGAATGAACGTGGCGATCAACTCATAGAATTTGCCGAAGCTGAAAATCTTAGCATCATGAATTCATTTTTTAAGAAGAAACCGCAAAGAAAATGGACATGGAAACACCCCAATGGAGGAACCAGCGAAATTGACTATATACTGGCAAACAAGAAATCAATTATTGAAGATTGCAGCGTACTGAACAGATTTAATACTGGAAGTGATCATCGAATGGTGAGATGTAAAATGCACTTAAATACTAAACTAGAAAGGCAGAAGCTCATTAGGAAACAAGTATGTAAGAGGGTGGATTTAAAGAAATTAAAAGAAAATACCGAGGCATTCAAGTTGGAATTAAAAAATCGCTTTTCTGCACTGGAAGGACTTATTGAAGAAGTTGACATCTCAGAAGCAAATGAAAACATTGTTAAGACAATAATTGAAACTGCTGGGGAAATTGGTGGTGTAATATGTAAAAAGCAGAATAGCAAATTATCTGAGAAGACGAAACAACTCATGAAAAGGCGAAGACTTATGAAGGTGGACAATCAAAATACCAGTTGCAGGATCGAGTATGTAGAACTTTGCAAAACTTTGCGCAAAAACATGAAAGAAGATATAAGAAAATTCAATTGTGAGTTAGTAAGGAAGGCCATTGAAAGCAACAAGAGCCTTAGGGTTGTTAAAGGGAGTTTGTCTATTGGGAAGAAACACATCATTGCATTAAAAGGAGAGGATGGCACTGTAACAAGAAATAGGGAAGAAATACTTAGAAGAGTTGAAGAATTCTACAAAAATCTATACGAAAGTAACAGTGGATTAAACGAAGACATTGAAATAGTCGAAGGAACAGCTCCTAAAATCTTAAAAGAAGAAGTAGCATTTGCAATAAAAAGTATGAAGAAAGGAAGATCCCCTGGCGATGATGGCATTACATTAGATATCTTAAAAGAAGCTGGAGAACATGTAGAAGACATACTCGCAAAATTCTTTACCAAATGCCTCAACAGTGGTAACATACCAAACCAATGGGATTCTGCAACAGTAATTCTTTTGCATAAAAAAGGTGATAAAGAGGATTTAAAAAATTACCGACCAATTAGCTTGTTACCTGCTATTTATAAAATCTTCACAAAAGTGCTAACACATCGCCTGCAGAAAAAATTAGATGCAGCTCAACCAAGAGAACAAGCTGGATTTCGAAGTGGATTCAGTACAGTGGACCATATTCAAGTATTAAGAGAATTAATTGAAAGAACACATGAATATGAACTTCCATTGTGTGTGGCATTTATTGACTATGAGAAGGCCTTTGACTCTATTAAAACATCAGCAGTCATCAACTCTTTAAGATCAACAGACATTGAGGATGTGTACATTGACATGGTGAAAACGTATAAAATGCAAATTAATTTTGATTTACATAAAGATACCAAAACTATCAATCTTGGCAGAGATGTGAGGCAGGGAGATACCATTTCTCCAAAACTTTTTACTTCAGCTTTACAGATGATTTTTCAGCAGATAAATTGGAATAACAAGGGAATAAAAATAAATGGTGAATATTTAAATCATTTGCGGTTTGCTGATGACATTGTTATTTTTTCAACGGACCCATTGGAACTCCAAGACATGGTACAAGAGCTCTCAACTAGAAGTAGAGAAGTTGGAGTCAAGATGAACCTACAAAAAACTAAATTCATGTTCAATAATTTTATAGAGAAAACAAAAATACAAGTTGACAACATTAAGCTAGAAATTGCTGATTCATATATTTACCTGGTCCAGCTGATTTCAATGGATGGCAATATTATGAATGAACTCGACAGACGTATTAAACTTGGCTGGAGTACATTCGGAAGAAACAATTTTATCCTGAAGGGAAAATTGCCTTTGTGTCCAAAAAGAATGTTTTTCAACAAGTGTATATTGCCAGTCCACTCTTATGATTCAGAGATATGGAGTCTAACGGTTGGATCAATACAGAAGTTAGAGACAACCCAAAGGAGCATGGAAAGGTGAATGCTTAGAATAACTAGGAGAGATTGAAAAATGATAAACACTTGGGTGAGAGAGCAAACTAGAGAAAAGGGCATCATTGTTAAAGTAAAAAGGCTGAAATGGCGATGGGCCGGGCATAT
>QLNU02014176.1:7559617-7571807 GCA_006491805.2 Dysdera silvatica
ACCACTGCACCCCGTAGGGCGTCTGAAAACTATGTACCACAGCAGGGCGCCTGAAAGCACTGAACCACCGAAGGGCTCCTGAAGACACTGTACACCTGAAAGCATGGCCCAACCGTAGGGTGCCTGAAATCACTGCACGACCGTAGGCCGCCTGAAAACACTGCACCACCGTATGACTCCTGAAAGCACTGTACATCGTAGGGCGCCTGAAAGTACTGCACCACCTAGGGCGCCTGTAGGCATAAATTAAAATCAGTGAAATGGGCAATTGAATAAATCATTAAGTACGATATGATATATACCTGTATGAGACTGTATTAATATAACAATCCAGGGTTTTTAAAACTTCCTTGACTTATGGCTCCATTGATTTCTCGCAAATTGTCGAAGTTTCCTAAATATACAAATCAGACGTTATAAATCTTTTTATATAACATATTATATAAATTGTTGACGCATGTCGCAACGCCCTCGACCGAAGATCGTGACGCCCCACGGATTGAAGTATTCCATATTGATATGAAAATGGAATAATTTTTCCTTGATGTAAACATAAATAGACATTATATTTTCGTCGATTTGCGTTGAAAGTGCAACTTTTATAGAAATTCCACATAAAACTAGAGCACATAGGAAGTATGGTACATGTCCAAAGGTGTTTGTCAAAATACGGGATTACGATAAATTTCAAAACTGAATATTGTTTTTGTACAAGCTTCCCCCAAAACATCACTGTATGCAAGATTAGATGGTACAGATAGCTTAACAGGATTCCCAGACCTAAATGAATCTGGCGTGATGATATATGGTAAAATAACTAACATACATTAACACTTCAAGTTTATTAAACTGAAGAAGATTAAAAAAAAAAACATGCCGATTATTTGAAATAATCGCTATACGAGTGCCATATACAGCTAATCGAAACAGATTGTTCAGGACACTATCATTGTTTGGAAAGCTGTAAATTATTCAAATAAAACTCCCAACAAATTTTTAAAACGGGAAGAAATAGTTTATATTTATTTATAGCCAATTTATTTGTGAGAGGAACGTTACATTTTGGTTTCCTTATTTGTTCGAAATTAAGTATGTTGTCTGTTGTGCATCATTGTGTTGGGAAGGGTGGCCACGGAAAGCAGCTCTGTTATCCCAGCAAGGCTGTAATTAATATAAAACGCGCATCGAAAAGAGAAATTTTGCAGAGTGCATCCTTCAGCTGTTGAAACCTGGGGAAAAGTACTCAACTTTTGCAACTCAACTCTTAACTGGGTGAGAAAATCCCATGAGGGTTTCCAGTCAGCAACTGCTGATCTAGACACCATAACGGACAATTGTCCTTGTGGACACGGAAGGGAGGGAGGGCAACTAGACAATCTGTAGACAGGAACAAGAGGACGTGACAGGGCAGGTGAGCTAGAAGGAATCCCCTGGAGCAGGGAAGAAGACGCAGAAAACAGCAACAAGACCATATTGTTGACCAGGATCCTTCAGCAAGCTGAAGAAGCCCTTCGGGTCAGGCTAGCCCAGTTGGGTGAGAAAGAGGGACTCGGGGGGAGGGTCACGCCTCCCCATTGGGTATACAACACAATATTTTCTCTTAGGCCATATCACATAATCTTCTTTAAAACCACTTCATGTCCCACGTTTTGAATTGCTAGTCTACTGGGTTAACCAGGCGAAACAGAAAAAAAAACAATATCGTGTCACCATCTCCGACTGGTCTGTCCATGTGTTACCTTAATTGAATTTATCGACTCTCGTTTTCGTGAGGTCGCATCTTCTTTCCAAAACGAGCTAAAATAGTTTTATTTTATTTCCATACCGATTCCCACACGAAATCGATATTTCTCCCACTTCTACCGATGGAAATTGAACTGATAAAGTTTGCTCTTTCTCTCTCTCTCTCTCTCATGCATAAATTCTCTTCGTGCAATATTTACTCAAGACATTCTTAAAGAAAAGTTAAAGTATTGTATTTTTTATTTTAAGACGGATTTGTTATAGAGGTTCGTAAGAGAACCCAAGAACGCCTTTTTAAATTCAGAATATGATTTTATCAGGTTTTTATATTGTCTTGTCGAGTCTGTTTCGCAATCTATACTGCAAAATTTTAGTCAGTAAATATGTCATAAAAAGCCTTTGCTCAATTATTATTTTTCTCTGTTCGTTTTGCAAGCACTTATACACACATGCTTATACACAACAACAGACGAATAAACATAAAGTGCCGGTTACAAAACTTGCAACGGGTAAGAAAAACGTTGTATTTGTGTTATGACTTTTATATCGGACAATGTTATAGGACAATAGGTTAGTGTGAAAGGAGTAAACAGATTGACCATCTTATAAAACCCAAACTATGTATGGTATCAATATGTGGCGGTTCCTCCACAGGCTCATTCTAACTCTGTTTCGCGCCAAAATTCCATTCTCATGGACATTTGGCAATGAGTCACACGTACAACCAACTCCTTGGAATTTCCACCAAAAACGAAGGATACAGGCATTATCCAACTTCGAACCCTCTCCCATATATTTTCATTTAATGGGCAAAAACTGTCAAGAAAGACAGCTCAACGTTAACATAACTCACAGCAAGTTCTCCCCTCTGTGGGGTCAAACTGACCAATAGAAATTTATATAAACTATTGCGTCAGTACTCAATTGTCCAATCACGGTCCACAAAAATCATTCGAAGTAAAGTTTTGGACCGATCAATAAATACTCTCTTGCTCCTTAACTTTCGACCTGAAAGGATGTTCGCTGCTAGCCCTAATAACAATCCTCAATATGTAACTTACGCAACCTAACGAACGCCCGGCATCATGCCGTGGTCTGTATACGTTTTCTGTCTCTTCACCGTAGTGCTACAACCTTCAATTCTTTAATCAATATTCTGTTTAATGTACATCCCCTCTCTCGTCTACCTGCATTCACCGCCACGTAAAAATACCTTTTGAAATAACAGTCAAACTATGCTGCATGACGTACGCCACTCGGCACCTGTCCACACACACCACGACGCAGCAGTTGGCGACCCATCATACCTCGCGGCAGATACTCACAATGCACAATTTTGCAAAAAAAAAAACTTCGAAATTTTTCTGTAAAGCTGCAGGAACATTGTGATTGAAATGGTTTTAGTGACCCACTTGGAATTTCCAACAACGAGTCAATAGTTCACAAGAGCGTGAAGTTGTCCACTGATTGGAAAATAATTTAATTATACAATAATTTTTGCCACCCACGTTTTAATTACAGCTCAAACTAGAGCTTGTGTAATTTTGGAGAAAAAGAGACGCTTTCCCCATCCTGGATTCGAACCAGGGTCCCTCCGTTTAGCCCGGAGTGTCTTGGACCGCTAGACGAATGAGGAATCCCTGCGGAGGGTAATAATACCTTAACAAAATAATTTAAATAGAATTTTAGAGAGTCTATTGATTAACATGCTACATCATATATATAAGTGAATCAATACTAATCATAATATTTCATAATTAATTATTAATACTTACGTTAATTTAATGTATGAACTTACTAAAAAATGGGAAGATATTTAATATTTACAATTGAATTAATTGGTATAGTGCCCTCGTTTTATTAAAAAGAAAAAGTATTTACCTGGGTACGGTTTCACGAAGATTGTAAACCACTACTCTGTGGCAATAATATTTGTTACACAAATGTTATTTAGGCATTCTGAATCTGAGCTTTTCGATACCTTTGCAGATATATAAGTATTGGAGATATACAGTAATACAATCCAGTTAAAATTATATTTATTATTTCTTCAAATATTCGCAATAATTAATTAAGACGCCAGATAAATTATTAAATACAATGTTAAAAGAAATCTTGTGCATTTTTTTAGCGGAGCCTTCAATGAGACGTGTGCATGCTTTGAAGGTAAGTTGAAGACTGATTGTTGTTTTAGAATTCGGAAAACAATTACACACACTGTTGCCAAATATAGAAAGTGAAACTATAATTATACAAAATATATGTTGCCAGATGCGGAAAGTGGAATTATGTACCTTTGGAAAACACCGTATAAAAATGAAGCAATTTGGCATTTTGCCAATTTTAGAAATTAAACTTATTAAGTTTTCTTTCCTTGCGTTTCTAAGTGGCAACAATTAGGAAAGCCTGCGAAGTGAACATAGTGTTTCTATTGTGGGAGTCCACACTTTCACGAATATTATTCCCATCCAAATAATTCCACAATAAAATAGTTATTTATGAAAAATTATTAAAGAAATTAAATTACAAATTCCAGGTGAGCCTGTCGTGACCCAGTGCATGAGAAATACTGCTCTAAAGGAAACCTTCTAGGAACTTTTATGGAGACATAACACGTTTACTAATTTAAAATGTAATATTTTTCCAATTTAAAACGTAAGATTATCTATTTTAAAATGTACTGTAAAAACTTTTTAGTAATTTTTAAAAACGAAATTTTGCGTCGAAAATACATGCTAAAACATCCATTTAATCATATTTTATGTTCGTTTTCGTGCGTGCTCATGTGGATATACAAATATCAATTCAAAAAGTAAGTTACACTAGAACATTGTGGGTCTAGAAAACTTTGTTGAAACAAGCACTACAATACAATATAACACGCATACACAACACTGTTTCTCTATATGATCACCAAGTCGATATAAACATTTCTTGGAACGTCTCACTAATTGTTTAATCCCCTGACGACGTAAATCCAGTACTTGGTTATGGAAACAGCATAGAACAGTTGTCTTAACCTGGTCATCGTTAGCAAATTGGTGTCCATCCTCATGTTCTTTCAGATTGCCATACACGTGAAAATCGCAAGGCGATAGATTCTGTGCGGTGGATGTGCCGAACCTCCCGTCCAAACTTGTGAAACAAAGACTGAGTTGTATGTGTCGTATGAGGTGTTGCATTTTCGTGCAAGAGGACAATGACGTTGCTTAATTTTCCATGCCTGTGTACACAAGGCCCTTGCAGTTTTGCAGTATAACATATCATCAATGATTATGCCCTTCCATATAAACTCGGTGTACATAACTCCTTCGCAGTCGAAGAAAACTGTGCCCATGATCTTACCCACTGATAAAGCAACTTTGAATTTTGTTTTCACAGGCGATGAACTCAATATGAAGGCAATTTGCGATAATCTAATTGGTGAAGCACGATAGAATAAGCAGTTCCAACAGATATCCCCAACTCCTCTGCAATGTGTACGATGGTTAATTTGCGATTGCTAACAATCATGTCATTCACACGCTGTAACACGTCTGTTGTGTTCGCCATTGTTGGTCTTCCTTGCCTTCCGACATTGGTCAAGTTTGTGCGGCCTTCTTCAAACTGCTGACACCATTTCACCATAAGTGGGCACAACATTGCATGTGGCCGATATATCGCCGATATTTCACAGTGAATTTCTGTACAAATATGACGTTTTGCGCACTGTTATGCGTACTTCAATGTTGGAGTAAGTTTCCAGCTGACGCACCATTTTGTTCGCGTGCTACGCAGTAACGCTTGCCAATACTTTAACAAAAATGGCAACGTAGGTAGCCGTGAACGTCAACTCTCTTTTGCGCAAGCTTAGCTCTTGTTGCGCAATGTGGCCATTTTTAGAGAGACAAGTGTAGCTTTCTGTTTGAACTTTCCTCGTATATGTAACGTGCAGCAGAAAGGGAATTATTCCTTTGGTGCTGACTTTGGATCGAGCAGTATACATAAGAAAAGTTGACGATTCGTGCTCATCGGTGTAACGAGGAGGGGGGCTGGGGGTTGCTTATGCCTCCCTAAAGGATCGAAAATTACAAATAAATGCCATTTGTCAAGCATTGAGCTTGAGACTAAAGCTCTTCCGAACTACTTTAGATTAGTTACGCCAATGTGCATGATAAACTTGCGAGATTATTTTTCTTGCATATGCACAAAAACTTCGTTTTTCAAATTAAGCTAGAAAACACAGGTTTAATATCCCTTATCCAAAATGCTTGAGACCAGAAACAAGTGTTTGAGAGTTCGTTATATTTCCATATATATCATGAGATACTTTGGTTTGTGTTTTCACGTTGACAGGTTAGTAGAGGTCACCCATCGCCAAGTCCTTTTTTACTAAGGAATTCGAATCTGTGCCGCCAAGGGCGCTAAATCCAATGGAACGACACGGGTCATACGATGCCATTAGGAGTCGAATCCCCTGTTAATGGCAGGACAGATGAATGCTTTACTACTACGCCACTGAAAACAGTGAAACCACATTTTCCGGGGAACCCTAACCTCTTGTGGCTTAAGAAACCAACTGCTGAACTACAGTGAGCAGTTATTCGATAAGTGTTCTTCTTTTGGCACCTTTGGGGATCGAACCCGGAATAACGTTACGCCAAGTGAACACGTTACCACTACATCACACATTTTCCGAGGAAACCAAATCTTTTTTGTCTAAAAAACCAACCGCTTAACTATAATGAGCAGTTATTCGGTAAGTGGTGTTCTTTTGGCGCTGTGGGCAGTCGAACTCGGCATAAAGTCATGCCAAGTAAACACGTTACCACTACACCATACATTTTCCGAGAAAACCGAACATCTTGTAGTCTGAGAAACCAACCGCTGAACTACAATGAGCAGTTATTCGGTAAGTGTTCCTCTTTTGGCGCCGTTGGCAGTTTAACCCGGGATAAAGTCACGCCAAGTGAACACGTTACCACTACACTGCCGCAGGGCCTGGGTTATACTAAAAATGGGGACACGAGTCTAAACACAAAATTCTTGTACGTTACACATACATCTTATACACATCGCCTGGAGGTAATTTTATATATTAATATTTATTTACAAAAAATTCATAATTTATTACATTCGCCTGCGTGTCAAAGGCTTCGTTTAAAAACGGGGCTTATTTTCTTTTTGTGACGTTCCAAAATATTCAAGAGCTGTCTAAGGGGAAAAAAGTGTTTGCCATAAATCTTAAATTAATGAATATTATGCGTGAGTTTTCGTTCCTTGTTTTTGTACTTTCCCCTTGAGTCCAATTTAATGAGAAAATGGGTAAAGAAAAGAAGAGGGGGCGATCTCGTGTGACTTAGAATAATTTATTTTTTGGCGATTTTAAATAAAGAATATTTGGCGTGTTATCTTTGCAAAACTATTAATAATTACAATCGTAGAAATGGAACAATAGAGTTTTCATCTAATCCCATTTAAGAGTTAATTATCTAATGCAGTGGTTCCCAACATGGGGTCGCGACTGCCAAGGGGGTCGCAAACATGTTTCTGGGGGTCGCTGCAATTATTTTTGTAAGGAATTTTATACCAAATGTTTCCAACGCTTTTACAACAACATGGCTACACACATTGCAATATTCTACTAATCGTTGTTAACTTTATATCTGTAATATAAATTAGTATATATATAATTTACATAATTAATGTAATATATATAATTTCATATTTAATGTCTTTTTTTACTCTGTTAAAAATGCTTTTATTATGCAAATGTAGTGGCGGTGGACAGAGGGAAGTTACTATAAAATCTTTTGGATCACTATGGATTATTATTTTGGGTTACTATCAGATCTTTTGGTTACTATAAAAGCCGGGTCGTGGATTACTTGTCCACTCTAAAAGTGGGTCATGATTTGAAAAAGGTTGGGAAACACTGATCTAATGATCGACACAAAATTCCGAAAGAGTTTTGTTCAACCATATAAAAGCAGCGAGGAAATTAAAAATTCAAGGGGAAACAGTCTCGCATCGCCAAAATAAAAAATATAAATTTGCATTTGCACAATGTCAAATATTTAATTGTTCAAACATGCGGAGCTTTCACTGGGAATAAAGTTGAAGCTTTTGAAATGTGGACCCTTAGAAGACAATCAGAAATAAAATAACAAGATCTCCAACCAAGAAGTGCTGAACAAATCCAGTAGCAAACAAAAGAACCATTGTGACTATAATTCTGAGAAGAAAATTGACATGTTGCAGATGCTTACTAAGAGGATAAAAATACAAGCTACCCCACTGTCACTGGAGGAAAACAACATAGGGAAGAGATCTAGAGGCAAAAAAGAAAATAATGGATATAAAAGTCGCACCCCTATGATGGGGGGAGAGACATTGGGGTACGCAGCTGGGTGTTGATGGAGGTTGTAGCCCCCCATTGCGATGAAATGTTGTATATTTAACATAAGAACAAGCGAATTGTAGCTCCGTAACCACCCCATTGCGGCTATAACCCCCCCTTACGAACTTTCTGCGTACGCCTATGGGGAGAGACCTAGAGGCAGAAAAGAAGAAAATGGATGGATAATTTAAAGGCTTGCACTGAATCAAGCACAGAAGACATTATCCATGCGAGTGAAGACAAAAAAAAATGTAGTTCATGTTGGCCCACCAACCTCCTAAACGTAGAAGACGATGATGATGATGATGGTGATGATGATGACAGAGTTTATTGTGAGCGGACTTCACCTTTTATTACGAACTATAGTCTGCGGCATAAAATCATATTCCCATGTTCAAACCACCTCGAATTTTCAATAGGCTTTCCTTTAAAAAAAGCAGAAAGGAATCGAATTCAAAGGAACAGGTAAATAAATTACAGTACAATTCAGTTAAACAAAATAAACAGGGAAGATTCTATGTATGATAATCCGGAATTTCAATTTTCAGTGTAGAGGTGCAAAGAAACAATATTTATCCAAAAAAACATCCTGTGATTTTGACGTCACGAGATTTCTCTTGCGGAGCGTTTTCCTCACCCTTTCCACTCCCCCACCGGGACCACGTGCCTTGGATTTAGTTATTTCAGTAGTACATTCAGTAGACAAATCACGCCACTAAGGCCTCTCTGCACCAAAGATTTTCACTTTCACATCACGAAGTCACTTGCAATCTCAGTGAGCATACTGAGAGATAAAAAACAGACTACTACTCATAGGCGTAGAATTATATGGGGCCCATCCAATAATTCAAAACAAATTTCAATTTTACATATATCGTAATGTATAAATGTTAATATATGCTTAACCCCTCAATAATTTTGGAAACTCTGCTTCGATGCTACCACTACCCAACTACTATCCCCTTTTTTACATTTTGTTTTTATCATTATGTTCTTGAACGGCATTTGTACTGGCTTCTTGCTTGAGATCGGTGTACGCTATAGAAAACAAAGACAGACGCTTTTGCCAAAAAGTGCGCAGTAGGCCATTTCGGTAAAACGAAGTTAGGTTAAGTGGAGTTCTACTAGGTGTGCATTAATATCTTAATTTTTGTATGTAACAATGATTTTTGTATGTAACAATGTAACAATTAATTTTGTATGTAACGATGTAACAATGAATTTTGTATGTAACAATGTAACAATGAATTTTGTATGTAACAATGTAACAATGAATTTTGTATGTAACAATGTAACAATGAATTTTGTATGTAACAACGTAACAATGAATTTTGTATGTAACAATGGATTTTGTATGTAACAATGGATTTTGTATGTAACAATGGATTTTGTATGTAACAATGGATTTTGTATGTAACAATGGATTTTGTATGTAACAATGAATTTTGTATGTAACAATGTAACGATGTGCTTTGTCGCTTTCAACTCGCACATTAACTCAGAAGCTCGAGGGGGGATTATATAAAATAAAATTCGGTTCGTTCACCCAGGCTTTTCAACTGGATCTTTTGACCTATATGTTACATAGTTGGATATCACTACCTTATGAGTCAATGCTGTAAGTCAGGATTCGGCAACCTATGGCACGTATGCCATACTGGGCATGTGGAACCATTTTGAATGGCACGCAAAGTGACTTTTAAAATAAAACTCATTGTAACGAATCTTCTCCCTAACTAAGATGTTTCTTCTCTTAGTTAACTAATATATCAATTTGTGTCTTCTTAAATTATTAATTATTAAACTTTGTTCTCTTAATTAGCTAATCTATTAATTTTCATAAATAGTTAGATGGTAAACTATACTTTCACAAGTTGGGTGAATCTGCAGATACAAGTGTTGAGGATATACACTGATTCCATCCAGTTAAAATATTATTTTATTAAAAGCTTTAAATTTTCAAGTTAATTCAATAATTTAAATTAAAATTTTTATTGGACAGACGGGAAGATCAGTAACCACCCGAGTCCGTGAACATCAACGATATGTACGCTTAAAACAGCCTCTGAAATCGGCACTGGCATCTCATGC
Organism: Dysdera silvatica; assembly: GCA_006491805.2. Taxonomy (NCBI): domain Eukaryota; kingdom Metazoa; phylum Arthropoda; class Arachnida; order Araneae; family Dysderidae; genus Dysdera; species Dysdera silvatica. The sequence continues at coordinate 7,569,831 of QLNU02014176.1, forward strand.
TATTGAAAACGATCCTGTTATTCAGTTCTGTAACACAAAGGTTATCGCAAACACAAAGGCATATTGGCCTCGATTATACAGGGAAGCAATTGCCATTAAACAAAACCCAGACAACTATAATCGAAAAGACTCGATTTCCCCCCCCCATGATGCATGGCTTTCCATCCTAAAAATCGGACAGAGGTTCAATTCTCCAACTGCCAATGTAAATTCGGTTCCTCCTCGGCCAATCGGTGACAGCAGCAGAAGTGTGCATGGATTTCAATGGGAAAGGTGGCCGGCAAAGGCGGCGCTGTAATCCCAGACAGGTTTTAACGTCCGATGTTGTGACGCCCAGTGGACCGTGAAAGGGCACTGGGAAGCATTTAGGGTGGATTGTCGGTCTGTACAGGGAGGCACAGCACACATGGGTGTCGTCATCTAACGTCATCCAGGAACCATCCATGATCAATCCACCCCGGGGAGGGCTGAAATAGATGGATGGCGCGGAAGGACACCCCGGGCCGGCCGAAACTCCTACACGAGCCCACCGGGCACCGTTGAGTGGGTGCAGTCAGCGCCATCCATATTGAAAGCCTACACACTGAAAACCGGAAGTTCCAACATGGCCAATTCTGTAGTCCATGTTCCGCTTTGTGTTGTAATCGCGTGAAGAGTGTTTTGAATGCTTTTGCCGCAATTTACTGTAAAATTTTGCGTTAGTGTGTTGTATACTTTTGCTTGAGTATTTTTCTGTCTAGGGAAGTGTTGAAAAAGCAATGCCATATCGTTGTTCAGCTCCTGGTTTCCGCGGCAATTATAACAACGACCCACGTGTGTCTGTGTTTCATTTTCCCCATGATGCAGAACTACGAAAGAAGTGGATAAATTTTATAAACAGGGATGGATTCGAAGTAACCTAAAGTTCTCGGGTAAGCATCGTTCTTTCTAAGCATACAGGCTTATATATGTACACCTTTCCCATTGCTAAAAGAGGGGGAAAAATTAAGTAAATATAGCATACATTCATATTAGATAAAATTTGTATCATTTCTTATTAATGCGAATGAAGTAGTTTGAAAAAAATTTTTAGAATTGGCAAATTTTTGACTAAATTTAATTGCTATAAAAATTATGTTCAGTTGTTTTGTATGTAGACGAGAGGGGGAGGTTGTGATTATTCATATACTGTTTATTTTTAGGCGAATCAGAAAATTAACTTAAAACATATTGCGAACATAAATATATGAATACCTGAAGCTTGAATATTGTGTTTCGGAATGCTTCAAATTTTTTAAATTTTCATAACATTATATATATGATTGGATAAATATATATAGATATATCAACTAACATAAAAAACGTTTTTTTACAACTCTTCTTTCTTTTCATGTGTTAAAATATGTGAAAAAATTTAATATGAAAATGTATGGTCGTTAAAAGCATTTATATTTTAATTACATTTATGTCCTGAAACGTTAGTTAATAGATAAAAATTTAATATGTCCGTATATGAAGGCTAACTCAGAATATATATATGTTCATAGTGGTGTATATGTATCTGTTCATAATTTGCGTTTGTGTGTGTATATATATATATTAAATCCTAGAAGTAATGAAGTTGGACTCACGATGAACCTACAAAAAACTAAGGTCATGTTCAATAATTTCGTATAGGAAACAAAAATACAAGTTGGCAACATTGAGCTAGAAATTGCTGGAAACAACAACATTATGAAGAACTCAACAGACGTATTAAACTTGGCTGGAGTGCATTTGGAAGAAATAGTTTTATCCTGAAGGGGAAATTGCCTTTGTGTCTAAAAAGAAAGGTCTTCAACCAGTGTGTACTGCCAGTCCCCTATTATGGATCAGAGAGACATGGAGTCTAACAGTTGGAGCAATACAGAAGTTACAGACAACGCAAAGGAGCATGGGGAGGTGCATGCTTGGAATAACTAGGAGAGATCAAAAAGGAACACTTGGGTGAGAGAGCAA
>QLNU02014176.1:7596659-7624722 GCA_006491805.2 Dysdera silvatica
CGTGTAGTGTTAACAGCATGCAATTAATACAGTTTATGTAGTTAGAATTGTTAATGTAGCGTTAACAGAGTATACAGTTAAGCCTGTTAATAGTGTTTACAGTACACAGTTAGTGCTGCGGTGGCGCAGTGTGGTAACGCGTTCTCCTAGTGCGCCGCTAATCCGGGTTCGACTCCCAGCAGTGCAAAGAACGCTTACTCAGAGATCTCATAAAGATCGCACTGCTCACTGTAGTCCGGGGTTTGGTTCCCTAGGCCTTAAGAGGTTCGGATTCCTCGGAAAACAGTAGGTCCCGGCGCAGCATGACCACTGTAGTCTTTGAGCCGTAAAACCAAAAAACAAACAAACAAACAGTACACAGTTAAGCCTGTTAATGGTGTTTACAGCACACAGTTAACATTGTTAATGTAGTGTTAACACAACGAAGGTAAGTAGTTAACACTCTTGTGTTAACATAATTAACGCCTAACTACATTTATAACATTTAATTGTTTTAACAGTGCACGGTTAACGCTGTTGTATTAACAGTTGACAGTATTGTGTGTACAGTGTGTTAACTGCATTAACAATGCATAATAAATATAAACAACGTAAACACTGTAAGTTCCTTTAGTAGCGTAATTTATGAAAAACATTGAAAGCCGCTAACTATAAATATCGAAGTTATAGCGACGATTTTTTTAAAACATGTTGTTTTTTAATATATTTCTTTCTGGTTTTACGGCTCAAAGACTACAATGGTCATGCTGCGCCGGGACCTACTGTTTTCCGAGGAATCCGAACCTCTTATGGCCTAGGGAACCAAACCCCGGACTACAGTGAGCAGTGCGATCTTTTTATGAGATCTCTGAGTAAGCGTTCTTTGTACACTGTTGGGAGTCGAACCCGGATTAACGGCGTACTAGGCGAACGCGTTACCACACTGCGCCACCGCAGGGCTTATTAATATATACCATAATGCATTTGTAAGTGTTTGCAGATAATATAAGCAGTTAATTTATATTCCTTATCTCATATGCGTATGCAAAAATGTTCATAAAGGGGGGGGGGTTACGGAACTACAACTTTGTATACTCATACGTGCATATAAAAAAAATTCATCGCAAGGAGAGTAGTTACAACCCCCATCAACACCCCCTGCGTACGCCAGTGACTTATCCCCTCTCTACAAAACAATGCTTATTTGAGAAAATTGTTTCCTATTACAAAATGTATAGATTTTTCAAAAAGAAGTTTTCGATTTCTCGAACTAACGATCCAAAGAAATCTGTGATGCAGAACTAGCACTGAAAAAAAAACTTTATTTTTCCAGGAAATCCCGATTTTTCCAGGAGAAGGAAAACTGTTTACATCCCGCTCCTCCCTTCCTCTCGGATGAGGCCATAAATCTACCCGAAAAAATGGTTGTTTTATAGTCGAATGAAAATGAAGTTGTTTCCCATTCATCGGATCTATAAAATAATGTGAAATCCAAGCAACCGAACTGGAAATCGCAGGTTATGAAACACGTTACCTAACTGAAAGAGAATCTCGTAACAAGCTGCCTTCTATCTCTAACCTAATCATATCAATATTCTCCAATTCTCAAAAATATCAACTGTAATATCAGAATTATATCGAAACAGATATATCAATAATAACTATATATATATAGATTGATAAATTTCTTATGTTGTACATATATACTTTAATCAGTAAATTAATACAGCGGAAATCGGCTATAACGACCTCCAAGGGACCGTGCAAATTCTGTTGTTATAAACGATATTTTTTTTAAAAATATGGGCACAGTAAAAGACTTTAGGGCTTTATAAACTGTTTTGATAATAAAAAGTATTAAACTTGTTCGTTTTTAAAATTAAATAAACATACTTAATTACAATGAAGTTAATTACTATATAAAAATATACGTATGGTCACGCTAAACTCATAGTAAATTTTTTTAATTAAAAATTGCTGAAAATATTCAATAACATATAAAACAAGTCTGACCTATAGCATTTATTATATGTATTCATAGTACTAACGACATCCTAACAATGCCGATTTGAAGTTTTTATGGGCACTAAGCTGAAAGATAGAACGAGCCCCTAAAAAATGCAGCCATCGTTATACTTCATCGATAAATTTTTTTTTTTTGTAAGTTCATTATCTTCAATATTCAGATTTAGCAGTAATAAAAATTTCTCTGAACAATTGTAAATAAACAAAATAACGCTTAAATTTTAATAATGTAAGGGTCACGTGGTATCGATGTATGTCTTCCCAAGTCGCGTCGTTATATCCGATACGGATTTCCCTATTTATGATAGACTACAATATCGCCGGCGTTATAACAAGTTTCGTCGTTTTAAACGATGTCGTTGCAGCCGATATGTTTAATAAGGAGTAGAATAGCAAACCAAACTTCTTGTAAAAATTCCGTCGTTATATGCGGTTGGTCGTTATAGACAATTCCTACTGCACTTACAGGTTGTGCCTTTTCACCAACTTTCGAATTTGAATGCTGCTTATTTGCTGGCTTGGTACAATTCGATCTCTCAAATAAATATAGTAAGAAGCAACACCAAAGCGAAGGTTTGTATAATCCATAGATACCCACGGCTTAATCATCAAAAACTTGGGCTCGGGGCAAGCAAAAAATTTAGGCCCCAATTTCCCGATTATAAACTTTGTAAAAGGGGGATGAAACTAGTAGACCCAGAGGGGGTCTCTGCCTTTCAGCAGCCCTCCCCCTTCTCAAAAAAATATTACCTCTTATGCACATCAGAGATTTTCGCCATAAAAGTTGTGGGCCCTGGCAAGATGCCCAGTCTACCTTGCTAGTAATAAATAATGCCTTGTGTGTACCAGTGTCTTAACTTGTTGAGTTGAATCCCTTTGCTGAGTTCTTTGCGAAAGAAAAATCGTAAACCGTTCGTTTTTCAGGTGAACAATTTTTCGACGCACTATGTTGAACTTCCTTGAATCTGCCTAGTCGAGAGTTGTAACGCACCTCTTTTAATCCAAGTTAAAATAATCAATAGTTTTGTTTGTTTTTCTTTCTACTCTCTATACAGTTTTATGTAACTTGTTGAAACGTGTTCCGAGTAGAGTTGTAAAAAACTCGGGAATTTTGGACACATTGGAAACTTTGATGGGAAGAAACCAAGATAGCTAGAATAAAGATGGTATTGCCATCCGCACCTTTCTTCCTATTGATCGATCGTGTCGAATCGACCAATAGGAAGAAAGGTGCGGACACAGCTACCTCCTTTATTCTACCTTGTGGTTTCTTCCCATCAAAGTTTCCAATGTGCCCAAAATTCCCGGGTTTTTTACAACTCTAGTTTCGAGCCCATTTTGAGCGAAGATTGGAGAAAAAATTAACTTGAGCAGGGAAAGGTAAATGAGATTTAACCAAACGGGTCTGTTCAGACCATGGTCGTCCAACATACGGCCCGTGGGCCACAATCCGGCCCGCCGACAAGTGTTTGGAATAAAAAAAATCCAGGATTTCAAAACAAAAATTTCAGACTTTTTTCAAAAATAAGAAAAAAACAGCGGAGCAGCATAGGCGGGCAGAATAAATTACTGTGGACAATTTTTATATCTAATTATATGGCCCATTACTTTCTTTTTAAGAAATTCGCTGAAACTGCTGGCTGGCAAGGTTCATGGAAATTTTTCAAGTGGCCCTCTACCCAAAAAGATTAGACAACCCAGGTTTAGATTATCATGATTATATTATCAGATTCATTCCTCGGAAAACTGTAGGCCCTGGCGCAGCATGACCACTGTAGTCTTTGAGCCGTAAAAACAAAAAACAAACAAACAGATTATCACGAAAGATGACGCCTAAACCAAGGGTACATCCAGAGGACGCCCCCAAAAAAATAAATTTACACTCATTGTCTCTACATTGCTTTTGAAGCTTTGTATCTATACCACTCACGGACGCCGTTAACAAGGGGGACGGGTCCCCCCAATGTTCATATTAGGGTTCCTTGTCCCCCCCTCCAATTTCAAACAATATGCCTTCTAGTGATATATTGTCCCACCCCCCCATCCCCAAAAAAATGTGTATTTTCTGAATCCACCCTTGGTTTGAAGTGACGCCAGCGGTAACAGTCCCTCACATCATTTACACAGTCAGTCAGTATGAAGCAAGATATGAACAAAGGCCTGAACGAAATAAAAAAAAAAGGTGTGTAAATGGGCCTTAAAGTACCTAAAGTGCTCCAAGTGTGACCAACTAAAATGCTACCTGATAAAGAGCTTAATATGTGCACTAGCAACATCTCTTGATCAAGACATGGAATTTTGAGGCTGCACCAATGGGAAGTATTTGAAAGTTGCGATACCTCTGGTGAAAGAGACAACATAGACAACATCCTGCACGCCCCAACAGTTTTACATATAACGAAGCTTAACGAGATTCGAACACAACTAAGGAAGTAAACATCCTGTCCACCTCCGTGCTTGCTTTATTAACATATTTTTTCATTAATAGCGTAGGAATTACAGTAATATATCTTGTCTTTCACTCTACTAATTAGGTTTACAGTAGCAACAAAGTTTATCCAATGCTACACAAAAGAGGCGTGTGAAACTAAAGGGGTAAGTGACACTAAAAGACACTAAAGGGATAGATGACACTCAAGGAATAAGTGACACTAAAAGTGAAAACAAAATTGTACATCATCCTAACCACCTGATATGTTGAGTATCTTGCCCGGCACTTATAACCGTTTGTTCTAGGCCAACAGATATGTATGATGCACCTAATCCTAGCATTTTTATGTTGGAAGTTGCATATACACTCTCCACATTTTAAGTTCATCAATTTTTTCTCCATGGTTTATTTTTACAGTGACTTTTAATTTTTTTTAATAATTTTTTATCTTTCTTTTTACGTAACTTTACTTCAAACCTCATGGCAACACAGTTAATACAACCATGCTGTATATGGAACCACGGCAACCGATTCAACAATAATAAAAACAATACACCCAGGTCTAGTTTTACGCAGTGAGTATGTACTGTGCAAAAAAAAATGTAAAAAAATTATTTGCAGCGAAATATAAAACATATGTTAACACCAAAAAAAAAAAGATTTAAAATGCAGAAAGTAGGTGCCAACTTCTAGAAGTGAAAAATCTGTAGTCAATCACGCACGCGTGGGCAGGCCACCATTTTTTAATTAAACAAAATCATACATAATTTATGAAAAAAGGGCACAATGAGGAAATTAAGTATTTATTAAATTAATAATAATAGAGGATTAAACTGTATTAAACGCAATATTAATTCTTAGAATTTACAAATGCTGTAGTGCAAGATTTTGCATTTGAGAAATTTTTTGTCAAATACATTCTCGTAACATTTCACATGTTGTCTGCATTTAACTATTAGTAAATTTTCTAATGTGTCATCAGACATGGTTGACCTGAAGTCAGTTCTAATTTTCTTCACTTGACTGAAGACTCTCTCGCATGCTGCATTACTGTGAGGGATCGTAAGTATTGACAGCATAACCTGAGAAAGTCGTTTAAATTTTAATTCACAAGTATCATTTTTTATTTTACCTATGGCCGCCCATTGTGCATCAATGCTACCTTCATTACTCACAGTTTGTGAAACTTCGAAAGCCTGGAACTCACTGAATTCTGTTTGTAAAGCATCAACAGCTTCATCTTCTGTATTATTGAACAAAAGAACAGGAAATTTTTCTGTAAAATATTTTAAGCTGGAAAATGATGCATTTTCAAAATTCGATATTTGTGTAACCTCTGCATGATGTAACACTTCTAACTCAAAAGGAAATTTATTGTGCATGTAGTCACATGCTGCTATGAAATAGCTTCTGACGTTTTCATAAAATTCATTTTTATCATGGATGTTAAAATCTTGGATTACTTTCAGTGTTCCATTTCCAATTAAGATATCAACATCATCTTTTTGATTACTCCTCTCATGATAGTGGACTTTCAAAATATTATTACATAATTTTGTGACGCTTGGTTTTATAAATTTCACTAGCATTCCCCTCTAAAATTTTAAGAGAACAGATTTTAGCATATGAATATGCGGTTCCGCAGACTGAAGTTGAGCATTTGCTTTTTAAAATATAGGCACAGTATAAGATAAAAATAAACAGAAAGCCTTATTGATATCTTCCGACAGAAAATAAAACAACCTTTCTTCACGAGACATGGAGTTTTCAGTTTTTTGTTTCTTAGAAATATCCACATAATTTTGAGCTTTCCTTTTTAATTTCTGTGATGCTTTTTTGCTGTTACGTTCTTTCACTTTATCTGCATTTTCAACCAAAACTTTGATAGAGGGAATAGTAAAGAAAGTGGGGTGATTTGATTCCTTTTCATGGCCTCTTCCTTAAAAAAACTGATCAAAGGTTGCCACTGCTGGATTATACGCTCTAAGCACTTTCCAACAGACAACCAACGAGTGCTAACGTGTTTTAGTACCTTTTTTATATCAGTCTCATGAAATTCTTGAAGAATTTTCAACCTATCTTTTCTTTTCGAACTCTTTTGTAAGTAATAGTAAATGTCTACCAAAATTTCATCGATTTTAAATGGCAAACATGCAGCACTCTTTTCAGCTGCTAAGTTAATAAGGTGGCAGGAACAGCCCATAATTTCAATATTTTGGTGATGATTCTTTAACACCGCTGCTACACCTGCTTTTTTTCCTATCATAACAGGTGCATTATCACAGCTAAAGGCAACACAATTAGAAATCGCAAGGTTTTTAGATTGTAAAGCACTTACCAGAAGATTTCCAATATTTAACCCAGTAGCATCTTCTTTCAAAGATGGCATAGATAAAAGACAATTCACAATTTTTTCACATAAAAAATCGAAGAAAGTTACCACTATTGGATACAGCTTTGAATCAACATCGTTGCTTCCATCAGTTGCAATTGAAAATGGATAGCACCTTAAATTTTCAACAAGTGATGAGGATTCCTTTGCAGACATTTCTTTCATAATTGCAGAAGTTTTGGTCTTTGCAGATCCATATTGTTTTGCAATACTGCTGTCAGGAAACGTTTTCCGAAAGAGCATCCCCGTGTGATCGCTGCAATTCATTGGCAAATTATGTTCGATCAAAAACGATGTAAATAAACATTCAGCGTTAATAAAGGAGGTATCGTTAAATGCAAAAAATGAAGGCTTGATACTATGATTAGACTCTAGTAGCATTGGATGTTTGTTTGTTTTTGGTTTTACGCAAGGCTCAAAGACTAGTGGTCATGCTGCACCGACCTAAGGCAGCACAGGAGGAACGCCAAGTACTACACCGGCGCCACCCAGGGACACTCTACAGAATTGAACGCTTCCTTATGAAGCTGGGCCAGGGTCTCTAGTACCAAAGTACGGACACGCCACTACCGTGAGTAATGCTTATGTCTTTACGGAAACACGTGCAGAAAGCATATTTTGGCCCCAGTCTTGATTTTTGAATAAAATTAAACATCTTCATATATTTGGCTTTAAACGTTTGGTAGTACCTTTTATTAACGGTCGACATCGTTAACGTTGTTTTCAAAAACACCTAAAAACAAAACTTTCTTTCCGGAGCAAAGAAATACCAGATACGTCTAATACATGGCTTCCCTACACAAAGTCACGTGCTTGACCAAAACCTTAACGGTGTAGCGCATTCTTTCTTTCCTCCCACCAACAACTACAAATACAGATGCATGATTTCGTTGTGCAGGGGCATCACTCTACGTCATAGCTGGAGCTAAAATTCCACACTATGCCACGTCATGCATGCGCCGTCAATGGCAGGCAAATTTTTCCGTCTTTTTTACCGATATTTGCATTTATTTATGCATATTTATTATTAAATATGCACATATGCGCAAAAATTTAAATAAACATGCATCAAGAAAAATAGGTATTTAATTTTTTTAAAAAAAATCAGTATTTTAAAAAACACTGGGGATTTTAGATGAAATCTCTGAAAATCGGACGAAATCGTTTTCCAATCGGAAGGATTGGTACCTATGCTATCTATTACTGAACATACGTAACCAGAAAGGGGAAAAAAATAAATAGTAGGATATGTATCTGCAAATAACCACATATAGATCAATAAAATAAATTTATTATACTGAAAAACATTTACACGATTACTAATTTTTCTTCCTCTTATTATTTTTCTTGGTCTTTCTATTAATATGAAGTTTAACCTTGTGTTTTCGAATAGCTCTCTGGTTCATCCATACCGGATAATTTCCAAATTCATTGGTTAGTTTCTTGGGGTGAAAAGCTCCACCTTTCTTATCAACCTCCATATTTTCTGTAACAGAAGTTAAAAACAAAATGTATTTACACAGTGTAACTTGCCTATAACGATAATCTACCTTAATCTATCTATAGCCATCTTTTCTCCTGGTCCCAACAGCTATAGAAGGTATCAGGTTCGTCCTTGTTTATAACGATGCCTTTTTCCCAGTTCTCAGAACACTGTTATAAACATGTTTATTGGTATAATAACCTCCTCGTTATCCACTCAAAAATGTCTCACAAAATATTTTTAATAATAGATCAGTAGATGGCGCTAACTTAAAAATAAATTTCTGTATTACAATTCATAATGAACATATTCCAGTTTGTACTAAATACAGTAAAACCCTGCTTAACGAACACCCCGCTGATACAGTCAGATAAATATTCCCCGGCAGAAATTCATTTACTATAATGTATTACAAACCCCTGCTTAGCGGTCACTGTTTCACGGTTCATTCCATTAGACCAGAACCCCTGTGTGAGCAAAATTGAACTAAACAGCGTTTCTCACAACAAGAAACTAAGGATAAACAGGATAAGAGCTAGGGAAAATTTCCCCCTCCTTTTAACAAAGAGTGGAAATTGACTCAGATTCACTGATTCAAATGAGTAATGCTTAAAAAAGACTTTGATAATAACTAAACCTCATAATGATACACTGCACGAAACTAATAAACAAATATCAACACAAAACTATCACAGTTCAAATTTATTATTATCGTTTACTCGACTAGCATGCATATCCTGTAAGTGTAATGACAGAAAAATTACGGTGAATTTAATCTCGCAATTAAAAATACATTTTGAAGGAGGAGGAGAACTGGTGAGTAAAATCCAACGAACAGTTATTAATCTTTTTTTTTTTTTTTCCAAGACAAATAAATTTTAATATTTAACGTTTTGTTGTAAATTTACTTGTTATATTCAACAAATGCTTATGTTCGTTATCTTAAACTTACATTATGTGCTTAAAAATCGACGTTTTGAAATAAAGCATTTAAATGATAGAAATGTAATATTTCAGCTACTTCAGAATGACCCCACTCCCTCGTTTTCGGTCAAATTTTTCTGCCTAGTAAGTGACAGCCAGTGAGGGATTTCACTGTATGTGCTATGTTTATAATGGTTCTTTTATAATATACTTGAGGAAGAAAGGTTCCAAAAAAATACCGTTTTGCAAGATGGGGAGAAAATGATAGTGATAATATTGTATTGCAAAGGAAAAGAAACAACACACAATTGGAGAGGATTTGGTGAAAGCAGCAGAAATAGGCATGGTCCGCTGTACATGTGGAGATGATATGCAAAAAAACTTCAACAAATACTGCTGTCAATGGTACAATTTGCATACGTATCTGCGATATGTCAAAAAAAAATTAGGAAACAGGTGATTGCATTTATCAAAACTGGTGGGCAATTTAGTCTACAACCGAATGAAACTACAGACGTAAGTGATGACGCTCAACTGATGGCCTACGTTCGCTATGCTGGTCCTACTGAAATGGAAGAAGAATTTTTGTTTTAAATCACCTATTCACCACAAATACTAGAGGTGGAGACATTTTTAATTTAACAGACTCGTTTTTTAAAGAATATAGTTTGATTTGGGATCTATACAAAGCGATCAATGCTTGGGGCACAAGGGCTTCTGTGGAAGAGTAAAAGAAGTTAATTCATACGTAAAGGCGTTTCATTCTCTTCTGCACAGCGAAAATCTTACTTTCAAAAGGCTGTCAGAAAGTTTGAATAGTGTTATGAAAGAGGTTGCTCAAATCATCAATTGCATAAAATCAAAATTGCTTAACAACAGAATATTTAGACACATGTACTTAGAAATGGGTTCTGAGTACACCCACTTATTATATCTTTCTGAGGTCAAATGGTTGTCTCGGGGAAATATTCTCCAAAGAGACATAAACTTGCACGAAGAGATTGAAATATTTTTGTCTGAAAATAATCATCTTTTGGCTTCCAGATTTTCTAATAAAAAATGGCTGCTGAAATTAGCTTATCTTTCAGACATATTTCCGGAACTTAATAAATTAAACACCTCAATGCAAGGCCGTGATCATACTGTAATTGGATTAGCAGAGAAATTGGCAGCATTCAAAGGAAAATTGAAACTGTGGAAAAAAAAAATGAAATGGCTTCTTTCCCAACTTTAAACCTGTTTCTGGAAGATGCAAACACTGAACTAGCAGAGATTAAAAATGTAATAATTATCAAGTCTTGAGTTCGATCGCTACATTTTAGAAGATATGGCCAAATATAGTTGGGTGTACAATCCATTTGACATCGATGTTGGAAGACTTGCAGAAACACTTTTCAGACATTGTATGTCTCCAGGAAGAGCTCATTGAAGTCCAAAATGATGAAGCTTTAAGTCACAGTTTCCAAAAACAAACATTGTGTTCATTTTGGATAAAACTGAAAAAAGAAAAACCCATTCTAGTTAGCCAAGCTTTGTAAGAATTACTTCCGTTTTTGACTACCTACTTAGGTGAAGAAGGCTTTTGAAAACTAAGATAAGAAGTTGACTGCCGTCAGAGCATGATTTGAGAAGTTGCCTTTCAAAAACACAACCCTGGTTTGAAGAGCTTTTAGCAGTAGTGCAAAAGACAAAGATCGCACTGAACTGTTGTAATTATTTTTTAAATACGTTTTATAAAAGATTTTAACTTGTAATTATTCATACCATTTGTCTCACAATAAATTATTATTCATACCTTCTCCTATAGAGAGAAAACTCTAACCTTCCTTTCCTCACTTGGTTGTGGCACTGGTATGACTAATTTCGAAAACCAAAAATTGTCGTACACTCTGTGTAATAATGAATAATTACCAGTGGAGTAGATAAAAAAAAATTTCGGGGGTAGCCCTTCTAGGACACAGACGGCATTAGAGGTCCTTCAAGGGGAGGCAATCGGCCCTGTCCCCTTAAATCTGCCTTTTAAAAGCATACTATGTATGCCGACAAAAATTTTAAAGCTGGATGTTATTTATCTCTGTTCGTGGGGGGGGGTTCCAGACCCCATTTTCTATGCCACTAATAATTACTCTACGTGCTTATATTAATACATTAGTTTATATCAGGGGTCAAAATTAACTTTTTAAATCAGGTGCACAAATGCACCCAAGTCTTACGACTTACGTGCATAAAATACTAGTTAAGTGTACAAGTAACGAACAGAATAGAAAGTAAACCTCAACATTAAAAACAGGTAAAATGTAAGTGAAATAATTACATTAAAACATGTAAGATAAAGAATGCAACTTTTCAAAATAATTGAACATTCGTATGTAATAAAAAAAAATTCAAAGCAAATGCAGATACATTGAGAAAATTATATAAAATTAGTCCATAGGTCACTGTTCTTGAAAAAAAAAAGTAAGTAGCCATGGTTTTGAATAGTTAGGTGCACTGCATGCACCCAAATTAAAAATTTATGTGCACGGATAAAATTTCATGTGCACCCGTGCACATGCTAATTTCAAACCCTGGCTCATATATTAATAATACATTAGCTCAAGATAGATATATATATATATACAGTGGAACCTGGTAAAGTGACCACCCTGGTAATTGAACCACCTGAATAAAGTAACCACTTTTTACATGGGAGAACTGGTAGGGACTTAGTCATGCCTATACTAAAGTCTATCCTGTATAATAACCACCTGTCTATGGTAACCACTGTAGTTCAGTCCCAAAGGTGGTCACTTTAAACAGGTTCTACTGTATAGAAGAGGTCTACTAAAAGAAGAAGAAATACTCAGGCGCCAAACCAAGACAAGTAATATGGAGAAAGGACTACAAACAGAGTTGCTCTATCTTTACATTTATTACGCTTGAAAGTAAAAGACAGGAAGAGTTTGCAAGATGGATTGAAGGAGATTATCGAGAACGATGTGGTAGTAGGAAATCGTGCAACCGTTGGGATGAAGTCTGGAGTGGTTTTGAAGCGCAAATCAGAATGTTTTGCAATGTTCTGCAACAAGCCTTCAGCTGATCAAAAATGTTCTGCAGGAGATATATGTATATATATACATTTTTAAATTCTATAAAACGTAAATTCCTTTTTTTAATAGAAATGCAGAAAATATTTGCCGGACTAACTTTTTTTATTTCTTTAAGACAAAAAAATACTCACCCCACGATTGTTCCGCAGTAAAGCTGTTATACATCCTGCGTTTGGAGCGATGGGTAACAGGAATAGTAACCGTAAAAGGATCAATGCAAATTCGACAAAAATTACGGTTTAAGTTGGCCAACGAAAAGCTTGGAGTAACTTGGCTTTTTTTAAAAAAGCTTGGACAAGGAAAGGCTGTCGTCCACTGTAAATTCGGTGAGTTTTGGCACATGGGTGTGCAGTCCTGGAAACTTGGAACTAACATGATATCAGAGACCGGTGGGTATGAATTGAGAGAGAGAGAGACAAAACGGATAAGTTCAACGGAAGCAGGAGGTGGGGGAAAAGCAAATTATCTTTTCCATGCAGAAAATGCATTGTTTTACTTAGGATGTCAGTGAGAAGATGCGAAAAATGTTTAACAAGGTTTAAAAATTGGAATTGAATTCAGATGTAAAAAACATTGGAACTAGGATGAGGGCAGAAGAGAGAGGAAAGATCGTAGGAGTTTTTTAGAGGCATAAAGAATACTATTGCATATATTATTATTGCATATATATTACATATATATTTATATTGCATATATATATTTAATAAAAGGATTTGTGTGATGGTCAATACCATCGAAAAAGTTTTTCAATATTTTGAGTAAAGTGCCAGTGAGATTTCGAAATTAGGTCTTTAAAAATTAATTCATTTCGAACACACCAGGAAATATTTAAGAATAAGAATTTGTGGTTTTGTTATTTTTTTTTGGAAACCTTGGATGTGTTTGGTGGTAAGTTTAATGGTACAGGCCCAAACAGGGCAGTCATATTTGAGAATACGGTGGTAAAGAGCAATAATTTGTTTCCAACTACAAAGGCTAACCAACAATAAGTAATTTATGATTCTCACTAGAACAGTTACCGTGTCCAATAACCTTTACCACTAGGCCCCTGGGGTTAGTCGCACTTGGCTCTTTCCTTGTAAATAATTGTTAAATGGCTTTGTCAAAAGCATAATCATATTCAAGGAGATGTCCTCAAACAAGATGAATACGTGAAATAAGAAAACAGTTTGGAATAACGTATGGAGGAAAAATCGCCCAGAGCAAACATGTATGAAGAGAGCAATAATTAAAAAACTTACAGACAATGAAACAGATAACAATCTTGCACATACAGTGTTAAAAGGTGTTATAAGCTTTTCCAAATATATGCCAAAGAAGAATATGACACTTCTCCTGTAGTGGAAAGGAGTCATTTGCTTCTGTCTGTTACTCACACAACGACCACAAAACTTTAACAGATAAAGAACATTTTGTATGCAGAAGTCCGAAAACTCCGTAGAAAGTCATCAGTGCAGCAGATGACTCAATACAGCCTCTAAACAACAACAGGTTCACACAGGAAAAAGATCACAGTTTCACATCTTACGACTGCTTGATAGTTTACACAGAGGACAGGATCAACAACTTTTCATAATCACTAAGCTCCGCTCCATTTATGATATTGTAGTCTGCCAAATTTTGAACTGCTAAAAGCACATTGTGCAACCCTTGAATATTTGCTTGTGTCTTTATGGTGCAAGGACAAGAAAGGTCAAAAGGTGCAGTGAGACCTACAGTTCCCAGAGGAATCCAAACTTCTGCTGCAAAGGGAACCGAACCCCAGACGACAGTGAACAGAAAACTAAGCATACATTCCACGATACCATTGGCAGTCGCACCTGGGTTAATAGCAAGATAGATGAACATGTTACAGCTACACCACTATAGGACAGTGGAGCTATATTTTTCAAAGCAATCCAAACCTCTTAAGGACTGAGGAACTAACCCCTCGATGACAGTCAGGCACTCAGCATTCTCGTTTGGAACCATCGGAAGTCAAACACAAATTAATAAACTGCTCGGAGAATGGATTACCACTGTACCACAATACGGGCTACAGCAATTACACTATTCAAGAACACGACAAGGTGGTTCTCTGGTTCGGAAACATCCAAACATCCCTTGGTAAGCTTTTAATTTTTGTATGATTCTGTATGCAAACTGACATGGGCAAAGTTTCAGTTAGTGAAACAGAACCGTCGCACCCTTCGACAAAGTGTGTTCTACCTGTGTCCTTGAGATGCGATCACTAAACAGGTATTTGACCATAGGCATAGCGTTGCATAGACCTGTGGGACACAAGCCCCAATAATTTGAAATAAATTGCAATTTTACATATACTGTAATGTATAAATGTACATAAAATGTGTTTGACCCTCCCCATAATTTTGAAAACTCTGCATTGATATGTTTGATGCTATGTTGAGCAATGGCCTATACCGCAAACACGTTCTCAGGTAAAAATGCATGTGTATATAATTTGTGAATGCTAACAAATGGGTTATTGAAACTACACCAAAGGGCATTTTGGGATGAGTGCGGTGAAGGAAGCGTACCAACAAAATCCTATATTCAGAAATTGGTGAAAAAATTATAAAGAAATGGAAGTGTTTTAACTCAACTCCCAGGAGGTCAGAAAATGTCTGACTACACAGTGTCGGATATAAAGGGTAGATTTCTGGCATTACAACAAGGAATTTTTTGTAACACGTAAAAAACTTTTAACTTTCAGCTTCTACTTTCACAAGAAACTGGCATTCCATATCAACGACTTGCCAAAAAAGCAAAACTGCACCCATATCATGTATCCAGAGTTGCTGCCAATGTGTTTTAGGAAACATGTACTAGATTGTGTTTACAGTTCCAAAGTTTCACTAAGAAACTAAGTCCAAGGATTTTTTACACTACAATGGGTTATGAACGAAGCCTAATTTCATCTACATAAACTCACAAAACATGAGTATATGGGTAAAAGAAAACCCACATGGAATTCATGGTACACATTTACATTTGGAAAAAATCAAGGTGTGGTGTGCCCTGTCACGTAGATAAATTATTGGCCCCATATTTTTTTTATCAAACCGTTACCACAAAAGCGTACTTGAACATATTCAGTGAATTTGTAAATCAGTTAATAGATGATGAATTAATAGAAGATCATTTTCAACAAGACGGAACAATGTGCCACATCACCTGCATTTATTTTGACCACCATTTAGAAGTTGTATTATGGGAAGTAAAAGCAAATGGTCAATTGACCAAATACTCTGTTAAAAATATATGGGACCGCTAAAAACTGATTTCTTGGTATTTGCACTACAATTTTTGGCGACCCTGGGCGACCGCCCAGCTCGCACCCTCCTAAGCACGACCCTATATATAACTCTGTAATGCTCCTCCCCTCCGACCTTATGAAACTACTGCATACAATACTAGCTTTGTAACCATTATATTAGCATATTATAAAATATATACAGCATTGTTCAATACTAAATATTATACACACACACATATACCATATATAAAACAATACATTATGTAATTACATTATGTAATATTAGACAATACATAAATTACATTACCACCATACTTAAATCTTAGTCGTAGAAAATTAAATTACCTGATGCTTCTTTGTTTGCAATCTGTTGATTCCTTTGCAATAGATCTTTTTTTGTAAGAACTACAATGAAAAAAAAAAGAAAAATCATCATCAAATTTCAGGAAAAAAAAATTAACTAGAAATTGCCACCATAGCTCAAATTTAGGTTCGTGCGAGATTTAAGGAATTTCTCATAAATATTACCTGTTATAAACCTTACCTTACGGCGTTTCGTGAAAGATTTGAATCCTCTAAATACACCCTTGCTGTCTACATTGCTTATTATTATTTAACTAATTTAATGATGTCACTTTAATTGTAAATTTGACAAAATAAGATCGCAACTCACACTCTCTTTATCAAATAGCATTACTCTAAAAATTATTTTGTTTCAGGTGAGTTTGGCAACCAACCCATGTTTTAAGAACATGGTCGGATATTTTAGGGATTTCCACAAAAAGCTGGTGCTTTTTTTAAAGTAAAAAAAAAATAAAAGCTTGAAGTTTACTTTGAAAGGTTAAAATTAACTACACATTATATTTTAAGGGATGAATAAATCACTTCTACTGGAGTTCTTACATACATATATAAGCCTGCCAATAAGTCACATAAATCGAAGGTTACTTTGGCTATGTCTTTCCTTTGGAGAGGTGGAGGGGGATCAATATGACGAAGTGGCTAAGTAGGGCTCATGTCTTAAACATAGTTAGCAGCATAATTTTAGGCAATATATTTTTTAATGAGGGAGGAGAAATCTCCCCTCCCCCAGGTGGTCCATGATAAATAAAGAGGAACGCTTAAAGTGGTCCATGAGCGAACGAAGTTTGAGAAACACTGTTCTAATATCTTACGTAGAGTCATTCCATGTCAACTCACCATCTCAGATTTTCATGAAATTTGGCTCATTTGTATGGACTTGTAAAAATACCAAATTTTATTGAGATCAGTCAACTCGTTTTGAAATTACAGCTATTTAGAATTTTCAAAAAATTGGCCAAAAATGCACGAGGGAGAATTCTTTAAGTTGGTGCGGAAGCTATTCGAATTGAGGTAAAGAACTGTCAGCAGTTATTTTACAGAATTTTTCTTACCCTCTTCTATGATATTCAACACCATATGAGTTAAGACAAAAAATATTTAGTCAAATTTAAAATTAAATATTAAATTTTTAATTTCTCAAAAAACACATTTTTAAAAATTTTCAAATTAATACCAAGAATATCTGGTATAGGTGTAAACCACCTGGCAAAATATAAATATGGGACGGTAATGGGTTCAGTGTTAAAATAATTTAAGATTGAAGCTCGATTTGTCAGTAATGCATTTTATTCATATGAAAAATTCAAGAATACTAAGATTTGCACTTAGAAACTTTTAAAAAATTTTACTTTAAACACGATCACGAATGACATGATTACCCGAGCAACCACTTTGCTTCATGCATTACAGTTATGTAGCCTGTTACATTTTTTAATTGAAGTTGATCAAGAGATTTCGACACTTGCATTTCTAAAAAATAATGTGACTGAAAAATTTCAATCCATCCTTTTGTAATATATTTCAAAGTGTGTGGGGGGGGTCCGAAGTTGAACATGCTAGTTATGTAATCATTTACAATTACTTAGAATATAATACGGCTGCTGTTTACACATTTCAAAAGAAACTCTTAAACTTTCTGACAGCAAAATTCCAAAAATTCTCCGAAAGGTTTTTCTTACGTTTCAGATTGTTATGCTGCCCAATACAAAAATAAAAAACTGTTAAACCTACGCTTTCACGAAAACGACTTCAAAATTAAAGAAGAGTGCACTCTTCGGCACATGAAAAAGGACCTTGCGATGGAGTAAGGGGTTCTATAAAGAGATTGCCAGCTCATGCCAGTACGAAAATCGAATACTTCCCCCAGCACAACTTTTTAAGTGGGCAGTGGAGAACATTATCATTGTAAACTTTGCATATTCAACTCAAGAAAATTATGCTGAATCAGAATTGTTCTTGAAGAACCACTTTGATCAAGAAGTGACTATTAAAGGAACACAGCGGTACCATGCATTCATTCTAAACACCACATCAAAATGTGGTGTTGCAGATGAACGTTAGTGAAAATTTTTTCACAGGCTTACGTTTTTTGGAAATACAAATGTCGAAAGTCTCTTGATCAACTTCAATTAAAAAATGTAACCCGCTACATAGCTGTAATGTGTGAAGGAAAGTGGTCGTTTGGGTAATCATATGAGTCATAGTCATGTTTAAAGTAAAAAATTTTAAAAATTACTAAGTGCAAATCTTAGTATTCTTGAATTTTCCATATGAATAAAATGTATTACCGACAAATCAAGCTTCAGTCTTAAATTATTTTAGCACTGAACCCATTACCGTCCCATATTCATATTTTGCCAAGTGATTTACACCTATACCAGCTATTCTTGGCATTAATTTGAAAATTTTTAAGAAATTAAAAATTTTAATTTTAACTAAATATTTTTTGTATTAACCCATATAATGTTGTATATCGTAGGAAACGGTAGGATAAATTCTGTAAAATGACGCATATTCCAGCTGTATATCTTATTTAGGAGAGCTTTCACGTCAATTCAAAAAATTGCCCTTCATGCTTTTTTTGGTCGATTTTTGAAAATTTTAATATTCGTAATTTCAAAACGAGTTGACCAATCTCAATAAAATTTGGTATTTTTACAAATCTATCTGAAAAGTACAAATTTGCCAAATTTCATGAAAATCTGAGATGGTGAGGCAAAATTTATATTAAAATTGTGTTGATTTGACATGGAATGACCCCATAGTATAATGAAAACATCTCAGAGGAAGTTGCCTTAAACTTCCCACACACTTGCCAGGGGAAGGCTGGACCGTGCTTGGGGTGATTGAAAGTCCAAACAAGATTCCCTGAACATACCAGAAAATTCCCTGAAAAGTTGCGTAATATTTTTGGTAAAAACACTGATTTCCGAAGGAATATAGAAAATTATAAGAAACGAAATTTATGCAATTGTTTAAAAAGAAATCCCATAAGCAGCATGCTGAAATTCCCGGAATTTATGGAACAAAATCACCTCTGTGTAAAGAGAAACCAAACCCCAGACTACAGTGAGATGGTGCATGTCCTACGATGCCCAATATCCAAATCAAAAGATGAATGTGCCACCACTCTGCCACCATAGGCCAGTGGACTTAAATTTTTCAAGCAATCGGAACATCTTAAAGCATAGAGAACCATCTCCCAGGCTACAATAAATAGCTCGTCAGTAAGCATTCTTGTGGGGGGGAGGGGGGGTGACACTGTTAGGAATGAAATCCATATTAATGGTGCACTGGGTGAGCGTGTTATCACTGCACAGTGGCATCCATGCGAGTAATTCTAAGGGGAGGGCTGAGAAAAATCATTACCCCACTTTTCAAGACAGCCCAACATTTCAGTAAATGTGCAAGATAGTAAAATACTACAAAATAATTGATACGGCTTGAAATGAGCTTAAAAAAAAAGTACCTTATTTTAAAATGTGACTGTAAAACTTTTGAAAGTAAATGCATAGTAAAATTATACAAATGGAATCTTTAAAGAATGGCTAGGAGGAACTTAAGCTCTGTATCTGCCAGCTAAATGGACATCCATGCCATTGCGGGACCGGAATGGACCTATAATATGGATGGACCTGCACACACAGTGTGATAAAAGAAAGAGGGAACCACCTTAAACTCACCATGTTAGCCAGGGCAGTTGATAGCTGGACCAACCGTTAGGTGAGGAATTCAAACTTTGATCCTACAGCACAAAGCCTGCCACACAAAGGTGGATTTACGATTCTGCAGCCTATAGGCTGACATACTTTATAAGCTGGCTATTTTGCAACCTAATCTTGCCAAACGTAACTGAAGGCGCAACTGAGATTTTGATGCCTTTGTCAAATTCAAAATTTGGTGTTCCTGATATTTATTTCAAATTCGTCCTTTTGAAAGTATTCACAAATTTGGCACCTTTCGAGCATCTCTCGAAGATGCATTCAGAGAGAGTTGCCATGTGCAGCATGTATGGCAGCTCGCCCTTTGCCAATGTTCACTTACGCCTACAAACATATAATCTAAAAATGGATATAAAAGGTGGATAAATAAAAAAAAGTTAAATCTTTATAAAAGAATATAAAACATGGTAATCCTTAACAAAAAAAATAGAACTTTATGTAAGAAAATATAACTCACTACATTTTATTAATGTAATTTAAACGTCACGTATAAAGCAAAACTACTAATTCCAAGCAATAAAAAATATCATTTTTTATTATACAAATGGATTAACACAGTTTGTACAACTTTAAGTGAAGTAACACAATTAGGTGGGTTTTTTTGATAAACCATAGGTAATTGGAAACACTGTCATCTACAGTTGTATTCTGCAAAGTCTTTAACAACAGTGTCGAAGGAAAATGGAGGCAAAATTACCTGATTCCACTGATAAAATTGTTTAGTCGATTTGTTGTCATTCACAGTGGATCTCAAATAGTTATTTATTCATGTCAAACAAGAAAACTATCATTCAAAAGAATAATTATCAAAAACTGTTTAAAGCCATATCTATATCCGGTGGCTAAATGATATTAAGACAATATACACCATGCTACATTCATCTGCTTTTCTTTTACACTTAATAATTTAGACATCCACATTTGAGCTCAACCAGACATCGTCCCCGATCTAGGGTCCATCCGTTGAGCCCTGAGCACCCTAACCGTTAGATAAGGGGATCTCAAACTGAGGTATGCTAAATGAGTTAGCACTCTGCTCCCTTTTTATAATTGAAGTTCCTAGCCCTTCTGTCCTTTTTTCAAAATAGAAAGACGCAATTTGTTTTCTAAATTCGCTCCCCTTGCCTCACGCCTCCCATACTCTCTATCGACTTTTTGTTGCGAACAAGGTTTTTTAACAGTGTGTATGATTAAAACCAAATACCAAGCAAAAATGTCAAATGATATGTATGAGTGTCTCTCTGAAGCGATGCACAGGACTGATTTACTTATTGAAAAGAGCCAAGCTCATCCATCTCATTAAATGTGTCACTATGTATACATAGCAGGGTGTCTACTAAAAATAAGAAACCCAATTCCTTGACTATTTTTGTACATTCCTTGACCTTGAAAAAAGTTTCTCTCCCTGTTTTTTACAACTGATAAAATAGCCATATAAAAAATAGCTAAAAATCCATAAACATTGTCAAAATATGGCACAAAATAGCTGAGAATAAATAAAAATTGCCAAGCTATGACAAAAATACGTAAAAATAACTAAACCAGTAAAAACTCATTAAAATATCGTACAAAAATTACAATTCAACGCATGTGTAAAAACGAAAAAAAAAGGGGCGAAACTGCGACCTACAACGTCAATTTAGTGTCCTTTTCTTGACTTCTGTGGCTTCCATGACCTGGTAGACACCCTACGTGTGTGTAATTTGGTGGGGGCGGGGAGGACAAATACCCCCAGTTTGTTTGTTTTTTTGGAGCGGCGGCAGAAGTATACTTTCGCCACTGCTCCGAAAAAAATATACTTTTGCCTATTGGTTAGCTGCTACAAGTGATAACCCACTCAAAAACAGACCAAAAACTATGTTACTTAACTTCAGCGATCAGACCAGAACTGCAACGTTTCCAAAACAATGACTGCGGGACACATACAGTCAAACTTGGTTATAATGAACGTCAAACTTTTGCAAACGGGGACAACCTCTTATACAGTAAGGGAAAATGAATTTGAAGAATATGCACAATGCAATGAAAAAAGAGAAATTCCCCCTCCCAAAAAAAGGAAATAATTACAATGGCTATTGGAAACACTGAGAGAAGATGAGAGAACAAGCTATTCCGCTGAAAGAAAGACCAGAGCAGGTTGCCAAAAACACCAGGAAACTACATTTGAAACAAAATGATCAAACACAGCAAAGGGTACATATTCTGAAACAGAACCCAGGGCTTTTTTAACTGTGGTTTGGCAAAAAAAAAAGCACAGACATGTGGAAGAACAACCTACTGACAATATTTGAATGCTGCCTTGCTGTAATTTGTAATTTACAATATTTTAAAATGTAACATAACCTTCAAATTTTACAGAAATGGTTAAATTTTAAATAGATTGTATTGTATAATGAAATATTTTCGCAATTAACAGAAGTGTATGCAAAGCATACTTCATTACTTACTGTTACAGGTCTCTGTTATGGAAGAATCCTTCCGGTCAATCTGTTCGACAACCTTTTTTAATTGCTTCAGTTCTTTAACGGCATACTTTTCACGTTTTAATGCCTTCATTTTTCGCTTCCACTTACTTCTTAAACTTTTAGCCATGATTTGAAAACTACCAAAGAGAAAAATATGATTTTAAAGTGAATTAAGACACTTTTGATTTTAATTAATTTGCAACCATTCATGTTAGTATAAAGCAAAATAAATTAATAATCATTAATTAGTGACCATGAATATTTAAAAATCATGAGTAATAATTAATAATGATTAATAATCATGAGCAAAAAATAATACCAAATAAAGATAAGAACACAGGACTAAAAGTGAAAGATTGGAAACTACTTTGACTTTAACCATGTACAGTAGTCTTATTAATCCTATCTAATTGGGTAATTTATAATTTTAAATACATTTACAAAAATTCCCAGCTCACAAAACATACATTGGCGTCAAAGCAGATTAAAACCTTATTTTGTCGCCAAAGGCGCACTAACTTCCTTCTTGGGTTGTGCGCTTACTTCCTTGTCGGGTTGTATTGCTGTTCCCCACGTTCACTTTGTTTCTGGTTGCCATTCCACATTCGCTTAATTTCCAATCACGATGACAGTTCAGCGTTTACAAGTTGCAAAAAAAAACACACCGATGTTATGGCATAAAGTTTTCTGAAGTCATAACATGACCATTAGCGTTTTGTTTTTTATTACGTAAATATGTCTTGCTAGCCTATCATCAATATTAACGACCATTGCATGTATAGAGGCGAGTTTTTTTTTACTATTGCAAGCTTACAAATTTTGGAAGAATACCATTCCTTGCTTTACTGATGATTTTTTGGTTACAGGGAGCGGGGTGGGGGCACCCCCGACTAGGCTTTCACTGATTCAGGAAAAATACTGATACGCAAATAAATTGGCACTAATACACGGTTCATTACCGCCCCGCCCCCCCTAAATCTAGCATAATTTTAGCAGAATCCAGCACAGTATTTCCAAGAACTTCAAACCTGGCAATTGGCACACAGCTGCCATTGCTTTTAATGGTATTTTTACGGCAGGAGAGTACTACTCCGTGCTTTACTGATGTTTTTTTGGTGGCCGGGGTACCCTCCACTAGGCTTTCACTAATGCAGAAAAAATACTGATTCACAAAAAAATCCCCTTACGTCTAAAAAAACATGCATACATGCTCACAGCTTGTTTGGATTTCGTACACACCTCACGTGATGTCACCTCATGACATCACACTCTCACGTGATATGGCAATCTAGCGGAATTTGCAGCGTTTTTAAGGGAATGGAGTTAGTTTGGGGTAACGGAATCTGTATTATCCCCAAAAAATCCTTCCGCTCATTTTCAAACACTGTAGCAGACTCAAAAAATTAGATGGTGAACTGACGCTTCCTGGCATACATGCACATCCGACGCCTCCATAAATCAGTTCTCCTCGTTTTAAGAGTATAGTTTTAGTGACGTACTTGGCGACAAGATTTTAAACTGCTTTGTTCCCCGTACATCCATCATGGCATCATCCATGAAGCTTGGTTACAGAAGGTTTAACAGTTTCTACAAACGTTTATTACGGAAACTTCCAAAACAAAAGATAAGTCCTTTTTTAAACATTAATAAAAACCCCGGACTTATAAAATGCAAATCTGTCATGGCCACATCTGGAAAGGAAGTCATGGCATTTAGGGATGAGGTTACCGCCTTTAACAATGTCGCCGGAGCTTGGCGTGTTTTGCTTGGGATTGTTTTGCAGTTACGCCAATATTCCTCTTTTGCATGAAACTTATACATATGAAAGTTAGCAATGCACACAATAAATTCTTAATCTTAATTAAATATTAAATTAACAATTATTTTTGCGCCTGGGCGGCTAAAAACTCACGAACTGCCCCGAGAACACATTTCGGTTTTAATTACGTAATCATCAGCATAACAGAATAAATCATCATCAATAAACATGAGCAAGCAATAATTATGAGACTAATGATTATCAGAAAAAAAATATGAAATAAACAAACAATACCAGATTTAGCAAACAAATAGAATATGATGAAGAGAACACAACTTGCCCCACGTTGTTTCGCAAAAACAAATGCGGGTTACCCAGAATTCTTTCTTCTCGGAATGTTGTAATAAAAATGTTGAGTTAGTTGCAACGTCTGTGTCTCACGAGTTCAGAGGTTTTTTTTTATCTGGTTCACAGCCAACTAGGTTACTACTAGATTAGTAGTAATTTACCAACTAGATTAGTAGTAATCTAGTTGGCTGTGATCTGGTTGAATACAATTTGAGGTAGTGCCTCTTTGTAAAACTTTAAATCTGTTCAAAAATATTGGATTGCAGGTCTTACAACTTGTTGAACCTTATCTCTAACCATGGCTTTTCCTCTTTCCATTGTTTGGGATGAGTTGTATGATCAACAAGCTTTGAAGGTTGGGAATAGGGATGGCAAATTTTGAAAATGTAGCGATATATTACTAGCCGCTAGCGGGGAGTCTGCTGCATTACAGGAACAGGACTACCCGGAAGTTTACCTCAACAGGGTCATTCCATACTAATTCACTTTACAATTGACATATGATTGCAGCAATCAAAATGCAATTAAACATAGTAATTTAAAAGCAAACTTGAACAAAATAATTATGTGTGCAATATACCCCTGGCTATTATGAATGGTTATTAGTATTTTCATATTAATTTTGAAAAATAAAAAATATTATTCTGTTGTAGCTCACGTTACGTGAATTGGACAGCTTAATTTTATGTATTCACTTTTTGACTTTTTCCTCCTCTTATAAACAATTTAAAAATAAACTTATTACACAATGTTAGTACAAAACCCTTGCCTTCTATAACATAGTGGTCATGCATTCAAAATTTCCATGGTTATTAATGAAATTAATTTTGTAGTTGTAACTCATGTTACTTTTCAAAATTTTAAGTAAACTTATGAAGGTAAATAACTATTTCTTGACACTTCAGAACTTTTGACAAATATTTATTAAAATATTAATATTGCAGGTGGTTCAGAATCTGTAATACCTGATTGAATTAACTATGGTTGGTGGGGAAATAATATGGGGATTTGGGGTTTGATGTAAAATATTTCATCAACAGGGATGGGCCATGTCCAGAAGTTTCCAGTTCTTTTCATGACATTAACTTTGTACTCCTACAGCTCTTCAACGATTTTAATTTGTCACAGCTCATGAAAAACATTTCCCTCATACTTCACTTCTACCCATTATCCAAGCTTAATTTCAGCAGGAACTCTTGAACTAACAGTAGAAGAAAGATTAGACCTAAATGACGGTCTAGCTCCCATTTCCATATAACTGGTTAATTATTATACCACTTTACACAGAAAATGTGGAACAAACTGGTTCACCCTCCAGAATCTTAAAATGGTGCATTTTTGATATGCCTTTTTGATACACTTGCTTTGCATTCGTGAATATTCTCCTTGTACTTAATGCAAGACTTTTTTTCAACAATGGTCTGGCGTGATCTCCAGCACTTTCGTTGTAGAGACTTCAGCTGCTGTGATGACAAACTGGGCGCCATTGGAAACTCTTTACTTTCTTGCTCTCACTACATTCCAAACTTGACGTTTAATGGTCCCTCCTGTGCCATCAACTGGGCCTTTACCATACGACCTTGCAAAGTAGTTCTACCTTATTTTTTTGTAACGGTGATTTTCAAGAGCAGCGACTGCATACACAATAAATTTGTTTTTAAATTGTGAGCTTGGTCCATCGGATCATATATCGATTATATCAACTTCTTCAGGAATCTGCTCAAGAATGAAATCCATATAACTCATCACTGTCTCCTTCGAATAATCAAGGTTATCAGAGGCAAGAACCAACGGGTGACGTATTCCACTATGCCACACAGAAGTGAATAAGCTTACTTGATTCTGTCTCCAATGGGCATTTTGTATTTTATCCTGTGCCACACAGGCGCAATTTTCGGAGAAATCTATTTGTATAATCTTCCTGCCCCACTGCTTCCCTCTGTTTGTGATAGGCTTTGGCTTGTTCCCTTTTTATGTAGCAATGTTTCATAAAAGGCTTTGTCATACTCCTAGTATGGCAAGCAAGGTCTGTCGCACTTCCCTCAATCGCCATCTTGCATAACCTATGATCTTCATTTTCCTTCCGAATATCCCAAGTTGCTGAAAGATGTTCTGGAATATCTTTAAAAGCCTCGTGAAGTTTTTCTTTACCACATTTGCATTGGACACAGTTCCCCATCCAACAATTTTCTATAGGTTTAGCACATATAAAGGAGTTGGGAAATGCAGGAAATTTTTCTGGCATACATTTGTGCAAGGAATTAATTGTCGTTATGTAGTTTTCATGGTACTTGCACAAGCACATATCATGTGGAAGTTTGTTGAACGGTAACATATACGGTGGACGCAGTTCGGCAAATGAACTTTTGCCAACGAGTCTGCCATGTTCAGCACAGAACAATGCATGTGTCGCCTTAATTGGACAGATTAAATGCCGTAATGGAGAAAGGAACATTTTAGTTTGCTTTCTTGCGCTTCGAAGTGGCAACACTTAAGAAAGCATGCAAAGCGAACATTTATATTGCGAGAGCCCACATCCTATATGTGTTATTTAGAAAATAACGCTATAATTTTGCGTTAATTTGGTTAAAGAAATTCTAAATAAACACAAGAACAGCTTTCAATTACATGAAAAGGTGAAAACTATATCAAAAGTAATATTTTTTTACCAAAACGAATTAGGTGAAAAATTAAGATCTTAAAAAGCTATCTATCGGTTTTATAAGGCTACTTTAAAATGTTATAAAATTCATTTATATCCTCAACATTTTCACCCCTTCATATAATCTAAAACGTTTACTATCTCCTAATAGTTGTTAGGATTGGCGCAACTAGCCTTGAAGTGTACGCAGAGACCGACTATGATTATTGAAGCCCCCTGACGCACGTATTGGATATATATCTGAAAAACGTACGCACCCTTATTACCATTTAAAAATGGAGGTAAAAATGTGCTTTTTAATCCCACGTTCACGTCAATGTCGGATGTCCAAGAATGAACTTGCAGAGCTGAAGTTGTAAAAGTTGTGGCAAAAGTTGCGAATAATATGTGGTATCGGTGTAACAATTTTGTGTTTTTGAAAACTCTGCTCTTTTATTATCCAATTCTCAAAGCTGTGGTTGTAATAGTTGTAATTAGATACCAGCTATGACTTCTCTGAATTGTTTCGGATTGTAAATCTGAAAAAACGTTTTTTTGTATTAATTTACTATTTTATCACATTAAATAGCATTGTTCAATGACATGGGGCCCTCCTCGCGGGGCCCTGAGTATAGGAACTAATTTTTTATTTTTTTTTGGGGTATTTCATTGAGTCAGAAATTTACTAGGGTGGTAATATTTTTCTAGCGGGAAATACGCCCCCCTAGACCCGGAGTTACGTCAATGGTCGTAAAACAAATAGGGACAGGAAAGGCCGCAAAGGAAATATTTAGAAGGGGGGCTCAAAATTAGATAGAGCCTGAGGCCGCTCAAGTGCAAAAATTGCAACTGCATTTGTCTGTATAATGTCAGATTGTTTTGTTAAGTAAAAATTTTCAGAAATTATTATTGCTTCCTGCTAGCATTTTTTGACGCTATAATATAGTGTGTCCCATATGTACACAATGCGAAATATTATTTATACAATATGTCCACAAACTTTTTAAATATTATATACACAGTTTGGAAAGCTGTGTTGTGCATACCTCGTGCACAAATTTTTGTGTATGTCCTGTGTACAATAAATGTTTCACAACGTAATTATATTTAATCAAACAATTAATTAATTAAATGTTTAATTAATTAATATTATTATACATCAACAGAATTTTTTTAAATTAGAATC
>QLNU02014176.1:7629458-7642516 GCA_006491805.2 Dysdera silvatica
GAAGAGGAACTTGACAAGATCAAATGGGACATTGTAGGACTCAGTGAAGTTAGAAGAAAAGGTGAAGAGTTGGTGGAACTTAAAAGCGGACATTTGTTTTATTATAGAGGAACGGAAACTGGAAGAACAAGTGGTGTTGGCTTCTTAATCAACAAAAGAATTAAAGACTACCTTCTTGAAGTCGAAAGCACGTCAGATCGAGCAGCGAGGCTCGTTGTTCAACTAACCCAGCGATACCAACTTCAAATAGTACAGGTATATGCACCAACATCAAGCCATACCGACGAAGAGGTTGAAGAATTTTATGAAGAAATCAAAGAGTTACACACCAAAGGGAAACAACATATCAAGCTCATCATGGGGGATTTCAATGCAAGAATTGGACAACAGGAACAAGGAGAGACATCGGTTGGTAAATACGGATATGGGGAAAGGAATGAACGTGGCGATCAACTCATCGAATTTGCAGAAGCTGAAAACCTTAGCATCATGAATTCATTTTTTAAGAAGAAACCGCAAAGAAAATGGACATGGAAACACCCAAATGGGGGAACTAGTGAAATTGACTATATCCTGGCAAACAAGAAATCAATTATTGAAGATTGCAGTGTACTGAACAGATTTAATACTGGAAGTGATCATCGAATGGTGAGATGTAAAGTGCACTTAAATACTAAATTAGAACGACAGAAGCTCATTAGGAAACAAGTAAGTAAGAGGGTGGATCTAATGAAACTGAAAGTAAATACCGAGGCATTCAAGTTGGAATTAAAAAATCGCTTTTCTGCACTGGAAGGACTTATTGATGAAAGTGATATCTCAGAAGCAAATGAAAACATTGTTAAGACAATAGTTGAAACTGCTGGGGAAATTGGTGGTGTAACCTGTAAAAAGCACAATAGCAAATTATCTGAGAAGACGAAACAGCTCATGAAAAGGCGAAGAGATATGAAGGTGGACAATCGAAATACCAGTTCCAGGATTGAGTACATAGAACTTTGTAAAACTCTGCGCAAAAGCATGAAAGAAGACATAAGAAAATTCAACTGTGAGCTAGTAAGGAAAGCCATTGAAAATAACAAGAGCCTTAGGGTTGTTAAAGGGAGTTTGTCTATTGGGAAGAAACACATCATTGCATTAAAAGGAGAGGATGGCACCGTAACAAGAAATAGGGAAGAAATACTTAGAAGAGTTGAAGAATTCTACAAAAATCTATACGAAAGTAACAGTGGATTAAACGAAGACATTGAAATAGTCGAAGGAACAGCTCCTAAAATCTTAAAAGAAGAAGTTTCATTTGCAATAAAAAATATGAAGAAAGGAAGAGCCCCTGGTGATGATGGTATTACATTAGATATCCTAAAAGAAGCTGGAGAATATGTAGAAGACATACTTGCAAAATTCTTTACCAAATGTCTTAACAGCGGTAACATACCAAACCAATGGGATTCTGCAACAGTAATTCTTTTGCATAAAAAAGGTGATAAAGAGGATTTGAAAAATTACCGACCAATTAGCTTGTTACCTGCTATTTATAAAATCTTCACAAAAGTGCTAACACATCGCCTGCAGAAAAAATTAGATGCAGCTCAACCAAGAGAACAAGCTGGATTTCGAAGTGGATTCAGTACAGTGGACCATATTCAAGTATTAAGAGAATTAATTGAAAGAACACATGAATATGAACTTCCATTGTGTGTTGCATTTATTGACTATGAGAAGGCCTTTGACTCTATAAAAACATCAGCAGTCATCAACTCTTTAAGATCAACAGACATTGAGGATGTGTACATTGACATGGTGAAACGTGTGTATAAAAATGCAAGTGCAAAATTTCGGTTACATAAAGATACCAAAACTATCAAACTTGGCAAAGGGGTGAGGCAGGGAGATACCATTTCTCCAAAACTTTTTACTTCTGCTTTACAGATGATTTTTCAGCTGATAAATTGGAATAACAAGGGAATAAAAATAAATGGTGAATATTTAAATCATCTGCGGTTTGCTGATGACATTGTTATTTTTTCAACGGACCCATTAGAACTCCAAGACATGGTACAAGAGCTCTCAACTAGAAGTGAAGAAGTTGGACTCAAGATGAACCTACAAAAAACTAAGATCATGTTCAATAATTTTGTAGAGGAAACAAAAATACAAGTTGACAACACTGAGCTAGAAATTGCTGATTCATATATTTACCTTGGCCAGCTGATTTCAATGGATGGCAACATTATGAAAGAACTCAACAGACGTATTAAACTTGGCTGGAGTGCATTTGGAAGAAACAGTTTTATCCTGAAGGGGAAATTGCCTTTGTGTCTAAAAAGAAAGGTCTTCAACCAGTGTGTATTGCCAGTCCTCTCTTATGGATCAGAGACATGGAGTCTAACAGTTGGAGCAATACGAAAGTTACAGACAACGCAAAGGAGCATGGAGAGGTGCATGCTTGGAATAACTAGGAGAGATCGAAAAAGAAACACTTGGGTGAGAGAGCAAACTAGAGTAGAGGACATCATTGTTAAAGTAAAAGGACTGAAATGGCGATGGGCTGGGCATATTGCAAGAAGAACTGATCAACGATGGACAACAGAAATTCTGAACTGGATTCCAAGAGACCACCGAAGACCTAGAAAACGTCCTCAAACTAGATGGGTGGATGAAATAAGAAAACAGGTTGGGGTGACGTGGAAGCGAATTGCTCAGGATAGACTTGTGTGGAAAGCATTTGGAGAGACCTTCATCCAGCAGTGGATAGATAATGGTTGAATATGATGATGATGATATATATATATAATTTTACGTTTAATTATCTTATGAATAACAAAATGTATGTATATATGCGCATATGTATTTTCTCCCACGAAATATGCATAAAATATTAGAGGTTAGAGAGACCCATAACAAAATTATTGAGGTCTAAAATGTGTCTCGAACTCTCAAAGCCGACTCTTATGGTAAACGAGGTTTTTTTTTTCCCTCGCAAATGCGCATGTTAGCTAGGTCTGTAACAAACACACTTCTATGACTTACAGCACAAATGTTTTATTTAGAATTTTTTCTGAAAGAAATTTAGCTTAAATACATGTAGTGTATTGCAAAAAATCATACCCGATTTTACCACATTAGTGCAAAAGATTGACACAATGCTTTTCTTCCCACCTTACAGAAGCAAAAGCACTTCAGGACCCAAATGTTATGTAAAATATTTTTCTCGGAGTTCAAATTCAATCACCACGACTAATTACAATCAGGGACGTAGGAATTAAAATCTGATGGAGGGGCTCAAGTAGTTTTATGATAAATCACGTAATATGACGTTAAACAGAACAATGTCTTACTGTCCAATGAGGAAGGACTTGAGGCTTCTGGGCCTCTTTGCTTCTCCACTGGCTACAACAAAAAATCTTTTCAAGCGGTGTTAAAATTGGATTTTCTTATATTTTCGCGGTAATAAAATTGGGATTTTCTTATGCTTTCACGGTGTTAAAATTGGATTTTCTTACGTTTTCACTTTTCATTTTCCAATGTTCTCAGCTAAAAAATACATATTTAAACAGTGTTGGAAAGAAACGACTGGTATAAACTTTTTCCAGTATGGTTCCTTCTTTAAAACTTAGTAAGTTAGCGTAAAATTTTGTATAATAATCATCAAAATGCGGTTTAAATGCTTTTAAATACCATTTCGAAAGATTAGATGTTTGTGTAGAAAATCGATGCAGACGTAGTATATCATAGCGAAAATGTTATCAAGAAATGAACGTTGCCATTAAGTAGCATATTTTGGCTTGAATTGTGGATATATATATTTATATGCCGTGTTGAGTCGTATCTTCGAAAAAAGTACAAATGATGATATATACCTTATACCTTAATATCTATTTGTTTCAGTTATTACAGATAAAATTGAACTTACAGAAGAAGAGCCAAAAACAGAACCTGAAGAACTCGACATCGAATGTGAAACGGTAGAAGAACTCGAAATCGCATTGGGAGTAGAAGAATTCTGAATCGAATTTGAAAAAGAAGAACTCTACATCGAATCTGAAGTACAACTCATATAAAATAGTTTTAAACCTGAAAAAAAAATTTATTTCACAGTGATGGAATGCCTTAGACACGAATAATAGACCCCTTAAAAAAACTCGGTGTTTTGAACACCAAATCCGATGGTAAATTGATATTATCGGATGAAACAGGTCAATCTATGACTTAGAAAAGGGGCCGGAGGCTCAGGCATCTCATTAGATATCAAGACGTATTATTTCTAAGGCTGTATCCAATGTCTTTGAAAGCAATCTATTTGAGCTTTCCCGGATAACTGTGGCGGATTTAAGATTTTTCCGCCCCTTGGCCACTTCTTCTGTCCAGCCCTCCGACACGTCCAGACCTCGATTAGAGGTAGAAACATCAAAATTATTCTTACATTCAATTTATGCCAAAATTTTTTCTATTGATGGGACTTTCGGATGATGGAAAATGTTACTACGGCCAAGGCCGGCCCGTCAGTTTTGCCGCCCTAGCAGGCATTTATACACCCCCAACAACCCTCCCGATTTTTGATACTCCCCCTAAAAATCTAGAACACATAATGTGTTTAATGAAAATAAATTAATGAAATCTAGTCCACACTCCCCTACAAATCTTGACCACCCTCCCCCACTTCCGTTTATGAATCTTGAGTATGCTTCTGCACCCTAGGCAAAACGATAAAATTCTGCCCCTACTAAATAAATATTCATCTGCATTTTAGAAAATATACTTGAAAAAAAAATGGTTTATAATTTGATATCGTCCATTAAATTTTGCCGCCCTAGTCTATAGCTCAGTATAGCCTATTTTGAAATACGGCACTGCCCATCACAGGTGTATGCAGAAAGTTCGTAAGGGGGTTATAGGCTCAATGGGGGGTTACAGAGCTACAACTCGCATATTTCTATGTTAAATATACAAATTTTTATTGCAATGGGGGGGTTACAACCCCCATCAACACCCCCTGCATACGCCAATGCTGCCCATAACACCTTGAGACCCAATGAGTTTTGTTTGGATACGCTACTGTCTGCAATGTACTGTATGCAATGAAAGAAAGCTTTGTAAAATTGTTCAAAGGAGACACGATCACAAAGAATTATTTAATTATAATATTAATAATAATAAAGTTCATTTATTTCAGTTCACTTGTTTATATTTTGTAGCAAAGTAACTTATTTTCATTATATTGCTCGGAGGAAAATGCAGAGAACTTAATGTTCAGTTCGTGCTGCCATCTCGTAGCATGCTACGATATTAATTCTTACTGCATTGCGAAATGAAACCTCTTATTAGCAAACACTCGCCGAACGAGAAAATTTATCCGTAAATAAGGGGCGACCATAAAAGAGGTGTCATTTTGAAGTAGCTTAAATATTACATTTCAATCATTTAAATTCTTCATTGTGAAACTTCTGTATTTTTAAGCACATAAGACAAATTTATGATAACGAACTTATGATAACTTATGATTAATTATGATAACGAAGCATTTGTTGAATATAACAAATAAATTTACAACAAAACCTTAACTATTAAAATGTATTTACATTGGAAAAAATTGATCAATAGCTGTTTGGTAGGTTTTACTCACGAGTCCTTCTCCCTCGAAATGTATTGTTCAATTACGAGATTAAATCCACGTTTTTTCCGTCGTCACGCTCATAAGAACATTGCCTTAGTTTTACACTAGCTTATATGGCCTGTGCGGTAGTCGAGTAAATGATGATAAATTTAAACGGCAATAGTTTTGTGTTGATAATTGTTTATATGAAAATAATCGTAAAAAGCAGTAGTTTCCAATCTTTCTCAAGCCGCGACCCAGTTTTATAATAGCCGAGTAATATATGACCGCCTGTTATAGAAACCAAAAGATCTACGACCCCCCACTGTCCGCCGCCGTCCCATTCGCATAATAAAAGCATTTTTAACAGAGTAAAGAAAACACATTAAATATAAAATTACAATGTATTAATTATGTATGTTACATTAATTACGTATATTACATTAATTATATATATTATAGATATAAAGTTAACAACCATTAGTAGAATATTGCAATGTGTGTAGCCATGTTGAAATATAAAAG
Organism: Dysdera silvatica; assembly: GCA_006491805.2. Lineage (NCBI taxonomy): Eukaryota > Metazoa > Arthropoda > Arachnida > Araneae > Dysderidae > Dysdera > Dysdera silvatica. The sequence continues at coordinate 7,635,577 of QLNU02014176.1, forward strand.
CGTTGGAAACATTTGGTATGAAATTCTCTAAAAATAGTTCCGATGACCCTTCAGAAACTTGTTCGCGACCCCCAGGTTGGGGGAACCACTGGCATAAAATATCACGAAGGGTGGTAAGACTTCAGCACATGTCCATTGCTCGGAGACAAGGAAACGAGAGTATGTTTCCATTTAAGAACTGAAGAAATATCGATTTTGTTTTCGCAATCGGCCTGCGGTCACTTGGGTTAGTTTAATCAGAAACGGAGTTAGGGCGGAGCGAGCAGTTCCGTTTCACATGGCGCCAAGCCAGCGAGAGGCGCCAAATGACCTAATGACCTCAACGTGGATGTACAACTCAGATCTGATCATCTAATTAATTAAATCGATTTCAATGAATTAAAGTCATGTTTCGTAAGTTCTAAGAATGCAATAATTACGTTAGAAACTTATTTGCTATCAAAAATAGCATGTGAGCGGACATCTGCTCAAGCTATTCTCCCTCCAGTAGAAATGCTAGCTCCTATGGGTTGAACTTAACACAAATGATATAACAATTCGCCTACGTAAAGGCACTTTTCGTTTAATAAGCCTTTATTTAGTAGTATGAAGAAATGTGGTTTCCATAACTAAAAGTTAAGATGATGAATGTTTTGCTACTTACGGAAGTAATACAGTTTCCAAATTTCTGTACATTTTTATGGTATTACGGAGCTTTGTCTTTTTTACGCGCATTTCCTTATTTTTGTAAAATTTATATCTTTTTTTTACTTCACATACATTTTACCATTTTATATGATTTTGATTAAGCACTTGATTTATTTAAGGATAGCTTTGGAACTGCAGACGTCTAGAATAATATCCATGATCAGCCTTCTATTATGAAAATATTGTGATCATATTTATTAATTGCCATAATTGGTTATTAACCAATATTAAGTAAAAAGTGAATTTTTCGTGAAGTATTTTTTCTCCTTGGAATTGACAAATACCAAAAGATATGTAAACTATCATACTAAAATATATCTCTAAACAATCATTGCCGTTAGTTATATTTACTAAAATTATCGAACAGTTCAGATTATTAAGGGATACGGAAGGACATCACTCTACCAGTATCATTCTCAACTTAATCAACTTATCAACTTGAGAGAATCATTTGACATTAATTTAGAAAAATAAAGGGAAGAATATCAAACTAAGAACACTGAAATTATATTTTAAAAATAAATTAATTCATTTTCAACTATTTACTTAAAAAATGAACTTTGATATGAGGTCAGACTTTAGAGCGTAAATTTGAACTCGAAGGAATCGTATAAAATGCTTCTCCAAAATTTTTTGATGACAGAAAAGGTTTGGTCCTACTTCAATATGACTGAAGTAAGTTTCATGAATTCATATATTTGCATAAAAAAGCAGATAATACGACAGCCACAAAGAAATATTTGGAGCAAATGCGCTTGGATAATTGAGTAAGTAAAATGATTATATAAAAATTAAAATTACATACGTTAATCAACAATACATTGATGTCATACCAAGAGGAACCAAAAGAAATAATACAAAGCCTCACATGATGTCATTTACATGATAACATTTAAATATGGTTATATTTCATGAATGTTCGTTCTTCCTGACTGTCTCTATAAATTTCTTCTCAAAAACAAATTATTTAAAAAAAAATTTGCCGTTTCGTACTATATTTTTCTTCAGATCATTGTAGATTAGCAAAAATCTGGTTTTTTTTATTTTTGTTTTTTTGTCGAATGGTCATTCTTAAAATTTATTCGGAAAGTTAAATACAACACATACACAAATATAGTAATATAAAATAAATATTTGATATTAAAATTTAATCACTTTTAGCAAACAAGTCCATTTTGGACCCCGGATTTAACGAGCAATTTAAAAAATAAATAAAATGGGAAATCAAACTTTTTGTAAAAATTCCGTCTTTATATGCGGTTTATCGTTACAACTGGCGCTCGTTACAACCAGTTTTCACCGCATTTTCATGGATTTGGGAGGGGAAATTTTTTTAATTCTCCCCATGGATCTGCCACTGCTACAAATATTGTAAAAAAAAAGTACACTAGTCATAAAAAAAGTAAAATAATTATGAATCACTGTTTTTTTTAATGTGATTTAAAATAGCTGGGGTTTAAAATAATTGAAATGACTAATTTTTTTATTGTTAATTTTATTTATTTTGATTTTTTTATACTGAACCTCTAAATAACAGCCACCTCCGAAGGACGGTCACTTTTGCACGGTCCCGCCGGTAACCGTTATTCGGAGGTTTCACTGTGTATACAAAAAAAAAAGTTTTCCTCGCCCATTCTTGGCGGTAACAGGCTTTGGGACGGGCAGAGCGCCATGTTCCCAAGCCTCTTTTTACATCACTTCTTAATGTGCCATGTCTAGAAACTTCCTGACAATGTGACACGTGTTTAGGATTGTGGCTTTTTGTATTTCAATGTAGGTGTTTGGGTCAATGTTGAGTATTCCCAAATTCGTCGCAAGCGTTTTTGGTACTATCCCTGTTGCTGAGATGACTAACGGGATGATGAAGATCTTTTCCATACCCCATATATCTCGTACTTCATGTCTGAGATCTTGGTACTTGGTGATTTTCGTTGTGTAGGTTGTCTGTATGTTATTGGTGTTGGGTACTGCTATGTCGATTAAGTACGTGGTCTTATTCGATTTATCGACGAGGGTTATGTCAGGACGGTTATGTGGGACTGTCTTGTCTGTTATGATTGCTCTATCCCAGTAAAGCTTGTGTGTTTCGTTCTCATGCACGGTCTCTGGCTCATATTTGTAGTACGGGCATTTTTCTGTCAGAAAGCCAGCATTCGCTGCCAATTTCTGGTGGACTATTTTCGCTACTTGATCGTGTCTATGTTTGTAGTCTGACTGCGCAAGGATCTTGCATCCTGCCATCACGTGTTGGATTGTCTCCGATGCCGCATGACAGTGCCTTTGGCCAGCCAAGAATTTGATGCCTTCTTGTCAACGTGTGGTTGCTGTAGGTCATTGTAGTGCCTGCCATGTAATGGTTTTCCGGCCCAAGTTCTCAGTTTCTGTTCGTTGGCTGTTTCGAGGACACGCTCTTCGGTACTACACAGGTTTAGTGGCGTGTAATTTGCATCTGCTTGTATTATGGCTTGGATGAGTGGCGATCGGGGACTCTTCAACTGGAAGTATTGCCTCATGCTCTGGATCTGCTTGTCATGTAAGTCTTTGAGGTCCGCTTGTCCGCGTCCTCCTTCTTCCCGGGGTAGTGTTTGCCGTTCAATTGCCGTTGCAGGGTGTAGTTGTCCGGCTCTTCTCTGGATGGTTCTCATTTTCCGCTGGAGTTGTTCTAATTCAGTGTTGGACCATTTGATGATCCCGAAGGAGTAGGTGAGCACTGGTACCGCATATGCGTTAATTGCTTGCGTGGTGTTCTTCCCGCTCAGTTTCGTCTTCACAATGCTTCTAAGTCTTTCTTGGAATGCTTGCGTGAGCTGGACCTTGACTTTCTTGTGCTCCTGCTGCCGTTTTTGCATTATCCCTAGGTATTTGTAGGTTTCGCCCTCGTCCAAGGTCTTCAGTAGTCTCCCGTCTTCGAGTTCGATGCCTGGTAAATCTTCTTTGCTATTCTTCTGTATTTTGCACTTATCGAGGCCGAATTCCATTCCTATGTCCTTGGAGAATGTCTCTGTTATACTGATGAGTTGTCGGAGTTGGGTGATTGTTGGCGCGTATAGCTTGATGTCATCTACGTACATGAGGTGGGAGACTTTATGTAGGTTTCTCTTGTCTTTCTTCAGCATGTATCCGTATTTACTTGTGTTCAGCATCCTTGACAAGGGGTTTAGCGCCAAGCAGAACCACTGGGGGCTTAGTGCGTCGTCGCCAGGACGCGACGGATGGGAATCTCTGACCGTTTTTATTTGCTGTCTGGCATGTTTTAACAACCGGGTTTACTCCATTGTTTTATATGCTCCTGGCAGGAATCAATCCGGATGATTGGGGATACGCACTTTGTATCTTTGAGTATTTCGAGGAGCAACGAGTGCGGAACAGGTCAGAAAGCATTCTTGCCTTGGACTATGTATGCGGTGTTGAGTTTTCGCTTTTGTTTTCTTGCTTGCTCCAGGATAACTGAGTCGATGGTAAGCTGCTCTTTACATCCCAGAGACCTTTTCTGGCATCCCGTTTTTCCTTCCGTCATTAAGTTGTTGCTTTCGATTTGCCGGATTATTTTTCAGAGATGCACCCTGTAGGTATCTTGTACAGGGTGGTGAGGCACGTGATGGGTCGGTATTTCGCTGGGTTACTGGTATCCTGGTCCTTCGGTAGGAGGTAGGTTATTCCCTTGCAGAGGAATTCAGGCATTTTGCTGGGGTCTTCAATTATCACCGTAAGTTCCTTGGCTAATGGGCCGTGGGCGCTGGTAAATTTCTTGTACCAGAAGTTTGTGTATACCGTCAATTGCCCGGAGCTTTCCAGTTTGTGCGTACGTTGGATTACCTGGAGTTCCTCTATCGTGATGCCCGTATACTCCATCTCCTCTATTCCTCTCGTGGCCTCCATTTCTTGCTGAATCCAGGGAACGTTTCTGTGCTGTATTTCATTGGACCATAGTGTCTTCCAGAAGGTCTCTATTTCTGCTGGCTTTGGGGTTTCGTACTTGTCTTGGCTGGCTGATGTCTCTTGAAGCTTCCTGTAGAAGGCCTTCTGGTTTGTTTGGAATTCCTTGTTCTGTTGTTTTCTGTTGGTATAGTCTTTGTATCACCGGTGTCTTCTGGCGTATACATTCAGTTTTTGTTTGTGGGTATCCAGATATTCGCTGATGTGTTTATTGGGCTCTTCGTGTCTTGTATGGACCCTATTTCTCTTAAGGCCATCTTCACTTTCCTCACTAATTTCTTACTCCCTCTTCCCTGCATGTACTGGGTTTATTCGCCCCTGCTCTGCTGGAGCTCTTCCTATTCTTGCCTACAGTCTCCATACCGCGGGTGGTTTGGGCTTTATTTACCCTCCTTAACTTCGGCCTTCGTTCCTTACTTCCTACCGGCTGGCGCGTGATGCCGCTATTGCTGCACAGTATATGGCGGTGTGTATTTCCTGTAGGGAGTTGTGGTTCTGTAGGTGTAGTGGCAAGGTATGTTCATTGAGGATCTTGGTTGCTTTGCACAGTTTCCAAGATGCCGGTTGACGTGGTATTCTTGGCCTTGTTGCGGCATTCGAGCCTTCATATTCCGCCAGGGCACATTGGAAACCTTCTTCCATTTTCTCCACGTCCCTCCTCTCTTCTTCTTCTATGCTTGTTTGGAGCGGTTCTCTTGCGCCAATAGCTGGTGCTTCAGGGTTTGCCACACTGGTTGAAGTGTTTGCTAGGTCATTGGCGACTTCATCTCTTAACCTTTGTAGTATGGGCTCTGCTAGGAGGTTTCTGGTTATTATGTTCCTGCGTTGGGTTGTTATCCTTTCTATACTGATGTCCAGGTGTGGGTACTGTTTTGCGAATTTGGCGTGAAGTGTGGGTCTGTAATTTGTCATGTCTGTTTCCAGCTTTGTAATCGTATGGTAGGTGCGCATGATGCTTGGGGCAGCTTTATCTGTTGTCCATGACATGCGCTGGCGTGGTATTTTATTATATATATCGACCCACAGTTTGTGAAACATTGTACGATGAAAGCGGAAAAAACAATTACGAAAATTTATTTTTAAAAAATTCGAAACAGTTGGATTCTCCAACCGCATATATTTTTTGGAGCTTTATTCTAAGGTATTGTATTTGATCGACTTAAGTAAATTTTCTGTTTCACTGACTTGTTTTATCTAAGGATAGCTCGAAAATTTTTTTATCTTTGATTTCTGCCAGAGAATGAAAAGTTCTAACCTCATATTATTCGACATCGAAATGATAAAAGATTTTCATAGCAATGAATCTTCGGCGCACTAGATTGCTTGCTTATATTGTTGTTGATACATCGTGGGATTTTCTGCACGACCTTCGGTTTCGGTTTTAGCCGTCGAGCGTGAAACTAGTACTTTCCTCAATATCCTTAATTCTGCAAAAAGGCTTAACCTGAATCCGAAATGGATTAGAGTTATTGACAAAGGGATCTGAAATTCATCAGATTACTGGAAGTGTATTTCGGAGTTGAATTTTCTTTGTTTTGAAAGAAGATATAGGATCGACATAGCATTCCACTATTTTTCTTTGGATCGATTCCTCTCTATGTTTGTATTTGACATCCTTTGCAAAGACATCAATAGTTTCTAAAGTTGATTAGAATTTTCTGTATCAATTTGTAAATGGTTACCCTTGGGCAAATCTCTGTTAATAGAACTAAAATTTTGGGTTATCTTTAAAATAATTAAACAACAGTTATATCAATAACTTGAGCTTTTATTTTTCATTGATGTATGGGAGGAAGTTGCATTGTGTACATGTATAATATACGTATTTCATGTTTGCTTTCGATTCCGAAGTTTAGCTGTTTTCTACTTTTTCATATACAATATAAAGGAGTTCTACAATTCCTGGACAGTAAAGACATGACACGCGTTTTTACATTTAGTTTAATTCAATCATTTGAAAATTTCAGGATATGCCTTGAAGTGAATTCGGGTTATTTTCAAACGGTTTTCTCTTCCAGTGTCATCCTAAAAATATAAAACACCTCTTTCTCTCTTCTTTTCTCCATTTTGCATTTTTTTACTTCCACATTTCAATGGAAAAATTATCGTTTATAAAATATAATCGTCGTAAAATAAATTATAATTATTGCTAAAAAAATCGTTGGAAATCTTTCACCAATTTTTTTTAATCCGACTTTGGGAATTCACTCACATTTTGGATTTATTTTCCTATGTATACCTATCCTGTATAATTAGATGATTATTTCAATAAAGATATTTTAATAAAGATATCGTAATAAAGATATTTTAATAAAGA
>QLNU02014176.1:7642616-7672361 GCA_006491805.2 Dysdera silvatica
TCCTAAATAATTCCGCCAATAACACCTCCCACTCTCCCTCTCGCTTTCAAAATGTCACAACACAAGATCATGAACTCGAAGCGACAGGCCCAACGTATCCTTGTAAGTACATGTATAGTTTATTACATTTTTATATATTTGAATATTTTTTGGTAACAGCAATGATCTGTAGGGTGATGTCGGGAATAGAACGCCTTTGAGCCGTTTGACAGTGTTTTTCGGGGTTTTAGTCGAACGGTTTATTGGCGTTTCAGAAACACTGTCTTGAAGATCTTATATATTGTGTCCGGCATGCGTGTATAACTGTTCCCTTGAAAAAGATTGTACATGCATGCCTAGGTTCAATATATTGTCATATAATTTCAATTTTTCACTCTCGTCACTAGCCCGTCATTATTAATTGCAGTGTGCTATACAGAGTGACTACTTGTCATAAACTTGTCTATTCATTTATACTTTCACTACACATGAATGTATATTTTGTAATTGTGGTATGATGTACATACATTTACACCTATATATACATTTACACCTATATTGTATATACGCTTATGTATGGAGGCGATGGGGCCCGGAATCCTGTATAAGCACATTTTAGTGCATAGGCCTTTATTATTTTATTTCATTTTATATAGTATGCAGATGTGGCTGTGTGAATATTGGTATTCCGCATATATTTGCACTTACTTATTAATAATTTTCATTTACTTGCTTGATTTTCTACACTTCCATTTATATTTACATTATCTACTATTTCTTATTTATATATATATATATATATAAAAGTTTTCCTCGCCCATTCTTGGCGGAAACAGGCTTTGGGACGGGCAGAGCGCCATGTTCCCAAGCCTCTTTTTACATCACTTCTTAATGTGCCATGTCTAGAAACTTCCTGACAATGTGACACGTGTTTAGGATTGTGGCTTTTTGTATTTCAATGTAGGTGTTTGGGTCAATGTTGAGTATCTCCAAATTCGTCGCAAGCGTTTTTGGTACTATCCCTGTTGCTGAGATGACTAACGGGATGATGAGGATCTTTTCCATACCCCATATATCTCGTACTTCATGTCTGAGATCTTGGTACTTGGTGATTTTCGTTGTGTAGGTTGTCTGTATGTTATTGGTGTTGGGTACTGCTATGTCGATTAGGTACGTGGTCTTATTCGATTTATCGACGAGGGTTATGTCAGGACGGTTATGTGGGACTGTCTTGTCTGTTATGATTGCTCTATCCCAGTAAAGCTTGTGTGTTTCGTTCTCATGCACGGTCTCTGGCTCATATTTGTAGTACGGGCATTTTTCTGTCAGAAAGCCAGCATTCGCTGCCAATTTCTGGTGGACTATTTTCGCTACTTGATCGTGTCTATGTTTGTAGTCTGACTGCGCAAGGATCTTGCATCCTGCCATCACGTGTTGGATTGTCTCCGATGCCGCATGACAGTGCCTTTTGTCAAAGTGGGGTTGTTGCAGGTCATTGTAGTGCCTGCCATGTAATGGTTTTCCGGCCCAAGTTCTTAGTTTCTGTTCATTGGCTGTTTCCAGGACACGCTCTTCGGTACTACACAGGTTTAGTGGCGTGTAATTTGCATCTGCTTGTATTATGGCTTGGATGAGTGGCGATCGGGGACTCTTCAACTGGAAGTATTGCCTCATGCTCTGGATCTGCTTGTCATGTAAGTCTTTGAGGTCCGCTTGTCCGCGTCCTCCTTCTTCCCGGGGTAGTGTTTGCCGTTCAATTGCCGTTGCAGGGTGTAGTTGTCCGGCTCTTCTTTGGATGGTTCTCATTTTCCGCTGGAGTTGTTCTAGTTCAGTGTTGGTCCATTTGATGATCCCGAAGGAGTAGGTGAGCACTGGTACCGCATATGCGTTAATGGCTTGCGTGGTGTTCTTCCCGCTCAGTTTCGTCTTCACAATGCTTCTAAGTCTTTCTTGGAATGCTTGCGTGAGCTGGACTTTGACTTTCTTGTGCTCCTGCTGCCGTTTTTGCATTATCCCTAGGTATTTGTAGGTTTCGCCCTCGTCCAAGGTCTTCAGTAGTCTCCCGTCTTCGAGTTCGATGCCTGGTAAATCTTCTTTGCTATTCTTCTGTATTTTGCACTTATCGAGGCCGAATTCCATTCCTATGTCCTTGGAGAATGTCTCTGTTATACTGATGAGTTGTCGGAGTTGGGTGATTGTTGGCGCGTATAGCTTGATGTCATCTACGTACATGAGGTGGGAGACTTTATGTAGGTTTCTCTTGTCTTTCTTCAGCATGTATCCGTATTTACTTGTGTTCAGCATCCTTGACAAGGGGTTTAACGCCAAGCAGAACCACTGGGGGCTTAGTGCGTCTCCTTGAAAGATTCCGCGGCGGATGGGGATCTCGGCCGTTTCTATTTTACTGTCTGGCGTGTTTAGCTGTAACCGGGTTCTCCATTGTTTCATGCTGCTCTGTAGGAATCGGATGATTGAGGGATGCACTTTGTATATGCTGAGTATTTCAAGGAGCCACGAGTGCGGAACAGAGTCGAAAGCCTTCTTGTAGTCTATGTATGCGGTGTTGAGTTTTCGCTTTTGTTTTCTTGCTTGTTCCAGGATAACTGAGTCGATGGTAAGCTGCTCTTTACATCCCAGAGTCCCTTTCTGGCATCCCTTTTGTTCTTCCGTCATTAAGTTGTTGCTTTCGCTGTGCCGGCTTATTTTTTCAGAGATGCACCCCGTGAGTATCTTGTACAGGGTGTTCAGGCACGTAATGGGTCGGTATTTCGCTGGGTTACTGGTATCCTGGTCCTTCGGTAGGAGGTAAGTTATTCCCTTGCAGAGGAATTCAGGCATTTTGCTGGGGTCTTCAATTATCGCCGTAAGTTCCTTGGCTAATGGGCCATGGGCGCTGGTAAATTTCTTGTACCAGAAGTTGTGTATGCCGTCAATACCGGGTGCTTTCCAGTTGTGCGTACGTTGGATTACCTGCTGGAGTTCCTCTATCGTGATGCCCGTGTACTCCATCTCCTCTATTCCTCTCGTAGCCTCCATTTCTTGCTGAATCCAGGGGGCGCTTTTGTGCTGTACTTCATTGGACCATAGTGTCTTCCAGAAGGTCTCTATTTCTGCTGGCTTTGGGGCTTCGTACTTGTCTTTGTTCGCTGGGGTCTCTCGAAGCTTCCTGTAGAAGGCCTTCTGGTTTGCTTGGAATTGCATGTTCTGTTGTTTTTTGTTGGTATAGTCTTTGTATCTTCGGAGTCTTCTGGCGTATACACCCAGTTTTTGTTTGAGGGTATCCAGATATTCGCTGATGTGTTTATTGGGCTCTTCGTGTCTTGTATGAATCCTATTTCTCTTAAGGGCCATCTTCACTTTCCTCACTAATTTCTTACTCCTATTTCCCTGCATGTACTGGGTTATTCGCCCTATGCTGCTGCGGAGCTCTTCTATTCTTTTCTCCAGTCTCACTTGCCATGGTGGTTGGGCTTTGTTTCCTCTGTTACTTCGGCCTTCGTTCCTTACTTCGTACCCATTGGCGCGTGATGCCGCTACTGCTGCACAGTATATGGCGGTGTGTATTTCATGCAGGGAGTTGTGTTTCTGTAGGTGTAGTGGTAGAGTATGTTCATTGAGGATCTTGGTTGCTGCGCAGAGTTTCCAAGATGCCGGTTGGCGTGGTATTCTTGGCCTTGTTGCGGCATCCGAGCCTTCATATTCCGCCAGGGCACATTGGAAACCTTCTTCCATTTTCTCCACGTCCCTCCTCTCTTCTTCTATGCTTGGTTGGAGCGGTTCTCTTGCGCTACTAGCTGGTGCTTCAGGGTTGGCCACACTGGTTGACGTGTTTGCCAGGTCATTGGCGACTTCATCTCTTAACCTTTGTAGTATGGGCTCTGCTAAGAGATTTCTGGTTATTATGTTCCTGCGTTGGGTTGTTATCCTTTCTATACTGATGTCCAGGTGTGGGTACTGTTGTGCGAATTTGGCGTGAAGTGTGGGTCTGTAATTTGTCATGTCTGTTTCTAGCTTTGTAATCGTATAGTAGGTGCGCATGATGTAGGTGTTCATATCTATTGTCCATGACATGCGCTGGCGTGGTCTTTCAGCCCTAGTGGTTGCACCTATACTAGGCTGCAAAGCACTTTGGGCTGTGTTGGTTCTAGTAGCCGTACAGTTGGAGGCGCCGCTACAACCGCCGACACCTCCAAGGAGAGACTGTTGCATATTTTTCGAACTGGCCCCTCTGCTTAAAACTCGAACGCGGTTCTGATTTAAGAGCGAGACAACCGATGCTCCATTCATATTTTCATTATGGTTCATATCATCAGAGTCTGAGATAGCCTTTTTCACGTCGCTGGGTTACCGATAGTTATCCCAACGGCGTTCCGGATGCTGGCATGTCGTCAGCAGGCTACAAATCCGGTTTTAATGGCCCAATGGTATTTTTATTCATTATTAATACTTTCACCGATCAAGACATCGCGCCATGAGCGTAGTAACGCTGGCTTTTTTACTTTTTTTTTTTCTCCCATGAGGGGGTTTGGACCCATGTCCCTAGCAAACACCTTCTGGTTACTGGGTGTGCGCTTTACACCACTGGGCCGTGAAAATTTTGCCGTTTCGTACTATATTTTTCTTCAGATAATTGTAGATGAGTAAAAATGTGGTTTTTTTTTTTTTGTCGAGTGGTCATTCTTAAAATTTATTCGGAAAGTTAAATACAACACATACACAAATATAGTAATATAAAATAAATATTTGATATTAAAATTTAATCACTTTTAGCAAACAAGTCCATTTTGGACCCGGGATTTAACGAGCAATTTAAATAAAATAAAATAGAAAATCGAACGTTTTGTGAAAATTCCGTCGTTATATGCGGTTTATCGTTACAACTGGCGCTCGTTACAACCAGTTTTCACCGCATTTTCATGGATTTGGGAGAGGAAATTTTTTTAATTCTCCCCATGGATCTGCCACTGCTACAAATATTGTAAAAAAAAAGTACACTTGTCATAAAAAAAGTAAAATAATTACGAATCACTGTTTTTTTTAATGTAATTTAAAATAGCTGGGGTTTAAAATAATTGAAATGACTAATTTTTTTGTTGTTAATTTTATTTAATTTGATTTTTTCATACTGAACCTTTAAATAACAGCCACCTCCGAAGGACGGTCATCTTTGCACGGTCCCGCCGGTAACCGTTATTCGGAGGTTTCACAGTGTATATATATATATATATATATCATCATCATCATATTCAACCATTATCTATCCACTGCTGGATGAAGGTCTCTCCAAATGCTTTCCACACAAGTCTATCCTGGGCCATTCGTTTCCACGTCACCCCAACCTGTTTTCTTATTTCATCCACCCATCTAGTTTGAGGACGTTTTCTAGGTCTTCGGTGGTCTCTTGGAATCCAGTTCAGAATTTCTGTTGTCCATCGTTGATCAGTTCTTCTTGCAATATGCCCAGCCCATCGCCATTTCAGCCCTTTTACTTTAACAATGATGTCCTCTACTCTAGTTTGCTCTCTCACCCAAGTGTTCCTTTTTCGATCTCTCCTAGTTATTCCAAGCATGCACCTCTCCATGCTCCTTTGCGTTGTCTGTAACTTTCGTATTGCTCCAACTGTTAGACTCCATGTCTCTGATCCATAAGAGAGGACTGGCAATACACACTGGTTGAAGACCTTTCTTTTTAGACACAAAGGCAATTTCCCCTTCAGGATAAAACTGTTTCTTCCAAATGCACTCCAGCCAAGTTTAATACGTCTGTTGAGTTCTTTCATAATGTTGCCATCCATTGAAATCAGCTGGCCAAGGTAAATATATGAATCAGCAATTTCTAGCTCAATGTTGTCAACTTGTATTTTTGTTTCCTCTACGAAATTATTGAACATGATCTTAGTTTTTTGTAGGTTCATCTTGAGTCCAACTTCTTTACTTCTAGTTGAGAGCTCCTGTACCATGTCTTGGAGTTCTGATGGGTTCGTTGAAAAAATAACAATGTCATCAGCAAACCGCAAATGATTTAAATATTCACCATTTATTTTTATTCCCCTGTTATTCCAATTTATCTGCTGAAAAATCATCTGTAAAGCTGAAGTAAAAAGTTTTGGAGAAATGGTATCTCCCTGCCTCACACCTTTACCAATTTTGATAGCTTCGGTATCTTTATGTAACCGAAATTTTGCACTTGCATTTTTATACACACGTTTCACCATGTCAATGTACACATCCTCGATGTCTGCTGATCTTAAAGAGTTGATGACTGCTGATGTTTTAATAGAGTCAAAGGCCTTCTCATAGTCAATAAATGCCACACACAATGGAAGTTCATATTCATGTGTTCTTTCAATTAATTCTCTTAATACTTGAATATGGTCCACTGTACTGAATCCACTTCGAAATCCAGCTTGTTCTCTTGGTTGAGCTGCATCTAATTTTTTCTGCAGGCGATGTGTTAGCACTTTTGTGAAGATTTTATAAATAGCAGGTAACAAGCTAATTGGTCGGTAATTTTTTAAATCCTCTTTATCACCTTTTTTATGCAAAAGAATTACTGTTGCAGAATCCCATTGGTTTGGTATGTTACCACTGTTGAGGCATTTGGTAAAGAATTTTGCGAGTATGTCTTCTACATGTTCTCCAGCTTCTTTTAAGATATCTAATGTAATGCCATCATCGCCAGGGGATCTTCCTTTCTTCATACTTTTTATTGCAAATGCTACTTCTTCTTTTAAGATTTTAGGAGCTGTTCCTTCGACTATCTCAGAGTCTTCGTTTAATCCACTGTTTCCCTCATACAGCTTTCTGTAGAATTCTTCAACTCTTCTAAGTATTTCTTCCCTATTTCTTGTTACAGTGCCATCCTCTCCTTAAAAGTAAATTATTTTCTGTGGATAGGTTCAGAGTGTTTGCCAGGATATTTGCTCTGGGGATGTCAAACTTCATTTTAATGGTGTGTGAAATTTACCATCGAGATTTTAATTTTTTTTATAAAATGTACTTACCAGAAAAGAAACGAAATAAAATATTCGGTTGCAATGAAACAATTCGCCCATATTTACACAAAGAATTCATTCTTTTGTTCGGAAGAAAACAAAACTCAAGCATTTCTTCTTGGACATTTAGTCCGTTCACAGATAGTTGAAAATTTTTGTGGTGGCAGGATTTTACTTCATACGTTACCTTTCTTCCTTTTGGTAAGCTTCTCTGTGTTTTTCTTCGAAAAATTGTTGCATATAAAAGATTATTACAATTTATGTATAGAAATATAATTTGCTCAAGCTTTTTTCTTTCTCCTAATTTGAATATTTAGTTTGTATATAAACTTTGAGTTTTAGGGGTGTATGTCAAGAAATATGGAGGAGGTGCCAAGAAATTTGGAGGTGCTGGGGCATTGGTGGGGGGTGTAACACACTCCCTTGATGAAAGATTACATCAGAAGGTTGCGTGTTCGTATCAAGTTCAGGTCACCAATATAGTGCACAATATCATATAAAATATATAGGCAAGCTGCCATAAAATATTCCATGAGGTATTACTGTCGCGTAGATAAATGAAATACTCCTGCTAATATTTACGAAATTTTAATAACATAAAGACATGAACAAAAAACATTGGATTAAGGGAGAAAAAATTAGCGGCGTTCGAAAAGCATAAATCAACAATCCACTTCTTTTGGTTTCCATGACAACACTACTAGCAAGAGCTAAAATACCACTTTTTTAGTATGCACGCAGAAAAATGATAAAAAATGAATTGTTGGGTATTGGGGGGCGTCTCCGGCCACGGACTTAAACTTGCAATTTGAAATGTTATAACGGAAATGTTTCCGTGGCATCATGGACACGTCTCTGCTACATGTGTTACCCTTTTGAAGATTAAAACAGCTTGTCATGTTCGCAGATTGCGTGAATGCCTTAGGATTATTCATACATGATTAAACAAACTAGTCTTTAATGTCCGAGCAAGCCGCTAAAACGCAAAGTCGTTGCTATACTACCATCGGTGCCTACGTGAAAATATTAGGGGGCGACAATATAACTTTCAAAGGCATTTTGTTTGAAATTGAAGGGGATATGGAACTCTAATACCAACATTGGGGGAACGGGTCCCCAGTCCCCCCGCTAACGGCCCCCGTGGCTATACCAGTAGTGTAGAAAAGGAAAGGGCTCAGGCAAGACCGTAGCCAAAGTTTAATTTTTAGGTGGGTTCAAAAACTGTTTAGCAGGTATCGATATCATCATAGGAAATAAGGTCCTAACCAAATCCCATTAAAAATTTAATTTCGGGGGGGGGACCGGTCCCTAAAATCCCCCCTCTGGATACGGGCATGGGCTCCCCTTCCCCCACCATTAGACATCAAAATACATTATTTCTCTAAGGCCGCATCACATAATCTTCTTTGAAGCCCCTTGAGCCCTCCTCCACCATGAGTTTTGAATTGTTACACCATTGCATTGTACATAAACAGTTTCAAAGTGGTATTTGACATAAATATATTTAAAAAAGTATATGGGGGGGATGTTTACCAAACATAAAAACTCACTTCTATTATGGTTCTTTTTTAATCAGAGGTAGATTTAAACATTTCTTTATCCCAGATATTAAATATATTTTGGCGCCTTTTAGCAAATCCTAAACTTAGGTTTCATGCAAAACCTCCTTCCTGTCGGTTTTTGGCGCCCTGGCGCTACGTTGTTCCGGCGCTGTTCCTAATGGAAGCTTTCTTTCTGAGTCCCCACTTTGGATATTACGTCTATCGAAAATTAATAACTAAAAGTAACGAGAAAAAAATGAAGTTTTTGAAATGTAAATTTAATTATAGCTTTAAGCAATTGCAATACGAGTATTAGACAGCTGCGTTCTTGCGATAACTAAATATTTCTATAGTAAAAAATATATCTCGTGTGGTTTTAGAACTATATTAAAATATTATTTTGCGATGCTGGTCAAGATTTCTATATATTCATAGTTGGAATATACCTTCCTAATCTGGTCACTCTTTGCTTAAAGGATTGAAGAATTATCGAGAGTATGTAAAAACTTAGTCTAATACTTTATTAAATCTCAGCCCATGACATTACATTAAACGTGGCTCCTCTTCTTACTCCAGACGTCGGCTGCCGGATTATCAAAGATCGGATTAGAGAGAGAGAGAGTGTAATGTTGATACAATAATAAATTTTTCATATGAGATATTCAGAAACGTGTAAGACCAGCAGTGTCCTACCCAGTCTAATATTTCTTTCTCTCGAATTTCCATGCCATCCCGATAAAAAATAGCACAATGCCATTGAAAAAAAGCGAAAATCGATTTGAAAAAAGCCACACTGGCATTCCATGTTTGCCCTTCCTTTTGAAAGAAGAATGTAAAACTGTATATCAGTAGTGCCAACACGCAATGTTTTTCTACTCGAGGGAATAAAAAATAGCGGAAGAGTGTCCAAGGCGAAAGAAAAATAGCTTATATGCCTATGCAAGTACATGGTTTGACTTCTAGTATTGGATAGTATGGCTGGTAACCAGGACGATAGAACCCTAACTGAAACGGGGAAAAATCCGTTGGAAATTGTAGAAATCGAAGCTTGAAGGAATGCCAAGTTTTCTAGTGCATGGCGCCAAGGAGACTAAAGAAGGATGAAAGAATACAATTTATAGTCGACCCAGCACGAATATATATATTTTGAACGTTTAAGTAGATCTCCTGCCAATTTTTTAACAATTTATTCACATATTTTCTTCTGCATTAGTCCATTACAAGGGCATGTCCTCCCTTTACGCATAAAACTTAATTATTTTTATTAGAAATTCAACTTAAAATTAAAAGAAGGAGTGTTGGAAAAGCAGATGTCCTTCACGAACATTAGTATGAAGGCATTTCGCCGCTCTGAACACTTAAAAGAGTATTAAAGCACATTTAAAAACATTTCATAAGCATAAATATATGTTATTTTAGTATAATATTGTGAAAGTAAATAAAATAAGTTAATTTAACGCCGCAACGAGTATCGAGACTCTTCATATATCATGATAAAATTCAACGACTGAAGTATCCAGACTGTTCGTATATCAGGATAAAATTCAATGAATAAAATATCAAGACACTTTTTATTATCTGTTGAGATAAAATCTAAAGCTAAACGCGAATTTCTAGTCACGAAAAACCTTTTTCATCATGAATTGAATTCTAAGCCGTGCGACACGAATATATTGTTTGTGCGTTACTCCATATTAACATCTAAAATTGAGTTCTTTTTTCGTTTATTACTCCTCTTTAAATGTTAGCCTTGGATTCACTCCGGAAAGGATAGCATTTCTGTAAACGCAAAACAAGCGTTGGCCAAAGCCATGCCGAAGGTTTTCCAAATGATTCAATTACCTTAGATGAATGGCTTAAAGAGGTACGAAATCATGGGCGTTCTCAGAAAGTTCATAAGAGGGGGTCGTTACTTGCTTACAATGGGGGTTTACAGAGCTACAACTTCATATATTTATATGTATATATACAAAATTTTACGACAATAGTGCTTATAACCCCCATTAATCCCCCGCTGATTACGCCAGTGCATCAAATGAAGTAGCAACGCGAGAGTGTATTGTGTTTCTATACAGATATTTATGTGTTAGAATCGGGAAGGATAAATTTTAAAATTAAGACATAATATTTTATTGTTCCATGACGTACTTGTTTATAGCCATTGTATAATGACTTGTAATTTGTTACAGACTAGAAACATGCACAGGAATATTGTAAAAACAAACGTTAAGACACAAATTCCTAACTTTATCCCCGGCCCTCTACCAGTATTATCCAATATATATGTTTTCAGATTACATTTAAAATCTCGGGTGTTTCTTCCGAATTTAGCTTCTTAAGGTAGCTAATTCCAGTATTTTACATCATAATAGTTCACATTGTTTGCTTCCATGTTTGTTTTAATTCTTCTTACATCGTAATTATCGCTCTGTTCTATTTTACTTTAGTCCCATTTTTAAGTTCTTTTTCAATTTCGTCCTTCGTAATTTCTCCAAAGAACATAGTTACCGAGATTCTATTTATGTCTAAGTTTTAATCCGTTACAATTTTACTCTGTTCTCCCAAAATCATCTGTTCTGTTACGTTTGCAAAAAAATTATTAAATTCTATGGCAATTGACTTTTCGTCCGTTATTTCATTATTTTCTATCTATAGTTTTATTGATTTGTTTACCTTTTTTTTAGAATTCCCGAGCAATTTGTTAATATTTCCCCATTGGTGTTTAGTGTTTTTCACCAAACAAAAATTTTCCTCGGTAATATTGATTTTTTTAACTTCAATTTGATTTTTAGTTAAGTTTCTTTTTATTCTGAATTTGTTCCAATCCAATTTATTGCTCGTTTTCAGATTTTTTTTAAATTCTTTATTTTGATTGATTTCTTAATATTGTTACCAAACTATACTTTATTTTGTTTTGTTTTTTTATTTCAATAAATTTAAAACTATCTTCATATTCAACTTTTATAATATCAATAAATTTGTCATATAACACTTCACTTTCTAGGTTCACATTTAAAATCATATTCCAATTAATATTTCTTAATTTAGCTTTAAATGTTCAAACATTACCTCTACAGAAATTTCCACAGAAAAACACAGTTTTTCTGTGGAAATTTCTGTAAAGGTAAGAAAGGAAAGAAATTTCTACAGAAAAACCACTGTTCTCTTTCCAGTTTTATTGACTATATGTTCCTTATCTATTCTATATAGGTAAATGATCACTGATTGTTTCTTTTAAAACTTGATATGTAATTCTATGTGAATTAGTGAAACATAGATCTATTATACTATCTGCATTAGAATCAATTTTAGTTGACTCAAGAGTCAAATTAAAAAATCCATAATGTTCCATTAAATTAATAAGATATGATTTGTGTGTATTATTGTTTTCCATATATATATGTTAAAATTTCCCATAATACATATCTCCAGATTAAATTTATGCAAATAATACAAAGTGTTTTCAAGTTTTTCAATGAATTTCATAATATGTCCCTGAGGTGGTCTATACAATACAATATAGTTGAAGTCACCTATTTTAACACCCATTAATTCAATATTTTTTTCACAATAATTCAGCTTATCCAAATATCCGACCTGATTTATTCCTTCAGATATGTAAGGGGAGGGGTGTTTCTGTTTACATATCTGATTTATTCCTTCAGATATGTAAACAGAAATACCCCTCCCCTTTTATTAGTTCTATAGACCGAGTATTCAGTGAATCCCTCAATTGAAGTTAATGAATTATTTGTTTTCCATGTCTCTCTTATCATAATTACATCAGGATAATATAGTTATTTTATTAAGTATTTTATTTAATTTATTTTGTTTAAGATACTTTCTGCATTCATGTATAAAATTCTAAATCCCCCCCTCCTTTCTCACTTATTTTTGTTTTGTCATTATTGATTTTCAATTCATCATATTTTTTAGGTACATAGGCTAATATATGACTAATCTAATTTAAAATGGTGAATGTTCAAAATTAATAAATTATATAGCGGTGTGGGGGCGCCATTTTTCATCTTTGCTGCAGGTACAAAAATTTGAAGGTGCTGCCCTGATTATCGACAATCAAACTGCTACGTTTTAAACATTTTGTTCTCTTCTCTTCTTTTCGTATTCCTCAAATGTTTTGCAGTTGATACGAATTTATTTTTTTATATACGCCAAAGCGCTTCATTTACCCAGGTAAAACTATTTTTTGTGATGTAAAAGGAAATGAAACCATGTTTCCAACTCCAGTATCGGATTCAGGGATCTTTCACAATAATAAAAAGTCACTTTTCTCGTTGATGACCATGAAATTTTTACATATTAAATGTTTCGTCTGAATGTTTCCCAAGTGTTTCTTAGTTCATGTGTATTTTTTTATGATGGTCTCATTTTCCATGAGAACGCTGTTTTTTGTGAGTACAAAAAATACGAAGTTTTCAAATCCGGTGTCAAACTCCAAACTCTACAGAGTGATGAAAAACAAATTTCACAATGAATGGCCATCAAACCGCTACTTTAGAAGCTTAATTTCCTTATTATAGTGTTCCTCAAGTATTTCTCCGTTAATGAGAATTTTTTATTGCGAATAGTTTCTTTTTCCAAGGAAGAATTTTTTTTTTGTAAAGGCGAAAAAAAAAGAAAAGACGCTCTTAAATCCGGTATCGAATTTCGGAACCTATCCATTGACAAAAAGGCAGTTTCACAATTGATGATTGTGATGTATTCCAAGCTTGAAGCAAACGAGGTGGTTATCCCAAATTAAAAGCTTAAAAAGGTGGCAAATGAGCTAGTGACACGAGCGTGTATGATGTTTCTAGGCAGATGTTCAGACGCTAGAATTAAAAAGGATATACAGGGTGTCCGAAAAAGATTTCCATCGTTATAAAAATGTATAACGAAGAAAACTGGTATAATTGGTATATCGAGACGCGGTTTGTGGTAAAAGAAAGATCATTTTGGGAAAGTTGTATAACATAAATGTACGTGAAATGTAGTTATCGGCCCTTTCTTCTTCGTTTCTAGAGAACACAGTTACAGGGGATGTATGTCACGATCTTTTGATGAGTTACGTTGTACCGCAACTGAAACAATGCAGATAACTGTACTGTTTCAACAAAATGATGCACTAAGTCACTGGACCTGTTGGATACGTAAATTGCACGATACTGTTTTTCCTGGACGATGAACTGGCCGCGGTAAACCGATATCATGGCCCCCTAGCTCGCCCGACCTAAACCCAGTGTTGTTGTTTTTTTTGTTTTTTTTTGTGATGCTATGTGAAAGTTATTTTGTAACAGACCCGTTCCTAATTTGTTACCGTTTTGGAACAGAGGATAATCATTGCAATCTCAACTGTTACCCGCGAAATGTTAAGCATCACCTGGAAGGAAATCTGTTACCGATTCGACAACCCTCAAGCATGCTGAAGTTTACCTTTAGAGAGAAAGAACCTTTAGAGTTGATCTTTCTCTTTTATAGTAAACTACATTTCAATGGACCACCTGATTTTTTTTTATTGTGAGTTTTTATAATAATGAAGCTCTTTCCTGCACACTCTGTATGGTTAATAATTTAAAATAGCGAGCGTTAAAAATTAATATCTTTATGGCAGGGGGTGCTATTTTAAATTTCTGTCTCATCTACATTTTTTTTTTTTTTTTTTTGTCGCGGCCCTGGCACAGATAATAATACAGAATCGAAACTGATGAAAGCATGAAATTGAATTTTTGCAAAAGAGAAAAAACGTCTTAATATTCTTAAACTTGATAGTCTTAATATTCTGCGTTATAAATTCTAAGTGATGAATATTATTGTAATTAATATAGTTTTTTTTAGGATATATCATAAGGAGGATGTATGGGAATTTTCTTACCCCGTGATTTCAGTTTCGATTTCAAGGAGCTGACGCTGAGTGTTTCCACAATCCATGTGGCCTTGTGTTTAAGCCTTAAATCTTTCTCCACTTAGTTCTAGGTTCCATTCGTTTCTTTGTGAGTTTTAAGGCGTCAGGACAGCAAGGGTCATGCTGCGCTGGAACCTACAGTTTTCCGAGGAATCCGAACCTCTTATGGCCTAGGGAACCAACCCCTGGACTACAGTGAGCAGTCTGTCGGCATGCTTTTCTTTGGCACCGTTGGGAAACGAACCCCAGATGACGGCGTACTAGATGAATGCATTACTGTCCAACGCTCGCGAGTTGGGCTCTAGCAAAACTGTCAATCAAACTAGATCCATTTTTTTTGTGAAGGAGTTAAGAAGGCTGCGCGATATACTATATAGCAATGGCAGGTTGTATACAAACTGGATTAACAAAGATCCCCTACTGCTACCCGCACCCTATTTTGATCAATTAACTGTTCCAAGTGAAACTTGCGGGGTAATTTCTGGGGATCAACTCTTTAGCGTTAGACATAAGCATCGCACCACCACAGGGTTTACCAAAATTCATGTTCGAACGAATATCAATTGCAACTTCGAAAACTATATTATAGTACCGTATTTATAAAAATAGACAAGTACTTGAAAATAATATTAAAGTAATCTGGAAACTTCCCTGTCTTTCCTTTTCAGCTATTATTGATTTTTGTTTATCCGGATCAACAATGTTGGATTTAGGGCCATGCAATCGGTTCTCTCGCACAAGGCGCCAAGTCAAGGGGACGGGCGCCAAGTGGCCAAATGCCCCTCACGCATGGTGAAGTCCAAATCTAATCATTCATTATTAAAAAGATGCATACTTTTGATGGTATTGTTTTAATTTTCATAGCGGTTTTTTGCTTTTGTTTTTTAATAGTAGGGTGATTCAGTATCTTATTAAGAAGAAGATCCCTAAAAAATAGCTGTATAAAAAAGAATAATTCGGAAAATGAGCAATATTTAGAGAAGATGGCAGATTCTGACAGTCTAGGGTCGGGCCAATATAGCCAAGCCGAGCTAGCAGGGTCATGGCCCCAGTTGCCCCTTCATCCGGGTTACAGGCCTCCCTAGGGCGCCATATAAGCCAAGTCCACCCCTGCAATCTATATAGCTATGTATTTTGTATGATTATATATACGAAATTTAAAGTAATGACCATAGATTAAAGCGTGTTTTAGGTTATGCAGTCGAAATGCTTAACTTGAAATATGAAGGGAAACACTTTCACACACACTGCGGCGAATCGATGCGTTAAACTTGGATATAAGAAGATTGCCAAATTGGGAACGGCGCCCCCAAGACTGAGAAACGGGATTTATGGCTTCAGCGTGAAATGACTTCGCAAATCTTTCGTCTCTTCGGCTTCTTTCTGTCTTTCCGGAAAGTTTCCTGGAAAATTGCAGTAGCAATTTATCCGAGAAACAGAACTTAAGGACCTCTTTTCTTTTTAAGATTTCTTCCAAAATGCTTGCGTTTTAGATTTTCCAGAGGTTGAAATCTTGAAATAAAGTAATACGATAAATAATTATACTTTTTTTCTTTCCTATCTCTTCAATATTCCTGAAAAAATATTAAAACCAAATTGTACTGACAACAAGATATTAATTACATCATATTTCAATTTCATACATTAGATCACGTTACATTACATTCATGGGCGCCTATAAATAAATGATAAAGTATGTGGTGAGAGGAATTGCTCGATCCCCTTGTGTGTTTGTTTGTGGAAATTTGCATTTTTAAGTTGATTCTTACGAATTAATTTGGATTATTTTATATTTTATTTGGAAGTAATTTGCTCCCTCACCTCCTTCTTAATTGCTAATGCTTCCTGCCACCATATTTGGTAAACCAACCTAAATTCGATGGGATTTTAGAGCTAAGAGCCGTATAAACATATTAAGAGTTTAAATTCTTAAAACTTGATATTCTAAGAAAGATGTCAAACAATTGTGACATTTAGTCATAGAGCAGGTTTTAGAAAATTTTAAAAGTGTCTAAAATCAGAATTTTTTAAATAACGAGATTCCATTGAAACTCTCTAAATTTATCATCGAAATTCATCAAGGACCTGTTATGGAAATAAAAGCAAAAATTGCATAAAATGTTCATGTATATATATATATATACAGTGAAAATCGGTTATAACGACCTTCAAGGGACCGTGCAAATTTGGTCGTTATAACCGATAGTCGTTATAAACGATATCTTTTTAAAATCACAGTAGCCTAAAATATAATACACTCTAGAGTTTTATAAATTATTTAATTTAGTAAAAGTATTAAAATTTTTCAAAATAAAACGAGACGAAACATGAATTAATTTCATATTAAATTATATTTATAGCCACACTAAAAACATAGCACTTTATATTTTTTTAAATTGACAAAAATTCTAGAAAATACTAAAGTATATAATGTAGAAAACAAATCTAATGAATAATATTTATTATATTATACTAATGACTTCCGAACAGTGCCGGTTTAAGAGATTTATGGGCTCTACGCTGAAAAAATAAAATGGGTCCCTAAAGAATATGACCTTCGTGATATTCAATTAATAAATCACGTGTTTTTTAAGGTTTATTATCTTCAATATTCAGGTTTAGCAGTAATAAAAATTTCTCGGACATTTGTAAATAAACAAGATTAAAATAACGCTTAAATTTTGATAACTAACCCACATTGTTCCGACTTATGACTGTCAAGTCACGTGGTTATATCCGATACGAATTTCCCTAGTTAGAATCTACGTAGATTACAAAATCGCTGTCGTTAAAGCAGGTTTCGTCGTTATATACGATGTCGCTATAACCGATTTCACCGTGTGTATATGTGTGTATATGTATGTATGTGTGTGTAATTTCCGGCTTCATTAATCCAATCAAAAAAGTTAGTAGTTGGTACATTTGGTAAAATCTTAATAAATTAGAAATAATTGCAGCAAATTATTTTTTGCAAATGGATGATAATTTTAAAGATTAGAAACAAAGCTAAGATCCATTGTAAATTTTTCAAGTGCCGTTATGTGCAAGTTGTCAGCTGTGTGCAAAGAAGACAATTTTAATGTGTTTAGCCCGTTATTTTATCTTTTTAAGTTTTGATAATAGCTGTGTAAAACAGAATTTATTTTTTTGGTCCGTATTATATAATTAATCACTATTATTGATTATTATAACTAACGTCTAAAAACTAAAAGAAAGCTTGAGCGAAGGCTGATATTAATTATTAATGAAATGGTTCCCGATAAAAGGGTGTAGTTAAAAAGTCGACATATTTCTGACATGGTGTTTTGCAAGAATCAAAGGACTACTGGCAGGATTAAGCATTATTAATTATATTGCTTCGTTCATTTTATGGCAGATTTTATTATATTTTTCGAATTAAGCATGCATAATTTATTATTAATCTTATAAAGACATGTGGAGACAAATATTTATATAAATAAAATATGTTTATTAAAAACGAATAAAAAAACTCAGTTGGAATGGTCTGTGAGATTTGCTGGAGCCTTACTGATGTGGCATTCCTATTGCTTCATTTGCTACGCTATGCTTGCGTGAAATCTTTTTTTTTTTTTCATTGTATGTCTGCAGCGCCAGCGTACTGTTATTGCTCGCACAACGTTCATTTGAAATGTTTCGATGCAATAAGTGTTACTAAACGTTAAAAATGTCATTTGTGTTGCGTGTTGGTCATTTCATAGGTTGCTTTTGCAGTATTAGGCTTAAATGCGCCTCCTGTTGGATGTTTTTGAAGTATATATATATTTTTTTTACAGATTCCTTTTCTGCATCCTTTGGTTAATCTATATAGCAATTTTGCTGTCAATTCGCTGAACGGTTCAAGATCCAGGATGCTCTAAATAGGCCAAATTTAATTATAACCACCCTGTATATTATTATGCATGTCGAAACTAAAAATAAGTATACAAATTATAACGTATTTATTGCGTAAAACAAAACACATTTCGACCAGTCATGCGCTGGTCTTTATCAGGAAATAAAACATTGTAAATATGAGACATGTTAATATGTTTCGTAATTGTTATTTTACGAGTTGTGTCAGTGTTCTGAGGATCTGTCCCTGTTGGAGGTCTGTTGTCTGTCCCGGTAGGAAGGCGATTCACGTACGGCTGAAAATTAACGTGGATTTATGAAAACGCTTCCGTTATTGTGAATATAAATTCACGCCGTTCCTTAGTAGGGTGGATCGAATTTTCAAAAGTTGCTCGAATCGAAACATAATAGAGCGAAAAAGTTGCTACTCGTCAAGATAAACACAATAAAAGAAGACGTTTTGGAATCGGATAATATCTTCAGGTCACACATGACCCTCAAAATTTGTGAAATTAGCCATAAATTGACCTTTTTTAGAAAATTTTGGAAAGTGCCTTAAATTGGTTGGATTATCATGAAACTTTAGTTGTGATAGTAATTAGAAACTAGTTAATGGGAAATAATACTTTGACGGACGAAAATACTCCCAAAGGGCAGGGGGGGGCCGCTTTAGGACAAAAATTGGCCAACATTATGAAAAAAACAAAACATCGTAGAAGTGCTCATGATTTCAAAAAAATATGTTAAGCGGACTGTTTGATTAACTATTGCTGTGAAGCTCTTCGCCCGTTTGCATTCCACATTCAGTGAAAAAGAAACTGACCCAGAACTCACCAGGGGAGGTGCTAGCACTTCGAGTTCCACCTACACCCTTCCCAACCAACCAACCATAGCTAGACGTGGAAAATCTATATTTTTTGATTTGGCATTTGGCAGCAAGAAAGCAAAGATGTTCTGATGAAACCATCTCTGCTGTCACCGCCACATACTTTGCTCACTGCTTCTGTGATTAATTTCACAGTACGTTTAACCACCTGTGTATGACATGGAAATTCATTCATGTCGAAAGATGGTATCTGCTTAAAATGAATGAGGTCTAAGAGTTCTTTGGATATTTCAGATGCTAGAAGTGGAGGACAGGTAATTTTCGTTGATGACTAGATGATCCACCTTGTCTAGTCTTTTGCATTAAAATTAAAATCAGGAATGATGAACGCATGTAAGGATTTGCATTTCTCTAGTTTTTTCCTGGCTTTTAAAATATGTCTCAAAGCAAACTCTCTGACATGATGTCGTTCTTCTTTTACCATAGCCAGAAGAAGATTCTTAAGGTGGGCAAAGAAGGCGTTGGATGCGATGGAACAAACACAAACACTGGGTGGAAAAACGGAATCATTATGTTTATAGAACTTTCCTTCAGAAAAGCCTTTACAGTGGTCCATCTGTATGCTCCACTTCAATGAGTTGCCATTGAGGCACTTCATTGAAAAATTAGATGGCAAAACAATTGCCCCGTAGTCGTACTCTGAACCTATCGGAAAGCACCTTCAAAGATGCGAAAAATTACCAATGGCAAAATTTCTGGAAATTCAATGCTTACTTTCAAAAGTGAACGAGGATATCCTAAGCAAAGATCAAATATGTTTAGTTGAAATTTCACTGGCCATCCACTCAGGTGTTTGTCCTCCAGATATTGACATTTGAAACCCTGGACTGCTCATCCATTCCAAGCGGTTGACAATGGCTAATAGAGTCCTTAGACTATACGTTGCTTCCTCAGACCCATCTTCAAACCTTCTTCATATCACAACGTTCATCCTGAAAGTATACTCACCTCTATGGTTCACAATCAAAACCCAACCAGCAATACTTCAAGGCCCAAAACATGTGTTTCAGTGTATACTTACACTGTGTGAGTACTTACCAGATCATCTCAAAACAATCATTGATCCAATAATCCAACACAATGCCTTCTTTGCCCATCTCGAGAATCTTTCTCTGGCTATGGTGAAAGACGAAAAAAAGCATGTCAGAGAGTTTGCTTTGAGACCCATTTTAAAAGCCAGGGAAATACCAGAGAAATGCAAATCCGTATGTACGTTCATCACTCCTGATTTAAATTTTAATGCAAAAGACTACACGGGGTTGATAACTTGGTGATCAACGAAAATTACATGTCCTCCACTTCTAGCATCTGCAACATCCGAGGAAATCTTAAACCTCATTCATTCCAAGCAGATAACAACTTTCAACATAAACGAATTTCCATGTCACACTCAGGAGGTTAAACTTACTGTGAAACTAATCACAGAAGCAACAAGTAAAGTATGTGGCGGTGACAGCAGAGATGGTTTCATCAGAGAAGTTTTGCTTTCTCGCTGCCAAATGTCAATATTTGAAAACGACATCCAGTTCATGTGGAACCAAACCAAATCAAAAAATAGTGATTTTCCACGTCTAGCTCTAGTTGGTTGGTTGGGAAGGGAGTAGGTGGAACTCGAAGTGCGGACACCTCAGCTGGTAAGTTCTGAATCAGTTTCTTTTTCAATGAATGTGGAATGCAAACAGGCGAAGAGCTGCACAGCAATAGTTAATCAAACAGTCTACTTAACCTATTTTTCTGAAGTCATGAACGCTTCTACGGTGTTTTGTTTTTTTCACAATTTTGGCCAATTTTCGTCCTAATGCGACCCCCTGCCAGCTCCCTTTGGTATTTTTGTCCTTCAAAGTATTATTTTCCATTAACTAGTTTACTGTTATAACTGAAGTTTCATGATAATCCGACCAATTTAAGGCACTATTCAAAAGTTTCTAAAAAAGGTCAATTTATGGCTAATTTCTCAAATTTTGGGGGTCATGCGCAACCTGAAGATATTATCCGATTCCAAAACTTCTTTTTTCACTGTGTTTATCTTGACGAGCAGCAACTTTTCCGCACTATTGCGTTTCGATTCGAGCAACTTTTGAAAATTCGACCCACCCTTTCCTTAGCTGCGTGTAGCCGTCTCTACTTCCAGAGATCACATCAGGGACAGACCCTCAGGACACTGATCGCAATACCTCGTAAAATAACAGTTCGTAAGGATGGCAGCACGTTTTATGTTTACAATATTTTGTCTCCTGTTGAAGACCAGCGCATGGCTGGTCGAAATGTCAGTGAGTTTTTCTTCGTCTTATACGCAATAAATACGCTGTATTTTGTATTACTATTTATTAGCTTTGCAATCGTTGACGATGATGTACACGCATGTTAATCTAGAAGGTCTCAAGGAAATCTCCCGCAAATGAAGATCTGTGTGAGGAGCAAATGGCGTAGTAAAAAGTTGCGTTCAGGGGCCTAAGCTTCCCCTAAATATCAAAGCACATTATTTTCTCTAACAGCACATCATGTGATCTTCTTTAAGCAACTTGACCCTCCTTAATTTTTAAATTACCATGCTACTGGTCAAGTCTGTAATAATTTGACATTTATGGGGCTTAATAGACCTGTTCTTTACGGCACTGCTCATGGATTGAAAGTAAATGGTGTGGGTTATTTAAAATGGAATTTCAAAACGCTGTTCTCAAATTAACGCTATTACTGCCTCAGGCTTTGTTAAATTAGAATATCTATTTCTGTGACATTTTGAAAAAATACAACACCTGCTTTGTCTGTTCACTGTAATTTTATTGCTGTTTGGATTTTCTGACATTTAGATTAATACAAAATATTGTAGTGTTGCGTGACTGGTAACTTGATCGGCAACCAAGGGTTCCTGGGTTCGGGTCCCACCAGGTGCCGGAAAATCATTCTTTTCTTTGCGAGTAATTTAACATCTAATATCAAAATAGTTTTCGATGTACATTTGAAAATAAGTTTGTAATCTTTTAAAGATTTTATTGCATGTTTCTGGTCATTATCAATACAATCGAACTTTGTATCGATTTCCATTATAGCATTTAATAGACAAAATAGTGGTAAATCACCAATAGGTTAATAAGTATGCAAAAAACAGGTAGTAGCTGAAAAATACGTGTGGTTTATAGTTAAAAAGGAAGCAAGATGATAACGTGAAGTGTATTAATCATCAAACCATTAGAAAATCGTAATTATTCTGGCGATTTGATGATGATAACGAATTTTATTTTCATTTCACTCTTTTCATTGGTTGCCATTTCATATCAGTTGCGAAAATCTATTTGCTGACAGCTGCCTGTTTGTCAACTGGAAACGACTCAGTAATTTGGAGTCGTTCCAAATGTTATTGACGTTTCGTGTATTCTTCCCCATAGGCGTAACTTAGGTGTTAAATATAGCGTAAACTAGGGGGAGAAACCCAAATTGTATGGGAAAGTATGAGTTTGCCTCTTTTCTAAAAAATCTGGCGGCAAGTGCCCCCTTACCCCTGCCAGATTAAGCCTATTATGTTCTTTCCCATTAAAATGCCCTATGGTGTCGCAGTGATAATGCGTTTTACCGCATTTTAGCATTGTGTTAATCTGGATTCGACTCCCAACAGTGCAAAACAATACTTATCGGCTATCTACTTGCTCACTATAGTTCGGGGATTTGGTTTGTTAAGGCTTGAGAGGTTTGAATCTCTCGAAAAAACGTAGATCCACCGCCCTACTGTGGCAAGGTGATAACGCATTCATCTACCGGTTTCACTGACTTTTTATTTTTATTATCATTATTAAAATCACGGGTTCATTATTTTCGATTGAAAATTCATTAATCCGGATTCGACTCCCAACAGTAGAAAAAAGAAAGCTTTTCGGCTATCTGCAATTGCTCACCGTAGTAAGGAGTTGATTTGTTTGACTTTGAGATGTTCAAATTCCTTGGGAAAACGTGGACCCACCGCCCTATAGTGGCCGGATGATAACGCATTCGTCTATCGGTTTTATTGATTTTGAATTTTATTATTATTATTATTATTAAAATATCAGGTTCCTGTTTCTCTATAAACAAATTATTAATACGGCTTCGACTCCCAACAGTGGAAAAAAGCTTATCGGCTATCCATACTGGCTCACTGTAGTAAAGGATTGGTTTGTTAGGCCTTGAGAGATTCGAATTCCTCGGAAAATGTAGATCCACCGCCCTGCAGCACGGTGATAACGCGTTCGTCTACCGGTTTCATTAATTTTCATTTTTTATTATTATTACTAAAATCCCGGGTTCATTATTCTCGATTGAAAACTCATGAATTCGGATTCAACTCCCAACAGTGGAAAAAAGCTTATGGGCTATCCATTGTTTCTTACATCATTTCGATTACAAAAAGAAAAAAAGTGGAATTTAAATATTTTATCAGATGAATTAAGGCTGTTTTAGTTTGGAACCTCAAATGTGGTTTCCATGCAGTTATAGCTCTTCACGCGAACCTCATTTGAGGTTGTTAGTGATATGATGCAACTTCCAAATATATAAAACTATAAACAGAGCAATGCAAGTGATTTTTATAGTTGGAATTGATGAAGGATGATAAAGAGTGATGAAGAGGAAATAAATATTGGAGCTTATACGTCAACAGGCATAACACATTCACATAACAGGGAAGTCATTAGCAAAAATTGATATAGAAAACAACAGTCATTTTACGTCTAAGACACCGGTTACAGAAACCAGTGTGATCAGAAGAAGACGTTGGCGCGCTAATAAAGATAACGATTTTTCTAAAGAACCCCCAATTTTTCAACCTGAAAAGGAATCAGAATTTTTTGGCAAATTTTCTTTAGATTATTTTTATATGCTTATTCCAGAACATTGCTTATATGACATATGTTTTCAAAGCAACCTCTATGCTCCGCAGCAGGGTAAGAAAAATGTGAACATTTCTGTTCCAGGACTGAAATATGTTTTAGGGATGAATTTTGTAATAACTTAATTAAGCTATGCCAGACTTCGTCAATATTGGTCTACGATTGGTGGTTTACACCATAATATCATAGCTGATTCTACGTCTATAAATAGGTTTAAATTAACATTATCTTTACTTCCGGAATAACGTAAGCATTCCTGCAGATAATGTAGATCATTTGATAAGATTAAGACAGTTTTTAGATCTCCTTCATAAGACATTTCACGAAGCTAGAAAGCAAGAAGAATCACAATCGGTTGAGGAGATGATGGTGCCTTTCAAGGGTAAATCCTTCCTTAAGCAATATATAAAATCAAAACCTAAGACATGGAGCTTCAAAACATGATGGAGTTTCTGACTATATTTATTGTTTCAAAATATTAAAGGGAGCAAATGTCGGGAGAATGCCACCGCCAAGAGAATATGGCGCAGCTGGTAATATAGTGTTACGCTTGTGCCATGTTGTAGCCGAAAAAAATCATAAACTATATTGTGATAATTTACTTCCATTCCGCTTATCGAGGAATTAAAAAAACAAAAAATTAATTTTGTTGGAATCATTCGAGTTAACAGAATGAAGAGAACTGAGAAAAATCTCAAGGATATTAAATCTCTCGTAAAAGATGGAAGAGGGCTCAGTTTCTGTATCTACTGAGAACGTAAGTGTGACTCGATGGGTTGATGAATCTATTGTGCACATGGTATCATCTTTTGCTGAAGCTCAACCAATGGACGAAGCAAAATTCTTTTTGCCATGCAACTAAGTCCGTTATTAAAATAGGTAGGCCACGCTTAGTTCAAATATACGAGTATAATACATTTGTAAATATACTCATAATATACTCGAAAATATACTCATAATATACTCGTAAATATTTAGAACACTTTCATGAGAAAATTTTTTTTTCACTAAATATTGAAAAAATATTTTTCGAGTAAAAAAAGACAATTTCTCATTAGAATTTTCAGTGCTATTACTGTTGCGATAATATTAGTAAATGTAAACGTTATTACATACAAACCTCATATGAGGCTGAGCCTGTAATTTCTTAGAAATTTAAAAAAAATTAAAAATCAAGTTACTCATCATTTTACACTAATTTTTGCCACCCACTTATTACGTACGCGTTACGTATACGTTTTGCCACCCTGCGGAGGGTAATAATACATTAACATCTTTACATACGGAGAAAGAGAGCGTTGTTCCACGTTCTCATTCGTCTAGCGGTCCAAGACACTCCGGGCTAAACGGAGGGACCCTGGTTCGAATCCAGGATGGGGAAAGCGTCTCTTTTTCTCCAAAACAAATAAGCTCTAGTTTGAGCTAATTAATACGATCCCTGCGGAGGGTAATACTACCTTAACATTACTCATCATTATTCATTCTCATCTATTTAAAAATAAATTTCAAGCAAAACAATTTTTTTGACCATGGCAAAATAATTCATTAATGAGAGGGCTAAATAGGACCCCTTTAATATTTCTACACTTTCGTAACCAAGAGCTAAGTCATAGTCTTCAGCTAGAGAGGGGTAAAATAATTCATAGATTTAGTTTTACATTAGCTATGTTGAGTGAAGATAATAAATATAGTAAAATACGAAAACTTTTATGAAACACGTTTCTTTTCCTACCTACGTCGTTGGTAGTTACTCAAACATATTGGTATCTGTAGTTTTTCACTGGCAGCTGATGGTGAAATATTGTCAGTCATTTCTTCATAGGGGCACAATACAGGTGACGGACGCCACCCCATGACACGTCTACACATTGGCGTACGCAGGGGGGTGTTGATGGGGATTGTAACCCCCCATTGCAATGAAATTTTGTATATTTAACATAAAAATGTGAGTTGCAGCTCTATAACCCCCCATTGATCCTATAACTCCCCTTACGAAGTTTCTGCGTACTTTTATGCATCTACATTCGACAAAACCCATTTGGGAGTCGTTCCCAAACCCATCAAGTCCGAAGGCAATGATTACACCCACTGGACGAGTAGTGCTCGTGAAAAATAATTGAAATATTAGTCCTTCGAAAGGAGAAGAGAATACCTTGTGTATAAAAAAAACAGAATATTTAACCATTCTATAATTTTTTATATTGTTGTATGTTGTGTTAAAAAAGTATATGATTTAAGACAAGTTCCTTTTCAGCACTAACACATTACCAACGGATGAGCCGTCACTGGCAATATGGCTATCACGCAAGAGTATAATCCCACGAACGTGCCCAGAGCATCAATATCAGGACATCAACGTATCTCATAGCAGCTGAATAAAGGTAAAAAGAATAAAACTTCGTCGAAACGCTGCCCAATTCATCAAGAAAATAAGTGGAAATAAAGATATCGTTATATATGTGCAAATCCTGCCCTGGATTGCCAGCATTATGACCGGAGCCATATTTAAGGCCTTGACAATAACAATGTTGCAAGTCCATTTTTGCTTAAAATGAGATAAGAAAGGATTTGCGTCCATCCAGTTTCGTGTTGGCCAATAGTAACGTGGTGCTATCCTGCAACAACTTATTACACTATGGTCATATACTAGTGTTGCAAGCAACAAGGCAACCCCAGAGGGTACTTCCATGGACTTAACTCAAAAATTTCATTTTTGTGACTTATACCACTGTTGTTTTCAACGCCTCATTTTATGAATTTCCATTGAATAAAAGTATTTTTTATTTTTTGCTTCGGACATTTAATTATAAGAATTGGGGAATTTTTATGAAGGCATCCGCCTAGGGACGGCAGTTGCAAAGAACTCAAAAATAACTTATTAGTGGTAATATAAGAATGTTAGTTTGTGAATAAGTAGGACAAAAATTACCTTTACATATAAAAAGTTGCGATTTTTTAAAATTATTCATTTTTTTATAAAGAAGAAAAGGAGCGCCATATGTTCGTGCCTAAGGTGTGTCAATACTCTAAATCTACCACTGATTACAAGTTACAAAAATAAAAATTTCCTCCGCAAAGTATGAAATGCCCTTGGAGAAATCATCTAGCTGTATATGAACAATAGCTGAATGTGGTGATATTTTTTTTTATTTATTTATCCCATTTTTTCTGCAAAGCATACATAAGTTTGTACTGCGGAGGAAGACAGTGGGAAAAGGCATAACCTAAAAGACGTGACAAGCCCACTGTCTCCGAATCCGACAGTTGACTACAATAAAAAAGTTGACTACAATAAAAAAAATCCAAGGAAAATGTCCAATATACATATAGAATATAAAAACAATACAAATAATGTAGCCAATATAACAACAACAACACTAGAAGAAGTTTAATAATATAGCATCGATTCTTAACAAAATTTCATGGGGAGAAGATGACCTATGTAATTCAATGAGTATCAAGAGAAATCAATCTGAACTCTTAAAATTTCGAAAACGCAACGAAGACCTGATTTTCAAAGGAAGAACGTTCCAAAATTTTGGTCCCGTAGAATTAATATTATTGTAATAAATCAAATGGCTTCGAGCTTGGCAAGGCAGAAAAAAATTTATTCTTCGCATATTGTAATTATGTGAAAAGTTTGTAAAAGTAATAATTTTTGAGTAATAATTATCATTTATTCTGCGAAACATTAATTGACTCAATATAATAAATATTAGGACCTGATAAAATAGAAGTTTCATTAAATATATGCATTGAAGGAGTATACTAGTTAGGAGATAGAAGCCTCAAAAACGCCTTCGTAGTAAATATAAACGTTTTATATTACTATGTGTTGTATGTTCCCAAACAATATGACAGTAATTAAGATGAGAATAAATATTAGAATAATATAGAAGCAGTAAGATTTTTTGTTGAAGAACATATCTAAAACGACGGAGTCGCCCTATAAAAGCACTAATTTTTATGGCAATCATATTCACATACGAGTCCCATTTAAAAGAAGACTGAAAAACGACTCCAAGTAATTTGAATTCATTAAAAAATGGAATAATAGTACCATTAATAAGAATATTTACCAAAATCAAAGGAACTTTATGCGAAAATGTGAAAGCATAGATTTTGCCTTATTCATAATTATGGTAAGACCAGAATCATTTAATCAATTAGTGAATTTTCTGAGTTCAATGTTTGCTGTTTCAATTAATTTATCAATTTTATAATTAGTAAATGTAACTGTATATATATATATATATATATATATATATATATGGCCTGCAAAAGGGTTGCTGGTATCTAACTGGAAGGAGACCCACACGCTGAACGTATGTGACGATGTGTGGAACCGGCCAGGCCAGTAACCTAGTGTCCTACCCCGCCTTCAAGTGGTGCAGGCTGGGCTTTCTATTTATGAGGCAAATTAATATTTGCTGCACGGATGGAAAGGCGGAAGGGGAGGGCTAATTCACCAACCCGTCTAGCCAGCGTGGTGAAATGATGGCTAATTCCTCCAATATGCTAATACACCAAAAACCATGGCCCCTAGTCTCCAGGTGCTGGAGTGCTCCTGATCAAGGCAGCGGTCAGCGTGGCATGAAAGCAGGGGGTGCTAAGAATCACTGGAATGGCCCAGGCTGCCGTTTGTTATTGACCTTGGCAACGTATAATGGACGATCCCTTGCTTCTGAAGCAAAACTTCAAGAATTGGAAGAAGAACTTGACAAGATCAAATGGGACATTGTAGGACTCAGTGAAGTTAGAAGAAAAGGTGAAGAGTTGGTGGAACTTAAAAGTGGACATTTGTTTTATTATAGAGGAACGGAAACTGGAAGAACAAGTGGTGTTGGCTTCTTAATCAACAAAAGAATTAAAGACTACCTTCTTGAAGTCGAAAGCACGTCAGATCGAGCAGCGAGGCTCGTTGTTCAACTAACCCAGCGATACCAACTTCAGATAGTACAGGCATATGCACCAACATCAAGCCATACCGACGAGGAGGTTGAGGAATTCTATGAAGAAATCAAACAGCTACATACCAAGGGGAAACAACACATCAAGCTCATCATGGGAGATTTTAATGCAAGAATTGGACAACAGGAACAAGGAGAGACATCGGTTGGTAAATACGGATACGGGGAAAGGAATGAACGTGGCGATCAACTCATAGAATTTGCCGAAGCTGAAAATCTTAGCATCATGAATTCATTTTTTAAGAAGAAACTACAAAGAAAATGGACATGGAAACACCCCAATGGAGGAACCAGCGAAATTGACTATATACTGGCAAACAAGAAATCAATTATTGAAGATTGCAGCATACTGAACAGATTTAATACTGGAAGTGATCATCGAATGGTGAGATGTAAAATGCACTTAAATACTAAACTAGAAAGGCAGAAGCTCATTAGGAAACAAGTATGTAAGAGGGTGGATTTAAAGAAATTAAAAGAAAATACCGAGGCATTCAAGTTGGAATTAAAAAATCGCTTTTCTGCACTGGAAGGACTTATTGAAGAAGTTGACATCTCAGAAGCAAATGAAAACATTGTTAAGACAATAATTGAAACTGCTGGGGAAATTGGTGGTGTAATATGTAAAAAGCAGAATAGCAAATTATCTGAGAAGACGAAACAACTCATGAAAAGGCGAAGACTTATGAAGGTGGACAATCAAAATACCAGTCGCAAGATCGAGTATGTAGAACTTTGCAAAACTTTGCGCAAAAACATGA
>QLNU02014176.1:7682418-7693394 GCA_006491805.2 Dysdera silvatica
GGATCGCAATCCATAACTTTAAGACGCAATACCAATGAGCAAATTACAATAACAGGAGATGATGATGATGATGATAATCCTCAGCAATCCCATTAATGACATTTGGGATAGAATATTAGTAATTAAGGGGGGATTTCAAGTATTACGTAAGCAATATTTTGGCCATTTTATACTTCCTCCTCGCCACCTGGTAAGCAAAAATTAACATTGGCTAACATAGGAAAATAAGCATAAGTGCAAACGTCCCTTCCCCAAAGGTGCTTACGTACCTGAACACTCCCTAACAGGCGGATGGGCTTATGAGAGTAAATGTAACGGAACTTACATCAATGTCAGGGGCTTCTTTGGATAACCAGAACCGTCTTTATATCCTGCAAGTGGCATGATGGGAGTTAATGCCTTTTTAGGAAATTTTCTTACGAAACGTAGGCCAGTAGGCCTCATGTGGGATTTCCTCTTCAGAGACTATTTTCTCATATGTTGAAAAATTGAAATTCAGTTATCCATCATTCACGAAGTCGAATCATAGAATTTATCTCTTTTATCAAGCTAGCCACTGAATTTCACTTTCAAAATCCTCTTTTAGCATCAATGGTTCATTTCCTTACCGTCACCCCTGATTGGTTAAATATCATACAAGACGTTAATCAGACGACCAATCAGCAAGTTGGGAAAGATATGCCCATAGTTCAGACCCCTTTTCTGAGAACGCACCAAGCTGCCCACAATGAGAGATGCATAAAATTGATATACGTGGACAGGACTGTCAGCAGATATCAGTATAAACGAAGAACGTCGAAACTTAAATGTGTACGTTTGCAGCTGCACGATTTTACAACCCAAGTTGTACAATAGTTTACAACCTCTCATGCAAGAGAGAACACCCTACTTGATTTTAATTGCTATAAGTTCGGGAAAGGACAGTACCTCAAGCTTTCACAGAAAGACCATGACTTTGCTTACATTCAGTACTTAGGCAATAAAAACTGGAGTTTTTGTATCATAGCAATCTACGCAGATGCTGCTTACCGAACACAGATGCCGTGTAACCCAAGCTATGTGTCTTACGATGAATATATTACAAAAGCCTTCTGACAAAATTTATCTATTACTTTTATCTATGGGCATTTTAGAAAAACGCCATCGGTGAATCATTACAAGTGTAGTTTTAAGTAAGTATACAAGGCACATGCCTTGGGGTGCCAGCTGAGAACCTAAAAAGATATTAGTTATTATGCGAACTTGTTAGTTATAGCACAGAGGTAGAGTTATATAGACCTGTGGGGTCCAAGTTCTCCCCCAACAATATATTTGCTAAGATTTTGGGGATCGCCTTAATTATCTACTAATATATTACGAAATCTACACATTTGGGGAAGAGGGGGTGGGAAGGTTGACAAAATCTTATGATAGAAAATAATAATGTTTATTCAAACCTGATACACATTGCATGACACTGATAAGAGAATAAATATGCAAAATTTATTTGATGCACTTACTTTAAAATAAGGGTTATTAATAGCTGATTTAATAGCTATATGCTACCTTCATCAAAACAGGATGCTTTCTTATCAGCTCTCTTATCTATTCTTGATGAAGATGGCATGTATCTATTGAAACAGTTGCTAACAACATAGTTTATTCTTAGCAGTACATAGCTCGCGGCGAGTAAACACTCGCCCTTACGAGCGATGTACGCTTAGGGTTTCTTGCTTCTTCGATGAAAGCTCAAGGCTTTCGAAAAACGTTTAAAGCCGAATAAATTTTCGTTTCAAAAACTGTGCTTATTGTGTATTATATTAATCATCGATTATATGGTATACTTACCATATAATCGATGGCAAGTATACCATATAATCGATGGTATACTTACCAACAGTGACATAGCATGGGTGATATCACCTGCACGAAAGTCTAGGGCGCAAAATTTCAATATTGAATTGGTGAGAGGGAGTACTTACCGGGTTTTAGAGGGCTCAATACTTAACTTGTCCTAGCGCTGGCAACCCACGGTACGCCACTGCTGACCAATAGTTGTGGCACAATTACAAATACAGGGAATTATAATACATAACATTCATTTTTATGTTTATTTATAGGTAACTTCAAGTATAAAGTAAATTCAAGAATACACGGCATATATATTCCTAATGCATAAGGTATTAGCCTACACGAAGGGGTTTGGTGGGGGACAAAACCTTATCACGATGTAATTTTGCATATATTCATATGGAGCTGTAACTCTGTTACCCCCATTATAAGCAGCAATGTAGGTTTTTAAACATTATTGGGGGACACATGCACATATTATATACATTAACATATTACAGTGGATGTAAAATTTCAATTAATTTTAAATTACTGTGGAGGGGTCAGGTCCCACAGGACGGTATAACCGTACACCCAGGCTTATAAGTCTATAACCTTCCCCTTTGTGAACTTTTTGCGTATACTAATAGTATAAGGTTATTAGTTTTTATTTTTATAAGAAAGAAAAAAGAATGTAAGATAGGCCTTTATTCGGTGAGTGCTGAAGTCTTACTTTGAGAGTAAAACGCATTTCTTTATTGATTTAAATTGGAGCTTTTTAAACAGTTACCTGTTAACTTAACGTTAAACCTGTTAATGTGAATTTCAGGAATATTTGATATAAATGCTTGCGGTACAAAAACCCAAATATGCATTGCATAAATTTGAAAGATTATTATAGGTGTATTATTAATTTCCAGAACTTACATAAGTAGTGTCTATGGTCAATCTAAAAGTCTTATGGGCATTTGTTCCAGATTCCTGGCAGGAACTATTACAAGTATTTTGGAACTGGGGTTCTTTTGTTCTTAGCACATTGTCCAACGGTATCCCTCGAAGATCTTCCTAAAGCGTCCTCTGGAACCGCAGCACTCATCCTGTGTCCTAAAAGCATCCCTGGGGAAGAAGGGTTGTTTCCCATTATGCTTAGACCGCTAAATGTCTGTTTCTTGTTTTCTTTTCCCGAGTTTTTCTTGGAGATCATTTTCCTTTTCTGGACTCCTCTCTAGCAATCGAACGGCTTAATGATTTCTTTATGTGAGGGTCCAACCATGCGTGCTTATTTCAAAGGCGGTTAAAGGAACTATTTTCTAAATTGAACAAGTTTACTCTGTAGGTGGTAAAAAAGCGTAGGCAAGCAAAAGTGCGAGGTAGAAACTACAAAATTCTCCTAGCGTTGAAAAAGAAAGTCCCAAAGGAATAAAAATGCTGATGCATGTTAAGATAACAAACCTATTCCCCTTCCCCCTGCTATATAGGGGAAATAGAATACTGCCAATTGTCTCTCTCTCAAATGGCGAATATCTTGAATCAATGTTAACAATTCAAAAATATGCTCCCAGCACATTCTTCACTATTTTCCTTAAGATTCCCTAGCCCATATCTGCCTAAAGCTAAGGAAGATATATTAGTTTCAGGCATGCCTTCTCTTTTGAGAAACCAGTGAATCCGTGTATTCAAGAAGAATCACTGAAAAATGCGCCGCGGAAAAAAGCGCCACAGAAAAAAAGGGCCTGAAAAAAGCACCGACGGAAAAAAGCGCCGCGGAATAAAGGGCCAACGGAAAAATGCGCCCCAGAAAAAGGGCCGACGAAAGACTGGATGCATGTAAAATGATAGTGTGATCGTGATTATAGTGCCAGCGTTAGCCCTTATGATGCGAGTGTTAGATCCAACAAGAAGCAAGATGCAAGCGAGCATGCATATGTGTGTAATATATAAAAATATAATGCTGGTTAGTGGCCTTCTTTCTCGTTTTTAACATGGTAGCTTACTATAGGTGTAAAAACAGTGGAATAGACTCCCGGATTGGGGGTGGGGGGCAGACATTGTTTCCGTCCAGTTCGTCTTCCAATTGGCACCCCCGTTCCCCATCAACGTTTTGCGTACGACTATGTATATCGGACCAGAGTTGGGCAAAATGCTTAGAAATATGTATTTCCAAAAATACAAATTACATTTCCCAAAGGGCTTTTTTACTTGTCGTTAATGCATTCGGACAGCCTGTTAGGCTTAATAATTTCATTATCTTAATTATATTATCATAATCTCATAATAATATGTAACCACATAATTGCATAATAATCAATTAATTTTGTATATCACCATAATTTCATATGTCATCATAATTTCATGTCACTATAAATTCATATGTTAACATAATTTTACATTGTTTGTGAATTCACACATATAATTGTACTAATATTTGATAAGAAATTAAACCGATTATTTTAATTCTTGCTGTCATAAGAAAATATACCGTATAATTAATTTTAGACCAGATATACAGTGTATCTCGTGGTTAATCTAAGTATAAGCATTCTGTAAAGAGAGACACTCTAACAGCAGGGCGATTTGAGTTTGAAATGGGGGAGGGAGAGCAGAGAGCTCCCTTGATCTAACAAGGATTTAAAAGCAGAAACCTTAATTTTATCCCTCGTTATAATAGTAAAAAAATTAATTAATTAGAAACAATAATCATTTAAAATAAATTTTAAAAAGCCCAGAAAAATATCGCATAAAGTGCAATGATAGTCGTCAGTGACATTCATGTCAAAGTACTGTAGTGGCTCAAAAATTTCTGTATTATAGATAAATATATATTTAAAACAAGCGTACAAAGCGATAAAGAAGCCAACGTTTTATGCGAAATGTGTATTATATTTCAGAAAATATAATATAAAAAAAATAAAATTTTAATTTGTTTTTTCAATATTCCATTCCGTTTTAATTCTAGGTTGTATTTTATAAATATATATTAAATGCGAAGATAATAACCGTACGAGGCAAATTATGCCCACGACGTACACGTAAAAATCCAGTGAGAACAATTAAAGTATTGGTATTCAAATCGATGTCCGCTGGCCACTTACGGCGCATCGACATATTTTATACGGTCCGCCGGCTCATGAAAAAATACAAATTGTTTCATACAAAAATCATGCCCTTTGATCCCTTTGAGTTTTAAATCTATATATTTTATTCCGCCCAAATTCCGTAATAAATAGCTTAAAACGCTAGAGAACGAAAGTAATAAGCAATCTTCCCGCAATTGCGTTTTACCAGCGGCGTAACGTATTTTGAGTGCGCTCGGGGCAAGTTAAATATTGCGCCCGCTCAGGGCCGTTTCTACCATTAGGCCAGAGTTGGTGACTGCCTAGGGCGGCAAAATGGCGTAAAAAATTTAATTTTAAATCAAACAAAGAAAAAATTGAGCAAATGAGGAGAAAAAATGAAAAAGAGGAAAAATTAAAACATATAATTGTTTTCAAAAGCATACGGGACAATTACTTAATAAGTCTTTACTTTGACGAATGTAAAAATATTTGATGTGTTTCATTGTTTAATTTTGCACGTAAGTTCTTTATATCTGATATATTTAAGTCTTCTAGCCAATGGCAGATTCAGGATGTCATTACGGGGCATGGGCGTCGTTCGGGTGGGGCAGGGGGCAACTGCCCCCTAGAATTGAAATATATGCAATATTTTGAATACATTAAAAGGTTAAAGTAATTATTTGCTTTGGGTTAGCATTGGTAAAAAGAAATGCCCCCCATTGTAATTTGCCTTAACGACGCCCTTGATACTGGGGCGGTTTCGGGGGGCTTACACAGGGGAAATTTTTAGTTTTGGACTGTTAAATAGTTTAGGTAAATGTTGTTATATTACTAGCCTTCCTTTATCAAGAGAGAACACAGAGGGGAGATCACAGGGGTCATGACCCCCAAAATATATTTTTTCACTGTAAAAAATTCCAACTTTCATGATAAATGAAGGGTGTTATTCCAAGACCATGGCAAATTCTGTACGCGACTCCCTCCCATATGAAGTCTGGGTCCGCCCCTGTCCTTTATACTAGGGTTGTCCAACATACGGCCCGAGGGCCACAATCCGGCCCGCGAACAATGTTAATCTGGCCCGCCTACAACTGTTTGAAATAAAAAAAATTCCCAAACAAAAATTTTAGATTTTTTTCAAAAATATGGAAAAATTTTGGGGACAGGAGAGGTGACCCCTTTCTACATCGCAAGTTCACAAACAAATAATTGAAAGAAACTCTAAAGTGGGGAGGGGGGGGCTCTTAAGCATAAGTTAGTTTTTTTCCATTTTTTTTTTAAGAAACCGCTGCCCCCCCCAAAAAAGAGAAAAATCTTTAAGTGGCCCGCATAGGCGAACGCAGAAAATTCGTAAAGGGGCTTATAGGCTCAATGGAGAAACAAAGCTACAACTCACATATTTCTGTGTTAAATATAAAAAAATCATAGCAATGGAGGGGTTACAACCTCCATGAACACTCCTGCGTACGCCAATTGTGGCATGCTACCCAAAAAGGTTGGATAACTCTGTATATTTAGATCACCAAAATATTTAATTTACGACAATGAATTAAAGCTGGGCTTTTCTTTAATTAAACTATATGGTTTAGGCATTATATTAAATTATATGGTTAGGCATTATATTAAACTATATGGTTTAAGGCAGATTGTAGTCAAGTATGACAGAAGGATAACTTAGCAAAGGAGATATATACAATAACCAAAAACGATAATTTACAATGTAATTAATAGAACAACTTTAAATTTAAACTACAAAAACATCGTAATTATTTTACTATTTTTATAATAAGCGACTTTTTAAAAAACTTGAAGTTTATAGTGCAAAGTCGAGCCATCTTGGTTTCTTTGAAAATTTGTCAATCACTTTATTTACATCAATATGAATGTCTCTGTGGGTGTGTATTAAAAGTCTCTTCTGTCATCCGGGTTCGAAGCCAAGTTTAACGGCGCTTCAAGGATAAAAAACTACGTTTTGCTGAAGCAACACTTACTGAAAACGTAGTTTGAAAGGCAAGTAGCTTATAGATTCGTGGAAAAACGTCTGGATCGCATTTCTCCAAGGCTTGGAGACTTTAGTGTAAGACTTTTATTTATTACAGTTGTAACAAACAATACATAAAATATTCTTCATCGTCTTTAATTTTTTTTCTTATTTAACTCTGATGGCGGGGAGGATCGCCCCTCTGCCCCTCGCTGGATCCGCCAATGATTCTGGCTTGGCTCTGATAATACGTACGTTTTAAAATATTACTCCGTCAATATTACAATTTTCAAAAATATAAAATGTTGAAATTAAACAATTATAACATGTAGCAATTGTTTTACTATTCACAATACCCTAACGTTACAAAATAACTAATATAAGTTTAAAATATAAATATAATTAACGGGTTTAATGATTCAAAGTATAATAGAAGATTTATACTGTTGTCATCAGCGTAGAATTCTTAAAATTATTGGGGGTGGGGGGGGGGCGAGCACATTATATGCATATTTATGCATTGCAGTATATGTAAAATCGCAATTTCAGAATATGGGGGGGGGGCTCGGACCCCACGGGCAAATATAACTCTACGCTTATGATTCTTTTATCGCAGGATGTTGTTGTTGGTGGTGGTTGAGAGGGAGATATAGGCAAAAGAGTGATGGTAGTAACAGGGTGGGGGC
The DNA here is from genome assembly GCA_006491805.2 of Dysdera silvatica. Taxonomy (NCBI): domain Eukaryota; kingdom Metazoa; phylum Arthropoda; class Arachnida; order Araneae; family Dysderidae; genus Dysdera; species Dysdera silvatica. The sequence continues at coordinate 7,689,951 of QLNU02014176.1, forward strand.
GGTATTTTTCAATTCTCGCCTAGAGCGACAAAACACTTAGAAACGGCTCTGCGCCCGCTAAAACCACTTAACACTCCTTTCCACCAGCCCAATATCGAAACACTTCCCCCACGCATGTATATTTTATTTTAAGAAAATACTGATATACTTAAAAAAATTAAATGTTAAATGGTTTTGAAGTAAGATGCATTTAAGGTCAGTATATTCAAATGTATTTAAAATCGCCTTGTTTTAATTTGTGCAAATTTGTCAATGGTAATATCGAAACCTACATTAAAATCTTTCTCAAGCAGTATCATAGCAATTCAAAACACACAGGGGGTACTCAATTGGCTTTAATGACGATTATGTGATGCGGCCTTAGAGGAAATAACGTGGTTTGATATCCACAATGCGGGGTTTGAACTCCCTTAGCCCATCCCTTGCCTACTCCATTGGTCTCAATTGATACTATTGCCAGGTTACTTAGTATTTCTTGACTCATTGCACATCTTCGATAGGTTTTAATTAATTTCAGTTTTGAAAACCAAATGTAATTGTTTTCGAATATGGGCAATTGTAAGGACTATTTGTAACAATCAAAATGCCAATATATTTATTAATTTTTTATAACTACTATAGGCAATTGGTAATCGATTAAAATGCACTAAATAAGCAAATAAATAGATTATATTCACTACGTTTATTTTAATGAGGATATGCTATAACTATTGCTACCCATTGGACATCCACATACCTCATAATTGTCTAGTGTTAGGCTTTGGCATGCAGACGATATTCTAAATTCTGCATATTAATTTAAATGAATCAGTGATATATTAAAAGTAATATACCTTACGACTAAGTAATTGGTTTTGTCCTATCAAATGAAACCATGCCCTATGAAAACAAAGTAGAAGGTATAATAGTCGGTAAAAGTAGCTGAATAAATATAGTTATTATAGCTATTTATAATAACTGAAAAACAGAGGAGGAATTGTCGTTTAAAGTGGAGTTTCGTCTTCATAATGTCCCTTCGAACTTCTCCTTGTAATAGTTCGACCGATGCCAGAAGTTGGCCACATCGACCTCCCTCATTAGACCAATCAGTGTTTCGCTAGAAAATTAATTTATATGCCGCAAAAAGTGTGAAGAAGGTGTAATAACTAGGAAATAGCAAACACTTGCACATTATTAATCAGCTTCAATACAGTGGCCGCCGCTATCAGAATCACCTTCGTTTCGTTTATTTTAATTTTAATATGCATTTGGTTCTTAAATCCGGATTTTTTAAAATAGTGTTCTATAGTAAACATTAACTACTGTATTATATACAATTATTATTATGCATAAATTTAGAAGCGTCAAATTAGATGTATGTAAGCCAAATACTGCGTTAATAAATATGTAAATCTACATTTGCAGGTGTTAAAATGTTTCTAATTTTATAAACTAAATTTTAAAACTTAGAAATACTATAGTTAGTATTTATTTATTTAAATGAGAATAAAAAGTTAAAGTCAGCGATCCTTTATACATGTATATAGATCTATATCTCGGCACTCTTTAGAGTGGGGGGATGTGAAAATAACACGAGGGCTCAACAAGCTACATGGGCTTAAAATGCCTAATATTTTGTGGTATTTAAGTTAAGTTTACTGACAACAGAAACACGAGTCTATGGTTTGTGAATAATAATCAGTTACGTAGACAGTCGAATATAAATTACCATACAAATGATGAATTCTTTACTGGGAAGGTGAAGATGTCGAGTGAAGGAAAAATTCTTCACATTCTATGTACAAAAATGAAGCAATAATGAAGAAATTGTGACAAAAGGTTTCGTGTTTTCCATAATCGAGCTGCTGTTAGTGTGATGGGGAAGAATTTGGGAAAGGCGGCCGCTGAAGGTGGCGCTGTAATCCCAGACCACACCATCACAGTCGTGCTATGCTGGAAATATTGGTTTTCATCTAATCATGGAAGTTAAGCAGTTTGAAGTCTGGGAATTAGTGGTAGCTGCTGCGATGACGTAGAAGCAATGGGTTCTTCTGCTATGCAAACAACCTGGGTGTAATTATCAGTTTAATACAAAGCGTTGAACTCCTTTCTGCAGTTCCGTAGTTCGGAGTTGGATTCCATTGGTGGAATAAGCTCTTAACGGATGGAATTCCTCGTTAGACTGTAAGTTTTCAAAACGTTGGGACAGCAACCCCTACTCTACAAAAATAGATATTACGAAAATTTGGAAAAGTAAACTAAAGTTTTGCACGAACTGAAAGTGCTGGTGGATTTTTTTGTGATAATATTACAAGTATGTCAGCACAAAGTAACACATATATCCTCTTGGTTTTTAAATGCATTCGTTTACTTTGTATAAGTGTATATAGGAAACAGATAACTTTAATGCTTTTGTTTGCTATTGGCATTATCAGAAATTAAATGAAGAATATATTAAACACGACGGCAAGAATGGAAAACTTTCTTGGTATCGAAGCATATCACTTGCATTAATCCAGTTCTGTTCAAGCTTACTTAGTTATGAAATTTCCTTTGTTAACCCATTAAATCCCAAACAAAGTATTTGAGTATTTAACCAGGCTTTGATGTCACATGATATCATATAGCTACTTGGTAGTTAAAGTGTTACTCGCAGTTTTCGGTCAACGAAACACTAATATTCTTTATGTCTAGTTTTTTTAAATAACAAAAACTGTATACACACATTGTTACTTACCAATAAAGAACGCCCACAGAAATGGGCATTTTGTTCCTTAAATAGAGGTGTCCCTTCTTCGGAGGTATATTTGCTGATACATACATATCATCATCATCATGTTCAATCATTATCTGTCCAATGCTGGATGAAGGTCTCTCTAAATGTTTTTCACACAAGTCTAGTTTGAGCAATCCGCTTCCATGTCACCCCAACCTGTTTTCCTATTTCATAAACCCATCTAGTTTAAGGACGTTTTCTAGGTCTTTATTTGTCACTAGGAATCCAGTTGAGAATTTCAGTTGTCTACCGTTGATCAGTTTTTCTTGTATATGCCCAGCCCATCACCATTTTAGCCTTTTTACTTTAACAATTATTTTCCTCTACTCGTGTTTGTTCTTTCATCCAAGTGTTTCTTTGTTGATCTCTCCTAGTTATTCCAAGACTGACCCTCTCTATGCTCCTTTGTGTTGCCTGTAACTTACAGACATGCATATACAGTATAATAAATTTAATTTAATAAGAAATACAATTAACGTTAATTTTAAATACCGTGAATGCTATATAAATAAATTAAAATAATAGGGGTTTAAATATAATGCATTTAAATTTAAAAGTAATGAAAAAATGAAAATTCTTAATTAATAAAAAATTAAAATTTTAACAAAATGGAGAATGGAGTTTGGTACTTACAGAAATTAATTTGAAATTATACGTTGCGTGGATTTGTTTGGAAGCATTTACTTTAT
>QLNU02014176.1:7693494-7713414 GCA_006491805.2 Dysdera silvatica
CCTTTGGTGTGTAACTCTTTGATTTCTTCATAAAATTCTTCAACCTCTTCGTCGGTATGGCTTGATGTTGGTGCATATACCTGTACTATTTGAAGTTGGTATCGCTGGGTTAGTTGAACAACAAGCCTCGCTGCTCGATCTGATGTACTTTCAACTTCCAGAAGACAGTCTTTAATTCTTTTGTTGATTAAGAAGCCAACACCACTTGTTCTTCCAGTTTCCGTTCCTCTATAGTAAAACAAATGTCCGCTTTTCAGTTCCACCAACTCTTCACCTTTTCTTCTAATTTCACTGAGTCCTACAATGTCCCATTTGATCTTGTCTAGTTCCTCTTCCAATTCCTGAAGTTTTGCTTCAGAAGCAAGGGATCGTCCATTAAACGTAGCCAAGGTCAATAACAAACGGCAGCCTGGGCCATTCCAGTGATTCTTAGCACCCCCTGCTTTCATGCCACACTGACCGCTGCCTTGATCAGGAGCACTCCAGCACCTGGAGACTAGGGGCCATGGTTTCTGGTGTGTCAACATAATGGAGGAATTAGCCATAATTTCACCACGCTGGCTAAACGGGTTGGTGAATTAGCCCTCCCCTTCCGCCTTTCTATCCGTGTAGCAAATATTAATTTGCCACATAAATAGAAAGCTCAGCCTGCACCACTTGAAGGCGGGGTAGGACACTAGGTTACTGGCCTGGCCGGTTCCACACATCGTCACATACGTTCAGCGTGTGGGTCTCCTTCCAGTTAGATACCAGCAACCCTTTTGCAGGCCATATATATATATATATTAATTTCACTTATTAACGAAATAGGTTAAAAAATAACACCACCTGAAAGTACTAATTATTTTTATAATGAAAAAATGGGTTCACACGTTTTTTGGCCTATGTTACAAAAGAATAAACTAACATATAGCTTGTTTTTCTTCTAAGCCAAATTTATTAACACATGGAAATTAGAAAGTATTTCACAATTTTTAATAACTTTTTTTGTGAAGGGTAGTGTTATTATTAATAAATCTGCATTTTGTTACTTCAGTCGAATATTTTATGTTTAAAATCTTAAATCATATTATTTCCGGCACATGTGAAAAGTAAAAAAACTAGGATAAAAAAAAGTCAACACTTACTTTGAAATTCTTCGCGATAACGTAATCTTTCCTAGGTATCAAAATGAACCCCTTTCTTCCAAGTTGTTCATATTTAGCAAACGAAAATATTACAACTTTATTTTCTGCTTTGTAATTGCATTGGCAAGAGGAAAGCAGTAGCCTCCTAATTCACATTATTATAAAAATTAAATAAATAAAACGTGATACAAAGTAAATTTGCCAACAAGTACTACAACGGCTAGCGTCTCATATCAAGATGCTGTTCAAGATGCAAACACTGAAAGCCTACTTCTGCAAAGTTGCCAGTGTTGCTCACAAGGACTTGTTTGGCATTGTAAATTAGGTGGCATTAGTAGTACTCGATTCCGCTCCAACATTAGAAAAATAATAAAAATGGCGGCTATATTTTCCACCATATAAAGTTAGAGCCAAAAGTATTACAATATGAACTTAAAAGGAATGTTATACTCGTCGTAATTAATTCATTACGCCGAAGTCGTCCAGAACGGTTAAATCATCTGTTCAAAATCAATATTTTTGTACACTAAAACTTTTTATACTTCTCAAAAAAGAAAAAGTCCTCACGTGTTCAAGATTCATTTCAAAATGCTAATGGCGCCAACCTGCAACTAATATTACAAGTTGACCACGGCTAGCAGCTACCATCATATCAAAGCAGATACACCTGGTACGACTAGCCTGCTTGGTCTTACACTACTTTCCCCCTACTAAGGCTGTTCACATATTGAATTACTATGATAGGAAAGCACGCAGAAAAATATTGGTCTGTATACAGAAAAAATATAGATGTATATACAGAAAAAATATAAACGGTATATTCAACTCGCTGAATTTGCTAAATGGAATTTTTTAAGAAGAGATTTTAAAGGATATGTTTGCGTTTTGTGGCTCAAAGCCAATTTAGATCATGCTGCTTCGAGACCTACGGTTTCCCAGTGAATCCAAACCAGTTTCCTAGAAAATCAAACCCCGGATTACCGTGTGCATAAAAACGGTACGAATTTAAATGTACCAGTGGAATCGAACCCGGGTTAACGGCCCGATACACGAACGCGTTACCACTACGCCCCGTAGTTGTCCCAGCAATCACGTTCACCACCTTCCAGCCCATTGGGTTGGGACCGACCGCCAAGTAAACTCACTTGAATGCAAATGTACTTTAGGGTGAAGCTTATCGCCTAACCTATTGCCCCTTAGAATGAATGACTAACACAAATATCCGACAGCCTAAGTGTCATAAGCTGAATGGTTAGATAATTAAAAGTAAGGAGCTTTGAAAAAAAAAAAACCATGCCAAGTAGGGCTCGAATGAAATGAATATGTATTTATGGATAAGAATTTGCATTTATTACAGAGTGAAGAATGCTTTAGCACAGCATATTTACGTTCACCGAGAAATGACACACAGAGAAATTACCATCAAAAACAAAATCCTCGTAATTAACGTTGAATAGATAAAACAAAAGGACTAACGAAAAACAAGTTAAATTGTCGTTTTCCAAAGCAAATGAAAAAGACAACTTAATCAGAAAAGTAATTTGACGAGAAAAGAATGAGATCTAGAACACATTTCTACCCGAAACAGAAAATTTTGATGGGTGATTATGGCATCTTGGGTACTTTCTTCATTTTGGAAGCACTGTTCATCGATTCTCATTTCCTATTCATAGATCTGAATTATCCGTAAAGGGATTTTCGATATTTAAAAAGATATGAGAGGGAAATCCCTTCTTTAATAGATTGCAATGTACTTCATCTTATTAAAATTCGGAATCTTTTGGCAGAAAGCCCAGATCGACATGAGAAAATGTCGATCGGCCTAGTTATCACGTCCTACTATATTTTCGGTTGATGGGCTCGACAGGGAAAAAATCGAATTTGGGGATAAAATTTACGACGCGAGGCTATCGGTGACTTTCCCAAGGCTTTTATAGCAGCGCTATTTTAAGAAATTTTTGCATCAAAACAAATTCTCTAAACCTTTGCAAAAGCTTTCGATTTCTCATTACAAAGGTCTTAACTATCATAAAACCACCCCAAAATCTTTAGCAAATAAGCTATATATATAATATATTTTGGACTAAATAACACTATTGGATTTTCTGGTTGAATGGTTTAAAATCTTAACTTTAAACTTCTTAGTTTAAAAACTTACATGTAACACGACACAAATTCCATTATTTTAATCAATTCTTGTAAATTCCTGAAATATAGCTTCATTTCAGCCTCAGAGAGCTCATTTGGGTCAACGTCAAGAGACCTAAGATTTACCTCGTTAAATATGTAATTTATCCCCTAGTGGTTACGCCCAACGCCTTTCAGATCGTTGAGTTTCATTCTCATTAAACTTTATTATCCGCGCATATATAGTGGCTTAAATAATAATAGTAATATTTGCATATAAAGTCATATTTTCCTACAAAGTCATATTTTCCTACAAAGTCATATTTTCATATAAAGTCATATTTTCCTATAGTCATATTTTCATATATTTGTCATTGTTACAAATAGCAAACAGCCATGAATTACAAAAAATAATGTGTCATATAAGTAATCAATCACCAGTACGTAAATGTAGATTCTTGTGCGAAGGAATGACGGGTCCCCAGTAAAAAATAAATTTTTAGAAACCCAACAAGTCTAGAAGACACCAACATACTATCAGGCGGAAATTTAAATAACCTTTTTCTTCAAATAATTTTTTACTATTTATGTATTTAATATTTTCAGGGATTTCATTCCAACATTAAATTATTGTTATGTATTCAGTTCCCATCCTAAAAAATTCGATCCTAATCCTTGATAATTTTAATTGCTTTTTTCTTCTCAAATGTACATTACTATTATAAAAACTAAAAATAATATATATTATACATATCTATATACTATGAATAAAAAATAAAATTATTAGTAACATGAACATTCTTTTTGTAAATCAATGGTCTAATCATTATGTTGTCAAAAACATTTTCAAAAGATTTCAATAGAATTCCGATTCTGTCTCTGGTCAAACAATACTAAAAAAGCAAACAAAAGTGCTCACTCAAGCTTTACCGACGCTCCATCAATACGTCAGAAGTTTAGTATAACTTCCGGTGAAGGACTGCTAACGACGGGTCTGAAAACTTGTATATTCTATTTCGTTTGCTATTTTACCAATGTTTAACCTCCTGTATATAAAATTCTTCCCTTGTACTTAGTATTTGTATTCCAAATAATATTTATTCATGAAGCTTGCGAAATAGCCGGAACAGTAAATACAGCGAAGTGGGGGGGGAGGGGAATCGCCTTTCTGCCTTCAAAAGGAATAGTTTCCAACTGGTGTGTGTATTGTCAGTTCTTTTTTAGGGATCAAAGATGCAAAAAAAAAGTAATGTAAACAACTCAAAGTGGTATGGAGATGTGACTGCTTGGAAGAACTAGAAGAGATCTAGTAAGAAACAATTGGGAGAGGGAACAAACAATAAGGGCGGATACCTATTAAAGTAATAAAACTAAAACGGCAATAGGCATACACAAGAAAATGTAACCCACGACGAACAATCGAAAGAACCACTTGGGTTAATAAAACCCTCAGAATCGAGAAAATATGCTCCAGCAAAATGGATGGATTGGAGTACTTAGAAAGGAAGTTTTCAAAGTAGACAAAGTAGAAACGGAGGGACCCTGGTTCGAATCCAGGATGGGGAAAGCGTCTCTTTTTCTCCAAAATTACATAAGCTCTAGTTTGAGCTGTAATTAATACGTGGGTGGCAAAAATTATAGTATAATAAATTCCCCCACGAAAACTCACAAAATTCTCGCCCCGGAGGCTTTCTTGTGTTGACCATATTTGGCAATTGTGTTATCCCTGCGGAGGGTAATAATACCTTAACATCTTTACATACGGAGAAAGAGAGCGTTGTTTCCTGTCCTCATTCGTCTAGCGGTCCAAGACACTCCGGGCTAAACGGAGGGACCCTGGTTCGAATCCAGGATGGGGAAAGCGTCTCTTTTTCTCCAAAATTACATAAGCTCTAGTTTGAGCTGTAATTAAAACGTGGGTGGCAGAAATTATTGTATAAAGTAGACTTTTGGATGACACTTGTAGAGTGCTTCCAGATGTAAATAGGTCCTGTTTGGATGTGATGATAATGATAGCATATGGTAAACAGTTGTTAATTTCAGATTGCATTACAAAAAATAGAGCTGTCGGTTTCATCTCAGATAACTGAGTACTTATGGTACTCGATTATAGTCTCAGATAACGCAGTAATCGTCCCAAATGACTAATAATCAAGTATTCTTGAGACATAATGCCATAAATTTATTTAACAGGTAGACAAATAGTGAAAGGAAAGGTACAGATGGTCAGAATATATTTTAACAAGTATGATTAACTACGTGACGAATGATCGGGAAAATAAAGCTTGTGCTTGACGAGTTTCAATCTCCTAAACGGGTCATGCAATTAAAACATTGAACTTTGGATTTGAGTTATTAATTAATTTTTTTATTAGAGAACATATTTGTTTTTGTTTTTTTATACTATCTGATTAAAATTTTCGTTTTTAATGTTTACTGATTTTATTTCCTAATTTATGTATATAATATGGATATCAATTTACTAATCTTCATTGCTGATGTCAATTTATTGATTAGTTATTCACTACTGATATCGATTTGTTGATTAATCATTTCCAACCGACGTGATGGCAACACCGACCAACAGCACGGACATAAACAGAAGCCGCCATTCGCTCTGACGACGGTAGCTGGTTAACGCTATCGAAATAGCTATCAGCAGTATTATCGTGTTAATGATTTTATCTAACTGCACCATAAAAATTGAATTTTATTTATTTTTATTTCTATTCTACTAATCATTTTTTGTTGATATAAATTTGTTGATTAATCATTTTTTGTTGATATAAATTTGTTGATTAATCATTTTTTGTTGATATAAATTTGTTGATCAATTTTTCACTGCTGATATCGATTTGTTGATTAATTATTCACTATTGATATCGATTTATTGATTAATTATTCACTATTTATATCGATTTGTTGATTAATTATTCACTATTGATATCGATTTATTGATTAATTATTCATTGCTGATGTCGATTTTCTGATTAGTTATTCATTGTTGATATCGATTTGTTACTTAATTATTCACTAAATTAAATAAAGAGTAAACGTAGGGTTAATAATTATTTTGGTGGCTATCTGCCGCCATCTTCAGAACCATACTAACTCAGTTTACCCACGGCGTCAATCAATATTGCCATCTCGCCAATCACAAATTCCTTGTTTATGAGATAGAAGAAGCATGTGCTTCTGTGGCGACGTCTCTTGTTGTAAAGTCAAAGAAATTTCTCCAGGCCTGTAGCTAGGATGAAGGGCAACTGGGCCAAGGTATAGGACATATGGGACACAAAGCACCAGGGATTGTTCTATTTATATGTGTAAATAGCTCGATGGGGCATCTTGGGCACAATCATGGGATAACTGGGGTCAGGCCCTTGCTGACCCCTGATTGGCTACAGGCCTGAGTTTCTCCAAGCGGGTAAAACAACATTGATCAGTAGCTAGTCATTTACGGTAATATCGGTATTGGGAAGAATGTGAAAGGTCTATTGTTAACAAAATTTTGGATTATTGGCACCTTGGGAAAATGGGAATTTGTGGCTAGTTTTCCTTGAATGTTTAGCCAAAGCAGATTTATGGAATTCCTATTTCCGTAAATATGCTTCGTGTTCTGTTAATCGTGCACGAAAGGCTCTACAACTTTGACCAATATATGCTCTGTCTCTTCAGAATGGGATCGAGTATGGTTCACCAAATGTCGAAGTCCGGAATGACGTTTTTAAACTTTGAAAAACATAATTTATTGATTAGGGTGAAAAGCACGTCAAAAACAATTTATGGAGAGTATAAAAGATCTTGGCGACTTTTTGAACTTCTGATCGCCACATGTCTTAAAGAACTACTGATAATTACTACGTTCTTTGGTTGCTATAACTTTCTCAACGCCTTCGTAGCTTTGCTTTGATTTGTTTTCAGTTCGCCACATGCTTTTAATTGATTTCCTGCATCAATCACATGCTTAAAATTCGTTTCATCTGCTATTATTACCAGCCCAGCGCCTTTTCGAGACCTCGAATTGTCACGCTGTGCTTTTAAACCTTATGCTAATATCGAAATAACACTTGCTATGGGATCTCCTTGTGAAACTTTATATTGTTTTGTTGAAAAAAATTTTGGACGTATATATCCATAATAAACTATTTAAACACGACTACCACAGTTAAAATTATTTAATTAGGTGGATGACGATCGTTTCGGCAGTGAATGACTGCCTTTGTCGAATCCAGTTACAAAAGTGAAGGTAAACTTTACCGCACTAGGCGTATAAACACATATTGCCATCTATATTTATGGAGAATCCATATTATAGATATTTTAGCAATATGTGTACTAATTAGGAAAAGAAACATGCATCACCAAACTTGAATTTTTTTCATGGAAATAAACTACCAAGGAAAAAATGACGTAAGTCATTTTTTTTAATAGAAAAGCTTGATTCCACGGTATTTTGTTTTTGGAAAGGCAAACATTCTTGTGTATATGTTGCTATGACAAACTGTTGATCAATTGCGAGGGTATTATTCAAATGTGTAAATATGAGATGTACATATGAATAAATTTTCTATCGTTTAAAATATGTAAATATGTCTACTTATCCTTGTTTAATGAATCTGCTCACGAAACAGTTGCAGTAAACCAGTTTTCAGCTGATAAATGGTTATGATGAATAAAATTATTATTATTATCATATAATAACAAACGAGTTGCACCCTTATTTTTTAAATATTCTACCGGACATTGAACTTCCCCCTTGCCTCAGGCAACCATTTTAATAGCATATGGTGAGGCAATTGCGGTACCAGATAGTGTAAATTGTAATATATAAAGCGAATAGTTTATATTATTATGTGATGTTTTTATTATCGCATTTATAAAAATAAATTTTATTTTACTTTTATTTCAAAACAAATTTTGACAAGAAAACGCAGAGTAAAAAACAAAATTGACAGTAAACATAAAATGCATTTGTTAGGGTGACGTGGAAAAAAACAGAGGGTGGACAATGCCCACACCACCTAAAAATAAATAGGCATTGATTGCTATGACCTATGATATTACTTATGAACCATCCACAGTGACGTACACAGGGAGGTCGTAGCGTTTCTGGAACGGAATTTGATGGAGGCCATAAACTTCTCTTGCGATGCAATTTTGTATATACCCATACACAACATGTTGTATACATTCATACATAAAAATTTGTATTCATTCATGCATAAAAATTTGTATGCATTCATGCATAAAAATTTGTATACATTCATACATAAAATTTTTTATACATCCACACATAAAAATTTGTATACATTCACACATAAAAATTTGTATACATCCACACATAAAAATTTGTATACATCCACACATAAAAATTTGTATACATTTACACATAAAAATTTGTATACATTCATACATAAAATTTGTATATATGAACAATTAAACTGACAACTTATTAGCACGCTACTGACCATTAACCATATTAAAATGCAGTTATGTATTCATTTGAAACCAACAACAATGTCAATCAATCAACGTTTATTGGCGTAGTGATACCAACGCCGATGGTATGGCGTGATTAGATGGTGAAACGTTCGAAAGAAAATAAATATTTCTGCCTTCGGTGGGACCTGAACCCACGACCTTCCACTTGCCGGGCGGAGGCTCTACCCACTGAGCTACGAAGGACAATATATAATCTCTTTACGAACGTATATATATTGTTGCCAGTTATTTCGCAGAATGGTGTAGTACATAGACTACTATTTAAACCAAATTGCAAAGAGACTGGTATTAAATTGATCGAAATGCACGTTGCAGCATATGTATTTATTTTATATAAATCGAACACTACGCAGATTAAATCAAACAACTACGCCAATCACTACGCCAATAAACGTTGATTGATTGACATTGTTGTTTGATTTAATCTGCGTAGTGTTCGATTTATATAAAATGGATGTATTCATTGGTCAAGTTTCCAACAATAGTTCCAGTAATAAATTCTATTACGAAGTAAATCAAAAACTAAGATGTAGTCAGAATTATCCGTTCATAATGAAGAATTAACAAAACCTTCAGCCTTTTTTTTCGACTTCAGCGGGCTCCATGGAAAATTATTTGGGGATTGTCTAATGCGCAAGATATATGTACATGTCTGGTTAAAACGCCGGTATTTTGGGAACAGGCTTTGCGTCCTTGAGCTGACGTCATATCTGGTTTTAATATGTATTAGGTCTACAGCTGATTTATCTGAGTATTTGCAGCTGTATATAACGTCGATCTCCTTGAAGGAATTGCCAGGCAAGTTGCCCAATTCTAGGCATTTGCCAAGAAGAGAAGAATTTTTTTTATATAAGTACTCTCAGAATTTGTATGGCGAATTGAGCAATAACCTTTAACTAAATTGTTTTGACAAATGATAGAACAAGTTGTGCTGCGATGGCATCTGCAGTTTTCCGGGAACGCGAACTTCTGTTGCTAAGAAAATCAAACCCCGGGCTACGATGGGACAAAAAAGACACGTTTTACAATGCCATTGCGAATCAAACCCAAATTAAAGAAACCATAGACGAACGCGTTACCACTGCGCATGCGTAGGGTAATGCAGATACATTTTTCTGAGGAATCCGAACCGCATAATTCATAAGAAAACAACCCCCGGTATACAGTGAACAGTTAATTGGTAACCTAGCTAGCTTGCTTGCTTGCTTGATTTTCTTTTTCTTTCTTACTTTCTTTGATTCTTTCTTTCTTTCTCACTATCTCTCTCTTTTTTCCTCTCTTTTTTTCTCCCATTTCCTTTATCTCTCTTTTTGTTTCTCCCCTCTGTTTTTCTTTCTTTCCTCTCTCACATTTTCTTGATTTCTGTTTTTCTTTCTTTCCTCTCTCTCTTTTCTCTCTCACATTTTCTTGATTTCTCTTTTTCTTTCTCTTCTCTCTCTTTCTTTCTCTTTTCTCTCCCTCTCTTTCTTCCTCTGTTCTTTTTTCCCTCTCTCTCTCTTTTTCTTTCTCCCTCTTTCTCTTTCTGCCTCTCCCTCTTGCTCTCTCTTTCCTTCTCACTCTCTCTTTTCTTTCTCTTTTTTCTTTCTTTCTTTCTTTCTTTCTTTCTCTCTCTCTCTCTCTTTCTTTCTCTCTCTGTCTATGATATGCGTATGGACTTTAAAATACAATTCAGTCGCGTGGAATATATTTTTCGTCAGTCTGTCGTGTTCCTGGTAGGTCTCCGCGGGAACTAATTTCATACTTGGATAGTTTCTCACATTCATAAATCATGCACGGAAAAAAATAATCATGTTTGACGATTTTAATCCCCATCTTAAGGATCCTAATTGTCTATATATAGACAATTTTAAAGATGTAATTTTATCTATTGGCTTTGATAATCGTATAAACTCACCTACTATAATCACATCACATTCAAACACTCTAATTGATCTCGAGATTTTCAATCTCGTTCCCTTGTTTGCTGGTGTTATTTCTTTTTATATAAGGGACCATCTACCGCTAACTTTTTCAACTGATACCCTTAAATTTCATGAGCAATCATGCCCTAACACTTGCATTATATATGATCACTCCCTGACAAATATTAATACTTTTAACCGTCAAGTTTCCAACACATGGATTTGAATATTATCCTATTGAGCCACTCGAATGAAGCGGCGTATAAATACTCCATGGCCATTTTCCATACCTCGTATAAACCCTTTTCCAACCCGTAACTAGACATAAAAAAGTAAAAACAATAAACCATGGGTAACAAATAGACTTTTATCTGATATACAAAAGAAAAATATTTTTTTTTCGATATTTATTAAAAACAGGATGCCAGCAACGCTAACGATTTTCCACTCATTCAGAAATGCTCTCAATAGGAAACTTAATGCAGCAAAATTAAAATATATTTACAAACGTTTTATTACAAAGAACCAAAGTAAAGTCTGGTTTAAAATAAGAGAATTAACAGGCAAATCTTCTGCCAGTCGAACGACTGTTGAAAAGTTAAAAATGAATAATATTACCATGACAGATTGTACGGAGGTTGCTAAAACATTCGTTAACTTTTTCAGGATTTTCCGGCTTCTCTTGTCAATGGTTTAAATGGTGCAGGTGATCGCGGTAATGATTGCCATGATTACGACATCCAAGGCTCATTATTCCTAACTCCAATCACTGATTCGGAAATCTAGCTGACCATTCAAAAACTTAACCCACGAAATTGTGCTGGACACGATGGTATACAACCTAGAGTTATATATCATCCTCAAGAGGCTATCTCTACTCCATTAACTCACATTTTTATCTTAAATTTTACAACAAGTATTATTCTCCGGGATTTAAAAACTGCCCTAATAATTCCTATTATTTAAAAAATGGAAGAGAACTGAAATAAATTATCAGCTTATATCCATACTTTCAGTTTTTTCTAAAATCTGTGAAAGAATCCAATACTCACGTTTACAGACTTTTGTCTCCCAACATAAAGTAATATATTCAAACCAATTCGGCTTTATATCAGAGAAATCAACTGAACACGGCTTATTGACGGCAACAAATTATACATATTCAGTCTTGGATGAATATATTTCGGTGATATGAGTCTTTTTCGACTTAACCAAAGCTTTCGATACAATAGATCACGAACAACTACCACACAAACTAAACCTTGTTGGTATTCGTGGAATTATGAATTTGCTATTCATGAATTACTTAGCATAGAGAAGACAGTCCGTGAAACTGGATGATGGGCTATCCTCAACCCGCTTCTTACGATGTAGTGTCCCACAAGGCTCAACACTGGGCCCTTGTTTATTTTCTTTTTATATTAATGATATTTTCTCCCTCACAACAACTTTCAAGATCATCTGTTTTGCAGACAGTACTTCTATTTTCTTCCAGGTCCCCTCAATCGATATACTACATGACACTGTGAATAATCAACTATCCGTATTTACTGATTTCTTTACAAATAACTACCTAACAGTAAATAACAAACAGTTATTTCGACACTGGCGTAAAGTTTAAAAACACGACGTTTCAGGAGCCAACTTCCCTCTTTGTCAAATGAAGGCAGGAAACAAATGAAGACATTCTGCCTTCACTTGACAAAGGGAGCAGTTGGCTCCCGAAACGTCGTGTTTTTAAACCTTACGCCAGTGTCGAAATAACTGTTTGTTATGGAATCTCCTGGTGAAACTCTGTATTGTTTCGCTTGACAGTAAATGCTAACAAAACTAAAATATTACTCTTCTCTAACAGAAAATCGGTTCGTGATAACCTCTTATTTATAATGAATATGTCAAACATTTAACTCTTTCATAAGATACGGATTTTTTGGATATTAATTTGCAATCCAATTCAAAATGGGACAACCATGTCCATACAATCTGTACCACTTGGCAGAAACATTGGTATTGTCAGGAGAATTACTCACCTCTTGCCAAATCATGTGGTATTATCTCTTTATTCCTCCATGATACAGGTACATTCTCATTTAACCTATTTTACTCCTATATGGGCAGTGACGACGAACAAACATAGAACTAGATATGCCAATTTGTAGGAAAAAATTTTGGAAACTCCTGATGCCTAACAGCTTACCAATACCTATTCTTGAACTGAAGACGCATTATGGCCTTCCAGATATAGAGAAAATATACAGATATAAAATTCTCATACTAATGTTCAATAGAATCAAACATTATAAGCACTAGGATCTTATACCCATTCAGACTCTTACCCATCGATATCCTACTACTAACAATCCTAAATTAATACCAATATCTTGCCGAATTGGTCTCAGACTGAAGCGTGTGGGATGCATTGGCCCTCTGGAATGGAACATGTCGCCGGAGACATTGACCAACTTCTTGTACAATGGTTACTTTCAAGAAGCAACCATTGACCAACTTCTTGTACAATGGTTACTTTCAAGAAGAAACTGAGAGCATATTTACTTCACTTTTTTTTTTTTTTGTCTTGTGGTGTGATCTCTTTGTTCTGTTCACGGATGGCGCAAGCTCTGTCAACCGAAGAGTTTTATCGCGTTGCCCAAGTAAGGTTGGTTTATTAAAGGCGAAATATATAAAAATATATGAAATAGCTAATCCTATTCTAACGATATAAATTGTTTTTAATATATTATATTTGTGCCTTCACCATACCGAATAAACATGTTTTGAATTTGAATGTAAAGGTATACTACAATTTATAATGTCCCTTATCTTTATTATAGGGTATATGAAAATTCAAACCTCTGTAAAAAAACTTCATATATGGAGGAACTACCGTAGAAATATATTTTGAATATATTTTTAACGTCAAAGAACAATTTCCATTGTCATGTACAATTTTATACAAAACAAAAAATTTTAAACAATTCATTTTGAAAAGTATTTTCTGGGGGGTTCAGCCCCCCCCCTCCCCCCATGGTCTCAGCCTGGCTAAGTTCAGCCGTCAACCTCCGAATCGAAAAAGGCATCTAAACCAAAAAAAAGGAATCATTCATTGCAGAAAATGCTAAATCTTCTTTTTGAAAACAAAACTTAAAAAACTCTAATTATTAATAAATTGTGTGTATTATATATTAACAATTATTAATAAATTATTCTATTCTTATGATCATTGATTTTAGTAATTTGGAGAATCGTTTTAGCTTATACGATATTTTAACACCGTTTCATTTCTCCCGGGTTTTAGCTTCGTGTAATCTGTATTCTGTTATTTTTAATAATATAGTAATAATAAATACTATATAAGTTTTATATAGTTTAATATATCTTTTATCTAATTTTAATATATTTTTAATAATATCGTATTATATTTTCTTATTTATTGTTCTAAAATTATCTATCTTTAAGGAAACCTAGAGATTAAAAATAAACATTTGATGAAATGCTATTTTTTCTGCAATATTTCTTTGCAACTGTTTTTCAAAATAAATATTTCAACTTTTATGTAAGCTTTCTGAATCATCCCTTTTTCCTTATGGTTTATCATCAAACCAACTTTAAACCTAAATTTCTAAACATTGTAGTATATACAAATAAATAATAAAATAACGAAACTTTTTCATTCCAGATGAAAAAAAATGAAGCAGAAAACATTTATGACGGGTAGTGTTGTGACATGGACGATGAACTCAAAGTGGTCTATAGACATTGGCATAAACAAGTGCCCAAGACGTCATTCATCTCTACTGTTCCACTTTTTACTTAATTTTGTGCAGTATATATTAGTTGCGAAATACAGTTTTTGTGCTAATTTTCTCTAAATTACACTCCTTCAATTCTTATTAGTAGATATTATTAACAGATATTACTACTCTAACCAGCATAGACTTTTGTCTATGCATTTCATTTATTTTGCTACTATTTAAGTGTTATTAAACCCATTTTTAAACCTTATTGCTCTTAAACATCACAAATTCATAATATTTAGAATAATTATGCATATCACCTCTTTTCGATATACGAGTGAAAAACAAATAATTGGTGTATGCTTGTATAAATAAATGTATGAATATCGTAACCCATTATTTTATACTAAAAATATTTTAACATTTCTCTTAACAGGGAATAAAATTCATTTTTCAAACTATTCAGTGCAATTTATGCATCCGGGTCAAAATATTATTCTTTAGTTTTAAAATTCAATTTATTATTGATATTGATTGGTGTCAGTTTCAATAAAATGATCTTTTCTCATAAACAATAAAATAATCTTTCCCCATGAAAAGTTATTTCCCTGTCATTTACGCCCTCTACATTATTAATACAAGTATTTGTGTGTGTGTGAAATGCAGTTATTCGTTTACTCCAATATTCATTATTTAACGTAACACTGGCTAGAAAAATTCAATCACTTTATCATCGTGCACTCATACCCATGAAGCATGCAAAACAAAACGTAACTTGAATGGGGTACTGAGTGGAAAAAGAAAAGAATAAATACAAAACTCATTAGTATAAAGTAATTTTGGGCATTTTCCCATTTTGCAGTAAAAAATGCCAGGACGGGAAGGGCCAATAATTTACATGTCAGGAATGAGACGCGATTGTTGGCCTGGTATCAGCATTGATAAAAATGCGGAATGAGAACTGCGGGATTTTCAGGGAACGGAACGAGGAAGAGTGGGTGTGTCTGGCGGATCGATATTGCCGGAACCTATAATAGAACGGAGTTGGAATTGTGCCATTTCTGGACTGAGAATCCTTTATTGTGCCACGGCTTTTATAATATTTTTGTCTGAACGACCAAAGCAGAACTTGGACATCGATATTCTTGAAGATGGCTTTAAAATAACGCGTTCGTTTGTATTTTGTTTTCATGCACTGACAACCGTAATTATCCTTTATGGATGTGGCTATAATTTCTTATCTAACTTGCTTGCTTGAAGTTCACGCCGAAAGACGATTATTTAGAACTTACCGGAAAGGTGCTCGTCCGTTTAACGCCATAATCAAGCCTCGGTATGTTTGCAAACGTCTGAAGAGTGTCCTGCGGTGGTAGCAGGTTGCAGTGGTACCTAGAGCGCCCTTATCTCGCCTCCTCACATTGCAGAAAAGAACACTTACCACCAAACTGCTCATTGAAGACCAAGGTTGCTTCTCTAGGCCACAAGAAGTTTCAGAATCCACGGAAAACGAAACTGTAGATTCCGACGCAGAGTGACTCTTGCTGTCTTTTGTCATTGAATTCACCGAGAGAAGGATTGAACGCCTGAAGTTTCTTTTGCTTTCAATTCAGTAAGGCACTGCGACACCACAGAATCGAATTTTTCTGTGTTTCTACCATTTCCTTCTGTATAATGAAACAGCAATCAATACAAAAAAAGACTTGGCGTCTCAGATGTTTAGTATTTAGATGTCATATTACCCAGTTTCCTCCTATCCGTCCTTTCCTGGCGAGAAGCAATGTATAGAGCAGGGTTATCCAACCTTTTTGGGCAGCGGACCACTTAAACCTTAAACTTTAAGGACACTAGGTTACTGGCCTGGCCGGTTCCACACATCGTCACATACGTTCAGCGTGTGGGTCTCCTTCCAGTTAGATACCAGCAACCCTTTTGCAGGCCATATATATATATATATATATATAGGGTGATTATAATTAAAGTTCAACATTCAAAAAGCTGTAGAAAAAAGAACCACTGCTCAAAATTACATGAAATTTGAACTGAATATACTCGAAGGAGGAGGAAATGGTATGGAATTAGAAAAAAAATAGTTCTAAATTTTAGCAATAGATGGCGCTTTAAGCGTCATAACGTAAATGGGTTCGGCTACAAGTGACATTTGAATCGCAATACTACGGCTATGGCATAAGTTGCATGTTAAACCAACTGTACTGTTCAATGTGCATGACTGTATCGTTTTCTTTTTTTTTCACTGAAAAAAAGACATCCAAGTCATTCAACAGTTATGGCACTGTTAGTGGAAAGCCCATCCACCGCGACAAGGTCTTACCACATCGGATAGGAAAAATCTGTTTTTAATTTTCCTGAGGCCAAAATCAGCATAAAAAGCAACAAAGAAATCGGTTTTTAATTATCGGCAGACTTGCACGAGACATGTTCAATATGCTGTCCACCGTTTTCTCCCACAAGTTGAAACCGATAAACAGCATGTTCCACAACAGATCGGACTGTCTCAAGGGTCATGTTGTGAATGTGTTGCGCAATGCGTGCCTTCAATTCAGCTAATTTTTCAATCGGACTACTGAACACAACACTTTTTAGGTAACCCCACATCCAGAAGTCACAAGGATTAAGATCAGGTGATCTTGACGTCCATGCTGTTGGAAAATGACGGCTGATAATTCTATCATTTTCAAAATGCCTCTTCAGCAGCTGCTTCACTGGCTTTGCAATGTGTGGAGGAGCACCATCTTGCATAAAAATGATGCTACCCACACACGCACGCTGTTGAAGTGTTGGAATGATGTAGTTGCGCAAAAGACTCTCATAGCGTTTACCATTGACGGTACAGGTAACAGGACCCGCACGACCCATCTCCTCGAAAAAAAATGGCCCTACGATAAACAATGGTGTCAACCCGCACCACACAGTTACCTTTGTAAAATGAAGAGGTATTGGTTTATGCGAGAACGGACTTTATTCTGCAATTCTGAGTATTGACATGTCCTTGGAGATGGAAATGGGCTTCGTCGATCCACGAAATGTTCCATGGCCATTCATTGTCCAATTCCATGCGAGCAAGAAATTCTAGAGCAAAAGTGTGTCTTACTGGCAGGTCAGCAAGAAGCAACTCCTGAACATGGGTAATTTTGTATGGATAGCAATACAGGATGTTTCGTACAATTTTATGCACCGTGTTCACAGATATGTCCAAAGTTCAAGCAATTCCCCGTGCACTGCACGTTCGCACACCGCTGCTCGTCTTTTCCTGGAATGCTGTGAGCACATCTTCTACTGACGTTGAAGCAATTGGTTTCCTCCCTCTGCCAGATTTCACTTCAAAAGAACTTATCTCTTTGAATTTCTTAATCATTTTCTCCAGACCCTTGGCAGACACCGGACCACAATCATTTTTCATACCCTTTACTGTCCTGAACTTCGTTAGAGCTACTGGCGCACTGTCACCGTTCTTATAAAAGAGCTTCACAAGCAGAGCGCGATCCTTCATTGAGAGAGTCATGACGTGCTTCTCAGACGCTATATGAGGAAAAAGCCATGTACCCAGCGTTTTTATAACAAATTCAATGTGCCGTACCCATGACACGTCTTTTATTTTGCATATTACGACGCTTAAAGCGTCATCTATTGCTAAAATTTGGAACTATTTTTTTTTCTTATACCATACCATTTTTCCCTTCTTCGAGTATATTCAGTTCAAATTTCAGGTCTTTCTGAGCAGTGATTCTTTTTTTTACAGCTTTTTGAAAGTTGAACTTTAATTATAATCACCCTGTATATATATCAGACATTAGAAACTGTGGTAAAAACAAAAAATCGAACATCGAGCTCCAACGTTTCCGAACACATTCATTTGACGAGGCAAAATCACCATTTTGAGGAGGAATGAAGAAACGAGCAGTAGGATAGAACAAGGGAACCTTTTCATAGGTAAGCTCTTCATATTGTGCCCATATGGCCTGAACACTTGCTTTAATGGACAAAACCTTAAGAATATTCTCAAAGAATATATATAAAATATGCAGAGCATTTGGACATTATACTAAATATGGCAAATTTTGTAGAGGAGGAACTAGAGGTGGACGTATAAAAAGATCAAATGGAGACCTTGAGTCATTTAGAAAATCTTTACAAGATTTGGATGGGGAACATTTTGCACAAAAACATATTAAAAACATCAAAAATATCATTTTTCAGCAAAAAAACTCGTTTATTAGAGATTGTCTTCAGAACGAGGACTTCGACTTTGTTGATTATAACTTCAATATTCTTGTTACAGATTTAAAGAAGTTTAAACTTGGTATTTACAAGAAAGATAGAAAGGTTGTACAAAAGTCTAACAAAGCTAAAGAATATTGTGTACTCTCTTTAAAGAACAAATTATATGTTGAGACCCATTTTCAAGAGATTTTCACCAAAAATTCAATTCATTTTCCTTTAAAGGATTGCTTAAATATAAAAATTGCCTACAGATACGAAACACCCCTTAAAAAAGAAATCTACAACTACAACACTTTCAATAAGATGATTAATAAACATGAGGAAAATTGCTTTTGCAGTAACCCATGGTTTAATAGATTCGTGGACGGTAATTATGAACACGTTGTTGCTGTTAACCTTGAAATTTTTGAAAACGAAAACTAATGACGATGAAAAGTGTCAGTTACAGACCCCATAGAAGATACGAGCATAAATATCTAATCAAATGCTTCTTGGAAGACTTAAGAAAATTTATCCTGAAAATGGCTTTTAAATATACGTGCCCTATATAAAGCTTCTCTCAATGGCTAGCTGTTCTAAAATACTATTTTACTGAGAAAATAAATGCACTTAAAAACAATCACTATGACGATAATGGTATGACACATCAAATTAAAAAGGAAATTCTTTCTTTTTTTAAAAAACAATTCATCGTAACAACTGTAGACAACTAAAATAACAACTTCTGCTTGGTCTTCAAAGAGTTCTATAAAACAACACTCATGCATGAATATGAGACCAATGGGACTTACTCCAAATTGAGATATGACATTAACATCTTCAAGAAGAAGGTAAATGCAGTGCACAAAAAGTTAAACATAAAAAATTACTGCTTTAACTTCCCATATCTCTTCATCATCATGAAATTCCATAAACAACTTACAGGATTTAGATTTATTACATGCGTAACCAACGAGCTATACAATAAGTTAACTACCATCTTGCATATCCTTAAGAAAATCCTTATCTAAAAAATTATAAAATCTAGACATCAGGGAAAATGATAGTAAATCATGTATTATAAACAATAACTCCAGGACTATTGAATACATTCTAGAAGAGAATAGTAACATACATACAATTCGGACGTATGACTTTGAAAATTTATTTACCAGTATTCTTTTGGAAGGTATGAAGGATTTCAAATCTTTTTTATATAGTGGCTTCTCTGATATCAGTCGGATAGACATTAACTATTGGAATACCATTTTTGATTTTTGTATATTCGATTATAACATCTTTAATTGGATT
>QLNU02014176.1:7713514-7728959 GCA_006491805.2 Dysdera silvatica
AAAGAGACATCGGTTGGTAAATACGGATATGGGGAAAGGAATGAACGTGGCGATCAACTCATCGAATTTGCAGAAGCTGAAAATCTTAGCATCATGAATTCATTTTTTAAGAAGAAACCGCAAAGAAAATGGACATGGAAACACCCAAATGGGGGAACTAGTGAAATTGACTATATCCTGGCAAACAAGAAATCAATTATTGAAGATTGCAGTGTACTGAACAGATTTAATACTGGAAGTGATCATCGAATGGTGAGATGTAAAGTGCACTTAAATACTAAATTAGAACGACAGAAGCTCATTAGGAAACAAGTAAGTAAGAGGGTGGATTTAAAGAAATTAAAAGAAAATACCGAGGCATTCAAGTTGGAATTAAAAAATCGCTTTTCTGCACTGGAAGGACTTATTGAAGAAGTTGACATCTCAGAAGCAAATGAAAACATTGTTAAGACAATAGTTGAAACTGCTGGGGAAATTGGTGGTGTAACCTGTAAAAAGCACAATAGCAAATTATCTGAGAAGACGAAACAGCTCATGAAAAGGCGAAGAGATATGAAGGTGGACAATCAAAATACCAGTTCCAGGATTGAGTACATAGAACTTTGTAAAACTCTGCGCAAAAGCATGAAAGAAGACATAAGAAAATTCAACTGTGAGCTAGTAAGGAAAGCCATTGAAAATAACAAGAGCCTTAGGGTTGTTAAAGGAAGTTTATCTGTTGGGAAGAAACACATCATTGCATTAAAAGGAGAGGATGGCACCGTAACAAGAAATAGGGAAGAAATACTTAGAAGAGTTGAAGAATTCTACAAAAATCTATACGAAAGTAACAGTGGATTAAACGAAGACATTGAAATAGTCGAAGGAACAGCTCCTAAAATCTTAAAAGAAGAAGTTTCATTTGCAATAAAAAGTATGAAGAAAGGAAGAGCCCCTGGTGATGATGGTATTACATTAGATATCCTAAAAGAAGCTGGAGAATATGTAGAAGACATACTTGCAAAATTCTTTACCAAATGTCTTAACAGCGGTAACATACCAAACCAATGGGATTCTGCAACAGTAATTCTTTTGCATAAAAAAGGTGATAAAGAGGATTTGAAAAATTACCGACCAATTAGCTTGTTACCTGCTATTTATAAAATCTTCACAAAAGTGCTAACACATCGCCTGCAGAAAAAATTAGATGCAGCTCAACCAAGAGAACAAGCTGGATTTCGAAGTGGATTCAGTACAGTGGACCATATTCAAGTATTAAGAGAATTAATTGAAAGAACACATGAATATGAACTTCCATTGTGTGTGGCATTTATTGACTATGAGAAGGCCTTTGACTCTATTAAAACATCAGCAGTCATCAACTCTTTAAGATCAACAGACATTGAGGATGTGTACATTGACATGGTGAAACGTGTGTATAAAAATGCAAGTGCAAAATTTCGGTTACATAAAGATACCAAAACTATCAAAATTGGTAAAGGTGTGAGGCAGGGAGATACCATTTCTCCAAAACTTTTTACTTCAGCTTTACAGATGATTTTTCAGCAGATAAATTGGAATAACAAGGGAATAAAAATAAATGGTGAATATTTAAATCATTTGCGGTTTGCTGATGACATTGTTATTTTTTCAACGAACCCATTAGAACTCCAAGACATGGTACAGGAGCTCTCAACTAGAAGTAAAGAAGTTGGACTCAAGATGAACCTACAAAAAACTAAGATCATGTTCAATAATTTCGTAGAGGAAACAAAAATACAAGTTGACAACATTGAGCTAGAAATTGCTGATTCATATATTTACCTTGGCCAGCTGATTTCAATGGATGGCAACATTATGAAAGAACTCAACAGACGTATTAAACTTGGCTGGAGTGCATTTGGAAGAAACAGTTTTATCCTGAAGGGGAAATTGCCTTTGTGTCTAAAAAGAAAGGTCTTCAACCAGTGTGTATTGCCAGTCCTCTCTTATGGATCAGAGACATGGAGTCTAACAGTTGGAGCAATACGAAAGTTACAGACAACGCAAAGGAGCATGGAGAGGTGCATGCTTGGAATAACTAGGAGAGATCGAAAAAGAAACACTTGGGTGAGAGAGCAAACTAGAGTAGAGGACATCATTGTTAAAGTAAAAGGGCTGAAATGGCGATGGGCTGGGCATATTGCAAGAAGAACTGATCAACGATGGACAACAGAAATTCTGAACTGGATTCCAAGAGACCACCGAAGACCTAGAAAACGTCCTCAAACTAGATGGGTGGATGAAATAAGAAAACAGGTTGGGGTGACGTGGAAGCGAATTGCTCAGGATAGACTTGTGTGGAAAGCATTTGGAGAGACCTTCATCCAGCAGTGGATAGATAATGGTTGAATATGATGATGATGATGATATATATATATATATAAAGAAATAAAATTATTTTCTCGTAATTTCTATGTTTCTATGCAATTTAATTTATTTAAAAAAGTCATTTCGCTTTAAAGATCTGGGAAATTAAATCACGTAGATTCAGATGTTCCGTTTAAGTTAAGCGACATTCCTAAAAGTCTTCGGAAAATATTAAATTTTGCATAGGATGGAAGCTCTTTACAGAAATTGCTTCGATAGCTCCCAAACGGCTTATAAGAACGATTGAAACCGATGCGATGTACATTTTACAGCTATATCGAAAAATAATGCCTGATTTGGTAAAATCTAATATCGCACTTTTGCAATCCTCTTCAATCAATTGTATTGGGTATTTTTTACAATCGACCTGTGTATTGGATTTTTCAGGTTTACCAAATGAAAAGAATCAAATGTCTAGGTTTCCAGTAATTGGCGATTGATTGCCTTCAGTTACACCTATTACCTACAAGAATAATAATTTTATTTAATAATTTTACCCCTTTTAAAACTATTGACACTACTCTAAAATAATAAGGAAATCTTTGATCTGGACGACATGGTTTTCAAATTCACACTAAGCATAAACGAGCTTTAGAAATTTTATAAAAAATTTACACCCTGTATAACTTGTTATTTTTCTCCCAACATTTATAAATGTTACGCAATCTTTAGGTATGTACAAATGGTAACACTACTAAATGATAATTAGACACTCAGCCATTATTTCGCTGGAAGCGGAATTACCATATTATCGTGAATGTCGCCATCTAGCCACAAAATGGCGAGGAAAGCAATACCGCCCTTTTTGTCGTCTGCACGTGAAATCGATTATGTTAAATTATTAAAACCATTATTGCTATGTCTAGCTATTTTTGGCTAATTTCCTATTTTGTATAGAGGATTTAGAATTTGATTTGAAAAGGATAATCAATGGGATAATCGAAAGAGTAATTACATGATAACTATTATTTTTACTGTTTATATGGCGTTGGTATGAAAATGTAACGCTTTAAAATAATATATAAGTTTTTTTTTATTAATTCATGGTTTGGGATTTATGATGCAAAAGTCATGCTGTGGTAATAAATTTTTCTCACTTTTTTTTTAATTTTTCAAAAAACCTAAAATTCTAGAAGTTTAAAATTTTTTGCTCTTGCATTCAAATATAACTTTAGCTCAGAATTTTGTTGTAAATAATCGTGATATTTCATCTCTCTCTCTCTCTCTCCCCTTCTCTTCTTTTCACCATCATATCAAATAATTTTCTGTTGTTGTTATATAAAACATTTTAGTCCATTTTCTACTTTCTCGCTATTTCTCTATTCGTAGTCAGTCACATGACTTCGACGCTTCCATTATTTCTTGTTTAGGGAATCCTTGGGTATCGAACCAAGGTCGGTCATATCCTTAAGAATCTTCACTTCTACAGTTAGCCTTGGTCTTTCTATTTCTCTTTTGCTGGTTAACTCTTTCTTTTCCTTTGTAGTAAATTATCCTCTTAGAACGATATTGTCTCTTATTTTTGTTATTATCTCTTATTTTTTATTATCTCTTATTTTTTATTATCTCTTATTTTTTATTATCTCTTATTTTTTATTATCTCTTATTTTTGTTATCATCTCTAATTTTTGTCATTATTCTTATTTTTTATTATCTCTTATTTTTGTTATCTCTTATTTTGTTATCTCTAATTTTTGTCATCATCTCTTATTTTTTATTATCTCTTATTTTTGTTATAATCTCTAATTTTTGTTATAATCTCTAATTTTTGTTATCATCTCTAATTTTTATTATTTCTTATTTTTATTGTCTCTTATTTTTGTTATTATCTCTTATTTTTTATTATCTCTTATTTTTTATTATCTCTTATTTTTTATTATCTCTTATTTTTTATTATCTCTTATTTTTTATTATCTCTTATTTTTGTTATCATCTCTAATTTTTGTCATTATCTCTTATTTTTTATTATCTCTTATTTTTTATTATCTCTTATTTTTTATTATCTCTAATTTTTGTTATCATCTCTAATTTTTGTCATTATCTCTTATTTTTTCTATTATCTCTTAGACGAGTGATTCTCCACCATTCATCCTCCTTTTTTTATCTATTCTGTTACATTTTCTGTATTGTATGTCTCTAGTTAAGGAAACGCAATCTATTAAGATGTAAAACGCTTTTAGGGTATATTGCAAGGTTATTAATGTTTTCTTTCAATTCTCTAAAGTACTTTCAATTTGCTTCACTACTTTCGTTGGCCAGTAGTTTCGTTTGTAATGAAAAGGTTTATCTTCGTGATGCATCTCTCAGCTAGATGGTTGAAAAATCCCATGTGGGGAACCAACTTCGTTTAAACGGAGTAGAAACGTGCTGTAAATTTGGGTTAATGCAATTTACGTGCTGCATTCTGTTTTCAAGGCACGAATATGCAAAGAGTCTTTATTACCGCTGTCAGTTCAACCTTGAAATTATATATTGTTCAGGGTAAAAAACGTATATATGTGCACTGATTTAACGTTGCGTTTTTGTAAGAATACCTACGGAATTTATAGATTTTAGCGGTGTAGCTTGACTTTACACGATGGACAATCTACAATTGCTGAGCCATCCACCTTCCCTGATAAAAGAAATAAAAATTTATCGCGGAAATTCCTCGCATGATCTTCATAAAATTTTGGAATTAAAAATGAAATAATGTAATATTATAAGATGATTGAATACTCGTAAAAAAAAAAGGATGATTTTTTCATTGCGAAAAAATTGTTCTTTCCTTTGCGAATATTTCATCATGTTATGCAACCACATCTCCGGCTATGATGATAATTACTCTAATTAAATGTAATATGTTTATACATAATATAATATGATAATATATAATGTAATATATAATATAATACATAATTTAATCTATTTCTACAGCAAAATCAGGAGTATTACGTGTTGGTTACTCTAATCCTCACTTTCAATATTCTATTGATGAGAACGTTTTGTCTGCTCTCATTGACTTCAGTGAGCTCAATATCCTGATATCAAATAATTTAAATTTTTATATGCACTATCAGAAAATTGTCTCAGAAGCTAACCAACGCTGCTTTGTTATTTTGTAGGGTTTCGCTAGGTGCACTCAGACATCTTTACTATTGGCCTTTAATACATTCGTATCCCATAGATTAGAATACGCTTCTCCGGTCTGTAGTTCATTTCAAATGAGGAATATCCGTCTTCTTGAGACTCCCTTGCGTCGCTTCACAAAAGGATTACCTGATCTACGTGTGTTACCTTATGACGAACGCCTACAGGATGTGGGACTACACTCTGTGGAGTGGCGACTCCTCGTTACAGAAATAAAACTTTTTTATCGAATGATTCACGGTTTAGTTTATACCGATCCAACACAACCTATATTTCACCTTGTCAGTCAATCCTCTACGAGAGGTCACCCATGGAGGCTCCATTTGCCAGTAACTCGCCTAAACTCCAGATACTATTTTTATACACAAAGAGTTGGACGAGTATGGAATTCATTGCCATCAACTATCGTATCCCGTGAGACCTTTGGATCATTTTGTACAGCACTTGAAGCTTACGACTTATCTGGTTTCTTGAAATGTTTTCCCTTTTAACTTTTAGTGTTTACTTTAGAACTTTACTTTATCTTTTAGAGCTCTATTGTCATGTTATCTAATTGTTTTTATTCGATTTTGTACTATTCCTAGTTGTGACATTTATTTATCATTCTCTCGTCTTTGATCTGTCGGGTTTTAAACTTATATAAATAAATATATAAAAATAATGTGTTAATATATAGTGTATAACCTAGTATGATAACATATAATGTATTGTATAATATGATAATATATAACGTATAATATAATGTGATAATATATAATGTATAATATAATGCGTATTGTTAAATATTACAGCTCCAAAAGGTGTTATCCACAAGGAGTAAGCATTCAATTCGGATGACAGCATTGACATCTTGAGGTCGTTCGTTCACGATTAGCGGGATAAGGATTTACAAAAATTATGCTGCCCCGAGATCTATAATTTTCTGAGAAATCCTGAAAATTATTGATCTAGGACATATGGGAGCAATCTATGGAGTATATATGGATCAGTTAGTTAGTAAACGGTTTTATCTTGGAGCTGTTGAGAGCTGAACCTAAATCAATGACACGTTATCACTACACTACCTCAGGGCGCTTCTCGCAGATGCCTATGTAATTTAAGCAATATAATATTGGCTGTCCTTGCGCCAGAAAACACAAGCAAAAGAGAAACCGAAGTAGCCGACGAACTGAAGTGGAAAAAGCAAAAAACGGAGAGGCGAATTTTCGATTCCGAAAGCGTGTCCGGTCCGAGACTTAGGTTATTTCGAATCAGCAGGATATACTGTCCGTACAATGGCCAAGAATTTTTTTTCAGTCAACAGAGTGGTGTAATTGACAGCGATAAATTTCTATCTTTGGCATCGTCTCTATAGTAACGAATGGTGACGTCACAAGACACTGCTGTTGGTGAAGGACCACTTTGAAGAAAGTGTTACCTTGGAAACCGATTGCCATTGAATTCTGTCTGCCCGTTTCGTCGGCACTCCCAAAATTTGCGGCAAAAACTTTTTAATTGGAGTATGTCTTGTCTTATGAACAGCCCTGTCATCACGCCAGAAATTGAAAAGAACAACTTCGAAACATTTATAATGTTACGTTATCTAAGAATCATTTCAATAATGACCAATTATTAAGTAAATGCGCTTGTAATATGTGCAATTCAACATACAAATATAATTTAAATATGTATATTAATTTAATAACAAAAAAGTATTTCATATTTCTGAAAACTTACATCGAAAACGTTATTTTCCAAATCTTTTTCCACATTTGAAGTGATTTTCTTGACATATAAATGAATATAAATATTGATTGAGATTAATTGACATGGCGAAACTAATGCGATTTATGAAATCGACGAAGCGAAACTGATTCTAGGCTTGTTACATTAATTTTGAAACGTTAGGTCACTTGACGACTTTTACCGGAGCGCTGTCTGTAATCAGATTTTCAACATTAATAATAATTAATAAATTATTTTAATTGTGAATTAAAATTAATTAAACGAAAATTATGACAAAAGAAACAGCAATTAAAATTATAATAACTTAGGAGTAATTATTGAAATAGATTTGATGAATTTAAAACATATAATTTAAGAAAAAATACGCATGTGATATAAATTCCAAATGATATTGTAAAAAAAAATTTCTCTATACCATACAATGCTTAATATAAATGTATAAATATTGGTGCACTGTATTTATATATGTGCAGGCTATATAATAATTTACACCGTGATATAAAATTAATATCATTAATTAGCATACGCCAAAACTTATGCACCAAAAATATAAAAATTTTTCCTTTAACTACAATGATAAAGAAAGAGCCATTATTAAATTCATATAATTTTCTTTAATGATTGGGCAATGCAAATAAAAATATTTCTCTCCACTGTAAACAGTGGTATAAGGAAGGTGGGGTCAGCCCCCGCCCCCCCCATTGGACAGCAAGTGAGGTTGTTTTGTTTTACGTTGTGTGACATAATTTGTCAGAAAGCCCCTTGAGTCCCTTCCCATATTTTTTAATCGCTACACTCCTGGCTATGAACATGAACTTTAATATCTAAAATTATGTTTCTAAAATTATGTATATAAAATAAATATACTATTAAAATTCGTAGCAAGGTAAACTTACGTTTTTAGTGAATACGATAAAATTTTGAAAACTTTGTTCTACGAAAACCATCATTAAAATGGAAACAGACGGGTGTGGCTTTCTATATGCATCTTTAAAGGACATGAGGCACATCTTCTCCAAACAACAAATGTCATTTATTTTGAACTATCGTCTGAAACTACGACTGAGCCATCGGTTTTTCTGAAGAATGGATTTTTGAAAATATTTACGATTTACGTGTGTGTTTTGTCAAGCACGCGGGAAATAACGTTCTTGACAACTGCGGCAATTCTCTATTGCAACATATGTACTGCGTCAACATAAAATATTGAATACTTTTTATATTATTTCAAAGACAATGAAACATATTTTTCTGTTCATAATTGTTATTGAATGTATTGAATTTATATATATTATATATGCAGTGTACTGAATATATTATAATACTAATAATATATATTTATATATTTGCCACTGGGAAGATTACAAATTTTTCACAGATAAAGTTATACTTGTAATCAAAATCTAATCCGAAAACGAAAAAAAATATTTCTTATATGAAAAATATTTTACAACCATTATATAATAATTATATTCAGTGTGTATTAATATATAATATATACAAAACAAATGTACTATATATATATACAATACAATATCATCAATACATACAATTAACCACAGAACAGAAAAAGTACGTGACATGTCCTCGCTAAAATACAAAATTAATTTAACCCTCCACAGATCATACTTAATCCGCCAACTCTTCTCATCAAACAAATATTTTTTTTTAAATATTGGCTTCAAGTTATTTCAGCTCTCAAAAACGTGCCGAATCGACATATAGACATCTCTGAGGTTCTCCGGGCCACAACATGAGAAGCTATTCAGACTTTGAATCTCCCAAATCAAAAAGTCCTCACCGATGGATCATATGATACATCTAAAAATATAGGAGGAGTTGCGGTCTTCGTCCCATCAAGCACGCTTATTTAATTTTCAACTCCAACGGTGTTCCACTTCATGTAATACAGAATTGATCGGTCTTTTTAAAGCTGCTAAAAGTGTTCTGAATTTTGGTTCAAAGGAAATTTATTTTCTACGGCTCACAAGCTGCCCTGTTCGGTCTCCTTTCAGACCATCACCGATGGACTTGCACTCCTATTCTTCTGGACATGTTGAACATCTCCTTGAGATGAGCTCTAGCCCAAAAACCCTTAACCTTCTTCTGGATCCCAAGACATGGAGATCACTCTGATAACGATGTGGCTGATCATTTTGCTGCCAGTGATTTGCGTAGCAAACATCAGTGCATAACACCAACGTCTCTTAGACTCAGTCTATCTGGCTTTATTAGCAAAGTCAAGTCTTCTCTGAATGCAAACAAAATCTCAACGTTCTCTCAATCAATAATGGGACATTAGCAAGCACTTTTCCTGTTATTGGAAAACCAATCTTCCTACCAATTACAACCCCACGCAACATCTATATAAAATTTCATAGACATAGGCTTGGAATCTTTTGCTATTCTGCACTGGAAAAGCACAATCGCACAATCACTCTGCTTTCAATGCACTGAAGGTGTGGTTGAAACTAGAGAACATTTCTTTTACAGTGCATTTCTTACCCACTGTTGAGAGGAGAATTTTCCATACCTGCTCACAACTTGGCTTTCCTGTTCCGCTGGATTTTACTGACCTTTATGAGACGCACACCTCCCCACAGACTCTGTGCGCTGTCCTTCAAGTTGTCTTCCGTTTTCTCTCCAGCGCTGGGTGCTACATTTAGCCCAGGACTCCTTTTATTACCTTCGTTCTCTTGGATGAATTATCACTGTGCTCATAAGTTGTCGTCTACTTCATACTAGAACTTTTTCTCTCAATAAAGACAACACCGAGGAAGTTGGGGGTTTGGCCTTTCGAAGGACATCGCTACGTCCATGGTTAAACCCTTTCTACAATCTTTTGCCTTCCAGAAGTTTCAAACGTACTGCGCTGGCTATGGGGATTGGAGACGATGCTCCATACTGGACCTTACCGACCAGAAGCCAACTTGGGTTCTTCTACCACATCTCATTAAGAGCTCTGATCCCCAAATAGAGATTCTACCCCTTCTTTCTTTCCTCCTTTTTTGGACTCTACGTCCCTCCCTCTTCTGGAAACACAGTTCTGCTTGCTCGGACAACATTTCTGGATTATTTCTTGCATACAAAACAACATAGCCGATTTAATATCTGTTGAAACCCGCTAAAAAATTTTTTTTCATTGCACTAATTGGAAAATTAAATATCAATGCAGTATATATGTACAATGTAATAGCAATTGGATATATACAGTGAAACCTGACAATGATACTACCTATACCGATAAACCGGTCTATAGCGATAATATGTCTATAAAGATATTTACTGCGATTCCCTATAGAAATAATATTTATCGAAATTTTCTACAGCGATAAATTGCTTTTAGTGAACCTGCATATTACAATAATAATTTTGAATTTTTTAAACTTGGGCCATATATTGTGTCCAAGACTTTTAAAAGTAATATAGTCTTTGAAAATACATTACTGCTTAAGAATGTCGTATACACAAAATGGTTCTAAAATGAAGAGAACAATTTTTCTATCTTGAGGGCAAAGTTGACTTCCATTCCTTAGAAACGACTTTCAAAATTCTTCATTTTCTATACTTCAAATTGAAGCGATGACACCAAACCTTGAATTCCCTATTGCTCACCAGCATTCTTGATCTGTAATATTACTTAATAATTTGTTTAACATTAGTATTAAAATGATATTACATTTAAATTGAATAATTTCCATTATAAAGCGTATTTGGTTCCACTTTGTCTGTGGCGATATCTTTTCGCAGCCCCTGAATTATAGGTATTTGATGCGCAAGTCCTATAGCCCATGAGGACGCAAGTCCTATCGCCCATGAGGACGCAAGTCCTATCGCCCATGAGAGCCACTGGCCCGAGGGCCATTTGGCCGGCGACCCAGTCCGCCCCTGTTTATAGGAAGATTTCATTGTATATGCAATGACAATTGGGAATATACCTAACGTATACAATTGATATTACATATTTATGTGTGTGTGTGTGTGTGTGTGTGTGTGTGTGTGTGTGTGTGTGTGATATCAATTGATTATACAGGGTAGTTAGTGAATTCCTTATACACGCAGATAACTGTCGAACAGAGAGAGCTATATATATATGGCCATAATGTATAGTCATAGTAAAGTGGCTATACGCTACAATACGATACTGCGTGCAGCGCCCCTAGCGGAAAAATTCAGAACTTAGAGCTGATATCTCGAAAACTATTCAAGATATGGGGAAAAAGGTCAATTACAAAGTTGTTAAGCACCAATTAGTTAGTACAAAACGATTTTTTTACCCGCTTAATAGGGCAAAAATCATGATTTAGGAAGTTAAAGGAGGCCCCTGCGCGACAGCTTTCCCTTCGTACAGCTCTGCGTGGAGGAGAAACTTCGGGTCGGGGCGATACTTTCATTGCACACATAATCTCGTCACAAAGCGGATGATATGCAAATGTGTACGCTACGTGATACGTTATCGGTAAGCATAAAATAGTGGCCAGGCAAGGAGTGTAAGACAGTGTGAGAAGTGAAACGGTGCGTTAAACGTCTGTAGTTATATATTATATGGCGAATTATTCCAACAACGAGTATTGCGAGATGGTGCTGTTATATGGGGAATGTGGTCGTAATGCAAGAGAAAGTGCATGACAATATGCCGTACGTTTTCTTTTGGGACCCCATCCGACTGCAATGACCATCACTAATGTGGTTCGACGGCTGAAAGAGACGGGTAGCATTACATCTCGTCCCTGCTCAGGTGGCCCAGCAGGTTTAAGTCAGGGTGTGCAACCAGAGGACGTTTTAGCTTATGTTCTGATCCACCCACAGTGCAGTTCAAGAGAAGTTGTTATGATGTGTGGCCCAACAGGCGGCCATGTGCGGCAAATCTTGCAGCAAGTGGGAGCTCACCCCTACTATGGAATACTGCTGCAGTCACTAGTTCCAGGGGATGCTGAGCGACGTTTTTGTTGATGCAACTTTGTTATGAACACCTTAGATATGCAGCCGAATTTTTTAGCGAATGTCCTTTGAACGGACGAGTTAAAATTCACCCGCAACGGGGTGTTAAATAGACACAACGGACATTATTGGGCTCTCGAAAATCCTTCATGGGTACGACCTGTCCGCTATCAGGTGCTGTGATCTGTTAATGTGTGGTGCGGTATTTTGAACAACAGACTCATTGGACCTGTGTTCTACGAGGGCACGTACTACGGATCGTCGATATTTGCAGCTGCTACAGAGCGTACTATCGGAGCTTTTGGATGATGTTCCATTGAGTGAGCGGAGAACCATGTGGTTCCAACATAACGGCGTTCCTCCTCCTCCTCACCATCTAACAGAAGTACAACAGAAGTACAATTATTATTATCCCAAACCTTCCGCCAACAGGTCATTGGCTAGGGTGGTAGTGTGAGCTGACCTGCACGGTCACCGGACCTTACCCCATTGGACTTCTTCCTTTGGGGTTGTCTCAAAAGACAGGTCTATCACACCTAACCGACGACTGTGGACAATGTCGGCAGTCGCATTACCAATGCCTGTACAAGCGTCACGTCTGCAATGCTACTGAATGTGCGAGAATAAATGCTCTATAGGATACAAACGCGTATTGTGGCCGACGGTGGCCACACGTAATGAGCACACATAATGACACACAGTAATACGCTGTTCACATTTTTCGAACCAAATACTCACATATTAGCGTTTGACGTGTTCTATTCCCGCAATTCATGTATCATTTCGCACTGCATCAGTGATGCTGGACAACTTTGGAATTAACTTTTTTTTTTCCGTTTCTTGAATAGTTTTCGAGATAGCAGATCTACGTTCTGAATTTTTCCGCTAGGTATGTAATGTCAACTGATGATGTTAGAATGGAAAATATAGATGTAAAAATGGCATGAAAATAAAATTTGTATTTGTACGCTGCACGCAGTCTCACCTTGTAGCGCATAGTCACTTCACTACGTATACAGATCGTACATACATATCATGTTCATGCATCTATCTCTCGCAGTGTGACAGTTATCAGCGTGTATAATGACTTTACTAAACCACATTAAAAACCGTGTGTGTGCAATGAAAGTATCGCCCCTACCCAAAGCTTCCCCTCTATGCATAGCTGTACGACAGGGGCGTCCTGTACCCCTTAAACTTCCTAAATCACGATTTTTGCCTTATTAAGGCGGTGAAAAAAAAACAAAAACAATCGTTTCGTACTAACTAGCTGGTGCTTAACAACTTTGCAATTGACTTTTCCCCGTATCTTGAATAGTTTTCGAGATAGACGCTCTAAGTTCTAAATTTTTCCTTTAAGTTTTCCTGCACGCAGTCTCATCTTGTAGCGCATAGTCACTTTACTATACCTATATGCATTACGTTTATACATATAGCTCTCTCCGTTCGACAGTTATCTGCGTGTATAAGGACTTTACTAACCACCCTGTATATGCGTATCAGTTAAAAGCGTGTGTATTGAGTATATGTTTAATGTAATGTCAAGCTTGCACTGCTCACTGTAGTCTGGGGTTTGGTTCCCCAGGCCTTAAGAGGTTCGGATTCCTCGGAAAACAGTAGGTCCCGGCGCAGCATGACCACTGTAGTCTTTGAGCCGTAAAACCAAAAAGAAAGCGAAAGTGTAATGTCAAGCAAGTATATATGTTATGGCTATGGGCCAAATCGTTCATTGATTTGTTCAGTGAATGATTTGGCACACCTGTAATGTGTAATGTCAAATTAAGTGCGCTTATATGTAATGCCGACGGAATATACTGAAGAAGAAATTATGACGTTGATAAGGTGAAATTCGTAAAAAAAAAATCCATTATTGCCATCAGGCTTAAAATAGAATTTACTGAAGCTTTAAATGTTTAGGTTAATTCATTAATATACGTCAATAAATAAATTAATTCGAATACATCGTTAAAAATATTTGGAACACCTTTTTTTTGCAGAGCCTCCGAGAATTACGTGTGCACACTTCAATAGTGAACAGACGACTGGTTATTATTTTAGAATTCGAAACGTAGCTACACACACCGTTGCCAAATACAAAAAGTGAAATCATAATTATACAGTATATGCTGCCAGATACGGAAATGGAAA
The DNA here is from genome assembly GCA_006491805.2 of Dysdera silvatica. Classification (NCBI taxonomy): domain Eukaryota; kingdom Metazoa; phylum Arthropoda; class Arachnida; order Araneae; family Dysderidae; genus Dysdera; species Dysdera silvatica. Next base: position 7,727,846 of record QLNU02014176.1, read on the forward strand.
TTATGCATATTTGAAAAACCAAAAAAGGAAACAATTTGGCATGTTGTTAATTTTAGAAACTAATTATTAAATTTGTATTTCTTGGTATTCTTAGTAGCAACAACTAAGGAAGCCTGCAAAGTGAACATCCAGCATTTCTATTGTGGTAGCCCACGATATTTTGTATGTAATGTAATATCAAATAGGTATATATGCAATCAAATATCGATCACGTATATATGTTATGCATTATCAATTAATTACTCTAGATATGTTCTGTAATTTAATTTTTCATTGTAATTTGTTTTGCCAAGTTGTAATGTTAATTTTAAACGCATCCCATATTTAATATCTTCAAATGCAACTCAGAAAATAATTTATGAAAATGTGAGCACAAATTGCAATTCGAATTTAACATACACATTGACTTTAAACAAGCAATACACATTGGAAACATTCTAAATTGCAGATGATAGTGTTGCATAATCTTCCCACTAGGCAATACTGACGTCATGAAATTATAAATAGTTTCGGATACAAAGTACCTGCAAAGAACGCAATCTAAAGGGATATCAAAAGCTTAGATTTAACACGTGCAGTTTCAGTATTTAATATTAGTGAATGTTTGCTAAAGGTTTATTTATTTACCGGTTCCAAAATACTGACTTTCAAGCTATAAAGAATAATTGGACACTTCTCAAAAATGCGGTTGCTGCACGCAATATTATATGGCCGATGTGTGTGTCCACTTTTCATCGATCAGGGTATACTGGACCATTGCCAGGGGCGATCTAACCATAAAAAATAACTTTATGACCTTATCTGAGATGCCTCCCTCTCCCATTATAAAAGCAGCAAGAAATACAGAATTCGGATCGAAGAACAAAAAGAGAAGAGAGTATGTATTTGAGAAAAAACAAGATAGTAAATTACACAAATAAAATTCTGAACGTGTCTAAACATAAAATCAAATCATTTGGAAAAATGGTTTTCACATTTATGCTCTTTCCTTTCGTGTTGATCACGGTTTGAGCAGACGAAACCATTCTCGGTCTTACTCAAAAGCATCTACCGTCCAATATCCATTATGGCGACTTTCGTTGCCCATTATGGCAAGGGTCCAATGTCCTTTCAG
>QLNU02014176.1:7742596-7756064 GCA_006491805.2 Dysdera silvatica
TTTTTGGTTTTACGCCTCAAAGACTACAGTGGTCATGCTGCGCCGGGACCTACAGTTTTCCGAGGAATCCGAACCTCTTAAGGCCTGGGGAACCAAACCCCGGACTACAGTGAGCAGTGCGATCTTTTATGAGATCTCTGAGTAAGCGTTCTTTTTGCACTGCTGGGAGTCGAACCCGGATTAGCCGCGCAATAGGAGAACGCGTTACCATACTGCGCCACCGCAGGGCCTGTGTGTAATTCTTCGCCAAACGAGTTAGTATAAATATTATTTTCAATCGTTGAGCGATTACCATAATTTCTCTCTCCTCTCAGGACACATATGTGTAAACTTCTATGTACTGTTGTATTACTTAAATATATTGACATTAATCGCTTATAGAAAATGTTTGTATAATGGTTGGATAGTTGGATGTTTACAACGCAAGGTTTGTTACGCCAAACAATGTTGGCTCTATTTTTATGGCGCAAGGTAGAGCAAGGGTCATTCTGCGCCAATTGCGCCAAACAAAACGAGGCCGTACGTAGGGTTTTAAAGTAAAAGATAAATTAGATTTTATACAAAGGTATAAGGTCAAATCGAAAGGCCTAATTTTTTAGCTTATAAATGGACTAAAAATGAATAATGAAACGAAAGCAGATGAGATTGAAATTACTGATATTACTTTTACATAACAAACATAAATAAAATTTGTGCGAGTGCGTAACGGACTCAAATCATCACTTTCATTGGTTGATTGAATGTTTACGACGCAAAAATGTCAATATGCGCCAAATATCAGTATTTGCATTTAGTACAGCTTTAAGAAAGTACAATATCAACATGCCCTCATATTCTTGGCACGTTAATGAATTTAATTTTAATAACTAATATTATTTTGATACTAGTAACCAAAACTAAACAAATCGCAGTGGTCGGCATTCGCTAGCCTTAATAAGGAAACGTAGGAATCTAGTAAGAAAATATTTCATATTTGCCAACTGAAAAAAGTTAGTTTCCAATTACGACCGGGTTTATAGAGCCCTGTTAATAGCTACTAGGCCTGTAGCTAGACGCTTGTTACGGGAGGGGGGATCTGAAAGTGACAGGAGGCTCAGAACGCCATGGAAGGCTTAAAATTCGTTAATGTTTTGATGTATTTTATTAAAGTATTTAAGAAGATTAAATATTTAGGTAGACTAATATATTTAACATTATTGGAAAAATACTTTAGTGTACATTTTGCATTGAAAACTTATAGAGGTATATTAAAATTTGTAATTTCCCTTATACTTATCTTAGAGTAAAAGAAGACCCGAAACTCTGTAAAAAAACATGATGTACCGTGCGAGGTCTAGTCTAGTCTAGAAATTTATTTTGAATATATTTTTAAAGTCAAAGAACAATGTCCATCGTCATATACAAATTTGTAAAAGTAACAAAAAATTTAAAATAAAATTCTAAACTTATTTATTTTACGGCCCTAATATATTTAACATCAATGAATAAATTTCTTAACAAATTTTACATTGAGTACTTATAAAGGTATGCTAAAATTCATTTTAATTATCTTTACAATAGAGCAAATAAGAACCCAATCTTCCAAAAGAACATAATGTACGCAATATCTACTGTAAACATCTATTTTGAACACATCTTTAAGGTTAAAGAACAATTTCAATTGTCGTGTACAATTTTATACAAAACAATTCAAACAAAAACCTACAATAATTTATTTTGAAGAAAAAATATTTTCTGGGTTGGGGGAGTAATCATATTTCCCCTCTAGTCTCAGTCTGGCTACAACTCTGCTAATTACTTAATATGCTACATTAAGTATCTCATGAACTTTTCCATAATCTAAACCTTTCCAAAGAATTCAATAATTCTCTTCAGAATTAAGACCTGAACTAAATTAAAGAAACTAAAACTAAACTAAATTAAGAAAGATATGATGTGTTATACAGAATAGAGGCCTGCCAAATCAGCTTGAAGCGTAGGTATGGGTGGGCAGATCTGAACGGTTTAAGAAATATTTAATTTAATTTCAACAATTGAAAAACGCATTCGGAAATAAAGACAATCGAGTCTTTCCATTAAAAAAAAGAAAAAATAATTTTCATCCATATTCTGAATACGTTCAGCAATGGAAGACAGATATTGATTCATTTTGTGAACGTCCCCTTTCGCCGACCTTTCGGTCATTGTCCATGTGAAGCACGCGTTTTCCCTTTTGCGTAGAGACCTGGTCTTTTCTCCTTGCTTCTTTTTCCCTCTCTCTCTCTTTCTTCCGACGCCTCCTTATTTCTCTGTTCGGTTTCGCATCATGTGAAGAATTCTGAACACTATACCTCGCCTTCGCAACAATTGCCTCGTTTTCTTTTACGCTTTTCCCTAACATTTTCCCTTTCCATTTTCTTAAATTTGTACCGTTGCCAATAAGGTACAAATCATGTCCCTTTCACCTAAAGCGAGAACCTAAAGTCAGAGCTGATTCAATTTAAAGATATAAAAGATACCGGGAATCAACTGAATAGTTATTATGTTTCTTTAATTAAATTCCAAAAGTGTCTGCGCTAGACTCTATCGTACGTATAGAAAAGTTTCTAAAGTTGGCTATAAATTATACGGTCAACAATTTAATAGAGAGAGCAAAGGTAAAGGTTAACAATAATTTATAAATTTATCTTGACCAAGTGATATCAGTGGAAAGCAACACTATAAAGAAACTTCACACAGTGACGTAGATATAGAATTTGGGCCTCAATACAATCGCTGTAGAAGGCCTTCCACCCCATACCAGGATCCCACAATTATGCTATCTAAGGAGCCTCGACTTCCAAAGCACCCCCCCCCCACCAAATGAAACTGCATTGGCATCGTTATGCTGCTGACTTCACAGAAATGTTAAACTCATGTAGAGTGCGTTCGCAAGAAGCGTTAAACTCTGAAGAAGTGATTGCTTTGTGTTTGAAAAGAAAGACATTTAACAAGTGTGTATTATTTGCTTTTTATGGACCAGAGACATGGAGTCTAAAAAAATAACGCAGCGAAACAAAAATTGAAGAAACAAATTAAAGTATGAAAAGAAGCATACTTGTGGAATAACAACGAGGGGTCGAAAAAGAAATAAATACTAGAGTGAAAGGGCAACAATGGTAGATGGGTATTGTCAAAGTCAAAAGGTGAAAATGACAAGGGCTTTGCATATTGCAAGAATTTTCCAACGGCGGGTGACCGAAATTTTGAGATGGGTTCCAAATGACCATCAAAAACCTAAATACTTCCATCTGATTGATGGGCCCCTTCTATAGCTTTCAATGAGCGGTGTTGGCGCCATAGGCATTAATCAAATCTAAATCAGCAAGTAAAGAGCCATCAACTATGAGCGCCTCATCTTAAAGCTAAGTTCCAATCTCGTGTATTTTAAAGAGTATACTGAATTCAATTATGTACAAAGATAATTAGAAGTACACTGGTCAGCAGGAATTATCACTTGCCGAATTTTTTCTATGGATTCACAATCCGGAATTTTATTTCTTAGTCTCAGCATCATCAACCAAGGTATCCTGAAAAAACCAGTATAAAAAGAGGTATCATGAATACAATATTGAGGAAAAATCATGTTATGGAGATGTAGCGGGGCGAGAAAAATACAAGCCACCCCAATTAGCATTAGAAAGAAAGAAATACCACGGAGAGAAGGACCCAGAGGCAGAAAAAGAAAACGATTTAAGGGCCTTTTTTGCGTAAGCACAAATGGGGAAATGTGGTCTCTGTAATGGTGTAGGTAGAAAGTTCTTAAAGGGAGGTTATAGGCTTAATGGGAGGTGGTGCAGAGCTACCTACGTTAAATATACAAAATTTCATTGCGATAGGGGGTTACAACCCCAAATCTGCTCCCTGGCTACCCCTATGGGTCTCTGTTGACCGCCAAATGTCTGTACTGCAGAACACTCATTTCTACGTCATCGAATCAGCCTTTACGAACAGCCCGCGGAGTTACCAGCAGTTTCTAGGAGGTCACCCTCACGATGTCTGACCGTGACCAGCGCTGCTTAATGCTTGGTACTCCAAAGGAAACTTCCGTTTTTATCATCGTGGGGTTATTCGTTCATTTGATGGTTAGCTGGTTGTTCTCCGGGCCTTAAAAGGTCCGGATACGTGTCTCAGGAAAGGTTGATTGGTTGTATTTTTATGGCGCAAGGATAACAAGTGTCATTCTGCGCCGGATAAGGTGAGACCGTACATACAATGTGTCTCAGGGAAAAGTTGGTTCACCTCCCAACAGCAGAGTAGTGGTAACGCGCTCATTCATCGTGCCATTAGCACAGTTGCCTACTTCCAGTAGTACAGTGGCACTCGTGCCATTTTTCTGACGACCACAGTTCGAGACTCGTTCCCCTCAGAAGATGTTAGAATTTCATGATGTGCCGAACCGTTTAATGATTGACACACTGAACGAGTAGGTTCTTTTATTACAGATGGGAAAAATCGCTCATTAATTCATTCAGTGACCTATTTGGTACATCTTTATTAGAATTCCTTGGAAAACAATACAATATACAATATTTTTATTTCGTAATTATATACAAATATTACAAACATAGAACTTCTAAAACTACTGGTTAGTTTTCAAATGCTCAAGCAGCTACGTACACATATTATCAATTTCATATACCGCCAACATCCAAACCTATAACATAAATCATAAAAAACTGCGATCCAAGGCTCCTGCATAACCAACCAAAATACTCTCGTAACAATTACAAAACGTAAAACAAATTATAGCAAAACAAATTTCCCCCGACGGACGCAACATCACTGGGTAAAATTACAAAATGGTTGAATATCTTGCAATTCTGACAAATATTCACGTAATTTTCGAAAAAATTACTTTTAATACAGCAATTTACCAACTATCTAGGTAACATATTAAAAAACTTAGGAGCCTTTACCAAGTAGAAGTAATGAAACAAAGTGGTTTTTATCTCAAAATCTTAGCCTCTAAATAAGTTGAATATCGTGTACAGTATATGTTATCAATAAAAACAATAGTATTACTTATTTTATAAAATACTTCAAGTGCTTTAAAAACATATTGTTTCCGAATAGGAAAAATCTTCAAAGATAGAAACAATAATTTTGAAGGATAGCGTCCATCTTTATTGGAAATTAATCAGAAAAAATGTTTCTCAGCCTTGGTCAGCAGTTCAAAAGTCAAAAAATATGTACCACCCCAATAAGCTAATCCATACACCATAACTGATTGAACCAATGATAGATACAAAAGTCTCAAAATATTCCGTAAACAAATCAGTTTCGAATAATGAAACTTAATACGGTGGCAAAGGATTAATATTTAAATTATTAATATGTGGTTTCTAGTTTAATTTGTTGGCTGCAGTAAGTCCCAAATATCTTAATTGAGACACCGACTGATCTCAGGACATGCACATAAATTTTGATGACAATTTTTATCATGGTATATCAATTTATGATCAAACACAATGCCGTTTCTCAACTGAAAAATGATATATGTTCCCTTACTCTCCCAGCTTAGCGTGAACTACTTGGAAAACTATCTCAGCTTAGCGTGAACTCCTTAGTAAACTATCACAGCTTACATGACTTTTGTTGTCCTTGCACAATAAAAATCCAAAGAAAAATTATTCTTAGTCAAGGGAGCTCTATATTTCGCTACTAAATTGGAAATAATCCTGTTCTTTACGTTCAGCGCAAAAAGACGTTCGCTTGAAAAAAAAACGTAATTAGCTCGTTAAACTTAATCAGTTTAAATACTAATTAGTCAGGATGTTCCTCCTAAAACAAATTGCATTGAAAGGCCTGTCTACGTTGCGGCTTTGTGTCTTTTTTCTTGATGGGGCTTCGATTTCTAAAGGGTAAGTGAATTTCAGAAGCTCCCTTCTTCTTGGATGTATGTTTCTCTTACCTCAATTTGTTTATGCCCCAAAATAACCCCGTTAACTCCCCCCATCCGCTTGTCTAACGCATCTTCCACATTTGCTTTATTTTTTCCTACGGAACATTCACCTTCTGCCCCCTTACCTTTTGCCGGCAGCTCCCTCGGGAATTTTGTTCCTAGACACGCCTCTGGTTTTCTTCATTTTTTCCCCTCCTTCCCCTCTCTTGGGAATTAGCCCCACTGTAGAAGAAAACGCCTGCCTTGAAAAGCTTATACCGTGCAATGAAGCATAAAGCCATAAAGAGAGATCTAGTTTCTCTATTCCAGCTTTTTAAATAACATTTTTATTATAAACCACATAGATAACTTTTATTTGAAGAAATTGAATGTTTTCATCCATTAACACATATTATATACAGAAAAAACTCATGAATTATTGCAGTTATAAAGTTATTATTAATTCAGTAAATAGATGTTATCTTCTTGAGGGAGAAGCATAGGCGTACGGAGAAAGTTCCTAAGTGGGGTGTTATAGAGCGGCAACTCATATATTCCCATGTTATATATAGAAAATTTCATTACAATGATGGGTTACAACCCCATCAGCCCCCCCCCCTGTATACGCCAATGGGGAGGAGCTTGGCTCGAGCGAAATTGTTTCGTTCTGAAAAAGGTAGTACCCAGCTACAGAAATAAAACTATTGATGCATTTAACTCTTAACTGCCATAACTCATAATTGGTTATGATTTTTCTATATTTAATTTCTAAGCAGTGTATCACTTAAACTCAACTAATCGTACATGATAGTAATTGATGACGACAATTTCTAAAATTTCATTGATCTTACGTATCGCTGAGTGTTGTGTCGGCCTCAATGTATTTCTTCATCGCATTCACATGTGATAGTGAATTAAGAGGAATAGCAATGGAGAACTTAAAAATTTTTAAAACTTTCAAGTTGCACTCAATGTTCTGGGTAAACATTTAGAATATGATATTTAAATAAAAAATTTACACTTGAGAATCAGAAATTTATTTCTAACTGAATATTGGAATGGATAATGGATGGATATGGTAAATGGAAGAAAGAAAAATAAATATAAATTAAATTACATTAAGTTTTATTTAAAGCGTTTTGCAAAATAATAATAATAATAATAATAATAATAAGAAGAAGAAGAAGAAGAAAAATAAATAAATAAAATTTAGTGGCAAAAAAGCGAAGTAGATACATAGTTACATGATGAATCATATTTTAACTACAAATGCACGAGTTAATATTGCATCATTATTATTAGTTTTTCTTTCTTGTTCTCTTATTCTTATATCCGATTCTCATTCTTAGTTAATACGTTTCGTTTTCTTTTCATATACAAAAAATTATTTCATTTCGGAAGGCCCAAATTTGCTTAAAGAAGAAAAAAAATCGCAAAGTTACGCGAAGTTGGCATCGAACTCAAAACACGATGCAAAAACGAAAAGCTAACTTTATCGTTCATGACTATAAAACTACCTGCTTCTTGTTGGCATATTAAATGCATATTGTTGTATAACACTGTCTCGCTGCCATCCTCATGCACAATGTTAACCTATTTGTGTATAATGGAACATCCCATTGCACTTGCGCTACTAATGTTCTATTGTGCATGCACTTAGATCCTGTTGAACGATGAAAATCCGTGTGTGTGAAAATCATGTTGTGTCTTGATCCTGATTTTTATTATTCCGTTTATTACTGAAGTTTGTTTGTGATGATGTGTGTCTGCTGTTAATTCACACAATATTTCTAAGTCTTGTTGACTTAATTTAGTGCTCTTAAGCTTCATTTAGTGCTCTTAAACTTAATTTAGTGCTCTTAATCTTAATTTAGTGCCCTTAAGCTTAATTTAGTGCCCTTAAGCTTAATTTAGTGCTCTTAAGCTGTTCTCTAGTTACCACACGCTCTGCTTTCTTTTTATGGCAAATGGTCTCATTTACACAACGAAACCACTTTCTTTAAGGAAAAAAAAGATGTCCGCAAGTGCAGTGTTGAATGCAGGACATTGTACAGTGATGAATAATCACTTCTTTCATCGTTTATGACCATTAAAATGACTGCTATAAGACGGTTTTACTTCTTTCAACATGCTGTGTCATTTGGCAGGGCTAAACTATTTCATTAAGAAAACAAAAGACAACGCTTGCAATTCCGGTGTCGATCTCTGGACATATATACAGTGATAAAAGGCCACACCCGTTGTCAATAACCAAGAGGATATTCATTACCAAACGTTTTGTCCACAACGGCGGACATAGAAGAGGTGGTTACAGGGGTCATGACCCCCAAAATATATTTTTTCACTGTAAAAAATTCCAACTTTCATGAAAAATGAAGGGTGTTATTCCAAGACCATGGCAAATTCTGTCCTTAACCCCTCCAAAATGAAAGTCTATGTCCGCCTTTACTTGTCCTCCCATTTTTACGGGCGAATGCTTGAAATCCGGTACTGACCGAATTCACGACTTCATACTCTAAAGAAAGAGTATGAAGTCATGAATCCGGTCAGTACCGGATCACTTTCAACTACGGGCGTGTTAGGGCGGATCCAGAAAATATTTTCTGGGAGGACGCAGAGTCTGGAAAGCCCCCCAAAAACTAAAGTCCTATAGTAAGTGAGAATTTGTTATTTTCAGAGGGAAAGGGCGTGTTTTGTCACTTTTACTGTACATTCATCATGTCATCATTTACTGTACATTTTACGTTGTTTGCGTGTTCCAGGCATGTTTGCATGTTTATGTTGTTTACATGTTGCAAAATTTCAGGGCATCGTTCTGCTCCTTATTGCTCAAACTAGCATTCATTTCATCATCATACATTTTACCATGTTTGGCGCAGTATAGCCCAGATGCTCTTGCGCCATAAAAAAGCCAAACAAACAATAAAAACTGACGGGTCGTAAAGATCGGGAAGAATATCGAGAAGAATCAGCGATTTCTGAATCGGGACTAGAGCGTCATATCAAGCAGGCCGTCGAGACTCAGAAAACGATGCCGTACCTTTGTATTTATGTTTGTCATTATATTGTTGCCCTTCTAATGAGTATGGTTTCAATCCATAGGTGGCGAAACGCCCCATTTCATTATACTCCCCCCCACACACACGAAACGGAAATCACAAAAACACGACCCTAGTGGCCCCTTGTTTTAATCCTTGGCTCTTACGTTATTCGGAGAAGGATGACGACATGAAAAAATAATTTCAAACTAATCGATATAAAAATTTTTAACAGTTTTTAAGTTTACAAACTTGTGATTGGACGAGGGTAAGGCTGGTCTATGTTTGGGTTTTTATTCACTGGGATAACTGAGAAGCCTGCGGCGACCACCCTTTCCATCTCCTGCATACTGCACAGGTTTTTACGCAGACCAAAAAACACACCGTTCTTCTTGCCGTGGTGTCCGCCATTCGTTCACATGAACGGACGGACACCCACAATTCTTTAGTAGTAGTGTAGTCGTCCTTTGTTCAAATGAGAGGATGCTGAAGTCAGTCGTCATCATTTCAGTTCCTCAAGTTGGGTTTCTTCCAGTTTCATTAATTGCAATACAGGGTGCTTGGGTTTGGATACTATTGCCTTTTCCTGGGATAGTACAATGGATTGGGCGCAGTGAAGCACTGATCAGTATAATAATGGACCGCTCAAGAAGCGGCACAGCACGCGGATCCATAGCGGGAAACAATATGAGAAGGCACCTCAAGACAAAGATTATATATTAAAAAATTAAGTGAAAATTATAAATATTGAAACAAAAGAAAGGAATTACGTTGTAGAAAACTGTTTCCGTATTTTAAAGGTAGTACAGGACGTGCTTTCGTAATTGACATGCGAACAAAATTTTCCATCTTTTTCAAAATCAACTAAATCGAGTTTGTCAAATGGAAAGTCAAATGAGAAATATCAGAAGTAAGAATACAAAACTGTTAAAATTCAAGACAGTAAAAATACGACAGTAAAATTTTGATACAACAAAAATACGACAGTAAAATTATAATACAATAAAAATACGACGGTACAAATAAAGACAAGAATCGAGTTATGGATAGGATTATTCTTACCACCCAATGTAGTTAACAGCAGGATCTATGAGAAATAGGCATGATGTATTTAAAAAACAAAGATTGAAATTCTAAAAACAGAATTTCGGAAAAGGCAAGGCGGTGTCTGCAAATGAAATTTAAAAATTTCTGTGCTATCTCGAAACGAGCCAACGAAAATTGATAAAGCACATTATCATAATTGATAAGAACATTTCCTAAATCAATGAAAATGAATGCAAGTAAACAAACTGATCAGTTTCAATACATTGGAAATATTTTATCGAAGGAAGCAAAATAGTTAAAAAAAACTCGAGTGAAATAGGCACCGAAAAGCAAGATTCGAGAGCTGAAAAAAAGGAATAAAAAAAGAAACATAAATAGATTTTGGAGGGAAATGTGTATCTTTTATACGTATCTGTAGAACTTCTCTATAGCAGTCAGTAGCAAACTCATAAAAAGCGAAAAGTTAGGAACAGAAATTTTAAGATGTGCTTTTTAAACTTTGAGAAAAAAAAGGGAGGTAAAAACGAAATCGACGGAAATTTTAAAGTAATGCAATAGAATTGGAAAATAACTGAGCGGTACTTAGAAAGATCTACAGCAGGCAAGAGCCCAAAATTCTTACCAAGTGAAAAAATATTCTGCTGAATTTTTCACGCGCGAAACGAACAAGTCAATAAACTGTAATGGAATAATGTTTTTTTCTGTCTATTCCTGGAAAAAGATTCGGCTGAAATCAAACACGTGAAATTCACACTAGTCACTTGTAAACAATTCAAAGAGGCACACGGTTTCCATGAAAACGGCAATATTAATATTTAACGAAAAAAAAACGACTATTGTTAAAATTTACAAAATAGGATGAAAGTTCCGTAATTTGGTGGAAAGTGCAAGGCGATAATAGCGCAGGAAAAGCTTGCTTTTAATGCGAGCTCTGCAGTGCGTGAAATCGATGGGAAGGAAGGGAATTTTTTTTCCCACATTTTCCAAAAACTAAGCGTTTTTATTTTCAAAAGTAAATAGGGGATTCCGTCCCCCTAAAAGTGACCAAATTTGAAAACAAAATTATTTGCTTAGAAAAATATATAAACATTTACAAATCTAATAAGATCAAAATTTTGTTTCTAGGTCAAGCGGAACACCATCATGTAGAAATTTTTACTAATGGTATATCATAACAAAAAAGGGCATTTTTACCTTTAAGTTTAATTTACTCGGAATTTGAATTTTGCAATTTTTTTGAAATTCAAAGTAATGAGGTTTTAAGTCGTTCAATTTATTGCCTTGAAATTTGTCAGTTATATAACATGTACATATATAAATAAACCTCCTGAACAGAATTTTGATATTTTAATTTTAAGTACACATTTTATCCTTTTCTATGTTTCTCACTACGTAATAATGTTAAAATATCAATTAGTTTTTTTCTTTCTCTGGTCTATGAAAGGTAACAAAAAATTCTTCAGATAGATTTTTTACTTCATTTTTAACAAGATAAAATATTAAAATAAAAAAAATGTGGCAAACTTAACGGCAAGTATAAAAGATGACCAACGTCCTTTTTTCAGCACGTTGTAAATTTTTTCTTAAAAAGTAAGTTAGTTGCAAATTATATTTTCTCCTAATGTCAATACTGTATGCCCTATAAACGTACACTCAAAAAATTAAATCATAATTTTAATAAATAAATTTTTTTGAATGGAGACGGATCCCCTCTTAATAAACAAAATTAGTATCCCGTGGATAGATACACGTACGTAATTGTACATATTGGTATACAAGGTATACAATTGATATACAAGGAAATCTATACGATAAAAGAATGATACAGCAGAAGTGTTTCGGGAAAGGAATATTCCATGCTCTGATTGGTTATTTTCAGCCTGATCTATGAGGGTGTGTCCTAGAATGATGACGTCATTACATTTCAACTATTCAGGCATAACTCGAAGTCTATCCAAACAGACAGCGAGGGGTTTACCCCAAAGCGGGTGGACGTGACGTAAGCGTACGCAGAAAGTTCATAAGGGGGGTTATAGGCTCAATGGGAGGGGTTACAGAGCTACAACTCATATATTCCTATGTTAAATATACAAAATTTCATTGCAATGGGGGTTACAACCCCCCTGCGTACGCCGATGGGGTGTGGGGGGCTCCCCCCCTAACTAAACTTTCTCCCATTCAAGGAAGAGTAATTTGTTTTCAGGTGTGTATTTTGTAAAAAGTAAATACTAATCTTGTAAAAACTTTTATATTTAGGCCACACCCTGAAGTTAAAGGCATAGCACTCATAGCCATACCTTCGGGTTAAAAGGAACCAATCAAAGCATGGAATATTCCTCTCCCCAAATGCACTTGATAAAACAAGGACAATTTTGGGAAAGCATATTTAATTACTTTTACAGAAGTATTATGTTTCTTTGTTATTGAATATGAGTAAAGTTTTATTTTATGGTCACAAGCTGATTTTTACAAAGTTGATAAAGTATTGCGTGAAAATAAAAGTGTATCATATCATTATTCATTTAAAGAATGTAAAATTTTTTCCAGAGAAGTACCCAGCAGGCTAAAAGTACAGATTGTTAAGGAATTTCAAGGCCGATTAACTTACAGTCTATTAAGTAAACGTGAAATATGTTATAAACTTCTTTTCGCCATATTGAACTTCTCTGTAAAACAGGGCACTTGTCATTGGCTATTAGATTCAATTCATAAATCTATCAAAAAATTGGGTTAAAAGAAGAGGTATACTCTCCATGAAAACCTGTAAAAAGAAATAGAGTAAAACCTCCGTTAACGGTCACCTCTACATAACGGTAACCTTCGAAGACCGGTCACATATTAATGGAACCGAAAGCGTTCCACAGGATTAACACTAGTGCTAACTTTCCAATGGCCGTCCTGTGGGTACCACAAAGAAAAAAGTTATTCAATTTTCAAATTCTTTAAATATATCCGCAACCCAAATTGTCAATAATGTAAAGTAAAATTTACTTAGATGATACTTTTTTCAAGGTATTACACTGAAACAAACGTTCATTTTGTAGGCTTATTACATATACTCCTTTTTGTGGATACGGTGTCGACAATGATGACAGATCATCACAATATTTCGACTACGTAAACAACCACCGTCCCCTAAAAATTGCTTTTTGAGAGTTCTGGTTCTTCATGGGCAGTTAACATTGAATAGTGTCTTATCAACTTAACTTCGTCATTTGAACTCCCGTTTGTAATCACGATACGTTTTTCACGAAAATTTTTACTTTTAAAGGAGAAAATAAAATTTATACAGGACAGTAAAAAGGTGTAAAAGCACGAAAATTAACAACGTTTTACGGTTGTGGGAGGTCATAGATAAATGAGATTTTAACCTGCTAACTGGTATGACGACATTTTTCGTCATGCCCGGAAGATTACACATTTTTAACAAAAAGTATCTCCTTAACCTGTTAACTGGGTATGACGACATTTTTCGTCATGC
>QLNU02014176.1:7763026-7773597 GCA_006491805.2 Dysdera silvatica
TTCTACTTGGTGAGTTTCAGACTGAGATTTGGAGGCGTCTGAAAAAAGACAACACATCTTGTCAGCTTATATCCAAAACTACTAAACGATGGAGGGAGACTGGCAATGTCGCAGACAGGCCCCGTACTGGTTGACAACACACTGTTCGGACGCCACGTTAAATCAAACTGTGAAAGCTCGAATTCGCCAAAATCCTCGATGATCACCAAGGAAACGAGCATCCGAAATGAAAGTTTCACTTAGATCAATTCAACGAATTATGAAGGATGATCTGGGACTAAGGACTAAGATCTAAGATCTTTAAAATGGCGTAAAGTTCAATATTTGACGGTGAAGCAACGTAGATATAGACTCGAAAGATCGAAGGCCTTACTTCGGCGGTACGCTAATGAAGATGTGGAAAACTAATCAATTGTTTCTTTGATTTAAAAATAACTTTTACCATTTTATCGCACCAGGCTGTCGTCTACCTATTATGAAAAAATTTTAATAAAA
Organism: Dysdera silvatica; assembly: GCA_006491805.2. Taxonomy (NCBI): domain Eukaryota; kingdom Metazoa; phylum Arthropoda; class Arachnida; order Araneae; family Dysderidae; genus Dysdera; species Dysdera silvatica. The sequence goes on from QLNU02014176.1 coordinate 7,763,522, forward strand.
TGTAAAAAAAAAAAAATATAAGCTTTCAGGAAGAAACCCGCTAATACGTGCTTTGATATAAGGACAGAATATTATTGGAAGAATTGTTAAAAAAAAAAAAGGCTAGGCAAGTGTTTCCACACTATTTCTGGATCCTACTTTTTTTCGTGGAATAAGGGTCTCGGAAGTAGAATTTCCTAGCTTATTTATAGGTATCTGTTTGTTTATTGACAAACTCGTAAGGTAATTTATTCACGAGGGAACTAAACACCTAATGGACGGAAGCAACGTTCCTTTGATCTTGTTTTTCCAAAATTCTGATGAAAAAGTAAACAAATACTTTTTTCATGGAAGCGGATATGTAATATGGTTATTTGTCGCGCAATGGCAACATGTGTTGTTCGTTAGGCATTGCTTTGTGAGAGATTTACAGTTTCCCCCTCAGAGTTCGACAGTTTTGAAAAATGATCCTATTCTGAGAATAAAGGATAATATTTTTTAATCCTCGAGTTTAAGTTTGGTGGTTTTTTGTGGTTTTACGGTTCAAGGACTACAATGGTCATCCTGCGTCGGGACCTACAATTTCCCTAGGAATCCGAACTTTTTAAGCCTAGGGAATAATACACCGGACTACAGTGAGCAGTACGATCTTTATGAGATCTCTGAGTAAGCGTTCTTTGCACCGTTGGGAGTCGAACCTGAGTTAACAGCGCACTAGGCGAATGCATTACCACACTGCGCCACCCCAGTACCTAGGGGTCTTTTTTTTGTAAAGCACATGAAGAGATACAGCCCTGTTCGGAGTTAATCCTGAGACCCTCCATTTGAAACGGAGTATCTTAATTTGCTCGACGGGTTATCTTAAATACGAAGATCATCGCTCCTGTGTCCTGGTGGTCGATCAAGTTATGGCCCTTTGGTTCCCACGGAGGGTCGTCGGTTCAACCTCGGAACAGGACCTGTCTTTTAATCCTTTACAAAAAAAGAGTTTTTAGTTCGAGCTTAGGCGCGAGTGTCAAAATTTATTAGTCATCTTAATCATCCTACGAAATAATAATAATAATAATAATTTTATTCAAACATAAGTTAAGCATTGAGTCACCGAAGGGGGCAAGCCAGCCTCAATAGGTGCTGGTCCCAAGCTCGGATAAATGAGGAGGGTTGATGTCAGGAAAGGCATCCGGTCATAAAAATGCCATGCCAAGGCTAAGGCGTACCCTGTAAGCGACGCGTAGACATGTCGCCCGACATCTGTGAGAAGTGGGGAGGAGCTACCGAACCAAGGACGAGGTCGGCTAAAGAAGCTAGTCCAGCGAAAGAGGAAGAGAGTGTTGGAAATAAGAATAGGCACATTAAACATTGGTACGATGAATGGAAAAAGTAGGGAAATAGTGGACGTGGTGCAAAGAAGAAAAGTAAAGATCTTGTGCCTACAAGAAACTAGGTGGAAAGGAAGCAAAGCTAAAGAACTTGGTGAAGGATATAAGATGTTTTACAGTGGAACCGATGTGAGAGGGTGAAATGGGGTAGGCATTGTGATAGCGGAAGAACTTCAGGACGAAGTATATGATGTCAACAGAAAGAGTGATAGGATTATGTCCATTAAATTAGAAATAAGAGGAAACCTAACCAGAATAATTTGCGCATATAATAATTGAAGGACCATAGACCCCATATAACAGGAAATGGCAAAGCGAAGAAGAAGAAGATGTAGAAAAAGGTTAGCGAAAAGCACTGTGCAAAGTATATTAATATGTAAAAACTCAATCAATCATAGTTTTACATTCAAAATTCGTTGACAGTTGTTTCGAGGGGTATGTCCCTCATCTTACGGACGATTGTGTGGTAACGGTTAAAGCTAGAACGCTGTAAAGATGTGAGTGATTGCGTTTTTACTTACTAATAAAAAGCAGATGTGTTACGTATGATTAGTTTTGTGAATCCCATAAAGATTTTTCAATTAAAAAAAGAGGAAAAATATTTTTGAAGTTTAGGTAAAAGTATACAAAAATAAACATTTTCCACCGTACTGTTACTTATCCTTCTTTCGAAAAATAAAACTTTACTTTGCGATTTATATTTGTTTATATTTTGAACTAGTTATAGAGTCACTAGAATCTATATCATAAATTAGATATAGAATCACTAAAATCTAGTTAATAAATTACACATAGAGTCAGTAAAATCTGAATCATAAATTAGATATTGATTTAGATCTTAATCTGAAACTCCTGCTTCTGCTGATGATTGACAAGAAATGTTAAAATTAGGGAACAAAGTTTTAAGAACAGGTAGTATGATCATCAATAATTATGAAAATGATTTTTTCAAATATAAATGAAGTAAAATTATAGGAAAATAAGCATTTTCTATCTTACTCTCAGTTGCGTTTCATTTCGAAAAATTAAATTTCATTTTACGGTTTATTTCATTTATGCAGGGTTAGCGTAAATGATTCATTCAGTTTCAAAACACTTTTTATTTAGAAGTCTAAGACCTACAAAGATGGGTGATACATGAACAGGTGCATACACTCACCAAGTTTCATGTACATACTACAAATGTTCAATATGTGCGCCGTTGGTCACACGGCGGATATCGAAACGGTAATCCTGTTCGTTCCGTACTTTCAATAGCATGTACCTGTCAATGTTCATCACAGCAGTAGTGATGCGCTTATTCAGCTCTTGCAGTGGTGTTGCCTTTTGGGGTAGACGAACTTGCATGTTCTCATGCATCAGCCATTTTTAAAACTTTACGAATCATTTATGCAACACCGTATTTTGAACTAGATATATAGGGGCATCGAAATCTGAAGTGACTAAGGCCTTTTGGAGCCTTAATCCAGCGCTAATTAAAGTGACAAAAATGACCGATCATTAACGCTCTATAGGGGGAGGGGGGTATAAATCCTTACACGTAATTTATGTGGATTCATTTTCTTAAAGAAGGTATGAAGATAATGCTATGGGATCTTCAAAGTTACGCTCTTAAGGATTTACTAATATTTTAAGAAAAGAAATCGTTTTTTCAGGTGATTATCGCATCTTTTTTAATGTCCAATTTTAGTATTTCAAATTAACGTCTTGAAACCAAACGTACCAATATTACTGTCTGGCGTATGTGGTAGATATTATCCACTAAAATAGGACTTTGGAGGGTAATAATCTGATATTCCCTAAGTGTTTGTGTCTAACATAAATTGACTTAAATGAAATAGGCGAATAAATGAATTGAAAATCAAAAGTATAAATAGGAATCGAGCTAAATTGAGTCCAAAAACTAGACATAGGGGGGACAACTACTTAACAAAGCAAACGCACATACGTTTTCTACAACTTTGAAAAAGTTGATTTGGCAATTGACAACAATTGAACGCTACAGACTCCGCCTATATAAGTAATAAATATTGAAATTATATATAGTTTGAATAACTCAAGAAATATATATAAATGTGTGAATGCATATTTGTGTCTGATAGATATTGCAAAATTTTATCGATTGATTTATCGGAGTATTAATATGCATTGATTCCATTGTAGCGCTCAATTTCGGTAATTAGGCGAAAGTGCATTCATCTCGATTCTTTCCTCGTTTCTAGTCTTCGTCATATATTTGACTCCATGTTGCATTATGGCGCAAGGACATTTTGTCATCCGTTGAACAGATAAAGCAATAAATAGTAATAGGTATGCTTCAATAATAGTATAGGTAGTATAATAGTATAGTATATATAATAGGTAGTATAATAGTATAGGTAGGCTTCACAATAATGCAGAAATAAGCTGAGCAGTTCAACAGCAAATAACTATTTATTAAAACTTAACAAAATTAAATTTTTAACTTGAAGAAAGAAAAAACGTACATTGCTCTCATCAGTCTGTACCGTCAACCTATACTTCCAAAATACTTCGTAAAAAACAAAACGACATCTATGTGAGTAATGCATAATATATATAATATTACTTAGTTGACTAGATAAGCAATACGGCATGACAACTGCGATAGTAACAAAAACATATTAACTAGCTACTTGACTAAAACATATTAACTAGCTAGTTGACTAAAACATATTAACTAGCTAGTTGACTAAAACATATTAACTAGCTAGTTGACTAAAACATATTAACTAGCTAGTTGACTAAAACATATTAACTAGCTAGTTGACTAAAACATATTAACTAGCTAGTTGGCTAAAACAAAAAAGAAAGTTGACTAAACTTGCTATAGACATATCAAAAGCCTATGATGTCACAATGACATACGTTTGTTGCCATACAACAAAAGAATACGTGTAATCCGACAACGCACAAACATTTAAACCTTTTAGTTAACTGGCGTTTGCTTCCACTCAACTGGTGTGCTAATAACAGTACGCTACATATTTATCATAAATTGGTACATAGAAATGCTGGATTACGGGTGGTGCGACCGCTGCCGTCGCACCCGATGCCAAGCTGAGAAAGGGTGCTAAGCTGATCTAATGACCCTGAAAGTTCAAAAACATTTTATAAAAATTTATATTATCAATTTCTTAAACCATGAAGTGTTTTAAACCTTATTTAATTTTTAATTATTTTATTATCCCAATCCTGTATAAATTATTATTTACTACAATGTGTTTAATTCAGTATGTAATGAAGTGAAAAGGCCTTTTTTCAACAAAACCACCAGAAAGTAGGAAAATATAAACTATATCAAAATGGATGAGTGTATAGAGGACATTCCAGATTAGTGAAATTTGTTAAGTCTTCAATTTTTATATTAAGACAATGTATTCTTGGCTCATCAGAAAAGTATTTGTTGTTTAGTTACATGTTATTTGTTGTAAGGAAATTTTAATTGTTATTCTGGCTTTGCGCCTTGCAATATTATTCGGTATTTTTTTAATACGATTTAGTAGCCTTTCGAGAAGATTCCACGAAATAAAAAAAAACCAGCTGCGCTTATCATTATCAACAAACGTTTTCTCCGATTCAGAGGATGGCAACCAATATGGTGTATATATTCTTATCCCTACTGGCATGGGTAATGTCTTCCGTTCTTAGTCTAGTCCAAGCCTTTAAGTCATCCATCCATCCATCCATCCATCCATCCATCCATCCTCTTCTTTTTCTGCCTCTGGATCTCTTCCCCACGATGTTTCCCTCCATTGTCAATTTGGGTAGTTTGTATTTTTATCCCTTTACTATGTGGCCGCAATATGCTAATATTTCTCAGAATTGAAGTGATGATGGTTTTTCTTCTATTGGCTCTCTTCAGGACTTCCTGATTGGAGACGCCCATCCATTTTATCTTCAATAGCCTTCTAAGGGTCCACATTTCAAAATCTTCGATTCTAATTTTGGCGTCTTTTTTTTTAATGTCCAGGTCTCGCAACCATAAAATAGTATAGGCCAAATATAAAGTTTTAAAATTAAAATTCTGAGATGTAAATTTAATTTTTTTTCGCATAGAATATTTTGCATCTCATAGAATTGTGCTGAAAATGAAAGGTAGCACCTGCGCTACAAGTATTTATTTTAAAAATATTTAATATTTAGCGAGGGGCGCCAAATTTTGGGCTCGCAAGATTAGCTCGCTTAGAACCGTCTCTGATGAACACGATACAATTACATCACCAGACGGCCCTTTATAAACTATCGATAAATTTAAATCGTTGTGGTCATATTTTTGCACAGTTTCCATTGAATACTGAACAGTCAATCCATTTTCCCAGAATTTCAGCGGCATGGATATCGGAAGGATTGTAAGACAGAGTTAAATAACTTTTACAGTTTATTTGAAAATTTTAATATTCTTTGGGGAGTACTTTTAACTAAAACATTCCTTTAAAATAGAACATTTCTTCAAAGTAGAATCATCAACAGAACCTTCGAAGTCCCTCGAGCGCGCTTTCAATCAAAATGCCTTTATTTTAACATTAGTCGAGTCAACGATGTAAGGTTCGTTTATTAATTGTGCATTCATCAAAGGCTTCGTTAAAATTGAAAGTTACATAGTAACTCTACCGTATTTTGTAACTCAATATGAATGCACGAGCCACGTGAATCGTTCTAAAACTCATCACGATCACTAACTTGTAAAATCAATGAAATATTTTATTTTGAAATGCTGTAATTTGCATAAATTTCCTTCACCAACCAAAAGAATATTCGATGTTTGGGAAGGATATATCGAAAGCGAAAAGAGACTGCTTTGAGAAAATTAAAAAAGACTAATTTCCAGAATAATTATTTCAGCAATAAAATTGATGAAAATATTAATAATAATAGTAACTTTATTTCTGAAGAGACGACGAACATTTTTACAGAGATACAGTGTAGTTTTATTTAGTGATACGTAATTCATATCTACCCGGGCAAAAATGTATAAAGACAAAGTTTGGCAAAGCCCATGCTGACCGAAATTAAAATGAAACATTAAATTTCATCTAAATAAAAACTTTTTACATTTTTATGCCAAAAATGGGAGTGTGACGCAAGCGTTTCTTTTAGAAAATAAAAACCCATGTCACAAGTTTTACACCACATTTTTTTTATGAAAATTTCTTACGTGTAATGGAAAAAATTAATATAATTTTTGTGTATTCCAACGACGTATCATTAGTTGTAGAATTACCAATGTTATCAGGGGTGTTTCAACCCAACTAGAAAAAAGAAAATTACAAATGAACACCACATGAGATGCACTTGTGGGGGGGGGGGGACCGACCCTCTCTCACCTGGACCTCGTACTTAGTAACACAAATGAATAAAACTAAAAATAACTCGCACAGAGTTTCAATGCGTGCAAAAATCTACTTATGTTAATTAATATGAAAATTTGTAATGGGATTCGCCGAGTGATATATTGGTGTAAAGCAAATTGGCCAATTCGGTTCAGATTTGTCAAGAAATATTGATTTAAATGAACACTTTAATTCTTGTAAAACGTATACTTTGCGAAAAATTATAGAGATACAATCATTATGGATGTTTTGATAAGTTATGAATTATCACAATGCTATTATAATAATAATTTGCTGTGATAGGAAGAAAGAGAAGAGAACTGTGATCTTAGGAGAACATGGCCTAGCCTATTTGAAACAGGAAGCTTAATCATCACTACTCCAGATGTGCAAATCGTTCACGTCTTGAATGATATTATATGATTCATTCAACGCCGTCCCTCTTGGCCGTTCATATCATCCACATGTCTGATTGCGTAATTAAGATTTGGAGATGACCTACGCTGTTGAAGACTCGGGATCAATTGCAGGCAGGTATTAGTACCTGCTCGGTAATACAACGCGAGTGTTAAGGAACTGCAAAAGATCAGTGAAATAGACAGCTTCGCAAATTGGCATTGTAAAGATCACTGGTTTTAAAATGATTACATAGATTTTGGAAAGATTAGTGCTGGCTGTTTGGGTGCTCCAATCAACAATTTCAAGCATGATTGTCATGAATTTGGCGCCGCCAACAGCAACTCGTAATTAAACAATTTCGAGAGTAATTATTTAAAACATTTTGGCGATAGTTATCCTATTTTAGATGTAAATAAGAAGTAATTTAAATTTCTGGCGTGCAAATGTGGACCCTATGCATGACCTGTTTGTTATTCTTGTCAAATGTCTTCCCGGAGAACGGTTTACACGTCTACCACCCGGAATACTACGACAGAATACAGAGCGGCATGGAACAGGGCTCTCTCTTGTCCATCTTGTATTCCATTAATATTAATACGTATTATGGGTTATAATCTTTGGCCAAAACAGCTGTGTCCTAAATATACTGGAATACTCAATCCCAAGAGACTGTTTGCATGAGTTTTATGGCGCAAGGACAGCAAGGGTCATGTTACCATGGGACCTATAGTTTTCCGAGGAATCCGAACCTCTTAAGGCCTAGGGAACCAACCTCCGGACTCAAGTGGGCAGCTAATCGGTAAGTGCCTTTTTTTTTACGCAGATTAAACGTCGAACACGGGATAACCGCATAATAGCTGAACGCGTTACCCGCAAAACCACAAGCTCAATATGAGATTTAAGGCCAAGAATAATATATATTTAGAAAATTTAAAAACGGGGAATATTTCTAAAATTATTAAAACTATGACCTTTACAAATTTTGTCTTATGCTTAATCAAGGGCGGACACAGACTTTCATTAGGTGGGGGTCAAGGACAGAATTTGCCATGGTCTTGGAATAACACCATTCATTTTTCATGAAATTTGGAATTTTTTGCGATGAAAAAATACATTTTTGGTTGGATATGGCCCCTGTGACCACCCTCCCCTATGTCCGCCCTTGTACCTAATATGTGGGTTGAATGAATGAAAGAAAGCTTGTAAAACGTTTAAAGATGTTTTAAATAAATTTTAAAATCCCATTTTTTTTTGTGAGTCGTTAGTTAAGAATAAGACATTACAAACAAATTATAAAAGAATTTAATTATAGAATAAACATTTAACAAAAATTACAATTTCGAAGCTGTGCCATTGGAACATGATCAAAAAAATTTATAGCAGAATCATGAAGACTAACAACACAATCACAAAGACTAATAACGCGATTACGAAGACTGATAACGTGATTATGAAAACTGATAACGTGATCATGAATATACATAATGATGACGACTTAAATTAATAATGCTGTTACGTACCCTTCCACTACGAATATTGGTGACTTGTTTTACCTTATTACGTTTCTCTTAACAGTTTTCTCTTTAATCTTAAGCTCATAATTATCTCAAAGTATTATCATAACAATTTAATTTTAACGGCAAATGTAGTTCACTCTTGTAAATGAAAATTGATTTTTAGAAGCTTTCGTTTTCAATATGAGAAACAGAAAGAATCAGAAAGAATAAAATAAAGAATTCGAATGTATTCGAATATAAGCTTCCTTACTTATGCAAACAAAACACGGAACGACTGCGAAATGAATATGCAAGTCTGCTTTTCGAAGAAAATTAAAAAAGACGTAAGACATAAAATTTCGGGCATTTTTGAAGTTAAACATTGATATTTTGCTCTCTCGGTTATGCAAGAATATAGCCTTAAAACGGAATTCGCGCGTGTTTTTGCTTTTATAAAATATAGGAAACAACTTTAGCCTAAAAGTGCGTTTTTTTAAATAAAGCTGGGAGCGATTTAGAGTTGAAGATGAGAATTCTCCTTTTCTTAAGAATAACGTAAGAAATATTTTAAAAAAGAAAGAACATTTTTTTTTTCTCGTTGCATTTTAAATTCTGTTCAAAGTATTTCAAATATCACATTATCTTTGGTAATACATTTCTTTGATGAAACTTTCTTTCACAAAAATAGCTGTTTTTCAAATTCGTTAGGATATAATGGCGGTTATTTTCAATTATAGTTGACACCCTCCTCTAACAGCTGCTAAGATTTGAATTCGCTAACTTCCATACATTGATCATTAAATACTTGTAAAGAAAAGATAATTTTTCCGCGGCCATCGGGCGACGAACCCACATCCTCATGATTGCCTGTCAAGTGCTCTATCCATTAACCATTTCACTACCAGCCGTAAATTAGGTATATACAGTGTAATATCAGATTTTTAAGCTTTTTCCAGAAATAATATTTTTATACAATAATTTTTTTTTGAAAAAAAAAATATTGTATAATAAATTCCCCTACGAAAAACGAAAAACTCACAAAAATTTTCGTTCCTGAGGCTTTTTTGTCTTGACCATTATTTGGCAATTGTGTTGTCCCTGTGAAGGGTAATAACATCTTACACAATAACATTTTTATTGTATTTTTAGTATCTGTATTTATTGGACTATATTTTTACACAATATATGGATATATAAAGTCAACACAGCCTAGCTCATAAAGCCAGCATATAGGCACTAACACATGCTTTTTTGTGCCATTTGAAAAAAGAATAATGTCGCCCCTACGGTCTACTTCTCCTGTATACAGTCATGCATGCACGGAAAGTATCGACCCTATAAGATACTTCCGCTATATACATATATGTGTACAAGGGAAGTTATCGTGAAGGGGTAATACTTCCCTTGCATTTATGTCTGTTTACAGGAGAAGTAATCCGTAGGGGCGACATTAACTTTTTTTTAGGGAAAGT
>QLNU02014176.1:7777994-7800086 GCA_006491805.2 Dysdera silvatica
ATCATCATATATTAATATTTAAAAATTTGATTGCAATCGATTCGGCAATGCCTCAAATACGAGTGTGCAAAATCATCGTAAACTCCATTTAACAGTTATTAAGCTGAGCATACTTCTATTCAAAACCCCACCATTTTGGTTTTTATTGGGGCCGTTTTAAAATATCTGTTTGGGTACTCTATTACTTATTAATAATTTGAAATAATATATCAATCTTGACATGTTTTGGAAACACCCTTTAACTTTTCTTCATTTGCAATGAAAACTGTATCCAAAATTGTAAAACAAAACTGAAGGTTTGAGGACAGATTAGGCAACGTGATAAATTATTCTGCGAGAATCTTCAATTTGCAATCCTCAATATAGAGATAGCCCCCGGCTGGTAACTCCGATGATTGTCAGAATTGCACAAAAACTGGTATTTAGCTTAGTTGCTCTTAATCACATGAAAAGTGGAAAGCATTTGAAATTTTGGAAGCTTCATTAAAATAAATATGAAGACGAGCCCTCATTGGACCGCGATGCACATTTATATATTAATATAATCCCATATCTAATGATATTTTTGATTTGATAACTGTATTACTGGGCCTGAACGATGAGCTCCATTCACATGCTTTTATAAACGATTGTATATTGGTAATTTAAGACGTTTCGAATTTAAGGGGAAATATGTTAATTTAATCCATGTTATTAAATGGAAAATTTTTATATAAGAAAACGGAAGAATCTCTTACTTATATACATTTCATTTATAAGAATTCTGCAGAAATGTGATTGAAGAAGAGTAACCCGACTGTTCGAAACGGCCGTCGATATGTTTGCCTTTAGAATCATTATCTGATCCAGGGTTCCTCAGCGGTATTCTGAGAAACCGCGACGACCCTTCAGGTGTTCCGCAGGCAATTTGAACACATCGCCGAACGTTTGAAGAAAATCTTTAAATTCGATAATTTGCCTCCCCCCCATGAGAACCCTTTAGAGCTAATTAACCGTAAACAATACGTAGAAGCAATAGAAAGGTATTATCTTTAATGTTTATTTATCGCCCATTTTCATGTTTATATCAAAACAGTAGTAGATAATAGTCCTTTAAATTCTCTTTAAGTATGATTTATAGAGGGGTTCCATGCAGTAGCGCACCCAGGTAGGGGGCCGAAGGGTCCCAGGTCCCTTCCTTGGGCTAACGAAAGGGAAAAATTATTACCACCAAAAAGACCCTGTTAAATTATTTTTTAAAAAAAGTAAGATTGAAAGCAGTGACATTCACCACGATATTCTCCTGACTTATGGTGACATTGATGAGAATACTATTAAGTCAAGAAACAGCAATGGTCCTGTGTTGTCTTCAAACTCTTTCTTGGAAGTAAAGTGAGACCAAAACACAGCATCAAACACAGTTGAGATAGAAATTCTGACTGCAGATATTTTTAACTATATGTCAAGAAATCTAAACTCGTTGATATGGATCGGATAACCGTGCTAAAAATCTTTAGGAAATTATACGCAAATTAGTATAATTTTTCCCACGACTGTCACTACTGCTGTATCAAGTCAAGAAAAGTCTCATGACAGTCGGAAGCTTATATAAAAAATAGAAGACAGTGCTTATTGAAAATTTTGTTCTCTTTTCACCCCATGCAGTTGGTTTGAAATCGACACAAGCCATGTCAACTTATTTTAAAAGAATTTAGTAATTAAGAGAACGCATTGGAGAAGTCCAACCAATATGAATCTTTTCTCTGTCACAAGAATTTAGTTCTCAAAGCTGATGAGATTTTTTAAGGGCCATGGAAGGAAAATAGCTTCTGTGGTTCAAGTAATGCATAGAGGCAAGCAAAAGCAAGTTTTGCAGAATAGGGTTATTCTTAAACCTATTATAAAGATGGTGATTTTTTGTAAAAGACAAAGGCTGACCACTGATATAAAATGATCTGCTGCTTCTTCTAATGATTTAAGTATCTTGCACTGTAGAATTATTAGTAATTTAATAATGATAAATCACACAAAATAACCGTAATTGATATAGACTCTGGCCATTTTTCCATTAAAAATTCCTCGCACTACTACCCCCTTGGGAATATTCTAAGTGTGTCACTGGTGCCGTAGTTCGGCATGTGAAAGGGAAAAAAGATTTCACAGGGTAAAAATCTTTATAACCGCTGATCTATCCATGGGCGTCCAAATAAGTGGTCGGGGGCTCAAGCCCTCCCAGCCGTTCAAAAATTTGATTCGCCCGAATCTGCTATGCATTTAGTTTCAAAGGTTTTACAGTCACATTTTAAAATAAGGTACTTTTTAGCTCATTACTAATTGTCAAGCAGTATCAATTATTTTTGTAGCATTTTAGTATCTTGTACATTCACTAAAATGTTTGACAGCTATGAGAAGAAGGTAATTTTTCTTAGCCCCCCCACCCCATGTCAGTTTTTAAGTTTACACTTCTTTTTAATTTGGATAGCCCAAAAGTAAGGATGGCTACTAATCGCAAACGGCAGCATATTCTGCACAGTGCTGTGAATGTGAAACATACTTCTCTTGATTGTAATTTAAAACAATGAATTGCGAATTCTTTGGGCGATGAATTTACATACAGCAACTGTTTATTTGTTCTACAATCTAAGAAAGAGATTGTACATTTGAAGATGGAGGCAAAACTATGGAATACGCCACACACACACATATATTACCTATATTCCTAGTGTAAGCATATCAAATAATTTGAGGGCCAAACTACGTAACTATGTCTAGTGGGAATTGAACCCAGCAATACGAAGATGGAAATGGGCACTTATCTCCCAACCAGCAGCGTCCCTAAAAGCTGAAGTCCTCTTCCAAGGGTAGACCATGCTTAAATTTGTGTGATTACATAGCGAACATTCGGGCGAAGTTGAAGATTATAAATATAGGTTTTATCTCATTATGCCATACTTACTTTAATTGCTGTAGAATTTTACAGAGTATTTCTAAAATCTACTTGGAAACTAATCAACAGCGCCTCTCTTGAATGCTTTAGTCGGCCGTAAAGGAAGTTTAAAGCAGCTGTACAAAGATTTTGAAAACGACCGAAGTGTAATTGTTAGATAGATGATTTGGTTTTTGTCTATTTCTTAAAATAATATTCGAAGAACTTCGTAATTTCAATTTTATTACTTACGAAAAACAGCTGTGCTTATATGAAATGCATTTATGTTCATCTTTTAATGTCTAAAATTTGTTTATAACTATTGTTACAATATACAAATGCATTTTGTTCCTAAACAGGTGATGTTAATTACCTCTCTCTCTCTCTCTCTCTCTCTTTCTCTTGTGGTGTATTAATTTTTATGACACGATATAAAGTACTATAAAAGAATTGCTCTTGAGATATAGTATCTTATGGGCAAGAATATAGTATACGTCTACAATATAGTCATTTGGTCAAAGGTTGATGAATTAATTGTATAATAAATTCCCCCACGAAAAACTCACAAAAATCTCGCCCCGGAGGCTTTTCTGTGTTGACCATTATTTGGCAATTGTGTTATCCCTGTGAAGGGTAATAATATCTTACATCCTCATATACGGAGAAAAATGCGTTTGTTCTTGTCCTCATTCGTCTAGTAGGTCAAGACACCGCGGGCTAAACGGAGGGACCCTGGTTCGAATCCAGGATGAGGACGGCGTCTCTTTTTCTCCAAATATAAAAAAAGCTCTAGTTTGAGCTACTGAAACGTGGGTGGCAGAAATTATTGTATAATTGATGAATTACGTATGCTAATTTTGTGTTTTATTTTGTGTCGCCTTCCTATTGGAAGGGCTAAATTTTGACGTTTTGTTCTGAATTCTGCAGAGTAGCACCAGCAAAATGAAAGAGTACCTCACCAAATTTCCTCTTTCTGGTTTCAAAAAAGAAATTTTCACTTATTTGTTAGCGTCCCGTGGCTGATATATATAAATTTTTGATAGACGAAGTGCTGGAAAGGTTAAATTACTTTAGGATCACCATTATCATCATCATTGCCATCATTTACTTTATCGTCATCATCTTAAGTTTCAGTTTTCATACATGAGGAAGCTTGGGTTAAGCTTGTTTCTAATTTTCCTTTTACACCAGTTTTACACCAGATTTTTTCTTTTTACACCAGTTTTATTTTTCTTCACATCAGTCAGTTTTCTTTCAGAGCTAGTCCACACGACTTTTTAATTAGACGGACTGATGGAGATTTTCCACTAGAATACCTCGATGATATTTGATGGACCTGTTAGTATATATATATATATGAAGGCTAAATATTGGTTGGTTGGTTTTTTTATGGCGCAATGACAGGAGAAGTTGGCTCCCGAAATTCTGCGTGTTTAAACGTGTTTTCACGGTAAATTCTGCTACGCAACGACTATATATTTCTTAGGAAGTTCTTTGTATATAACATAAAATTTTAATGAATTTCGTGTATTTTTAAAACGTAGTTAGAAATTTGGAATTCTTTCGCAAGGTAGTTGGTAGTTGTACGGCGCAATAAATGCATTGGGGTAATAACGCCACTTATTTGCGTTATTCCATTCATTTTAATTAATATTCGTGCATCTGTGAAAATCATTGATAACCTTTATAAATTTTGGACCGTTTCATTGCTCAATATATTATAATACGAAATGAAGAATACAATTAACTAATGCTATAAATCAAATTATTTAGAACGGAATTTTCCATTCTAAGCATCCCATGTTTCTTTTCAGGTAAAAGATATTTGGAAATAAATTGAAAATATGTCATAATTCGATATAAATGTACAATTCCTGATTATGACGATCATATGTAGTTTAATTTATTTAAATCATTCCTAATGTTGAATTATTTCTATTAATTTTTAATGGCATGTAAAAGATAGTGCATGTATGATATAAGTCACCACTTGTTAAAAAATTATTTTCAACATGAAATTTGTGCTTTCTTGACCAAAAATCATAAAGAAGAAGTTGTATGCTCTAAATGCTATTTATTTTTCAATGTCAAGGTCTAAAAATATTAAATAATTAAATGGTTTAATAAAGGTGTTCTTAAAAAATAATGTAAGATCTTAAGATCTTGTTCAATTTTTATCTTCAAATTAAGGACTTTGGGGGAAATGTCATAATGTATTCTGATATCTGCTGTAATCGGCTAGGCCATCTGTGAGTCATCTCCCATTAATTCTAACGGGAATTAATGGAATCTTTAGAATTAATGGACTACTTTTCGTGAACCAACTATACAATTTTCCGAGGAATCCGAACCTCTTGGACCTACAGTTTTCCCGAGGAATCTGAACCTCTTAAGGCCTAGGGAACCAAACCCCGGACTACAATGAGCAGTGCAATCTTTACGAGATCTCTGAATAAGTGTTCTTTGCACAGTTGGGAGTCAAACCTGGATTAACGGCGCACTAGGCAAATGCGTTACCACACTGCGCCACCATAGAGCTATCAATTTTTATTAAAATAATAATTAAAGATAAAATTTCACCAGATGAACTTGTGACTCTCAAACTTCTTTGCATCTTGATATACATGTGAAAGAGCTCGTTGAATACGTAGCACAAACAACTTACGAGCTATAAATATTACTATCCATTTAATTTTTCTCCATTTTATTCGTGAAATTTGTAAAAAAAAAATTGTAAAAAAATATTTTTTACATTATTAAATACATTTATCCTTTCATCGCGGCAAAAGCTTAAAATCTAAATTGGGTCTTCACACGAACGGACAAGGAAAACGGCAGGCGTAATTTTTTTCCAATCATTCCATTTGCTTCCGGAAGTTCATCGATTACTGAAATCAAATCGATTACTCAAATGAAATCGATATAAATAATATTTTTGCACTTCTTATTAATAAACAATTGAAAACAGTTATCTCAAACTATCTATCAAACCCGTATCGATTTATCTCAAGGCACAAGAAAAAATTTCCGTCCCCGCTTCCCCCATGAGACTTTTTTTTTTCTTTTTTTTTCTTTTTTGAAGGATGAAGGCATTTTTTTGCTTTGTTTTTTCATGGCTTTTTTTTTCTTTCTTTTTCGTTCCGTCGCACGTTCTGGGTTTGGTTTTTCGTCCTCAAACACGTACCCGAACTCAGATGATGCATACTCAGCTATCAGTACAAGATCAATGGCCACCCGCGGCTGATCCACATTCTTATGGTCCGTCCTTCTCTTCTTCCTCATCCATCGCTTCCTCCCGCATCACTCGGCAAAGATGACTGAGCAGTTTTAGCCCAGATCCTCCAGACGAAACTACTTCTGCTAACTGTATTTTCATTAAAAATAGACGTTCATTACTTCTTGTTGGAAAAAGCAGTGACGTATTACCAATAGGCTATTCTAGGCGGCAAAATTTTGTGTATTGAGTTTGATATAAAAAATTTAATACCATATGATATAATCAGACGTTTTGCCGAGAAGAAAGCTAGACGTCATGCTTTCCATTTAAATACCAGCATTCAATATATTTTTATTTTTTGCTAAAATTAAAATTTATTTCAATAAAATTGAATTTGATTTATTATACCAAGAAGAGATAATACTTCAATATAAGTTAATATTGTTTAATGTTTATGTTTCAATTTATGAGTTTGTTTTTCAACATATTTATTGTCAATACAAAATTTTTTGGCGTATATTGAATGTAGCAATTTTTATGTTCCTACCACTGATTGGGGGCGGGGAGGACGGATAGGAAAGGGCGGCAAAAATAGCCTAGGGGGCAAAGTGGTAAATCCGCCCATAGGAAAAGGGTATTGCAAACATGTAAAAAATCCGTCACGAAATTATGGAACCAAAAATGCAAGAAATGCACACAAAAGCTATATAAATAAATGTAGAAATTTGCATCATTATACCAATAACTTTCCCAAATGGAATGAACAACTCTATTAAAATTTGATTTGTTTTTGCTAAAGTTTTCAGTTTATGTTTCACGTTTCGTTTATGTTTGATAATATGTTATGCAGCTAACATTCCTTTAAGAAGGCTGCAGAGCAGAGGCCTACCTTTTAGTAGCGTTTAGTAGAGGCCTACCTTTCAGTAGCGTTAAGTAGAGCAGCCTACCTTTTAGTAGCGTTTAGTAGAGGCCTACCTTTCAGTAGCGTTTAGAGGCCCACCTTTCAGTAGCGTTTAGTAGAGGCCTACCTTTTAGTAGCGTTTAGTAGAGGCCTACCTTTTAGTAGCGTTTAGTAGAGGCCTACCTTTTAGTAGCGTTTAGTAGAGGCCTATCTTTCAGTAACGTTTAATAGAGGCCTATCAGTAACGTTTAGTAGAGACCTCCCTTTTAGTAGCGTTTAGTAGAGGCCTACCTTTTAGTGGCGTTTAGAAGAGGCCTACCTTTTAGTGGCGTTTAGAAGGCCTAGGCCTATCTTTTAGTAGCATTGTGCTGAAACTGCAGCATCATTGCGAATATCAGCCTTCAACTACCAAGTTGTAAATGTTTATTTTACTATCGTACTATTATTAATATGCATCAAGAAGATTTTTAATCTTAACAATAACATTCAGAATTTTATTTTTGTCTGTAAGTCATTCCACAAGTCATTAAATACTGCTCTGTGTGCCACTTTTGGCACGCAGAAATATTAGGCAACGCACGCATGTCGTCGGTTGTTAAATCCTATTGTAGAGGGACGAAGAATCCCGGAGTCAAAAGCCAATTTCAGAATTACAATTTAAATACAGAGTAGTGAAATCAGCAAAAGATGCATTAAAAATATCAATTCTTGCACAGCTGTATGACAATTATGTTATTATATAAGTACACGTGTAGGCTCCCACAATAGAAATGCTAGTTCACTTCGCAGGCTTTCTTAACTGTTGCCACTTAGAAACGCAAAAAGAACTTAAACGTACAATTTCTAAAATTGGCAAAATGCCAAATTTTTCCATTTACATGTTTTCTAAATGTACATAATTTTAATTTCCGTATCTGGCAACAAATATATTGATTGTATAATTATAATATCACATTTTATATTTGGCAACAGTACGTGTAATTGTTTTCCGAATTCTAAAATCAAATCAGTCTTCAATTTACCATCGACGTGTACATATGTATTACGACGTACAAAATTTCTTTTAACATTGTATTTAATTATATATCTGACATCTTAATCAATCTTTCTGAACATCGAAAGAATTAATAAATGCCATTTTAACTGGATTTAATTACTGTGTACCTTCAATGTTTACTTCTGAACATAATAACTTGACATAAATGCATATTCCAAAATATGCTTTATTCAGTTACACACATTTATAAAAATATGTTTTGTATAATCATATATATTTCAAAATACGTTCTATACGACTATGACATGAGAATATGATGGACGTATCTTTAACTTGGCAGCGTTTTTATTTTCGTCAGGCGATATAGGGATAGAGTATTAAGAGAACGGATGACATTACGAAAAAAATATAAGGCGAATATTGTCTTTTAAAGTAATATAAAAATCAGCAACTTAATTCCAGACAATACCTGTTCAAAATTTTGAGACGAAGTTATTTTCGAACGTTTCGACTTCCTTAAAGATGGCAGGCAAAATTTTAATTAAAATGAAGTGAATGAGAGTTAATCATTAAAAGGATAACAAATTGTCAAAATCTGGAAAATGAAAATAATCGTGCAGACGCATTTTGTGCGGAGCTAATAGCCAATTAAAAATTTCCACCTAATCTTTCATAAAGTTTTAAAATATATTTGGCAATTAATTTTCGAATTCTCTGAGATATTGCAAATCTGTAAATTACAAATAACAAATTGAAAAACTGCAAATTACAAATTGAAAAACTGCAAATTACAAATTGCAATATTACAAAAACACCTTTTCCACTATTCTGAAATAATACACAAAATACATAAATTTTTAAAACCAAAAATTAATTAAATGGGTGTTTAATTAAATGAAATATTTGATTCGTTTTGGTTTTAGGAAGCAAGGACAGATAAGGTCATGTTGCGCGGGACTTAGTTTTTTAAGGCACCTAAATTTACTGCCTGGGGAACCAACCTCCGGACTACGATGGGCAGAAAAAATAGCAGCTGTTTAACGTTGCCATCGAAATCAAACCCCGATTAACAGCATGATTGGTAAATACGTTACTTTTTCGCCACCGTGGGGTAGTAAGTGGAAATAGAACTTCGAAATGTGGGTATTTATTATGTGCAAATTAATAATTAACATACTGATAGGGAAAAATAATCAGCCTTGGCTGTAATATGCAGGTGCCCAAAATTACGTTTAGTTACGTGAATTTTTATGATACAAGGGCGGCAAAGGTTTGCTTGGTTAAAGGTTAATCCGTAAAATCGTTAAAGGTTAATCTATACAAAGGTTAAAGGTTAAGGTATAGAAATAAATTAAAGTGTAATTTATAAAAAGGTTAAAGATAAATCTATAAAAAGGTTAAAGCTTAATAAAAAAGGTTAAAGGTTAATAAAAAGGTTAAAGGTTTTAATCTATAAACAATAAGTTAGAGATTAATCTATAAAAACAGGTTAAATTTTAATCTAGAAAAATAAGTCAAAGGTTAATCTATACAAATAAGTTTAAGGTTAATCTATAAAACTAATTTATAGGTTAATCTATAAAACTAATTTATAGGTTAATCTATAAAACTAATTTATAGGTTAATCTATAAACTAATTTATGGGTTAATCTATAAAATTTTAAAAGGTTTATTTATACAAATAAGTTAAAGGTTTATTTATACAAACAAGTTAAAGGTTAATCTATGAAACTAAATTATAGGTTAATCTATATACAAATAAATTAATGGTTATTCATACAAATAAATTAATGGTTAATCTAAGTTATAGGTTAACTTATGCAATTTTAATCTATACAAATAAGTTAAATGTTAATCTATAAACCAAATTCATAAGCCAATCCATACAAACAAGTCAATCCACAAAACCAACGGGTTAATCTACACAACAAGCTAAATGTTAACCCATAAAACTAAATTATAAGTTAATCGAGAAAACTAAATTATGGGTTAATCGGTGAAACTAAATTATGGGTTAATTTATAAAACTAAATATGGGTTAATTTATAAAACTAAATTATGGGTTAATCTATAAAGCTGGGCCTATGGCTAATCTATAAAGCCAAATTATGGGTTAATCTAAAACCAAATTATGAAGTTAATCTATAAACTAAATTCAAGTTAACGAGAAAACCAAATTATGGGTTAATCTATAAACTAAATTATGGTTAATCTATAAACCAAATTATGGGTTAATCTATAAAACCAAATTATGGGTTAATCTATAAACTAAATTATGGGTTAATCTATGAAAACCAAATTATGGTTAATCTATAAAACCAAATTATGGGTTAATCTATAAACTAAATTATGGGTTAACTCCATAAAACCAAATTATGGGTTAATCTATAAACTAAATTATGGGTTAATCTATAAAAACCAAATTCATGGATTAATCTATAAACTAAATTATGGTTTCAATCTATAAACCAAATTATGGGTTAATCTATGAAACTAAATTATAGAAACTAAATTATAGGTTAATCTATAAAACTGAATTATGGGTTAATCTATAAAACTAAATTATGGGTTAATCTATAAAACTAAATTATGGGTTAATCTATAAAACTAAATTATGGGTTAATCTATAAAAGTTTTAAAGGTTAATCTATAAAAGTTTTAAAGGTTAACCTATAAAAGTTTTAAAGGTTAATCTATCAAAAGGTTATAGGTTAATCTATAAAAAAGAATAAAGGTTGAGCTATAAAAAGCGAACAGGATTCAAGAAGCTCCTGAGAAAACACAATATCCTTACTGAGTTAAACAGGTTTGCTATTAAATTTCATTCTGTGAGTTTTTCGGAGCAGGACGAGCATATGTCACATTGCACCGGAAGTAAAATGAATTTTACAGATGGAAGAAAGAGGAGTCCAAAGCAAAGTGTTTTGTGCAGAGTTTTTCGAAGTCATTATTATAAGTTAAGTTATTAAATTAAGTTATTATTATAAGCACATGATCACACCTTGTATACAATGCAATGCGATTTTTTTACGCTGTTTCCGAGAGCGTGTTGTTCATTCTTCTTCCATTCCAATTGCTGTATTTTTGGACATTAATTAATTTCTTTTTGGTTTTACGGCTCAAAGACTACAGTGGTCATGCTGCGCCGGGACCTACTGTTTTCCGAGGAATCCGAACCTCTTAAGGCCTAGGGAACCAAACCCCGGACTACAGTGAGCAGTGCGATCTTTATGAGATCTCTGAGTAAGCGTTCTTTTTGCACTGCTGGGAGTCGAACCCGGATTAGCGGCGCACTAGGAGAACGCGTTACCACACTGCGCCACCGCAGGGCCAATAACTAAATTTAGTTAAATTTTCTTTTACAAACTGTGAAGCATGTGACTTTGCATAGACGAATATACTCGCACTATAACATTCCTAAAGATTATTTATTAATTTCAATATGAACCTACCTATTCTTAAGGGAATTGTTTTCAAGTTTCTTTGTCTAAGTCATTCATCCTCACCTTATTTCAATTTGCTTTCTTATTTTATCTTTTCATTTATGCTTTGAGATCCTGTTTTACAGGTCTGTTGTAGTATCCAATGAAAACTTGGTGATCGTTTGAGTGGTTCTTCATGTAATACAACTAATGCCAGGCCTGTACAGGATGAAGGGGCAACTAGGGTACCGAGAAAAATTATCGTTGTAGAGGGATTTATCGTTATATCGAATATCGTTGTAGGGAGGTTTTACTGTACAAATAAATAGCTCGATGGGCAAATGCGGCCAGGCCCCTGCTATTCCCGGCTTAACTACAGGCCTGACTAGTGTAGTGTAACGTATTCAGAAATTCGATTTTAGTAATAGTACGACTTTTTTTTTTTTTTCGAAGTGTTTCTTTTTTATTATATTGAGTTCAGCTTTACATTTACATTTCAATAATTCTCTCAGTTATTTATATAATACCTTGATTATAATCTTCACACTCCTTACCATTACACTCATTATCTTCAGCTGCAAAACAAAAACTGCTGAAACTTTGCTAATTATGAACTTTTCGCAAACTATTATCAAGTTCCCAATGTACATAATAAAATATAAAATTATCAGATACAGTGGAACTTTGTAAAGTGGCTACCTGAATAAAGTGACCATAAGAGAAAACTGATAGGACTTAGTAATGCCTAGATCAAAGTCTGTGCCATGTATGGTGACCACCTCTCTATAGCGACCATCGCAGTCCAGTTTCAAATGTGGTCACTTTACGCAGGTTCTACTGCATACACTTTGAATTTAATACTTGTATTCAGGTTCCAGCTTGCCCAAATTAAATACATGTACATCTATTTTCTGTTTATACAATGCTACATGCCCGTATCCAAGGGGGGCGATCTTAGGGGGCCGGTCAAATTTTAATGGGAGTTAGCTACAGCCTTGAATACTGTCAAAAATTTGGAACCCCTCGAAATTAAATCTTGGCTACGGTTTTGCAATGCTATAACTTTTCAGTTTTATGACGTCTTTGATAATTGAACGTTATTAGAAGAAAATTATACATTATATATGATATAAATAATATAAAATTAATTAATTATGTATGAACTATTATTTAATAAAAATGTGACAGGAAGCAAAATCAGTTACCTAACAACTACCAAGTGGCGAATTGGGGCCTCGAGACAGAAAGATAACTTACGCCCCACACAGAAGTGGGTGTGGGGCGTAAGTTATCTTTCCGTTTCGAGGCCCCACTTCTCAACGCAAAAACAAATTTGAGAAAAAATGCAATTTTTTTAAACTGGCGTTTATAATAAAGTTCTCTGTCTACGGAAGATTATTGTTTATGCGAAGGATGTTAATCCTTAAAAGCTATATAAAATATAAACGAACTGTACCGAATGGAAGTGAAATGATTATAGCTATAGGCGTTATTATGGAAGAGGCCAGGGGTGTTTGAATGAAGCCTTTGAAACAAATTAGCCCCTAAACAAACGAAAAATACGGATTAATGCTTCAAGCAGAACAGCAGGGGCTATATCCCATTTGAACTTTGGGGGGAGGGGGTTAGTTACAAAGGAGGACTGGGTCTTCTCGAAAGGCGCATATCTTGGATGTTTGGAGGACGCGAGTCCCATTGTCCATGAGGACGCATCTGCCCGGGGGCCGGCAGTCCAGTCCGCCCCTGATTAGTTCCACCATAGGGTTAGTACGCTAGCTTGGGGTTAGTACACTCATTAGCATATCTACGGCTTAGAAGACGGGCTGACTGATGAATTTTGACACTTGAACGTAAACACTGAAGTGGCAACATGCAACGCAGGCAGACGTGTCATCACTTTTCCAGAAATTCGATTGCACGATACCGCACAAAGTCACATATCAGAAGCGATATATAAGCGTAACTAATCTGTCGTAAAAAGGATTAAGGAAGTATTTTTCTAAAGACGCATAAATGGAATGACGGATTAGCGAAACGAAATAGACTGTAAATTACCTGCATAAACGAGAACTTTTGGACAAGATTCCGCTTTATTTGCAGCCGAAATTCGATAATCCGAGCCAATAGGTATGGAGACTACCACAGATTATCGAAAACGTGGAATTTTGAAAAAAAAAAAAAAGTCTCTTAATAATGATGTCGGCTAAAACTTTCATCAAACCTCCAAATATACTCGATTTTTAGCTTTAAAAATTTAATTTTTAATTGCAAAAGAGAGAAATTAGGAATTTAAAAAAATTCTGAACTTGGAAAATTTTTATATTTAAAAAATTCGAGTTAACCGAAATAAACTATAATTATTGCGAATTTATTACCTTTCGGAATTGACAAGGTTATGTTACATTAATAATGTTAATAAATTATAATATCAATTGCTTATTTCTTTTGTTACTCTATCCTCTTAAACTTTAATAAATGTTTAATGAAACCTTCATGATTTGAAACGTTGATGATCATTAATGAGCACGAATGAAGAATCATTAATGAACACATTAATAAACCTTCACAATTCTTAAAATTTTAATTCATGTAAGGAAATGCCAATAGATGGCACCTCCTACCGAAAGTAATCTAGATAACATTCCTTAACACAGATTGCGTTCGTTGGGTTTTTCGCTTAAATATTCTACATTTATGTACAATATTGTGGGTAAAAAATAGTTGGTTTATGTACCTGCACTCTGATGGGATCATAACCCACCCAATCTATCCCCAACCCCACAGCCAAGTAGCGCAGCCAGAGGGGATGCCGGATTGGGTGGCCGCCCAGGGCCGCCAAAAATGTATTGCAAGTATCAGGAAATCAATTTTGTTTTGTCAAAGCGTTTTCCAGGGCCGCTAACACCGTAAGCCCAGCCCTGCCCAACTCCCTTACTGACTCCCCAACTCCCCAACTGACCTTTCTGGGCACGCCAACGTCCTTGCATTATATGTTCTTATTAAATACTTTAGTAGAGTCCAAACGAAGTTAATCTGTGTTATAGGGCGCAGTATAAAACAGTATTTTATGCGACTATGGAATTAGCACTCAGAATAAATCTGCGCCTTTATTAAAATTATGGCCGTGCTTAGGCTGTGCGAGTTAGGCGGCCGCCCAGGGCCGCTAAAAAAATGCAGTACAAGCACCAAGAAATAAGTTTTTAGCGGCCTTTATATACTTTCCCAGAGTATTCGGTCAATTGATCTATTGTATGTGTGACGTTATGTCTCCCATAGCGCACAAAAAGATTTTAAATCGTGGTCAAAATAAATATACACGTTAGTAAACTATGCAGGTTATGATGTTTATTGTAGTAGCTTTATAGCCACTACAGAGACGCCCGATTTCCGACAAAACAAATAAAGTACTTATTGAAAAGTTCTGAGAACCAGAAATTTATAATTACATTGTACTGGATTTTCTTTGTGTTTATAATGCGGCAGTAGACCTAAAAAAAATCCTTTCGTTCATCCACATCGTCGAAATTAAGTAAGAAATGCCAAGCGATTGATATATCCCTAACTAACTTTGTTTAAAAACGTCTATTTTTAATTTGACTTTATTATCTTCTTGTTACCTTTGGAGTTTAAACCAGTGAAGAACTTTATTTTGTAATGCTAAACCCCGGTCAGTTTCGTTTTTAATCGTTATGTTACGTTAAAGCATTTTTGAGGGCCGCTAAAATCTGTTTTGCCCAGGGCCGCCAAAATCTGTTTCGCCCAGGGCCGCTAACGCCAAAAGCACGCTTCTGCTTGAAATTATAAAATTTGCGCTTTTTGCATAGCGTTATGGTTTTCAGCATTTTGACACTCTGCGTCCAGGGGCGGACTGGATTCTCTCAAAGGGCTCATACCTTGGATTGCCGGAGGACGCAAGTCCTATATTCTATAAGGGTGAAACGGCCCCATGGCCGGGTGTCTGGCGGCCCAGTCCGCCCCTGTCCTCGTCCTTCTTAGAAACCGAATCCCGGGAAATATCCCGATGGATGATGTATGTATTTTTAGGGCGAAAAGATGGCAACGGTCATCCTACGACGGAACCTATAGTTTTCCGAGGAACTTCTAACAAGATAATCAACATCTTCTACGGTGGAAAGAACGTTACGCGTTCTATCATCTGGAGTTTGTACGTTTTACGGCTCAAGGAAAGCAAGGTGTCTCATGCTGAGCCAGAACCTGAGCCTCTTCTGATATCCTAGAGAACCAACACACTGACTACAGTGAGCAGTTAGCTGGTAAGCGTTTATTTTTTTACACGGCTGGGAGTGGAACCCGGGATAGCGGCACACTAGGTGAACGTATTACTACTTCACTACTGGAGTGCCCTACTATCTGGAGTCGAATCCGAGTTAGTGGCGCGATAAACGAATGCGTAGCCACTGTGCCACCGAAAAGTGAAGTAAACCTACGCTTAATTGACTTGTTGCGTAGTCATTTGCAATGGCTGAACAATTCACATATGATAGGGGGGTGTTGAGCTCCCCAAGACCCCCCTTTCACATACGCCACTGTTGCATACTATGAATTAAGAAAATCAATCAGTATTTCCGCAGCTCGTCAATCCATATATCAGATTCTCGAAGCGACTCCAAAAACGCAAGTTCGCGATGGAAACATTGATAGCTAAAGCGGAAAGTCCGAAAGGCGCTGAGAATCGCGAAATGAAAAACGAAGACCTTTGATTGGCTGATTGTATTTTAAGGCGCAATGACAGCCAGGGTCATTCTGCGTCAAACAAGGTGGAACCGCACATTCGCTTTTAAAATGAGATTAAATTAAAACTAAAATTGTAAAAATGTATTGAAAGTAATGTATGGTGTATAGTCCGTTCGCGGAAATTTGAAGGGTAGTACCTTTAAAATTCAAGGGAGCTGACATCACAGAGAGGAGTATTTCACTGCAGTAAAGGGTAGAGCGTCTTTCATAACCGGTTTTTCGCGCGCGAAAAAACAGTTATATAAGACGCCCTACCCTCTACTGCAATGAAATACCCCGTCTGTAACGTCAGCTCCCTTGAAGTTTAAAAGTACTACCCGTCAATTTTCCGCGAACGAACTATAAATGTCACAAATGAAACGATATAAAAAATCAGATTAGATGTTAAAAGCCAATATTAGATAAAAAGCCATAATCAAGTTAGAAATGATTTCATGATTAAAAGAATTGCATAAAATGTCACAAAGGGTAAAATTATTTTGGTTAAAAGTTAGTGAAGGATGCTGGCTAAAATTGGCGCAAATACATAAAATATGTAAAACATTTAATGGTTCACCACATGTGGCACACATCGGGGCATCTTCTCCCTTTAAAAGATGAACGAAGACATTTACACGAAAACATTAAATTATTTTTTTATACATGATAAAAACTCTGTAAATTTTAATGGGAAAAAAATAACAAACAAAGATAATCAATTCTTTAAGCCCCCTTCAAATTCTTTCTCTTTGTGGCTAAGGGTTCGTAAAATTTTCTAATTTTATTTGAATTAGGAAGTGGAAAATTGACCTATAAATAATAACTTAATTATAGGGATGAATCTTTCCAATTAATAATAAAGTGGTCTGATCAAAGATTAAGACATCCGATACCTTTCAATCTGGTTTCATACTGCTCTATGAAACGGGTGCTTTGTGTTACGACAAAATTAACAACGGTTATGCTAACAGATAATATGCATTGCTGATAGTAGCTGATAGGAATCTATCTTAAACAAGTACAAATAACCCTTTGTCTAAACCGTCGCTACTAATAATAGGAAGCATAATTACGAAATCGTGCACGTCTGTTTATTAAGCCACCTATCATTACTACCATTACTTCATTGACTGGTTGCCTGCTAAGAATTACAATGAAGGAGGAGGTCGCTAGTTCAAGAGACTTGTTTGAAGTAGTTGTCAGGAAGGATAGAACGGTACGTATCTGTTACTTAGAATCAATTTTCTTTTATTAAAATAAAATAGTAGGCTATTAAAGCCTTAGCCAGCCTTCGTATGGAGCAAAAGCTTAACTGGGGAAGTGGGATATATTAGATATCGTTATTAGTTTATACCTTACCAATGTAAACTGTTTTATTTAACGCCAAGTAGTGATATTCAAGAGGGCCAAGGCTCGCCAAATCATATCTTTCGTTCGCAATTGGCGACGGGATTTTCGCAATTGGCTGGTAGGATATCTTTTCCTACTGGCTGAAAAGGGAACCTTTTATCATGTTCGTCGCATCTGGAGTCAAAACTAGGATTATTTCGTATTGTTTTTAACGCCAATTCAAAGTGTGTTTTTAGTTCTTTGCAAAACTAATTGTTCGAGTAATTATGACCTCTTAAAGAAGAGTTGGCGACCTTTTAGCGAGAAATTTTAATCTGAATTTTGTTAAATAAAATATTATAACCTTTTGGTGGTAGTGAAATTTTATGTAAAAATGAGGAAAACGCAAACATTATGACAATGCCTACAGTTTAAAAATTAATAACTGCCATAATGTTAAACGTCACAGTTCTCGCGATCCAATGTAAAAGACGGTGTTCGGACGTTGGCGAACGTGTAAACTGCCTAAATCTTGTAAGCAAGTCTTTACACACGTCTTTAAATTTTTACAGAGAAGTGGCTTTTACAATAGTTTTTGATTTTATCATGTGTGTGTGGCGCAGTATAGCCCAGATGCTCTTGCGCCATAAAAAAGCCAAACAAACAAACAAATATAAGCATATGAGATAAGCGAAATGTTTAAAATGCACTATACCCGTTGAGTGAGCACCTGGTTTAGACTACGTTGGCTACAACTTTGGGCCAAATCTTAAGCATGCCACAATATAAATATCTCGCCAAAATCTCGCCAACTCGTCATCTTTAAGTGGCCATAATTTCTCGAAAAATTAGATTTGCAAAAAACTGAATACATGTTCGGAATCAGCGTTAAAAACTATACAAATAGTCTTAGTGTCAACTCCAGGTGTGACGAACATGATGAAAGGTTCCCTTGTGAGTTCAAAGGTTTTTCCTTTTGCGGCGGGCAAGTAACGTTCTTGTCTGAAGAGCATGGTTCGCCACGATTTGTCGAGTACTGATTATGGCTATCCTTTACTAAAATACTTTAATAATAGGCAGGGGGCAGAAGGGTAGGCAGTGGGCAGAATGGTAGGCAAGAGGGCACTAACCACTTCCTGGAAAGAAAAATGCATATACAATACATCATATTGGAATGGTACAGCGTTAACTCTAAAAAATGAGGTCAAAAATTAATCTTATTCATTCGATACACCCTAGAGATCGAACTGAAACGAATTTTGAAAAACGAATTGAATTCACAATTCCACCTTTGTAACTATTTCAGTTTAATGCATAAACCTTACCCACTTTCGTGTCACCCGTTTTCTCAAATGAGTCCCAATTATCGTATATTAACATGAATATATTCTAATCGTCGGCTCACGGAAATGCTGTTTAAATCAGTCAATAAAGTATACAATGTTCGATATTTCAGATATTTAAGAAAATAAGAAACTTCAACAAAATTGAAATTTTTGAAAGAATATTTTGGAATAGAATCTCTCAACAAGCTTCGGCTTTATATTCGCCTCCAATTCTAATCCGAATCCTAATCATAAAGTCTAAGAGATTTCTTCTATGTTTTCTCAAATCGCTTATGATATGTACCTCACGAAAATGTATACAAAATTGGGTTAAATAAACAAATAATATTATCAAAGTCGCAATGCACAGATAGATAAACTATTCCACATTTGGTTTCTTAAGATTCATATGAACTTGAACAGAGAGAAGAAAAAACTACCATGCCCCAGGCAGGGTTTAAAACAGCGGTCTCTGAAACACTGTCTCACTTGAGATACTAATGCTAGTCATGTATGCGCAAATACTCTCCGCCAAGATTTATAGTGTTTCCCGGGACTTCCAAATCTCTCTAGCATAGGAAATGAAGCCCACGACTACGGATTAGTTAAAAAGTTGGCGACCATTCACAACCATTTGGGTTCAAACCTGGGTGATCCACACGGCGGATAAACGCGTTACATCACCGTAAGTTAATGACGCATTTGGGAGATTGAAGCATGTGTTCGACAAGATGTAGCGTCCAATCATGCAATTAATGAGCATGATAGGTGATGACTACTGATTATGCCTAGGCCCCAAGGACAGAACAGGTCGTGCTGTCCCGGCAACTACAGGTTTCTGAGGAATCCGACCCTCTTCTGTCGAGGGACCCAAATCGCCGACCATGGTTGATAGAAAAACGCCGTTTCACTCTACCATTGACGATCGCACCCAGTTAATGGTACAGCGAACTAATGCGCTACCGTTAAGCCACAGTGGAGCAATGGACTTGCATTTTCTGGAGGAATTTGAACTACTTAAAGCTTGGAGAGAACCAAACCGCGGATTACGGTGTGCAGTTAATCGGCAATTTTTTTTTACGTCGTTGGGAGTCGAACCCGGGGATAGCTCCGAGAGCGCATAGCCACTGTACCACCTCAAGGAAAGAAAAAATATGTTACAGTTATTTATGTAAGACATCGTAGTGTCGTCATTGACATATAAGACATACAGTGCTCTATACATGCCCGTAGCTAGACATTTGTTACGGGGGGGGGCTACGAAGTCTTAAAATTCGTAAATGTTTTGATGTATTTTATTAATATATTTAATAATACTAAATATATAAGGAGAGTAATATATTTAAAATTAATAAATAAATTTCTTAATGCAAATTTTGCATTGAAAACTTGTAAATTTTAGTATACCTCTCTATAATTCCCCCTACCCTTATTATAAAGTATAGTACACTTTATAATTAAATCTTCGTATTATGAAGATTCAAAACTCTATAAAAACATTATATACACAAGATCTACCGTAGAAAGCTATTTTGAATACATTTTTAACGTCAAAGAACAATTTCCATTGTCATGTACAATTTCGTACAAAACAAAAAATTTAAAATAAAATTCTACAATATTTTATTTTGAGAAAAAATAAATTTCCAGGTTGGGGGGAGGGCTCAGCCATCTATCTCCCCGCCTGGATACGGCCCTGGCTTTATAGAGATATCATGGGTATTTGCTTAAATAAGGAGAGGAAAGTTTATTTTTACCTTGGGACAGTAGCTTCAGATATATTTCAATGACTAATTGGTGGAAGCTCTCCAAAAACCAGTATAAAATGCGACAGGGGTTTAAATGCAATTTACGGAGCTGGAAAACAGCATCTCCTGAAATAATATATAAATTTATAGGCGGATTATTTGAGTTATTTAGAAGAGAGTGGATGTGATATATTCCGGGTAGTTCTACTGGAGGTAAGGGCTGTTTCACAACAGACAGAAGCGATTTTTCTCATAAAAATTTAAACCTACAAAATGTAGGGTTTAACACAGATCTCTTCCCTTTCTGAGGCACGCCTTTTGCCAGAAGTTGGAAGCTTTCAAGCTTTAAACCACTCTTCACGATTTGATCCCCCTTGATGAGTTACTCGTAAGTGGAACACGACTGTTTTCCCTACTTGTTCGTACAATGTTATTTACACTTCAAGTTGAGTTTTTGTTGGTGACAACTATATTTCTGAAAGACAAATACTTTTGAGTAAAAATACATCCCGAATGAGGATTCTAGTGACTGATCTACAGTGCCTGATCTACAGTGACTGATCTACAGTGACTGATCTACAGTGACTGATCTTAAGGTCATTACAGGGATCGCAACTTCTCCCCTTGCACCCCACTCCTTAAATATAGTAGTGATAAAACTTGAAACAACTGTATGAAATATTAAGAAACAATTTTTATCAATATTTTTTAGATGTAGTAATAGTAATGCGGATGTCATGGCACGGATAGTTGATGAAACGTTCGTAAAGAAAAGAATTTTTTTGTTATAATACTTGTATAAATACAGTGAAAATCGTTTATAACGACGCCGATTATAACGACCAACCGCATATAACGACGGAATTTTTACAAGAAGTTTGGTTTGCTATTCTACTCCATACTAAATATATCGGTTATAACGACATCGTATATAACGACGAAACCTGCTATAACGACGGCGATTTTGTAGTCTACGTAGATTCTAAGTAGGGAAATTAGCATCGGATATAACGACGCGACTTGACAGTCATAAATCGGAACCACGTGGGTTTGAGACAACACTGTTTCGTTCAAATAAAAGGAGAAGTCGAACGCTTAGTTCGGTCAAGCAGTGGCGTGAGAGAGGGAGGGGCTCAGCAGCTCAACCCCCCAATTAGATATCAAAACACATTATTTTTTTACAATCATCACAATCTTCATTGAAGTCACTTGAACACTCCCTATGAGTTTTGAATTGCTAGCTACTGCGTTTAATAATTTAATATATATACAGTAACTAAATTTATTATAGGTATATTTTTATTTAATTTTGAAACCAGAAAGTTGAATACTTTTTACTATCAAAATAATTTATAAAACTCTAGAGTGCATTGCTATAGGCTACTATGATTTTAAAAAGACATCCTTTATAACGACTATCGGTTATAACGACCGAATTTTCACGGTCCCTTGGAGGTCGTTATAACCAATTTTCACCGTATATGGAATGTTAACTATGCGCATCAAATGTGAAC
>QLNU02014176.1:7800186-7827879 GCA_006491805.2 Dysdera silvatica
CGCTGCACAAATTTACTGGAAATTCACATTGCATTTTGTGGTCAGTCAAATGAATTTGAACTGGATCTTTACTTGCTGATATCCGCTTTGGGGATGAGTAATTAGATGATCGAAGTGCAAATGGGATCTTTGACTTTGTAACTTCTAAATCGCAATCAGTTGCCCAGGTCTGCATCATATCTTTACGCTTGTTTTCTGCTGCAAGAGTGATTGAATTAGATCACACGCAAATTAACCAAAACACAAGAAAAGTTTCAAGGGCGCTACTGCACATTTCGCTACACCGTTCTCTCCCCTCCTGAAATCGCTCCAAAATTGCAGTAGTTAGGCTTGTGACGTCATACATCGGCGTCTGTAGGCTGTGTTTCGTTCATTGTAGCGAATCGAAGTATGTCGGAACGATTAACCTTGTGCTTTTTTTTTTCGGATTGCGTTTGAGAGGTTAGAGATGTGTAATTGAGTGGGTTATGAAAGAGTTGGAGTATAAGTGCCCAGAATATAAAAAGCAGATGTAATCCTGCCAAAACTAGTTTTCCGCACCGCAGAGACGACATGACAAGTAGGTGAGTACTCACAAATGTTTTTTTTCACTTTTGCGCACTTTTATGGCTCAACAGTTTCGGATTTCAGGCTTATCTGATGTTTTATAATGGGGGTATGGGGGCTTACACTAATTCAGAAAAATTACAGTGCTCCAAAGAAACTCCGAAAAATTTTCTTCCAAAGTGGTGGAAATTTACCATGCCCGTTGCTTTTGGCAAAGTTGAAAAAATTTCAGTAGGTGAGGAGGTGTGCAGTTTCACCACGTTCAAGAGTAAAGTTTAATATTGCATAATTCAAAAATTATGTTTTTTAAGCAGAATAAAATCGCAATTCCATTATTTAAATCCATCATCAAAGTAGCAGGTTTTAAAGATGAAAGTGACAGGGTTTAAAAATTAAAGTAACAAGTTTTAAAAATGAAAGTATCTTTCTCACTCTCCCGTGGAATATAACTATTTCATATATTTTATTCTTACACATCGTTTCTTAGAACAATTTTTGTAACGATAGAAAATCGTTTTCATCGATTGGAAAGATCATGTTGGTATTTTAAGAAATGATGATTATTTCAAAAAGCATCATTACACATAATATCGATAAGGAATTAATACCATGCTTGTTTTAAAAAAATAATTTTCTTGTTTCGCCTGATAGATATTTTTGTGACTGCATATATTAATTCCCGATTATTGGGACAGTGTTTGGTTTCATTCACATCAGTTTAACTAGGGAGGGGAGGACGCGTATCCTTGCTCGTTAGACCTCAAAGCTTGCTACAACAATATCCATTCATTTTCGACAATTTCCATATTTGTGTTACAACCGGTGGTCAAAAATCCATGTTGGGAAGTTTACTCACCGCACTCTAAGCTAACAAAAATATCCAATCTTTCTGCGATGGGCAAGAAAGATACGTTCTCTCCAATGCGAAAACGCTGCTTTTATGAGATCGTCTTCGCAGCATTTTATCTAGATAATGACATTTATCGCCGTTAAAGGAGTCACTAGAAGACGAGAAAGTCCTGCGTGAGCGAATCTTTCTTTCATTTATTGCTACAAGAACGACCAGAAAGAATAATTTATGGTTTTCGCTCAAGTTTGGAGAGTTACACACAGGCGTGCAGCAGCGGCAGAGAAAGGAGTCGATGCCTTTTTCTCTGGAACAGTTCGTTGCCGGACGGTTTATGTGCAAACACTCCATCATTCTTCGAAAAGCTTCAGCATCCAAGCACGATTATTTTCAAGTTGGGCGCGTTCTGGGAAGCGGCTTCGAAAACACAATGGTTTCAAATTTTAAATTGAAAACAGTTTTAATGGAATTGGTTAGTGTGTCGATGCGTACCGAAAACAGCTCCATTGCTTCTTATTAATGTTGGAAAGTTTTGCGTCAGAGACATGGACGCCCCGAAAGGGGTGCACTTGCATCCCCTTGGCTTATGAAAAAAAGGGGGAAAAGACTGAGTCCACAAGGAACTCTAGTCCAACATCATTATTTAATAGGATTTTTTTTTTGGATACACCCCCCCCCCGCATATAATTCTGGGAACGCCTATGGGCGGAGACTAATCGGTACAATTCGTTACGTCATGTAACTTAAGTGGCGATTGTAGAGGCCATTCGCTGGCGTACGCCGTGGGGTTTCATGCCTCAATTGTGATACAATTTTGTGTATATACATATAAATATATATATTGTGTATATATTGTATACATATGAATATATGGAGTTGTAGCTTTGTGGCCATCCCCACGCCATGATAAGACTGTAACGCCCTCCCCTTATGACATTACTCTAATGAAGCCATCATATTGGGTGACCAGGAATAAGTTTTTCAACGTTTGAGGGGTAGTAGGTGACGTTATTGTGATACGAAAGTCGTTCACGGGTGTACAAAATTATGCTTCAGTTCAGAGATACCAAAAGTGAGAGTTGTATTTGAGTTTTATGGTGTAAGGACGGCAAGGGCCATGCTACGCCAGAACCTTCAGTTTTCAGAGGAACCTGAACCTCTTAGAGTCTAGAGAATCAACCCCCGGACTACGATGAGCAGTTAGGAGTCGAACCTGGGATAACCGCACCACTATATGACCACTGCCAAAGTTTTGTAACGTAACTTTCGGTTTGAATTGAATTTGACCGGTTTCTGGAAATACCAGGTATTATATCACCTGAAAAGTGCCACAAACATGGATGTTATTCCCCATCAGATCTAAATTAAACATTATCAGTTCATATGTGTCGTTAACATATGCTTTTGTTTCATGTTTTTTGCAGTTAAAACGAAATGATGAAAGTTACGTTGTAAAGCACAACTTCCGTTATTTCAATGTGACTGTAAAACATAGAAAAGATCCCGTGTCGATGACACATAACGACATTAACTGATAAAATTGTCCAATTTATCTCTGGTGAAAAATTCAATTTTTGTGATATCTTTCATATGATATAATACCTGGTGTTGTCGAAAATTTAATTCAAACAGGAAGTTGTGTCATAAAAGTTCTCCCTTTCATAATTCTGGAATGAAGTATCATTTTCGTAAATAAAAACTGTAAGCGACTTTGGCATCACAACGATGTCACTTATTATACTTCCAAACACTGTAACACCACTTTGCGGGCACCCTGTACATTTTGTGCGTTATTTGAATGTTGTATTGACTACCATGTGCGCCCCCAGTTACTGGAATTTATGTACAAGGTGACAATCAAGTCATTTAATTAATTACCATGTGGCGCTCAAACCATTTCTATAAACACAATTTAAATTTATTTTCAGAGGGATTAAGTAAAGAGAAATGGAAATGTTTTAAGGGTTGGCGCTGTTTTCCAATTTCATTGAACGTTTTTCGTAGGGATTCAAAGTCGCCTTTACAGTGCTTCCTTCACAAGGCAGCGTTCACACATGCAACGGAACACCGTATCGTAACAGTGTTGCGTATCAACTCTGTAACAGACAATCGTAACATTTCCACTAGTTGTCAGTTTTTCCCCGTCGCAACGAAGGAATATTACGGGGCTACGATGCACCCCATGTTCGTGTATTTATACCAGTTTACTAACAACAGCGTTTTGTCAGTGTAGATTGGATATCGGCGTGGACTGATATGACGCAGTGATATTACGCACTGGTGATACGCGACGATGTTCGCCCCGTAACATCATCACGTAACACGGGATGTTCGAGTTCCGTTACGATGCTCTGTTGCATGTCTGCACGCACCCTTAGGGCCCTGGAATAGCGCTGAGGAAACGTCTTTGCCTAGTGTGCCGTTATCCCTGGTTCGACTTCCAACAACGCCAAAATAAGAACGCTTACCAATCAACTCGACTTCTCCGCAGTCTTGGAGACGGGTCATAAGAGGTTTGAATTTCACGGAAAATTGTAGTTCCCAGCGAAGTATAATTGCGGCATAATTTCAGTATAATTACCGGCGCAGTATAACTATTGCGCCGGCAATTATACTGCACTAACTGCTGCATTATAATTGCGACATAATTTCAATATAATTACCGGCGCAGTATAACTATTGCGCCGTCAATTATACTGCACTAACTGCTGCATTATAATTGCGACATAATTTCAATATAATTACCGGCGCAGTACAACTATTGCGCCGGCAATTATACTGCACTAATTGCTGCATAAATGCAGTATAATGCCAGCGCAGTATAACTGTTGCTGTTATTTCGCCGTAAAACTCATAAACGAAAAGCTTCATTTATTATTTTACCTACTATTATCATGATCAACATCACCTTTCTTTCTGGGGCCCCAGCCTTACAGGAGAGGCCCTGGCGCCGAAGGCCCTCCCACCTGTTTTTTTCGTCGTTTTCGGCTCTAAATAGAGTAAAAAATTATTTAAGATCTAATACGGAAGGTAAGTTTAATTCATTCTCACAAAGTGCTGCATATAGAGCCAGAAATTGTTCAGTCTATAGATTATAATGACGTCATCCGTTCCTTTGCGGAGAAGAAAGTTCATTTCGTTGCAATGTAAATTTTAAAATTTGTAATTAAATGGCAGCGTTGTATATATAGACCTTGAAGGTCAAAGTACGTTAAATTTAAAGTAGTACGTTAAATATTTTTGAAAACAGCTGTTTGTGGATGCATTGGCGTACCAGGGGGAAAGGTAATAGGGTTTGTAATTCCCACTGAAATAAAACGTTGTGTATAGACATATGGATATATGGAGTTATGTAACTCTGTAACCCTTCCCCCCAAATTGTAATGAATGTTGTAATTGTAATTGTAATGGTTGGGAAGATGTTCTCGTCAAGATATTTAGAATAGAATTTGACGAGTCATAAGTTGAATATGTTTTAAATTGATATGGCAGTGGAGAACGACAAATCTACACTTGGTGTCATATTTGCTAGAAAACTAAAGTAAAACATGATTGAGGGGAACCTCGTATTACTTTAGTTCTATAGTGTTTTAAGATATTTATTATGAAATATGAAAATGACAACAGAATAAAATATATAGATTTCAGACTCGGAGGGAGCAGGGACGCTAATTTTATGTGAAATAATTTGCATTTTTTCGTGAGCCGGGGGGCCACATAAAACACGTTGACCGGCCGCGGGTCGAAGACCCCTGGCCTATATAAATCTGTGTTGCATTCATAGAAATCTAACGCGAATATGCAACGCAAGGGAATTAACTGTAATACATTCACAGAAATACAAACCAAATATACCAAAATGAAACCGGCCAAATAGTGTCATGTGCTACGCGTAAAAAAATATGAGTATTTTATATGAAACCTTAACACGACTTTTCAGATGCATGGCGAAATTGCGCGATCTGCCTTGCAGATATAAAGAAAAGAAAAATTCCCACGCCTTCAGCTTCCTCATCTTTCAGGATCATATCCGACATCCCGTAAAAATCGCGGAAGCAGACGTCAGGGATTGAAAAAAGAAGGGATAAGAATCGCGCAAAAAAAAAATCTTTGTGTGATTCAGCGTATCAGCAATATTCCTCTTTGATTAGGGAGAAACTTTTCACTTAATAGTCAAACGTAAATATAAGAAGGCCATGCAGGGCTAGCATCAGTAGCTCAGTGTTCGATAGTATGCTCATCGTGAATGTAGTGAAAAATAATTATGAAATTAAAAAATAGCTTTCAGGATTGAGAAAATGAGAATTGTGCATAATGTGTGCTATATACTTTTATATAATACATACTGCAATCTATACTATATACTTTTATATAATACATACAGCAATATATACTATATACTTTTATATAATGCACACTGCGATGTATTCTCTGTACATAACGCCTACGCATGTATGTGTATTTGTACACAATACATACTTTAATTATAGTTTTCTCTCAAAGTCTTTATACACGAAGATTGCTTCAGAGCTTATTGTCGACAAGTTGAGTACACTTTTAATTCATCATACGTAGGTAAAAAGCTACGATATCAAGTAGTAGGTTGAATTTTTATGCCACAAGGACAACAATAGCCATTCTGCGCCAAATAATGTGAAAATGCCATCAGCTGGATGCGAACCTGAAATCTTAGGAGTAAACTTGGTCAAAGGCTCAAGGGTCCAAATATACGGAAGCTTTCTTCCCGGAAACCAAAGTATAACCTCAGCTATTTTCTAATCGCTATTGAGCATGGGCGTCCATGTGGGGGGGAGAAGAGGGGGCTCGAGCCCCCTAGCCGTTTAAAAATTTTATTTGCCCGAACCTGCTATGCATTTACTTTCAAAAGTTTTACAGTCACATTTTAAAATAAGGTACTTTTTAGCTCATTACTAATTGTCAAGCAGTATCAATTATTTTTGTAGCGTTTTGGTATCTTGTACATTCACTAAAATTCTCGACAGCTTTGAGAAGGAGGTAATGATTTTTCTCAGTCTCTCTCGAAATACTCGTTAATTTTTCTCAGTCTCTCTCGAAATACTTGTTAATTTTTATCAGCCACCCCCTAAAAGTATTCGTATGAGCGCCCATGTCATTGGGGCATAATAAAGTGTAAAATTAAGTTAAAGCGATCAAATTAACAATTAAAACATTTTGAATACTATCATCTTGCGCAATATGAGCATATATATAGTTTAATAGAATAAAATCACACTCTACTCTTAAAAATTAGTCGATTACAGGCCGATTACTTTAAACAGTTGGCTGTTAACAATGTCAACAAATTAAATAAATAAATAAATAAATAAATAAATAAATAAATAAATAGGAAACTATATTTAATATTTGTAAAATTAATTTACATTGTACGTACCCGAACCTCTGGCATTGCAAGTGACTATATCCGAACGAAGTGTGTCACGAACAAACTCTCAGTTGATGGTTGTCCGCCGCATCTGTCCAGAAACCAAAGTAGAGCCAACATCGCCTCAACTGCAACCTGTCTAACGAGGCCGATGTTCACGAGCGCAACGAGGTTCATTCTGAGATACAAGCTTCAAGAAGGTGGCGGACGGAAGGGAGTACTCTCTCTCTCTCACTCTGTTCGACCTTTGACATGCACCCAACGCAAGCCTTCACGCCCTAAACCATAATGTTTGAAACCGTCATATTTTTAATATGCATGATGAGGATTATACATTATTAAATGTATGACATTTTCACTCATTTCTTCTATGTTAAGTTCAGTAAGCTTTATACAATGAACTATGACTTTACGTATTATTTTTTATATCAAATCTAAATGCTATAACAGGAATTCATTTATTTATTTACGAGTTTCATAGTGCGAAGATAGCGAGAACGCTGTGCAAATGTAATAAAATGTCATCATTCTTAGTACATAGCTCTCACACACATATTGATCATTTTACGCAGTGTTCAACACGTACATCGTATGAAATGTTATTATTATTATCACCGTCATTATTATAAGCACTCAACAAATCGTATCACCATTGGCGACTACATTTCTATAGTTGCAAGTAGAAAAGCTTACCTACTGGGTTTCTCTAACATCCCTCCCCCCCGCCAGGTGATCATTGGTTTGGTTTCGAAACATTGGCGTATGCAGGGGGGGTTGATGGGGGTTGTAACCCCCATTAAAGCTTATGACCCCCATTTACGAACTTTCTGTGCACGCTTATGTTTCGAAAATCCTATGATATTTTGATATGACTATTTTCAATAATATTGTCAGATTTACCGTCCTGCAGAGGTTTTAATAGGTATATGATGCTTTTTTTAAATCGGTATATGATGCTTTTTGAATCGGTACATGATACTTTTTGAATCGGTACATGATACTTTTTGAATCGGTACATGATACTTTACGATAAATTTGTGAATCGGTACATGATACTTTACGATAAATTTGTGAATCTGTATAATATATGGTTTGAACACTTTGCAGTGAAATACTACAGAGACTTTATTTTGTTCTTTTAAGTAAGCCATGTGCTGGATAACTTTGCAGTCACAGATAAGGTGAAAATAAAAGATTATTATTATCATTGCTATAATTTCTAATTATTATTATTATATTGTTAAATTAAATTAAGAATAATTATTTAGTAATGACGAATGATGCAAATTCATGGTTATCATTATTTAAAATTAAAATAACGAACAGAAAAAAGTTAACAAAATTGAAAAGCAAATGAACCTTAAAAATATCTTATGTAAATCAACGTGCACCTTTGTGACTATAAATGTAGTTATGTGCATGCAAATCAACAAAAAGATTAGCATACGTATGCACGTTTTATATAAATTTTCATAAGGTGATTAAAAATTACTTCTATATTATAATAGAAATCGCAATTGGTTTTGGAAATGTAAATCACCCTCTTCTTACATAGTTTTTCCAGTTGTACGTTTAGTATATGCAGAAATTCTTATCACAATAATAGCTTTATATACAACTGTTATTAATAATAAAATATAATTTTATCGTTGACAAAAGTGTTTGAATATCATATTCTAAGGTATAAAATATATTTTAGCTTTAAAAATTTAAAATTATTACTTCTGAAACATTACTAACGTACATTTAATTTCATTCCAAATTTTTGAAGATTAACCTGGAATTTTTATTTTTAAAATATAATATATTTATAAATTTATAAATGTATATTATTTATGACTACAAATATAATGTATATTTATGACTACAAATATAATGTATTTATAATCATATAAATACATTTTTTTGAAGATAAAAGGATGCATTCCGAAGAAAGAATTCTAACGCAATGAAGCTTTGCGCCTAGAAAAAGAGAGAGAGAGAAAGAGAGAAAGAAAGAAAGGTAGAGAGAAAGGGAGGGAGGAGGAAAAGAAAGGAATAAATAAATAAATGATTTCAGTTTTATTGCAACGTACGTCATTGCAGAGTAGTATATTGTAATGTAGTAAATCCATCTCTTGCGATGATACAAGCCGATATGCGATGCGACATGGTCAACTTACACTTTAATATTGTCATGTAGCATGGGCTCCCATACGGGCGGCAGAAGGGCTCCAGCCCCCCATAGCCGTTTAAAAATTTGATTTGCCCGAACCTGCTATGCATTTACTTTCAAAAGTTTTACAGTCACATTTTAAAATAAGGTACTTTTTAGCTCATTACTAATTGTTAAGCAGTATCAATTATTTTTGTAGCATTTTAGTATCTTATACAATCACTAAAATTCTAGACAGTTTTGAGAAGGAGGTAATCATTTTTCTCATCCCTCCCGAGAAGTAGCCCCCTAGAAGCATTCGTATGGGCGCCCAAGGCCTGTAGCAGATTTTGCATGATATTCTGTAATAGCTTATCTTATTTCCTCGCATTCCATAATCGCTAGAACTACTTTTTCAGCATATCCTAGACATGGTCGATTGGTGAGAAATTACAAGACCTGAGTGATCATAGGTGGGTGCGCATTACACGGAGACATTGTTTGGAGCAGCCGTGTGAGGTCTGGTATTATCATGCAGGTAAACATTTCCTGGAAGACGTGGTGTAATAGACAATGCAATTGGCACACAAGCCCCTTTTTCGTCAAGTCGTTAAACGTAAGTTGAACATAACAATAAATGACTATCCGCCCGCTGCAGGAAATATTAAAAAAACAACAACAGGAACTGGTCTGAATAGAAATGAAACGTAAATATTCACATAACAAATCCGGCACGCTTCGAATTTCAGCATGCCACTTTCTCTGTCATTTCTGTCCATTAGTGAAATGAATTTTTCAAACTCACATTTTCGTCGAGAGAGAAAAAAAAGGAAAATAATTTTTTTAGCATTCATCTAAGGTTGCCCATCTCTCCTCATCCCATTGTCACTAAACAAGACGTTTTCATGGCCATAAATAGAGAAAATTTCGCTCATTATGTCTTATGCCGACTTGGCCTTTAGTCACCATTCAAAAGAACGCTTAAAATTATAGTAATTTCGTGAAGAGCTGAGTCCGTAAATATAGGTGGCTAAGCTTGGTATATTTATTATATTTTTGGATAATCTGGGGTCTCATTCAACGCCTAAGACGAACATGAGGTTTTGCAAACCCAACATTTTCATTGCTTTCAATTATGCTAAATTGAGTTGTTTAGGTCAGTGGTCGCCAGCTGATGGTCTACGAGAGAATTTTGGTGGTCCGCAGAAAAAGCTGGACATTATTTGCATTTTTAATGTTTGATTAATAATAAAACAAAAATAATATTCTAAGAAATTCTCATATTCTGAATGACAATTTTTGCTTTTGTATTGCACTAAATTCACGACATGTGCTTGATTGGATCCTAAACGTTTAAGCACTAATTTCTAACTTTCTGTTAAAATAATTAATTGTAAATTTTTGTATCTATAGACTGTACTTGAGATAATTGTCGGCAATTAGTGGAAAAAAAACATTACTTTCCCCAATGTCGTTACCAGAAGAAGCCCTGTATTTATCTTTTTAAAATAATTTTTTTTAATAATCCGCGTGATTTAAGATTATCAATTTAGTGGTTCGTGAGGTCAGAAGGTTGGCCATCGTTGGTTTCGTTGCGTAGTAATGAGAGTTTTCAATAAAATGGGGTTTTCTCTATTTTACAAAAAAAAAAAATGACACATAGTATGGTTTTTCAAACATTGGGCAGTAAATTGATGATAGAATATGCCC
Source organism: Dysdera silvatica (assembly GCA_006491805.2). NCBI lineage: Eukaryota > Metazoa > Arthropoda > Arachnida > Araneae > Dysderidae > Dysdera > Dysdera silvatica. The sequence continues at coordinate 7,810,828 of QLNU02014176.1, forward strand.
TCTTGAGCAGAAGTTTTACTTTTATAATTTTATAAAATTATATTTCGTGTAGCGAACTTTTAAAAAATATACAATCTTGTGGTTAACGATGAGGCAGGAGTTAATATTAAAATTTATACCACAAGTCATATAAGCCGTTTTCTAGTAGATAATAAATCATATGAGTATTATTTTGAGGTTCGTACATTTTGTGTTACGGAAAAGATATCTTGCAGCATAAATAATGCAGCTGCTAATATACAATTCATCACACAGGGCTAGCAACTACAGCTTTATAAGAATTCAGAACCGCTGTCGCCTAGGGGGAAACCAACCTCCAAAGTGTGAATTATTATAAAAACGGTATGCGTTCGCTATGATTTAAATTTAAATCCATACCTTTTCAAGGTAAACAAACACATTAGCATTGTGCGATGAACCACATTGCTACAACGTTACTTTAGGGATTTATGAGAATTCAAAACCGCTGCTACTTAGTGAGGGGGGGGGGACCAACTTCCTTGGTAAACCTTGAACGCGGTGTATGCAAACACTGAATTCATTGTAATGCCCGAATGGCTAATTTTTGGAAAAAATTCACTGTACAAAAAATTTTTATTTTGATGTTCTTCACCTGTTGCACATACTTGGCAGTTCCCAACTCTTTTCTAGTGTGTTAAAAAAGGCAGTTTTAGGCTTATTTTCACTACATAGTAACACAGATCAAAATCAGAAAACAGAATTCCGGATTTCTTTGTCTCTGCTGTATTATTAGCTCAATCACTTAAATTATGTATCAAAAATTGTATTTAATTCATGTAATTGGCTACGTAGCAACGTGATGGGCATAAACAGTAGTTACGCTCTACAGCCAAACCGTCCCCTTTGCGGACACGGGGATATGGGCAAATATGCCTTTTTTGGCGTCCCCAACACCCCCTCTTATTTTGTCGGTAGAATTCAGGACCACCCTATATTTCGCCTGGACAGTAGAGGGAAAAGTTTTATGTCTAAAACCGCGTTATCCTGAGAGCGATTATAAGTTCTCAAAATTATACAAACGAACAAAATCTAAAACTGTGCATACATTTTTACAACAACTTTTCCATTATATTTCGTTGACACTTTCCATGGTTTTACATCAGTTTCTTCTAACACAATTTTACACAACTTTTCTTCAACATTTTTCAACAAAATATAGTGAGTTCTATTTATTAAAATTTGTATGGATTTTCAAGTGATATAATAATTTATAGAAAAGCCAGTTTTAAATTTTATAATCAGTGAAATGACTTTCAGTTGAGCAGGGAATAATGAATTTATCTAAAACACCTTTTAACAGGGTTCGACTTCTAAAGGCGCCAAAAAACAAAAAAAAAAAACTTACCGACTAACAAGTCACTGTAGTCCGGGGTTTGGTTCCCTAGGCCTTAAGAGGTTCGGATTCCTCGGAAAACTGAAAATCTCGGAACAGCGTTGGTTTTGCTGTCAAGTGCCTCTTAAATACACAAATAAATAAAAGCAACAAATAATTATTGCAAGTCATGTAGATAGTTGTAAATGAAGTCATACGTTGTAATGCATTGGTAAATACATTCCATACCATCTAGGGACAACAAAATCAATGGGTGCCGTTCCAAGTTTAGTTCTTGCTAGAGAGTGGCGTAATGCAGGGAGGAGGTTAAGGTTACCAAGCCCCCTATTTTGGATATTAAAACACTGTTTTCTCTAAGGCCGTGTCACATTATTTTGCTTAAAGTCACCTAAATCCCCCATGACCATCTGAGACCCCCTGAGTTTTAAATTGCTACGATCCTGTTGCGAGGTTATATATAAATTTATATACATTTCGTGTAGCATGTTCATGGGTTGGTAGTTCTAATGATAAGGGTTCACTGTTCAGTGAAGTTTCTTTACTATAGAAGACTAAACGCCGGTAAAAATCATGTCTGCATTTGAACTGCGTCCTCCAGGTAATGGCCGTGGGAGAAGTACAACTTATATGTAAAATAAACGCTGAAACCTTTTCTAAAAGTAATGTGACTATTGAGATGACAATAAAATGTTCAAAAATAATCAAAATATTGATTTTGTCCACCTTTCCTGAGAAGATAATGTTTTGGCGATGGTTGTAATTTATATACGGAAGTCGTATGTCCATATTCGCTTACGATTTACGTTTACTCGTACAGAGTTAAAGATTCCTCCAGGTATATATCTATCTTGGGCATATCTTTACATAATTCCGATATTTTGTCTGAATTCATTTGTTTCTAGCTGTAGACGTTTCCTCGGATACCTCTGGTTCTCTGGAATCTAGTTCACACTTTTGATTCCTCATTGCTAACTAGACCTTCCTACAATGTGCCAACACCATTGTCATTTACTGTCTTTCACTTTCTTTAACAACGATGACTTCAATCTGTGTTTGCTTACTTCCATTGCTGTTTCTCCTGAGCACCACGTAAAGAAAGTGAAACATAAGAGTGAGAAGAGCATTTAGGACAAGAATGTGAAAACACTTTTACCATTTACACAGACTTTGCACAATGGGGTCAACTTTTAAAATGAATAGAAATAACTGCTTCTTTTGTGTCAGAACTAACACTCTTTAAGCAGGTGCAACAACGTAAAGACACTAAGATCATCTTCTGGGTAAACATTCCCTTCCAAAGGGATTTTAAGAGCCTACGACGGCTTCATAACCAAGGCGGAAGTTTTCCTTTTGGGCGATGTCTCTTTTGCGTTGAAAGATCTAGATTTCACCGATTTTAAACGCTTTAAAGCCATTGTCCCTTCTGGCCTTCGAGAGAGATTGCTTCCTTAGAATTCCGTTTAAGATAATAAAGACTTTGGCATAATAACATCTTAAAAGGTTCAAGTCGTCCAAGGACCCCATTTAAATTTTAAACACTCTTTCATAATTTTTTTATGGGTTCATTATATTCTTGAAATATATAATACCTTCGTGTACTTATCCTTACAAGAGGGCACCTGTCAGACGTTCTTTCATTCTTTAACAAAGTTGGGACCGAATAAGGGTACTTCTGAGCTTCGTGTAGATTTTTTTTTTAATTTTTCCTTTTGAATGCCATAATCTTTTTGTCTGTGAGTGTGCTCAAGATGATGACATCCTTCAAAGATTCTTGACCTAGCACTAGCCGCCCTGCCATCCCGTGTCTGAATCCGGCACTGACCATAGTGCATTATTGAAAAGAAATGGAACATTTGTTTCAAACATTTTGCCCAGCGCCCCATGCATACATGCCTGCCTGCCTAACTACCTACCTACCTACCTGCATTTATTTATTTTTATTTTATTTTTTTTTTTTTGCAAATATGGAACTTCCTGGTATTTGACAGTTTCTAAATTGCTAGACAAAACGCCGGTCCCGACGGCCCGGAGTGGCCTGCTTGACGACTAATTGTGACGTGAACGGAACGGCGAGTAAAACCGGCGTGGCGTTTAACGTGTTAATACACACAAGAAACACGGCATAAAACAATTTTTTCTTTTCTAGTAACTTGAAAATGTAAATAAAAAATACCATTATTCTCCTATTGGTGCTTATGGCTACATTGCAGTCACATAATTATTTTGTTGAATATTGCTGTTCACACTGCATAGTTCCCATTCATCTTCAACAGTGTAAATATTTGATATACTGTTCATTCCCGAAAAGAAGTCCGATTGAACAGTTAGAAATAACGGGAGGTGACGTCACAAATGGGCTAGTTTATTACAGCAGAGGAGAACCACAATTTCATAATTGGTTTTTGGTAAACATTTTTCGGCACCACAATCAAGTTCTTAAATCGGAGTCCTCTTGTATTGGGATAAGCCATTTATGACGTCACCTCCGGTTATTTATAACTTTCCATCGAATTTCTTTTCGTGAACGAACCGTATATTTTGAACAATTATAGGAGGAGAAGGAATTGTGCAAGGGTTTCATTGGGAAGGAACAATTATAGTTATCTCCTTATCTGAGGGCCCGCCAATCAAAAATCTGGAGTATGACGTCACAAAACAGGTCAGAATAATAGTTGCTCAGGAGTACATGGAGACAAATGGAAGTCGTTTGTCCGACAGAGAATAATAATTAATAATAGCAATTTTTGATGTGGAATGGGTTTTCTTTAACTATCTATCTCTTACACCTTCGAGTGAAACAAGATCATTGTTGTGTGTGGTGGTGCTGCATATCGTACAGATCTGATTTTTTGATTCTAAATGTATTTTCTTCATATATTTCAGTAATTGCATACGAATTTCAAATGCAAGCAATGGAAAAATTAGGCCATCAAAACAACATGTCAACAGTTTATTAACTATTTTTATGCATATGAAAAATCGAAGTGTCAATCTTCCGATTTTGGACATACTGTACTGCATACGACAGCTCCGGAGATTCAAATATTAAATGCAAGATATTTAATACTTGAATTAAATATTAAATGCAAGATATTTAATATTTGAATTAAATATTAAATGCAAAATATGATATTTGAATCAAATATTAAATGCAAGATATTTACATTTGAATTAAACATTAAATGCAAGATATTTAATATTTGATCAAATATTAAATGCAAGATATTTAATATTTGAATTAAATATTAAATGCAAGATATTTAATATTTGAATCAAATATTAAATGCAAAATATGTAATATTTTAATCAAATATTAAATGCAAAATATTTAATATTTGAATCAAATATTAAATGCTAAATATGTAATATTTGAATCAAATATTAAATTCAAAATATGTAATATTTGAATCAAATATTAAATGCAAAATATTTAATATTTGAATCAAATATTAAATGCAAAATATGTAATATTTGAATCAAATATTAAATGCAAAATATTTAACGCATCTTACCTAATGAGAATCTTGGTTATATTGCGTGAATGATCTATAACGCGGTTAACATGTGATCAAAAAGTATCCGAACTGGAAGTGTAAGTTTAAAATCACAGGCGCAGCAGCCAGCAGTTTAGGACCAGTGGGGTAGAAAAGGGGTCCAGTGGGGTCAAGCCTCCCACTGAACAGCAAGACGCAATGTCCTGTTTAACACCGTATCACGTGATTGGCCCTAAAGTTATTTGAGACCCCATCATTTTTTAATTGCGACGTCCCTATTTGGAACACATTGATTCTTAACCTACCATGTGCGTTTCAACCACCAGCGTGTGTCATATTAACCCTGTTTCTCCATTTTTTTTACAATAAAGCTGCATTATTAGCTACGTATATTAAAAATAATGATATCGAAAATATATTATAGTAGAACTTGCTTAAAGGGACCACTTTTTGGGAGTGGACAGAAGTGGTCATGATAGACAGGTAATCACTATAGATGACAGACTTTAGTATAGGAAGGACTGAGTCTCTACTAGTTCTCTCTTACGAAAAGTGGTCACTTTCTTCAGATGGTCAATTTACTAAGATGATCGCTTTACCAAGTTCCACTGTAAACTATTTCATGTATATTTCTTATATTGTATGTACGGTCTCATCTTATTTGGCGCAGAATGACTCTTGCTGTCCTTGCGCCATAGAAAATACAAGCAAACAACAAACTATCACGTATATTCATTGTTCGGCTAGTTTACTTACATGTTTGTTGTCTGTATAAGGCCCTGTGGTAGAGCAGTGGTAACGTGTTACCTAAGGGCAGTTAACCCGGTTTCCTGTGCAAAAATGGAACGAACACTTACCGACTAACTACTCACTGTAGTCTAGTGGTTGGTTCCCTAGTTCATAACAGGGTTATTAAAAATACTCGGAAAAAAACGCAGGTCTTTTAGCGTAGTGCTAACATATTTGTTTATCGCCCCATTAAACCAAGTTCTACACCAAAAGTTATCGCAAAACGCATGACGTCCCAACGCAGTTAGGTTTCCTGGGTAGCAGAGGTTCACGTTTCTTGAAAAACTTAAGGGTTCCGACGCAGCATGACCTTTCTTGTCCTTGTGCCATAAAAAACACAAACAATTGTCTACATGAAGAAACTGCGTTTTCATAAATACTAACAATGGAAGTGTTTTAAGTGCCAATTGCACCCAGATTGGAGACTTAGAAAATTGGAAAGATCTACATTTTTGATAAATAAATCCATTGGAACCAGCGTGTAAAACACATTTTTTGATTTCTTATTCATTATTAAAAATATTTGAACTGGTGCACATGACTAAAATCACATACGCTGTGATCCATCTTAAATAAAATTGAAAATGCATTTCCAGGTTTTTCAATATTATCATCATTATAGTTACATTTGGACCATGGATAACGAAGCATTAATTGATATTTCTTGGACTGATATCGATTGTAAACTAATGAATGTAACTTAATAACTATTTCATTACGATCAGTTACTTTGATTGTTATTTCATTTGTAAGAACGAAGTTCACAATCCTTTTAATAAAGAATTTGTACTCTCTAAAAAAATATACGTCTGCTGTTACGGGGCTGCACGAGAACAGTTGTGCTAGGAGAAATTTGTAATTTTATGCAACTGTTCGGAAGTTCGCTATATGATGTTGCCTTGACTGTCGATCCGGTCCAGGAATCCAATAGAACTTATGAAGGGGGGACTTAAAAGTGGTTTGAGGCAGTTGGTAACCCATTTCTTCATTGTATATTTTCCTATTTTTCCTCCTCACCTTGTTTCGCGCAAAATGACCCTTGCTGTCCATGGGCCATAAACCAACAACCAACCCATTTTTCCAGATTTGGGGCATGTAATAAAAATTTTATTAGGGCGACGTAATGTTTTTTGAACCATTGGACCAAATTTCTCTGACTGTTCACGTAAACATAATAGTAATATCCCTTTCAGCTCGCTGGTCATAGACTGAAGTGGCATTATCGTATACGAATGTGTGGCTGCAATTTGGATTCAACAATTGCCACCGTACACTTTTCACCCTTAATAGAAAGCGTTATGTCGCTTGGGATGAAGTACTGAAACCCACTCCGATCTGCATTAAGCACTTGTTCCGTATATTACAGCCTGAAATTAAATCTCTTGTTTATAAAACAAATTCAATAGCTTTGTTTTCATTAGTTTCAACATCATGAAGTGATCGGACAGTAGTATATTTCCTTATTTTTCGTGAAAAGATTCGACTGGCTAATTTTAATTTATTGATGAAGCAACTAGATATTTTAGATTTCATATTTAAATCTTTTGCAATGTTAGTGGCCCATATTTTTAAATTACTATCACGAACTGGTAAACTATGACTTTGAATACGATGAAATTTCGATTGTAACATTTCCTTTAGAGTTTTAAATTTATCTTTGGGAGTAATACATTTTAACACACAATTTTTGAAATAGAAAATCTGCTTCTGATCGCGAGTATTTTTATAACGCTACTATGTTTGCTGAAATTTATTGCTTTTACACGAGTCATATAAATTAATTACAACCTTCGTTTGGGGTAAAGTAAAATGTTCTGTTTTGTATTTGTTATCAAACTCCATCGCAGGATTTATTTCATCATCAATATTACAATAGTCATTTTCGTTTTTGAAATGCAATGTCACTTCCTCTTCAAATGCCGAGTTATTTAAAATAATTTCCTCAAATTTTGGCATGAAAATTTTACTTTGTAGGTAGTGGTTCTCATTAACAGGTCGTAGGATTGAGTTGATATTTCTCGATTGCCAAATTTGAAGGTACTGAAAATACATTTCTAACGTTTTGCATTTTTCTTATATATAAATAATATTTTCAAATCCTGGAATAATCTACGTGGAGAATATTACTTTCCAATACTAGAAAAAGAGAGAAATTACACCGACATTAAATGCGGTGCCTAATCTGAATATAAAGGGAAAATATCGTCCACATTAATACTGAAACTTCTTTGTTTGAAAGCGCCAAGTTAATCCGCCAAAATGGTTACAACCGCATTCATTAGCGCCAAACATTCGCCTACATCAGTAAATCTGCCAATCCAATAATTTTTAATAATGAATAAAAAATCGAAAAATGCGTCTTACACGCTGGTTTCAACGGATTTATTTATTTATCAAAAATATAGATTTTTCCAATTTACTAAGTCTCAAATCTGGGTGCAATTGACCCTTAAAACACTTCCCTTGTAAGAATGGTAATAAATAAAATTGGGACTTCTCAGCATAAATATACCAAAAACTGCAAGAGTTTTTCCTTTTTGATCATCATCCTGCAACAGTTTCCACAGAAGAGCCTTATAGTTGAATGTCATCGCAACAATCAACGTGACAGTTGCGCTTGTGAGAAAGTATGTAACACTGCATGAGAATCAATTGTTACACCAACAACTTTCAAGAAACAAGATTGGTGTGAGATGACATTTCTGCAGACAAATTACACTTCTTTAACAGAGAGTGAGAAGACGAGTTGATTGCTAATATGAACCTAACAGGTGTTTTATATGTTTCGAAGCCCTAAAGCTGACAACTTATCAAAAACGTACACGAAAGCCATATAATTGTGTTGTGATGTACTTCGTTGATGCACCGGTGATTCACAATTAGCTTTTGTTCTGAAGACTTACGAATATATTTCGTAATCCCATTTATTATATTTAATTTAAAAGATTAATTTTGCAGATTAAGGTCACTTCTCTCCAAAATATTTGCTTGTGTCTACACTGAAGCACAATTGCAAAAATTGATTTATAGTAACTGTCAACAAAAAGTAGCAGGAGTAGACTTAGGTTTTATGGGAGCAGTGCAAGGTTTGCAACGAAGCATATAACACTTTTTTAACAACCTTAAAATATCGGCCTCTTGATCCATGATCAACTGTGCTTTGAGTAAACTTTAATTGAATACCTAAAACCTCTGGAGCTTTTTCAATTTTAGACGTTTGAAATGCTTTGGGCAGCAGTTCAGTAGTATCATCAATTTCATGAACATCTGAATCTGCGATTAACAAATCATCTACATGAAGAGTTATTACAATTTTTCTTGTGATCATATGTCGTGTAAAAATACAGGGTTCACTTTCCAACAGCTCAAAACCTAGTTTCTTAATTAAATTATGATACTTTTCAAACCATGACAAGGCGTTTGTTTCAGTCCAAACAAACTTTTTTGGGTTTATATTTCTTACCGCTGTTGTCATCATATCCCCGAGCTTGACTCAGGCCCGTAATCAGGATAAAGGGGCAACTGGGACAAGATAAAGGGCATATGGGAAGCAGGGCACCCCGAGATTGTTGTATGTATATAAAAAAATTGATGGGGCAACTGCGGCCACGCCCCTTTGGCCCCGGCTTGGTTACAGGCCTGGATTGACTCATGAATAACGAATGCTGAAGTGAGATAAATTGAGATTCCATTGTTTATATTTTAATGTCCGTGTCACAAGAGAATGAAAACGTCAAAGAGGCGCCAGAGAACCAACCAAACGAAAATTTAACGTTAATTTCATGGCACGAAAACTAATCAAAGCAGCAACACTGTTGATTGACTTTAAAAAGGAAAGCCAGCCAGATAAATCCTCCGTGGACAACATCGCGTTCTCAACAGCTCGTAAAGAATTTTTTTAAGCATTTGCAAAAGAAAAGGCCATACTTTCAGATTTTGTAAAAAAAACCAACTGTTTGTTATTATTGCTAAAAAATTGGTGATTGCAAACGCAACTTTAAATTCGTTAAAGCTCGGGCAAATTGTGAATAAAAAACAAGTATCTTTGACAACGACTTTCGTGGTCGGTGACATTAGCGTATGCAGGTGGGGGTTGATAAGGATTGTAACACCTATTTCGATGCCATTTTGTGTATATACATATTAATATGTGGAATTGAAGCTCTCTAACTCCCCTTATAAACTTTCTGCTTACGCTTATGGTCGATAATAGAAAATTTGACAAATGTTTAGTAGATTCCGGTGGAAGTTCTCACATGTGCTGCCGTGAGTGAGTTCATTCATCGTTTAAGCCAATAGTTGGTATATATTTAATGGTTATATATAACGGTATATATATATATAATGATTGGTATTATAAAACCGTGAGCAGGCGCGCGGGATGTTTCACATCCCACAACTTACAATATGTTAAAAGAACAGTCCACCCTTGCTTCTGAAACTGGCCAAGCTCTTTCCTGTTGTCTTCAAAGTCACAATCTTTTGGGGTAGGGTGACAAAGTGAAAATTCCAGTTACTGTTCCCCGTAAAATTGGACGTTTTTAATGAAATAATGCTATATAATTAGATGGGGTGCAAAGCACCCCGCGCGCGTTCGTCTAATCCACGCGCCTGCTCGTGGATTAAACTACAGAAACATTGTAATTATTTTGCTGTTTTTATAAAAGGTAATTTTCTAAAAAAGTTTTTAGTACAAAGTCTAGCCATCTTGGTTTTTTTGAAAATTTGTCAATTACTTTATTTACATCAATATGAATGTCTCTATGGATGTGTATTAAAAGTCTCTTCTGTCATCCGCGTTCGAAGCCAAGTTTGACGGCGCTTCAACGATAAAAAACTACGTTATGCTGAAGTAACCCTTACTGTAAACGTAGTTTGAAAGACGAGTAGCTTGAAGATTCGTGAAAAAAACGTCTGGATCGCATTTCTCCAAGACTTAGAGACTTTGGACGCCTGTGTAAGACTTTTATTTATTACAGTCGTAACAAACAATACATAAAATATTCTTCATCGTCCTTTTTTTTTACTATCTAACCCTAACTGGGGGGGAGGACAATCACCCATCCGCCCCTCGCTAGATCTGCCCTTGAATTGATTGGGCGTCCACAGTTCGCGAAAACCCATTATTTGGCAAGTCACATGAGCAGTCGCCTGTACGTCTCTGGAACTGCGTAGTTATAATGTATTAATGGCCGTACCGTGTAATTTGTAAGGTTTTCAAAATTTCAGGAAGTGTTAACTATTCTCCTTTGTGATACATTAATGTGGTATTTTTGTGAAGTTCCAGTCGTATGTAATTTTTTTGTTAAAATGTTCGAAAATATTCAACTCCAGACAAAAACGCAATCCTCGAGAGGTTTGTTCCCTGATCCAGAACCTCCTCCATTCAGTGACTTATGTTTCGCTTGGTTACATCGGTTAGTTGCAGATTGATTGAGGTTGTTATAAACAATAATTCAGAAGCTACTTGATTTGAAACGACAACCGTCAAATTGATAAGAAACAGCGGAAGCGTAGGTCAATGAGTAAGGGTCTTCTAATCTTCCTTTCACTTCTTGGTGATGCGCACTTCGGGATACTTATTATTCTGCAACGCCGGAAACGGTAATCATATATATATATAACCAATTCAAGCACACGACCTGCTACAAGCACATGGATCTATCTGGCTAGCGAAACAAGAAGCACTAAAAGAGGAGGTGGAGGTTTGGGTGCAAGACATGCATGAATGCTTTCGCGGAGTGCAAGGCGCATTCTTTGAAGACGGGATCTATGGAGACGATTGTTTTATACGATCGGGTACAAGCGTATTACAGATTTGAGTTTACTTTTTTGAACGGTAAGAGTCTGTTGAGATTACTAAATAGCTAAAAAGCTTGGAAAGGCTCAGTAAAATAAATAATAATAGCCAAGAGTGGGTAGGTTTTGACGGGTGAAAAAAATTAAATATCACTAGATATCTTCTTGTTTTTATAAATATATATAGTGTATACATGTGTGGTTCCAAAGGCATACTATAAATATCAAAATAATATCTCATAAGTATGGTAACAAGGTTTTAAATCTGTTAAGTTACGAGACAGAAGAACCCCTATCACCAGAAAATTGTAGGTCCCTGCCCTTGACTAGTCCATTATTGGTATCAAAGAGTTCGGAAAATCAAACCAACTCATTTGGATAATAAATAAATCCATTGGCGTAGAAAAGGGAGGCTCAAGGGCTCAAGTCCCATTGGATATCAAAGCACATTTTCTCCAAGGCTACATCACATAATCTTCTTTAAAGCCACTTGTGCCCCCCATAGTTACTTGAGCCCTCCCATGAGTTTTGAATTGCTTCGCCACTGAACAAAGCCAGCTTTTTTAGTTAGAAGGAGGTTGGGTCAAGGGCGTATACAGGGATATTGCTTCGGGGGCGCTACCCTTCCGACAATAAGAAATTTGCATTTATTTCACCTACCTAAACCCGACAGCAAACTCCACGGTATAGATCTAAATTGATTTGCAAAATTTGCGCCTCCCCCTGGAAAAATTTCTTAGATCCGCCCTTACTACAGACTGTATTACTATATTTCTAAATGCCTTAGTTGTCTTTGGTCATATCTGACTAAATATCCTAGTCTAATAATCGTTCGTAAAATAAATGATAGTTTTAATTGTGTGATTCGATCGCACTGCTCACTGTAGCCCAGGGTTTAGTTCCCTAGGCCTTGAGAGGTTTGGATTCCTCGGAAAACAGTAGGTCCCGGCGCAGCATGACCATTGCAGTCCTTGAGCCGTAAAACCACAAACATACAAAATTATGTGAATCGAAGCAACTAATTTGTCTTGAATACACCTTCTGAAAGACTGCTGACGAGAAGATCCCTAGAAGTTGTTAAATTAGTTTAACTTAGAACCGTTGAATTACCATAGCAGGGTAAGGGTAGAGATCCGGGGACCTTCGTATATCAAGTTCGTACAGAACCTACCATCGCTATTATATTTAGCAAGCAATCGTCAAAAAAACCGGTTGTCCATCGTGTAGTTTCCCTAACTCTCTCTCTCTCTCAAAAAAAAAAAAGAAAGAAAGAAAGATCTGCTATGATTGTCAGCTTCTCTAGACCTTTTCTCTCGTCAACGGTATACACATTACTTATGTATACACATGTATACATATGTATACTTATGTATACACATTAAATATCATTAAATAATATTTAATATTTCAAACTATTTTATAAGAAACAAATTTTCATATACCTGGATAGAGGAAGGTAAGGCTTGTAAATGCATCGTTAAAAAAATGGGGGCTAGTGCTGCATTCCTGAGGGGGTCACAGGTAAAAATTGTGAAATCGATAGGTACCAGGAAAATTAGTACGCAGATCACAAAAAGTCCCATATCTAATATAAAATTATTATTAATATAAAAAAAGTAGCGTCTATATATTAGTGCTTTTTCTTTTACGTTTTCACTTTATAATGATCATACCCTAAAAGGTCGTCATTCGATTACATTAGTTCCAAAATGCATACATTGTCGAATACTGATTTAATAGAATTCTTCATCGAATACTGATTCAGTAGAATTCTTCATCGAATACTGATTCAGTAGAATTCTTTATCTACTATCGAAATATTAGCTATAACCTGATGATATAAAAAGAAGCGGTCTACGATGACCTTTAACCTTTCAACTAGGCATACAAAGAGTTATTTTCATTAGTACTACTACTAATAAATTTTTATTCAACCCGATATACAATATTTCGTGATACATAGCTTGAGCAGTATAAAAATTATAGAAATGTAAGAGAAGATCTATATTAAATTATTTTAAGTTTTGAGGTTAGAAATGGAAGAGAATATAAAGCCGAAGCTTGTTACGAGATTCTCCTCCAGAATGCGGTGATGTTGACAAGAGAGAGGGTAAATTTTCATATTTCTGAATTATGCTTATGTTGAGAGATTTTTATAAGATTTTTATTTCGCGAAAGATAGAATAGAGAAGAGAAATAGTCGCGAGTATATCACCAAATTAAGGGAGAGTTCAAGTATTATGTAAGAAAATATTTTGGCCATTTCAACCCCCTCTCCCCAAGTAAGCAAAATTAACATTGTTAACATGGGGAAAATAAGACTAAAGGCAACACCCTCCACCCCAAGATGCTTACGTAATACTTGATCTCACTAAGAGACAATAATTGTGTCGCAATATTCTATTATTAAACATGTCATTATGATATTTTTATTATTAATATTTCATATAATACGCAAAAGTATTATTAATAAAAAGAGCATTTCCATCAATTATCTTTATTAGAAATATTACATTTATTAAAAGTGAAAAATATGTCAGAAGCCCCACAGGGGTGAATGAAATCCAGAAAGTCGTCCCAAGCAAAAGAAGTTTCGGAATCACTGATCAAACAAATAGTATTGCTGATAATATCTAACCAAGCCTAAATAAACACTATTATTCGTTTTGATAAATTGTTCAAACAACAGAAGATCGAATCTCGATAAGTGATTCTTGCTTCTATAATAAAGCGAAATTTCTTCCTACTTTTATGTTCCCATCTCTGAAAGAGTCTGCCACAATGCGTTATTATATTCTTTCTATTCTTTTCTATTTCTGCTTTACCTACTAGAAATTGAACAGAGGGCCGAGGACAGGGGGGGGATGTTCAGAGGCCCGACGCGAAGTTTAAGGGTGTAACAAAGAATTATTGATTGGGTCTACTAAACTACTTAAGGGCGTGTAAACAGGGGGGGGGGGCGAGAGCCAACGCGGACCCCCAAGGTCGTTTCAACCGGTCCCATCACCACTTCCCTGGGCCGGACCTTCACAGCATAGGTCCCTGCCAGCGCAGGTCCCTAGAATTTATCCGCGCCCCCAGGCTACAGCCCCAGTTGCCCCCCCCCCACTCTCACCGGCTCTGCCTATAAACCCTTGCATGAACCTACCGGAATATTTTTATTGTCAAAGTATTTAATTATTCCAGTCAACAACTGTTTTCAATATGTAATCACACAACATATGACAGGTTGGATTAGCTCTAAATTTTGATAATTTTATATAAAACCTTCACTGCTTCCTTCTAAAGTTAAAGACTCTGTTTCGAGGACGACAGACGCAAGGAGCAGCTTGAAATCACTTTATATGTTTATTATGTATTTCCCGTAAAATTGCTTTTTTTTTTACAGTTTTCCTTATATTTTCAATATTTTTTGGATATTTTGTTAGGATAAAAATTCTGATGAGATGCAAGTTTGTACTTTTTATCGTTCTGAATATTTTATTATGTTCATTTACATGATAATGCAGGGTAAGTCTTTGTGTGTTCAGAGACCATTCAGTGCAGAACTCATCCACTCTCGTCACCACCATATGGTCATGCCATCATTGCTTTATTATAAATTTACATATTCAGAAGTTAGCAACAGTTGTTGGTAATTTATTAAAATTTCAGAGTTGAAGGCTCCAAATTTCGAAGCGAAGTTTTATCATTCTTGATTTAGCGGATACTCGTTATAAAGGTATAAATTTATAAATAAGCAAAAACACAATCAATCATGGTTTACAAACATTATTTTTTCAACTGTGATTGATTGTGTTTTATTTATTTACATACTTTGCACAGCATTTTCGCCAATCCTGTACTTCAGTACAGAGTTAATTAATATAGTAAGATTTCTATTTCCCCTTGGAGATGTTGCTGTTTCTCTGGATATTCTTCAAATACAGTTAATATTAAAAATAACATTATTTACATGTGCATTGGATATTCAGCTGTCACGTGGTACAATGCTTTCAACTACTACCTGTACCTTTTAGCAGTACAAAGCTGCAGTGGAGCAGAAATGTGGAGCTTACGGACTCGCAGTGGCGTAGGCAGAAAGTTCATAAGGGAGAGGTATAGGCTTAATGGGAGGGATTACAGAGCTACAACTTATGTATTCCTATGTTAAATATACAAAATTTCATTGCGATAGTGGTTACAACCCCCAAAACCGCCCCCTGGCTACGCATTGACGCACTCGAGGCCCCCCTCCCCTTGATTATCAAGATATATCATTTTCTCTAAGGTCGCATCACCTGATCGTCTTTAAGGTAAGTTGAGCATCCCCCCAGGGGCGGATTGGGTCCTCTCAAAGGGTGCATACTTTAGATTATCAGAGGGCGCGAGTCCTATAGCCCATGAGGGCGCAAGTCCTATAGCCCATGAGGGCGCAGCGGCCCGAGGGCCGGCGGCCCAGTTCGCCCTGTCCCCCCATAACTTTTGAATTGTTGCGCTACTACAAAGCTGGGCGAGATCCTCAGAAATATTGGTTTTGCACAGACGTGTTGTAGTCTGTCACGTTTAGATGTATGTCGCGTCGTAGGACTGCAAGCAATACGAATTGCAAGCGCGAACTGCAATACGAATCGCAAACGCAACCTGCAAAATAATCTATCCTTTAACATAAAAAATATTATTTTGAAAGAAAAGTTCGGCCTCCATAACTGATTATTCCGAGATGAGTTTGGCTAATGATTAATGATTTTCAACCGGCTTTTGCTTTTCCCTAATGAGAGGAATCTTTATAAAATTCTCGACTTTTGATATACAGACATTTCCCTCAATAACGTCTTTCTAATTAACCCATCCTTCCGTTTAACGGTTGTATTTTGGAGTCCCAGCGAACGCTCCATAGAATATAATGTAATTATTTAATCTCAATAAAATTCTTCTGATTAGCGAAATCTTTCTGCCCAACGGCGTTATTCAGAGCCGACGATAGTGGGGCAGCAGGGGCTGCAACCTAGGGGTCCCAGATGAAGTCTAGGGGACCCGGATGTAGTGTAAGGGCCCGCGCTGGCATGGACCTATGCTGTGAGGGGCCCGGCCCAGGAAAAGGGCCATGAAAGCTGATCAAAATAAGTCTGGCCAGGGGCTTTCAGCGCCCCTGGCTTTATTTTGTGGTCCCGGGTAGTGAATCCCACTATTTTCATAGTGTTAATGTGTTTCTGATTAGCGACCCTATTTTTTACCGACGTTTAGCATTGTCCCTCTTTTCTCACCAGAACGTTTTCGGAACATAATTAAAAAGTTTGGGTCAAATGTGTACTGAGACAATAACAGAAAAACTGTTCGATTCAGATGAAGACACATGATGAATTACCCCCTCCAAGTTTAAATGCAGCCAGTGACGCTCTAAATGCCCTTCGCAGGTATATGATATCATTTGACATATAAGTTAATTTGTTTCAACTTCCTGAAAAATTAGAAGAAAATATTCTGAAAACGCAACTGAAATTATGACACTCGACTCTTTTAGATTTTTTTTTTGAATGGAAAAAAAATTGTTTGTGTGTTATTATTTCATTACTATATAAGTACTGTATTATTACTGCACTGAATATAACTTTATTAAACTGTAAGGTGTGATGC